>CM017558.1:61269890-62469890 GCA_007844125.1 Sinonovacula constricta | reverse complement strand
AGGCAGATGTTCACCAGATGCTTCCATCCAGAGGCAGATGTTCACCAGATGTTTATATCCAGAGGCAGATGTTCACCAGATGCTTCTAGCTAGAGGCAGATGTTCACTAGATGCTTCCATCTAGAGGCAGATGTTCACCAGATGCTTCCATCCAGAGGCAGACGATCACCAGATGCTTATATCCAGAGGCAGATGTTCACCAGATGTTTATATCCAGAGGCAGATGTTCGCCAGATGCTTCCATCCAGAGGCAGATGTTCGCCAGATGCTTCCATCCAGAGGCAGACGATCACCAGATGCTTCCATCCACAGGCAGATGTTCACCAGATGCTTCCATCCAGAGGCAGATGTTCACCAGATGTTTATATCCAGAGGCAGATGTTCACCAGATGCTTCTATCCAGAGGCAGATGTTCACCAGATGCTTATATCCACAGGCAGATGTTCGCCTGATGCTCCTATCCAGAAGCAGATTTCACCGGATGATTCTATCCAGAGGCAGATTTCACCAGATGATTCTATCCAGAGGCAGATGTTCATCAGATGATTCTATCTAGAGGCAGATGTTCACCAGATGCTTATATCCACAGGCAGATGTTCATCAGATGCTTCTATCCAGAGGCAGACGATCACCAGATGCTTCTATCCAGAGGCAGATGTTCACCAGATGCTTATAGCCAGAGGCAGATGTTTACCAGATGCTTATATCCACAGGCAGATGTTCACCAGATGCTTATAGCCAGAGGCAGATGTTTACCAGATGCTTATATCTACAGGCAGATGTTCACCAGATGCTTCTATCCAGAGGCAGATGTTCACAAGATGCTTCTATCCAGAGGCAGATGTTCACAAGATGCTTCTATCCAGAGGCAGATGTTCACCAGATGCTTCTATCCAGAGGCAGATGTTCACCAGATGCTTATAGCCAGAAGCAGATTTCACCTGATGATTTCATCCAGAGGCAGACATTCACCAGATGCTTATATCCACAGGCAGATGTTCACCAGATGCTTATATCCACAGGCAAATGTTCACCAGATGCTTATATCCAGAGGCAGATGTTCGCCAGATGTTTATATCTACAGGCAGATGTTCGCCAGATGCTTATATCTACAGGCAGATGTTCACCAGATGCTTCTATCCAGAGGCAGAGGTTCATCAGATGATTCTATCCAGAGGCAGAGGTTCACCAGATGCTTCTATCCTGAGACAGACGTTCCCCAGGTGATTCTGTTATGAGGCAAAAATCCTACAGATGATTCTGTCCAGACGTGTACTTTCTAAAGACACCTAGACCCGACAATATAAATATGTGTGGCTTTCAGTGTAATTAAATATAGTTGTACTGTCTCTAACTTTTGCTTTCGATGACTTATTTCTCTATGTCCTCTGCAAGTTAAAATTCATTGATTGGCCATGTTTACATTTTTTCTACTTAGACGATAGCAGAGCTATTTTTCACATTGATATTTCGACAAGCTGCTTAAGCAAATTGACAATGACTTCAAATGGGCGGTAAATCTTAAAGGAGGGATGGGATGGGATTTGCCGGCAGTTTTGCCGATATTGTGCAGCGACATGTCTATCATTATAGCAGAGGGGCACTTATGAGGTGCTCGGGAACTGAACACGGCCGGTCCATTATACTGACACCGACGAGTCAGGCGTAATGCTGTCCTCTTAGCCCCGAGCGTTTGGAGGGACCGACAGTTGACCTATATCAAATGCATTTAACAATATTTTTCACGGTTTCTGGGAATTTCTGCAAAATCTCATACTTAAGTATAAGTTAAGATGATATCTGATACTATCCATATTGTATTACACTACATATTGCGAAAAAAAGTCACTTAATGTTTTAAATGTTTTCCAAATCTATAAGTAAGCACAAACGTGCTTTCTGCTAAAATTGATGCCAGCCACAGCAAAGACTATCCGGACGACGGTATAACGCGATATCAAAAGTAAGTTGTTACGTGGTTTTCTTAATTTAAAAGTAGCTATCTCTGCATCGTGGCTCAGAAAATAATTGTTTTCAATGACGAGTGGGGATTTATTCTTCACTATTTACATAGATCTAGGGCATCATTAAACAATATTTTGTAGGTAACAATGTCATATTTCGTTAGCTAAATATTTGATTTAAACTGTCGGACACCACCTTTTATATACCAGTTATCGCGATATCAAGTTCACACATGTAATACATGTAAATAATACACAAACATATAAATACCATACACAAACAAAAGACACACTGTTTTATGTATGTTCGCGCCTATCTTCACGTCGACTACACATAAACAAACTTCACGTTTAAAACGTGTATGCTATTTATTTAAGTGGGGGTGGGTCTACTTTTTTGCCTAAATATCTAAGTTTATATGTTTTCTCTGTTGTCAAGAATTATTTACAACACAAGTTTTACTCAGCACAAATGAGACCAAGTCGCTGTAAACCTCTGGTGAAATTCATACACACATTGGCAAGTTAATATACTTATAAATTAAGATTCACATTTTAGTGTGTTCAATAAACAAATCATAAAATAATTCAGTAATAGAAGATTGCACTCTGCTTTCGTGTACGTATGTCTTTATTGATGATATTTATAAAAAGTACACACTGATATCCGAAGAAATAAAAGTGCATTGTGTTCAGGCGTCTAGTACATGTTAGCTGTTGCTGCTTCTATTGATGTTATTAGTTTTGTTTTATTTGAAATAAACTTATATACTGTGTCTTGCCAATAGCATACAGTTTTTATTACGAAAGTAGATTTTCAGAAACGACTTCATATTGCGATTACCAGCTACAACGAACATTTAACATGGTCAACACGAATTGCATGACCATTGTCAGACAAACAGT
Source organism: Sinonovacula constricta (assembly GCA_007844125.1). Taxonomy (NCBI): domain Eukaryota; kingdom Metazoa; phylum Mollusca; class Bivalvia; order Cardiida; family Solecurtidae; genus Sinonovacula; species Sinonovacula constricta. Next base: position 62,467,020 of record CM017558.1, on the reverse strand, counting down.
TGCCACATCTCACTTTGGACGTGGTCAAGGACTACACTATTTGCTTCTCAGTCAAGAATGGGGAAACAGAACATCCCAAAAAAGATGTCTGTCTGTGAATATCTTTTTACAAAAATTTAACATAAAATTGACACATGTTATTAAAAGCGCACTTACTCGATCTGCTATAAACCATATACTTGGAGTAAATCATTTGACATTATCGTTTAGTATATTTTTCCGTCCAGTTGTTCTTACCGTTAAAAGAGCCGGTACCATTGCTGCAGTTACTTCTAAGACCATGCTCTCTACTTTGCCTTTGATGTCTCATGCCCATACTATTTCTATATTGTTCCTGTTACATCGTATGCATGCCATTTTAAGAAAATAATGAAGGGTGGATAACAAATGCGGCACAAGAAGGGTAAGCGTAGAAAACAGACAATAAGGATATCCTAGGTAAAACAACTGACAGTCCCGATCACGCAATTCATTGAAGTAAATGAAATCACCCATTGCTTAACCCTTGATGATAAAGCCAAGTTGTGCTGAATATATTTTCAGCATTGTACGATGCTAAAGGATAAAAATGCTGAAAAAGTTTTCATTACTTGATTTTAACTGACTTTGCTGGTTAATACTGTTTAATGGAATAAAGAACACGTACTGAATATACTCGAGTGTTATTTCGATCTGTTCAACTATAAATGGTCGAGGTTGTATATCCACGTGTCGGTGTAAACATAAGCTTAAAGTTGGCCTTGCTTGGTGACATATATGTAGAGTGACTGACTATACTATAGTTCAACAGTGTCCAATGAAACGTGGATTACATTGACCTGTGGTCCAGGTAAATGGGGAGAAAGGTTGTGATCCAATGACCGTCCTAAGGCGGTAACTGTTGAGTTTGCTCTACAATATAAAATGTGTCGCCACAGTTTTGCTGTAATTGTAACATTTAACTGGTATTTGAAGACTTTGGTCCTGTGCCTTTCAAATTTTAATGTATGTCCCTCTTCCCATAGGGCTTTGTCACATTTTGTTAATATTGTTTTAAACGACACAGAATTGTAAAGGCCATCATGGTGATAATAGAAAATGCGCTTGAATATTTTGCCTTTGGCAATGACGATGCGCGTTCAAACGTCGATAATTGTGCATTTTTAATTTAATTTTTGTACAAATCTTTGACATGTTTCTTATACCGCTTATCGAATAGACATACTGTACCTTTGATAAAAATGACGCATATTAATTTCACCTTCACTAACATGTATTTACTGTCAAAAATGTAGAGCGATTGTTTTAGAAAATTACAAAAATTGCGCGCACATCCCATTTTATATGACTGACGTTTTATATTAAGTTTAATCAGACAATATGACTAAAACGCACAGTGCGTCGTTCTGGGAAGGTGTACAAACTGCCCTTCTTATGACAGGATTTCGGTTTGAAACCATCTTTTAATTTGTTTATACTCAATTAACTAAAAGTGTCTTTGCTTTTTCCCTATGAACAACGTACTGAACATGTTATCTTTGAGTATAATAACTCCTTTTATATAGCTCAAAAGCAATCACCTTTTTGCATTCTTAGTCACTATGTCACAGCAAAAACACAGAAACATTTATTTTCCATATATTTACTTACAATCGTTGCGATTGTCAGGTATTTTCGGCATCATTCTAAGAACAAAGTGAACTTTTCTATCGAAAATGCGTTACTCTTGTATTTCATACTATATTTTTTTTATTTTATAAGGAAAAATAATAAACGATAACAAAGAATTAGTCTCGAACAACCAACAATATATACACGGTATAATATATTCCATAACCATTGTAATAGATCATATTTAAACATTGGACCTGTTAAATTTTAAATTGTAACTCATTTGAAAAAGTAAAGCGCAAAAAATAAGCTTAGAGTGGTTTCGAACCTGCACCTCTCAGATTAGTGGTGATTCACCTATTCAATTACACCAATGATAGTTAAGGCCAAGTTTTGTACGACACATTTTCTTATCTGTTGTTGTTTTTTAAACTTGTGATGTCCAGCTTAATGTTGCCAAATAATCACGATGTTCATTTTCTTTTTTAAGATTCGTGACTTTTGTGCACTGTGTGTTGCAGTTAGAGATATTTTTGTTTTGGTTTAAAAACTTCATAAACTGATTACTTTTATTCTCTCGGAATAACTATTGAAGAACTATTTTCAGTACTATATACGCCAGAGAGATAATGACGCGAATATGACCTCTAGACCACATCCCAATACCCTTGACAGATCTTTTCCCGTGCATTTATAGGCAGATCCGACAGTTCGTCTACATGAAATGCAGTTAACAATATTTTCCGATTGTTTTATGGAATTTAGATATAATTTCTGCATAAATGCATACGACAGTCTACGTAAAGGCGATTTGAGACACTACCTACATTTATATTGTTGAACAGTACAAATTCTGGAAAGAAATAACTCTAAATGTTCATTACTTCCAAATCTATAAAATAAACACGATAGTGATCATTTCAAATAAATTTTAAATAAATTTTAAATAAACGACGTAAGAGCGGACTATTTGGTTGGCAGTAAAACGTGATCTCAAAAGTAAGTGCCCACGTGGTTTTCTTAGTTTAAAAATAACTATCTCTGCAGCGTGACCCAGATAGAAAATACATGTTTGCAATGACGAGTGGGGGTTTATGTTTTACTGTTCACACAGACCTAGGGCATTAATGAACAGCATTTTGCAGGACCTTTTCAAGTAACAAAACTGATTTTTTAAGAAAACACTTTTGTTCTAAACTATCGGATACCATCTTTAACTTACGCTCTACTTGTCATTTTGCTGCCTATAATACTGACCGATTATAGACTGGCTGACCTGTAATGTTCACTGTACTCCGATAATGCAGTAGTCACCGTATAAATTGTATTCACTGTGTCGTCTACGACGTTGCACACTTGTAACCATTTAGTTTTACTTGCCCAGAGATGTATTATATAACCGAATTACAGGCCGGGCAATAAATCGATATCCAGCTGCGAAAGCTGGCTCGACCAATGTTCACTTCCCAACTAGGACGATCGATGCTCATAGAACCTCGTCTGTTTATGTTGGCTAGCTACAAGTTGGAAGTAACTACGTCGGATATTTTATTTCACTTTATTGTGAGTAGATTTTTGACTTTCGCTTATTTTGACGACATATTTTATGTATACTACTTTGATTCGTGAACTCGGTCGATGCCCTTTGTTATTCACTTTGTTTCCGACCAAACTGAACACGCCAGTATTGTTACCATATCTGGATCGCCTAAATATCACATTGGTTGAATGATTTAGCTACAATACGTTGACCTTCGTCGATTGTTTCTTTAGAGTTTTTGGCAGGGTAATTTCCTCGTGGATTAAGATGAGAGAACGGTAAGTAGGACACGATTCTTGTGCGTTAATTACAATATATTCGCATACTTACCTGTAGCCTGATTGTAGTTTAATCATTATGTGACGTCTGAGAATTTTTTAAATCAAATAAAGACAACCTGTTTAGCAGGGATGTAATAGTTAAGAAAAGACAGTGTTCTGTATTGAACTGATCCGTGGGCATTCGAAACAAATATCGCACATATCGAGTTAAACAAGATACAGAATTTGGATCTGTAAGAGGAAGAATCAATTCGACACGTTAGCGTAGCAAGAGAGAACGAGACAGACAGACAACAGAAAGACAAACAGATACACAGAGACAGACATATACACAGAGTCAGATACACAGAGACATAGAAAGAGAGAGAGAGAGAGAGAAAGAGATATAAAAGGAGAGATTAAGAACGTTTACAATGTCTGGTGCAAAAGTAGGCTATCTGACAGATACATGTAGATTTACATGCGTTAATTTCTAAATTAAATACCGGTATTTCCAAATTGGTAGTATACTGTACATGTATGCGTCAGAATAAAGTATACGTTTTATTCTGTTAATTCCACATACCAATCGGTCCGTATACTGATATACATGCACATGTTATACCATTCAATCGATAGCAGTCCTAATGCACATACATGTACGTTGTATACCAACACCGCACAGTAATAGTCAACTAGCACACATCATGTATACAAACAGCTGATACGATCTATAAATATTATCCTGCTAAGCGCGAATCATCAACGCCTTAGTAGAAAGTGTAGTTCCTGATCAGCAGGCTCCCAGTCGGGGCTTTCCGGTCATGATCTGCACTATTTGCTTCTAAGTCAGTACTTGAAGAAAAGTTACCTATATGTGCAGTTAAATGGATTGAATGTACATGTATAGTTAGTATAAGTAACAAATACAGCGTGTTATGGGTTAGCGATCAACAACGACAGTCAGATCCAGTGAGCTACTGTACAAAAGAGTCAAATAAAAATCTCCCCCCCCCCCCCTCTCCCCTCTCTCTCGCTCTCTCTCTATCTATCTATCTATCTATCTCTCCCTCTCTCTCTCTCTCTCTCTCTCTATCTCTATCTCTCTCTCTCTCTCTCTCTCAAACATTCAAATAAATTATTGTTGCATTTTATGATCCAGCATGGTTATAAATATCCTACATCGGAATGACAGGTGGAGAATAACACTCCACTCGCCCTTACAAACATGTATTTCCTATCTGAGACACGTTAGCTGTTTTTAAATTAGTAAACTACTTGTCCACTTACTTTGAGCTCACGTTATAGCATCATTCGGATAATTCGATGTGACGTCGGTATCTCTTTGAGCAGAAACCCCAGTTGTGTGAATTCCTCGAAACAGGGTAAGACATTTTCACGAGTGTTTGAAAACTGTCGGATACCATCTTCAATGTAAATTGTATATAAGGTGAGACGTAAATTTAGGACTAGAAATACTAGCGCCAACAAATACTTACAATAATATGTTAGAACATGTTCAGTTTATTGAAGGTGAATAATGAGCTCTCCGTGACTTGTATTCAGCCATAAGCTTGAACAAACTTAATCCTAATAATACTATAAAACCGAGCTGACACCGTGACCTATTTTGTTTCGAATTGCAATATCTTTACAAATTGGCAAACTACTCATAGGATACTTTCTTTGGCGCTTCAATTAGTCTGGCATATAGGTATGGTTGGTGAATAGTTGTTTATATTCTTTTTTGTTTAAAAACAATATTCAAATAAAACTCAACAGTTTTTAATGTTAAATAAGTACCCCTACTAGTGTAACACATGTTGATCTACGTTTTGTACTGTTTGGGTCCTTTTATGATTTTTTTATTAATTGTTTATTATTTTTACCCAAATTGTGCTCATTCAATCTTAATGTACAGTTTGGCGAGAGTTTTGCTTGTAAATTTCCATATGATTGAAGAATATTTTATATCGTCCCTTAAGTGGAGGCTATCGCTAAACTTAGATCTGAAATTATTAATTATGCCAATAAGCCAACATGAATAATTATATGTCTTAATGAGAATCTAAAACAGTATTTTATTTCAAAAGGTTTGTTGGAATCTGTTTCATTTAAAAGTCATATTCAAACAAACAAAACAATTTTAAAAGTTACATAGACACCTTTCTTAGTCTGACGTTAGTTGATTCATGCTTTGTATGAATTGATTTATTTTTCGAACTTATTTGGTTCTAAAATGTCTCCTTAGAAATGGAAAACAATCATTCTTCTTGTATTAAATGCTTGAATGTCGTTTCAGATTTAAAATAACTGTTCTTTTGTAATAATGTTTCGATTTTGATTTCTAACATTACATTCTTACATTGTAATGAACTGGATTCAAGCAAAGCGATAAATAAAAGAAATGTATGACCAAGGTGATGTAATAAAACTACATTTCTTCTGGTGTCTAATATTTTATCTTTTCAGTTAATGGTAAAATCACCATAATAACATATGGGCCCAGCCAGAGAACACATCTGTTGTTCTTCATTAAGCCTTTTATATGGATTTAAGAAAAATACAATTGCTTCATTTATTCCGTTTTACTACATTCGTCGACCGTGGGTTTATTGGTACATTTTCTGTCGTCTTATTGAACTGAATAGAACAAGAATTGGCCAAACTTACTACTGCTTACAAAATCCATACTCTTCAACTTGGAGGGTAGAAGTATTATGTTGCGCCCAGTGCCACAATCGAAAAAAAACACAAGCTTTATCATTGGACTGAAATCTTCATTGGATTATGAAGCGACCAATGAAATATCATTACCAGAAACGGCGAAAAGTGAACTAAAAATCAAACGGGCGGTGAATAGAGAGTAACAGAATGGATCAGTCGTGGGTGTCCGACGATGGAGAGCTGGGGGTTTAAGTGGTGCGCGGTAACCATTCATAGCTGCCAGACTTAATGGCTATTTATTATGAAACCAAATTGATAGACTCTAGATACCTTATCAAAAGAGAATCTGTTCAAAATTCCTTTGGACTGTGATTAGATTAGCTTTTTAAAGTCGTGTATACTTAACTGCGCTAGCACAGCGAAAAGCTAGATAATGTTTATTTTTAATACTATAAATAGAAAAGCATGATATTCTTTGTTCGTTTTTTTTTTTTTTTTCTTTTGTGGGATGGACTGAAGGTGGGGGATTGAAGCAATGCGTCGCGGCCTGTATGTACACAGCACGTACTGATATCACTATATGATCGTGTAGTACATTTGTCTTGTTACTTACTTAATGAAACAGCGAAATTGTTATATCTGGGGGTTGAACATAGTCATTCACAGTTTGTAAAGGAAATAGTTGTAAATATACCAATTACGCAATGCTAAATACCAGAAATTATTCTATCAGTACTTTTTTATTCTTATATATATATATATATATATATATATATATATATATATATATATATATATATATATATATATATATATATATATATATATATATATACTTTTACTCAGCACAAATGAGACCAAGTCGATGTAAACCACGCATTGGCAAGTAAATATACTTATAAATAAATATTCACATTTTAGTGTGTTTGGAAACAAATCATAAAATAACTCAATAATAGAAGATTGCACTTTGCTTTCGTGTACGTTAGTCTTTATTGATGATATTTATAAAAAGTACACACTGATATCCGAAGAAATAAAAGTGCATTATGTTCAGGCGTCTAGTACATGTTAGCTGTTGCTGCTTCTATTGGTGTTATTAGTTTTGTTTTATTTGAAATAAACTTATATACTGTGTATTGCCAATAGAATTCAGTTTTTATTACGAAAGTACATTTTCAGAAACGACTTCATATTGCGATTACCAGCTACAATGAACAGTTAACATGGTCAACACGAATTGCATGACCATTGTCAGACAAACAGTTGCCACATCTCACTTTGGACGTGGTCAAGGTCTACACTATTTGCTTCTCAGACAAGAAGGGGGAAACAGAACATCTCAAAAAAGATGCCTGTCACAAATGTTACAAAAATTTAACATTAAATTGACACATGCTATTAAGGTTCTGGACCTGTAATGGTGACCTTCCACAATCCTTATAATGATACTGTTTCTTGAATCTGTACTATAAAACACATCTTACGGTGAATTTTTAAGGAAGTTTACCGTTTGTAACTCAAGTTATGTACATTTTTATAAAGTTACTCTTAATTTTCAAAAACACCGTAAATTGTGCTGGAACAAAAAATGAAAAAGTACTATTTTTTCAAATTCTACTGTTCTATATTCAAATTTTAACCAATTTTCCTGTTACACAATCATGTCATGATAAATCAGAACAATAAGATCAAACTTTGGACAAATACTTATAAAAATACAGAACTTTGCATACATGTACCCCCGAGCAAAAATCCGAGTTTTTTGGGTGTGTTTAAAAATTTACTCTATCTATAAAAGCAAATATCTCAAGTTTGAAGCTAGTTAGACACATACAACTAGTTTTAAAATTTTCTGCAATATAAATTGCCCATAATATGAGATTTTAAAGGCATTTTACCGTTCCTAATAAAATTTACAGACCTTTGCATACATGTACCCCCGAGCAAAAATCCGAATTTTTTTAGTTGTTTAAAAATTTACTCTATCTATAAAAGCAAATATCTCAAGTTTGAAGCTAGTTAGACACATACAACTAGTTTTAAAATTTTCTGCAATATGAACTGCCCATAATATGAGATTTTAAAGGCATTTTACCGTTCCTAATAAAATTTATAAGAATTTGTAAAGGATACTTTAATGAAACTGCAATAGAATTTATAGCGAAAAATAACGTCAAAATGGTCAATTACAAATTATACTCCTTTATACAAAAAATCACCTACAGTTGGTATAAGAGATGGAAATATGTATGTAAAACTCTGCATTATTACATGAAAACCTTCTCTTTACTGATTTTGACTGGCTTGAGGGAAATATTTGAAATTAACCACTTTACACGGTTTTCGTAAAAAAATCCGACAGTTTAGGAATAACTGAGTCAAGCACTCTTTTGGTATTAGTGACACTTGGTTTTCCCTCACAAGTTTGACCCCTGAACACATTTAAAAGTCCATCTTGGCCATCCGGAGAAAATATCAGACGAAGGGGAGCGAGCGTCAAACCATGGCGCTAACTATCGCAGTTAGCATGCGAAGGAAAATTTAAATCGCAAACACAAGATAAAACAGTGCATTTTTCACCTGTACACAGGAAACCCACACAATAGTTATGATCCACTTCAACTTTACATGACTTTGTTGTCGGTAAACCACTATTTTAACAATATCGCCCTCGACGATTACGTTGTCGAGCTCCCGGTTCTCTCATTTTTGAGAAATGGGTAACCCAATGACGTCATGGAAAATCCATATCACGTGATGAAAAACTACTAAAAATAGCAAATACGAAACTTTACGACGAATGCTATTCAAATAAAACCGGATCATACAGAGTGCCGATGTTTGACGAAGTTAGTTACAGGTCCAGAACCTTAAAAGCGCACTTACTCGATCTGCTATAAACCATATACTTGGAGTAAATCATTTGACATTATCGTTTAGTATATTTTTCCGTCCAGTTGTTCTTACCGTTAAAAGAACCGGAACCATTGCTGCAGTTACTTTTAAGACCATGCTCTCTACTTTGCCTTTGATGTCTCATGCCCATACTATTTCTATATAGTTCCTGTTACATCGTATGCATGTCATTTTAAGAAAATAATGAAGGGTGGATAACAAATGCGGCACAAGAATGGTAAGCGTAGAAAACAGACAATAAGAATATCATAGGTAAAACAACTGACAGTCCCGATCACGCAATTCATTGAAGTAAATGAAATCACCCATTGCTTAACCCTTGATGATAAAGCCAAGTTGTGCTGAATATATTTTCAGCATTGTACGATGCTAAAGGATAAAAATGCTGGAAAGGTTTTCATTACTTGATTTAAGCTGACTTTGCTGGTTAATACTGTTTAATGAAATAAAGAACATGTACTGAATATACTCGAGTGTTATTTCGGTCTGTTCAACTATAAATGGTCGAGGTTGTATATCATCATGTCGGTGTAAACATAAGCTTAAAGTTGGCCTTGCTTGGTGACATATATGTAAAGGGACTGACTATACTATAGTTCAACAGTGTCCAATGAAACGTGGATTACATTGACCTGTGGTTTAGGTAAATGGGGAGAAAGGTTGTGATCCAATGCATAAGTTTAGGACATTTGTTTTGCCAAATGACCGTCCTAAGGCGGTAACTGTTGAGTTTGCTCTACAATATAAAATGTGTCGCCACAGTTTTGCTGTAATTGTAACATTTAACTGGTATTTGAAGACTTTGGTCCTGTGCCTTTCAAATTTTAATGTATGTCCCTCTTCCCATAGGGCTTTGTCACATTTTGTTAATATTGTTTTGAACGACACAGAATTGTAAAGGCCGTGGTGATAATAGAAAATGCGCTTGGATATTTTGCCTTTGGCAATGACGATGCGCGTTTAAACGTCGATAATTGTGCATTTTTAATTTAATTTTTGTACAAATCTTTGGCATGTTTCTTATACCGCTTATCGAATAGACATACTGTACCTTTGATAAAAATGACGCATATTAATTTCACCTTCACTAACATGTATTTACTGTCAAAAATGTAGAGCGATTGTTTTAGAAAATTACAAAAATTGCGCGCACATCCCATTTTATATGACTGACGTTTTATATTAAGTTTAATCAGACAATATGACTAAAACGCACAGTGCGTCGTTCTGGGAAGGTGTACAAACTGCCCTTCTTATGACAGGATTTCGGTTTGAAACCATCTTTTAATTTGTTTATACTCAATTAATTAAAAGTGTCTTTGCTTTTTTCCCTATGAACAACGTACTGAACATATTATCTTTGAGTATAATAACTCCTTTTATATAGCTCAAAAGCAATCACCTTTTTGCATTCTTAGTCACTATGTCAAAGCAAAAACACAGAAACATTTATTTTCCATATATTAACTTACAATCGTTACGATTGTTAAGTATTTTCGGCATCATTCTAAGAACAAGGTGAACTTTTCTATCGAAAATGCGTTACTCTTGTATTTTATACTATATTTATTTTATTTTATTAGGAAAAGTTATAAAAGATAACAAAGAATTAACTTCGAAGAACCAACAATATATACACGGTATAATATATTCCATAACCATTGTAATAGATCATATTTAAACATTGGACCTGTTAAATTTTAAATTGTTACACATTTGAAAAGGTACAGCGCAAAAAAATAAGCTTAGTGTGGTTTCGAACCTGCACCTCTCAGATTAGTGGTGATTCACCTATTCAATTACACCAATGATAGTTAAGGCCAAGTTTTGTACGACACATTTTCTTATCTGTTGTTGTTTTTTAAACTTGTGAAGCCCAGCTTAATGTTGCCAAATAATCACGATGTTCATTTCCTTTTTGAAGATTCGTGACTTTTGTGCACAGTGTGTTGCAGTTGGAGATATTTTGTTTTGGTTTAAAAACTTCATAAACTGATTACTTTTATTCTCTCGGAATACCTATTGAAGAACTATTTTCAGTACTATATACGCCAGAGAGATAATGACGCGAATATGACCTCTAGACCACATCCCAATACCCCTTAACAGATCTTTTCCCATGCATTTATAGGCAGATCCGACAGTTTGTCTACATGAAATGCAGTTAACAATATTTTCCGATTGTTTTATGGAATTTAGTACAAATTCTGAAAAGGAATAACTCTAAATGTTCATTACTTCCAAATCTATAAATAAACACGATAGTGATCATTTCAAATAAATTTTAAATAAACGACGTAAGAGCGGACTATTTGGTTGGCGGTAAAACGTGATCTCAAAAGTAAGTGCCCACGTGGTTTTCTTAGTTTAAAAATAACTATCTCTGCAGCGTGACCCAGATAGAAAATACCTGGTTGCAATGACGAGTGGGGGTTTATGTTTTACTGTTCACACAGACCTAGGGCATTAATGAACAGCATTTTGCAGGACCTTTTCAGGTAACAAAACTGATTTTTTTAAGAAAACACTTTTGTTCCAAACTATTGGATACCATTTTTAACTTACGCTCTACTTGTCATTTAGCTGCCTATTATACTGACCGATTATAGACTGGCTGACCTGTAATGTTCACTGTACTCCGATAATGCAGTATTCACCGTATAAATTGTATTCACCGTGTCGTCTACGACGTTGCACACTTGTTACCATTTAGTATTACTTGCCCGGAGATGTATAATATAACCGAATTACAGACCGGGTAATAAATCGATATCCAGCTGCGAAAGCTGGCTCGACCAACGTTCACTTCCCAACTAGGACGATCGATGCTCATAGAACCTCGTCTGTTTATGTTGGCTAGCTACAATTTGGAAGTAACTACGTCGGATATTTTATTTTACTTTATTGTGAGTAGAATTTTGTCTTGTAAGACTTTCGCTTGTTTTGACGACACAATTTATGTATACTACTTCGATTCGTGAACTCGGTCGATGCCCTTTGTTATTCGCTTTGTTTCCGACCAAACCGAACACGCCAGTATTGTTACCATATCTGGATCGCTTAAATATCACATTGGTTGAATGATTTAGCTACAATACGTTGACCTTCGTGGATTGTTTCTTTAGAGTTTTTGGCAGGGTAATTTCCTCATGGATTAAGATGAGAGAACGGTAAGTAGGATACGATTCTTGTGGGTTGATTAAAATATAGTCGCATACTTACCTGTAGCCTGATTGTAGTTTAATCATTATGTGACGTCTGAGAATTTTGTAAATCAAATTAAGACAACCTGTTTGTAGTAGGGATGTTATAGTTCAGAAGAGACAGTGATCTGTATTGAACTGGCCCGTGGGCATTCGACACATATACCGCACATATCGAGTTAAACAAGACACAGAGAATTTGGATCTGTACAAAGAGGAAGACTCAATTCGACACGTTAGCGTAGCAAGAGAGAAAGAGACAGACAGACAGCAGAAAGACAAACAGATACACAGAGACAGACATATACACAGAGTCAGATTCACAGAGGCAGAGAAAGAGAGAGAGAGAGAAAGAGGGAGAAAGAGAGAGATTAAGAACGTTTACATGTCTGGTGCAAAAGTAGGCTATCTGACAGATACATGTAGATTTACAGGCGTTAATTTCTAAATTAAATACCGGTATTTCTAAATTGGTAGTATACTGTACATGTATGCGTCAGAATAAAGTATACGTGTTATTCTATTCTGTTAATTCCACATACCAATCGGTCCATATACTCATATACATGTACATGTTATACCATTCAATCGATAGCAGTCCTAATGCACATACATGTACGTTGTATACCAACACCGCACGGTAATAGTCACCTAGCACACATCATGTATACAAACAGCTGATACGATCTATAAATTAGCGATCAACAACGACAGTCAGATCCAGTGAGCTACTGTACAAAAGAGTCAAATAAAAATCCCCCCTCTACCCCACCCCCTCTCCCACCCTCTCTGTCTCTCTCGCTCTCTGTCTCTCTCTCTCTCTCTCTATCTCCCCTTCTCTCTCTCTCTCTCTCTCTCTCTCTCTCTCTCTCTCTATCTCTCCTCTCTCTCTCTCTCTCTCTCTCTCTCTCTCTCTCTCTCTCTCTCTCTCTCTCTCTCTCTCTCTCAAACATTCAAATAAATTATTGTTACATTTTGATATGATCCAGCATGGTTATAAATGTCCTACATCGGAATGACAGGTGGACTATAACACTCCACTCGTCCTTACAAACATGTATTTCCTATCTGAGACACGTTAGTTGCTTTTAAATTAGTAAACTACTTGTCCACTTACTTTGAGCTCACGTTATAGCATCATTCGGATAATTCGATGTGACGTCGGTATCTTGTTGAGCAGAAACCCCAGTTGTGCTTGTTAAAAGATTTAGAAAGAAATGACATTAAGAACCATTTTTTCATGATATGTAATATTTAAAATTGTGTCGTGTTTAAAGTCGTAATCACAAAAACTAAAGTATGAGTTTATACAGAAATTATGCCCGAATTCCTCGAAACCGGGTAAGACATTTTCACGAGTATTTGAAAACTGTCGGATACCATCTTCAATGTATATTGTATATAAGGTGAGACGTAAATTTAGGACTAGAAATACTAGCGCCAACAAATACTTACAATTATATGTTAGAACAAGTTTATTGAAGGTGAATAATGAGCTCTCCGTGACCTGTATTCAACCATAAGCTTATCAAACTTAATCCTAATAATACTATAAAACCAAGCTGACACCGTGAACTATTTTGTTTCGAATTGCAATATCTTTACAAATTGGCAAACTAATCATAGGATACTTTCTTTGGCGCTTCAATTAGTCCGGCACCTAGGTATGGTTACCGCGCTAAGGTTCGGTAGGGTGTCTAGAAACAGAATCTCCAATGTACTAAAAATAAACTCATTTGGGATATATAAAAACTACTGGTTTCCATGGCAACCATCATGAAAGTTAGATAGGAGGGTATGATTAGAAAAATGCTTATAGCCTTCAATTAAAGGTTATTGCATGACCATTATGGTCTAAGTTTCTTAGGGTTTGGTTCATTTTATGATTTTTTTATGATTTTTTTAAATTAATTTTCATCCACATTTTGTTCATTCAATTTTAATTAAGCATTACGTTGAAGAATAATGTTTACATCTTTCCTTAAGAGGAAGCTATCACTGAACTTAGATTTGAAATAATTAATTACGCAAATGAGTCAACATGAATATTCATATATCTTAATGAGAATCTAAAAATAAAATTTATTTTTGAATAGTTGTTTAGATTCTTTTTGTTTAAAAGCAATATTCAAATAAACTCAACATTTTTTAAGTTAAATAATACCTCTACTAGAGTAACACATGTTGATCTACGTTTTGTATTGTTTGGCTCATTTTATGATTTTTGATTAATTGTTTATTATTTTCATCCAAATTTTGCTCATTCAATCTAAATGCACAGTTTGGCGAGAAGTCTGCTTGTAAATTACCATATTATTCAAGAATATTTTATATCGTTCCTTAAGTGGAGGCTATCGCTAAACTTAGATCTGAAATTATTAATTATGCCAATTAGCCAACATGAATATTCATATATCTTAATGAGAATCATAAAATAATATTTAATTTCAAAAAGTTTATTAGAATCTATTTCATTTAAAAGTCATATTCAATATTTTTTTTTTGTAATAATCTTTCGATTTTAATTTCTAATACTTAAATTGAAATCAAGTGAAGTCAAGCAAAGCGATAAATAAAAGAAATGTATGACCAAGGTGATTTAATAAATCTAAATTTCTTCTGGTGTCTAATATTTTAATGGTTTAATCACCATAATAATACATGGGCCCAGCCAGAGAACACATCTGTTGTTCTTCATTAAGCCTTTTATTTGGATTTAAGAAAAATGCAATGGCTTCATTTATTCCGTTTTACTTTATTCGTCGACCGTGGGTTTATTGGTACATTTTCTGTCGTCTTATTGAACTGAATAGAACAAGACTTGGTCAATCATGCCGCTGCTTACAAAATCCATACTCTTCAACATAGAGAGAGCAGAAGTATAATGTTGCGCCTAGTGCCACAATCGAAAAAAAACAAGCTTAACCATTGGACTAAAACCTTCATTGGATTATGAAGCGACCAATGAAATATCATTACCAGAAACGGCGAAAAGGGAACTAAATATCAAACGGGTGGTGAATAGAGACTAACAGAATGGATCGGTCGTGGGTGTCCGACGATGGAGAGCTGGGGTTTTAATGTCCAGTGTTGGACAGGAATTCAATATTGCTAGTAAGCACGCAGCCGATATTGCAGAAGTTTGGTAGAAATACAGTAATCCAAAATTGAAACTGAAAAATACCATTGTCATGTTATCTTGATTCGTTTTTATATTTATATGTATCTAGATGTTATACATTTTAAAGTGTTTATTAACTAAAATGATGTTATCAGATGGGTAAGATAGAAATAATGCCATAACTGATATATGGCTGAAATTAGTTCCAATTACCTTGTCAAAATTGACATCTATCTGTATATTCTCAGTAAGATATAGGAGCACTTATGTTGGCTTATTAGTAATTTCAAATCTAGGTTTAGTGATTCCACATAACGAACGATATAAAAATTTCTTTAATTGTATGATTAGTTATCAGCAGACTTGTAGCCAAATTATGCATTAAGTTGGAATGCGCGAAATTTTGATGAAAATATTTTTTTAAATCATAAAATGTACCAAATCATATGAAACTAAGAGCAATATGTGTTTGACAAGTAGAGGTATGTATATAGCTTTAAAACATGTTCAGTTTGTTTGCATGTTGCTTTTGAATAAAAAGAATTTGATCATCTTTTAAAAAATAAAGTCTATTTTTAGATTCTCATTTAAATTTATAATTATTCTTAAGTGCTTATTTGCTTAATGGACACATAACCATAATGCCCATTCAATGACCTGTAATTAAAAATTAGTATTATACTTCTATCACCATTTTTAGGAAAGTTATAAACATTTTCCTAAACATACCCTCCTATCACAATTTCCTGAGCGTTGCCATGGAAACCAGTAGTTGTCATATAGCCCAAATGAGTTTATTTTTGACCATTCATAGTTGCCGGACTAAATGGCTTTTTATTCTAAAACCAAATTGATAGACTCTAGATGCCTTATCAAAATCTAATCAGTTCAAAATTCCTTTGGACCGTTATTAGATTAGCTTTTTGAAGTCGTGTATACTAGTACTTAACTGCGCTAGCACAGCGAAAAGCCAGATAATGTATATTGTAAATAGAAAAGCAAGATATTCTTTGTTCGTTTATTTTTTTTTTATTTTTCCTTTTGTGGGAAGGAGTGAAGGCGGGGGATTAAAGCAATGCGCCGCGGCTTGTATGTACACAGCACGTGCTGATATCACTTATATGATTGTGTATTACATTTGTCTTATTACTTACTTAATGAAACAGCGAAATTGTTATATTGTATTTACAGTGAAATAATTGTTAAACATATAATAATGTCATTTTTCCTCCTGTGCAGAAGACTACAGTCTACATACAGGCAACAACGTATCAATAATGTTTTGTTGAATAGTAAAAGCTACGTAAATTTGGTTATATGTACAAAAACTAGTCCGATTTACTTAAAGGAAATAACATTCAACTTAGTCAACACTTGCATAACTGTCACTACATCAGCATAACTGTTAACATCATCATCATCAGCAGAAACAACAACAACAACCTCAACATCATCGACATCATTACAATCAGCATCATCACCATCGCTATCATCACACACATACTTGTATATATTTGTTTTCTGATAAATAATGCATGAGATGAAGCCAGCCACACCAAGTTTCTTCGAACGTGCCAAAGTCTGGGAAATAAGGGTTGGCCTGAAGAAAAAGCTACAGTTCCCATGTATTTTCCAGACCATCCTTCGACCATATATTGTTGTTTCATCAAACCAGCTTAGGAAGATTGTGATTATTGAATTAACAGCGCCACTGGGACGAAAGGTGTGCTGGGGCAAATTAAAGGTGGTATCCAACACATGGACCAAGTGGGGTTTTTTCTCAATTAACAAAATTAGGCACTGTTACATGAAAAGATTTTTCAAAATGCTCTTCATTGATGTCCTAGATCTGTGTGAACAGTGAATCATAAATACCCACTCTTCGTTGAAAACAGGTATTTCCTTTCTGGGCCAGATATAGCTATTTGACTAAGACTGAAAAAGACTAAGAAAACCACGTGACAACTTACTTTTTGAGATTACGTTATGACATCGTCCGCTCTTATGTTGATATCAATTTTTAACAGAGTCCAATATCGTGCATATTTATAGATTTGGAAAGAATGAAAATTCAGGGAGATATTTTCCCGTTTTGAAATGTCTAACAAAATAGGAAGTGTTCAAAATCGTCTTTACTTAGACTAAAGTATCAGTTTATGCAAAAATTATGTTTGTTTGTTTGTTTATTGGGTTTGTCGTCCCACAAACATTATTTCAGTTATCTGGAAACGGTGTCCACTTGAAGCAGATAGAGTGCTGCATTCACTGTGTATAACATGCCGTGAACACCTTGCATGATACCACACCCAGTCACATTATCCTGACACCGGGCCAACCAGTCGTGGAACTACTCTATATTTGTTTGAGTGTTAGCAAGGGACCTATACCACTTCCATTTTTCGGCGTAGCTGTCTAACCTCACTTTTGACCTACTTACAAATGCTGACTCAAGGCTAGCCTGAATGAATATCAGAGCGATTCCTATTGGTAGAAATTCCTAATAGCATCATATACCGTAGTGTTCCTAATAAACGTCCTCGGGTGGCGATATATAGTTATTTATACAGGTATTTAAGTCATAAACAAGTCTATATTAATGAGTGACATTAATGAATAGTCTCCCCTGAATAACACCTAAATGCAAGTAGGTCCTTTCATTTGTTTTACTCGGTTTTTATGCTTGTTATTTTTGGAGTGTATGTTGACTTCTTTGACTTTCAAGTTAACCATCATCAACAAACACTTCCATTTTCTTTTTTAAATAACAAATCTCTATAAGTATTTAAATGGATTTTAAGCTTACATTTGTGCAAAAGAAATTTCACCGTTTGTAACTGCAAAATCTACAAAAGAACGGGCGATAAAGTCCAAGAATTCCGACTATAAAGGACCTACCTACTCTTTGGAATACCTCGGATATTAACAAACAAGGGAGATAATTTCCAGTTTACCAATGTACCCCATATCCTACAGTATTTTTGTATATAGTGTATAAAATGTCACTTGATCCTACATTTGTTCAAACATCATCTCTGTCATATGCCGCAAAGCAGACCGTTCACTTCCGGCACGATTTAACTACTTTGTAACTTTAAGTGCCTATTACGTGAGAATTATGAGGCGCAGATGGAGCGAGCGACTAGTTTAAAAATGTACACCATTTTCATGCCATTCTTCTCACAAATATTCAATAGAAACATAAACAAGATAAAAATGTGTAAGTTAATGCTTCACAAAGGCCGCATAGCCTTTTAAAAGAAATTTCTTGTTAACGACTTTGGTAAGTCCCAGAGCCTCCCATAGCTGGAGCCAACGCTCTACCGATTGCGCTACTAGGTCCGGTCCAGAAATTATGCCCTTAATTTCCTAAGGCAGTGGATCGATATTGATACATGTATTTGATATAGGCGAACTGTCGGATACCACCGTTAAAGGAAAAGACTCAAGTATGCTGAACTAATACAGCAATATAAAGAAGCTGGATGGGTAGCTCATATCTACCCATTAGAGATTGGTTGTCGAGATTTTGCAGCGCCATCTATGTGGAAGATGTTGAAAGACTGTGGGGTGGGAGGAAAAGAACACAAGGTGGCTGTGCAGAAAATGTCAAAGGCAGCAGGGAGAAGTTCTAACTGGCCGCGTCTAAGGAGGAACGACAGCGACTGGAGGCCTACCACTAGCAAGGAGTGTTTGGCCAACACTGCTGCTCCACCACCTCGAGCTGGTTCTAGGTTTAAAGGTTTGCCGAATACAACTGTAATACTCACCTGAATAAGGTCTCTAATGTTCAACCAACGTGCCGTATTATCTGATATACCATTCATGGGCTGGTGGCTGTGTAGACCATGACCATAACAAAAAGACCGATTCATTTATCAAAGACAACTTACACAACTAAATACAACTTTAGGTTTCAGTTTTAATTAATATCTTCTGACAATTGTCCTAATCAACCAGGATTTCATCACATAAATTTCTTTTTAAACACTCTTAACTTGATTAGCACGAATTGTTCATGTTTATGAAATGGTAAAGGTGCAGATCTTCTTCTGCCAACTGTCTTATCTGGATCGACATTACCTGCTGCTTATTCTCGTTCAACATGTCTTCAGTTTTTGTAATGACTCATCACAGATTTGTTCTAACTTTTACATTTGGCTTGCATTTGAACACCTTTGTCCTGTGCCTGTTCAAATTTTGGTATATATTGCACTGCTCATAGGACTTTGTCATATTTCCTTATTCTAACCTGTGCACTTTGTTGTAAGCAATTAATTACGAATGGTGTATGAGTTATAAGTAACCGTAGAAGGTCCCAAGATTAAAGAAATAATTACATTAACATTTCACTTCCTGGTGAACACTTTTAAGCATTTACATCTTTCCGTTTTCGTTTTGCACGAATGTATATCTGCGTGTACAAACATGTTGACAATATTAAGGAACTGTGCAAAGGTAAGTCAAACAAACTCCACCAACTGTTAACATACACTACATCCGTGAGGAGTTGGCACAGCCCCGTTGTTCCATGCTACAAATAAGCGAACTAAATCTGCTGTGTCAATATACTGCACAAGGGCCAAAAAAACATACATTTGCAGGCAATCAACAAACCAATTGCTTCCAAGTCTTTATCTATCAATACACCTTGTATGTACAATAAATTGCAAGCAGATAACTAAGATTATAGAATGTCTGGTAATATATGGTGCTTATTTACAGTTTTAACAGAGATAAATATCCCGTGTGACAGCCAAAAAAAAACACACCCTGAACAAAACAAAACAACCTACTATGATTTTGTACACGGACAAAAGCCTCCCATCAAAAGTACAGTGCGGACGAAAAACTTCCCCGACATATACTAGATCGCCTGATGTGTACTCGAACAATAGATGGAAAAATATATTATTTTGTTCAATTTATAGTAAGTGTTGTTTAGAGTTTCAGTGCGACAACCTCTACGTAATCAATTAGTCATGATTGATCATAAAGGTTAAACAATTAAAGTAGATGAGAATTATAACAACTCTCTTTGTGTAAGGAAAATACTTACGGAACTTTTGATCCTCACAAAAGGTGAATACCCATATTTAATGGCCTTCAAATAAAATGTAAAATAAAACACTAATTGTTGATTATTGAAATTTGCTTCACGGGAATTGACAAACAGCAGACTGATTTTAATCAATTTAACACTGTCCTTTGATGGTCACACAGTGCGACACTGAAGCACACTAATTTCACTGGGTTTTTTTGTGTCCGCCTTTAATTTTTAGGTGGGAGGATTTTTTCCTCACTCTACCTTTGGTGGGAGGTTAGTTGTTCGACATTCGTGACAGCCAAATGGACATTAAACAGGAGATGAATAACATCGCAGTACACCCCAGCACTTTACCCGCAACTCTGTCTAATTACAGGTGACCGTGAACAGCAACGCCACCGGACACAGATATCCCAGTATGAGGCGGCGAGACTGACCACGGACTGCGATGGTTGTGTACCTAAGACCGACACCAGCCTCAGATTCATGCAGGATCAACCGCAGACATGTGTTCCAGGGCCGATGGCTGGGCGGTAAGTCATAATCACCATCATCACCACCATCATCATTATCATCATCATCATTAGCAGCAGCAGCATTCTTTGCTAGTCTGAATCATAACCGACTTATCTAGGATCGATTACAATGACTGCCAAGCTTCTCATCTTGTGGGTTTGAGTCCCGTTCGGGGAAAAGGACTTAATGTGGGAAGGTCTTCCAGCTGACTTGATGTGGGAAGGTCTTCCAACTGACCTGATGTGGGAAGGTCTTCCAGCTGACCTGATGTGCGCCGGGTGTTCTACTTAGACATTTGTCCGAGTCTTCCTCCACACAATAGCTAGACATCGTTGTTATGGTAATATTGTTCGCTGCGATGTATTTCAAAAGCAAAACAAAACAATAAGCCAGGAATAAATCTTCTGCCGTCTCAGCCAGGGGATTTACTGTAGACGGAATGATGCAGTTGCTTCAGTCAGCCTCTCATCTTATGGGTAAAAAACAGGTTCTAACATTTTATTCTACAAGAAATTGTTTATACTAGAAACAAACGGTTATGGAGGGAATAAATATCTGCTGGGACGATTTCGAGAAATTACCGGATTAATGCCTAATACAAACGGTTACCCGACATTTCCAACGGTTAAATACACGATGTGATACGCGCGACTGATTTAACCAGTCGGTGTGAAACGACTGTTTTATTATCTGATCAAACATTGCAGGAGGGGCACATAAACCAACTTCAATTACAATGTGGTTTGGCTTTCACTGATACAATAAATGCAAAAAATCGTTGACACGACAAGCGGGCAACTTTTTATATTATTACCTGATGTCTTGAATAAAAAAGGAGTCCCCAACATTGTAGCTGTCTAATTGACTTCATTAATTCATTTGTTGTTAAAAGTTCAGTACTCTTCTGTGTTTTTTTATTTCTTTTATTGTGTTTAAGCAGACATCAGAATAACAAACACCACGTTTCATCGGGTGATAAAATTGTTTTTTTAGCCTTTTGTAAACTTTTAACAACTTAAAGAAGGAAAGAAAAGGTCGTATTACACATTAATCACCATCATAATAATCACAATCACTGTTTGTGGCATAATTTGGCAGTAAATACATTGAGAGTCGCTAGAACAAAACTGATTTTGACTTCTTTCGTCTAGTACAAAAGTTCACAATTCAAACACATAAATCTTTATGAAATATCAATTATTTTCTTCAAAAGGAAAATAGCCCTTGTTGTGTTTTCCTCTGGAAATATTAAAGCTGAACATGGTTTACTTTCACAAAAGTGTGTTAATTGATTATGTTTATTTTCCCATCAAGAGTAGTTCTAGAGACGGTGTTAACTTGAAGCAGGTATGGTGCTGCCTTCACCGTGTATAGCAGGCCGTGAATACCTGGCATGATACCCCACCCAGTCACATTATCCTTACACCGGGCCAACCAGTCGTGGAACTACCCTTATATTTGCTTAAGGGTTAGTCAAGAGAACTATACCATTACCGTTTTTAACGATTTTGATATTTTGTGGACCGGGGTCGAACCCAGGGCATCCCGTACTTGAAGCCGACGAGTTCGGCATCGTTTATTACGAAAGTGACGTTTCAGTTTACTTCATCTCCACTCTGTAATGATATTCATCAGTGACGCATATAAACATTAATCTTCCCGTTTTTGTGAATTATTTATTCATAATTTACACGGCACAACGTGTCGACAGCAGCAGTTTGATATTAAACGAGTTAACGGATACAATTAAAATAGTTCAAATGACATGGTGATCTTTAACCAAGATACAATGTATATCATTTGTATTTAACATAGTTGACATATTTAAGTAATGATTCGGGTTTTGGTTGGGTGAATCTGATTCATATATAATACTGGATTTCTTTGTTTCACTTGTGAACACAATAACTATCCCACGTGAATATTTGGATGTACATTATTTGACATTTTGAATCCATCGAGTGTTCAGCGTTAGGTTATATGAATACATTAGACATACAGCACAATATTCCATGTAAGAAAGTAATGGATTAACATGAAGTTAAGGTAAGTAGACGATAATATACCATTGTACACTCTAGGTATTCTTGTAAGGACGATAAATATTTTAGTTTACCTGTATTAACCTTATTGATTCTATTAAATACTTTAAACTTGTATTTCAAATTAGACATAGATTATGGCAATATCGAAGATGTACATTGTTCACAATGTACCCACAATGTAGCTTTACGTTGTTGTGTCCACGTACTTGTATTTTATGAGTGTGATAAATAATGGTGTATCGTAAACATATTACTTTATATAAATTACTTTATATATATCGGGTATAACTAAGTGATTGTTGTTGTTGCTGCTGTTGTTGTTGTTGTTGTTGCTGTTGCTGTTGTTTTGTATTTATACACTGCGTAGTTTGCTGTATTTCAGGTTATGACGCAGTCTAAGTAAACATTCATTCATTCATTCAAGATTAAATTGCGCGAGAGCTTGTTATTATGTAGAAGAAGTTTGTATTACTAGTCATGTCACCAATATGAGCAAAGGTGTTCCTGCTGTGCCTTTGAATTGTTCTGAAAATGATTATAATAAATGTGTGGGAACACCATGCAATATATAGTGATGCGGGGGTTATTTCATTTGCAATTGGATGGTAAAAAGAAGTAGATGCTTCCGATTCTTAAATATACACAACTGTTTCGAGAAGAAATATTAATGTGCCCTTTTTGTACGCGAAGCCCTTATAGCGCCAAATGTATTAATAACTCCAAACAAAATGCCCTTTTTTAACAAAGCAAAGAAATAACAGCAAATGGTAAAGAACCGGAAGTGGCAGTTTCCAGCAAGTCGCTGGCTAATCTGAATCTACTGTCTGGGCCTGATACATTCAGGTTCAAGGGTAGTGTATGGCATCTTTAATGATGCAGTGCTTAATTCTGTACTTATATGCTTTTACTTGTTGTTGTCGTCACTATTGAGCTTTTACTTGTAACCCTTAGCTTGCTAAGCACGATTAGATCAGGCTTAAGCATATAGTGTAGATCCAGATCAGCCAGCCCCATGCTACAAGCTTACTTATCAGAATATGTACTATTTGCATTTTAGTGTCTAATAAAACACCTGATTACATAAATATGATCTCGGAAGCAAATAATTAAAAAACTCATATTTGTCATTGAATTGTAGCATAAAACGCTTCGTGGTAAGGTTTAACTGCACATCGATTGTCTGGGAACGCATGGCAAATTCCTCGCGTTTTGCAAAAGCGAGCGTGATACATCGTCTAAGATCAATTTCTCGTCTGCAGTCCTTGTCTCTAAGGAGATTATGCTGCTGAGTCAGCGTGTTGGATCCTTGAAGGGCGTCCATATTTATAACACGTACAAACACCTTCGTTAATACAGCAGACGTTTTACAGATAATTTTCGTATCAATTCAAGCAAGTAGTGCGTGTCATTGCTGCGCAGGTATCTCTTAACCTGCTTAGCGGGAAATGATTAGGCTTAGGCAAATAGTGCAGATCCAGATCTGCCAGCTTCAGCTCGGAGCTTCCTGCTAAGGGCCTGAACTATGTGCTGCGCTATCTAAAAATATGCAGAGTTATCCTTGCGTGTATGTTCGCAAATAACTAACATGTGGATGGTTATGAGGTAATTCACGGATGTTTGTCATCGATGGGACGCGCCTTGTACATGCTGGCCGTGTGTGGGTGTAAATGCACAAGACGTTTCTTGACAACCTTTATGATGATTTTACGACGTTGTGGTTTAGATCTAAATGGAGAGGAAATTGGGAAGGTTAGACATAGCTATACATGTGCTCTACGACCTTACGGTACTAATACTTATTTACTTCGACGTGCAATAAATCTTCAGAATATGTTAAATTTTACGCATATATAAACCGGATTTGTTTACATTTTTATCATTTGTTCTTAATGATTGTTGTTAAACCTGCACTTAAATTGTGTTTGTTAAAGCGACTTGGTCACACTTGAGCATGTTTGCAGTTTTTAAGCAAAATTTTGTAAAAATCGCAATATGTAATGAAGTAAAATTCATTGTATTATCTCTTATCCCTAGATTATGTGTTAACATATGTACTTACCTTCCAAAGGTGGTGTTGTCTTTAGGTAGGAACTTGGTCCATTCTGTCATCTTTCTACGCAATTATGTAGCCAAGTTTCTTTAACCTACACTTTTCAGTTTTATAATAAAAAATAATGTTGTCTTTTAGTGCTGTTTTTGTTTTTCTTGTTTAAATAGGGTCACATACCCTTTTTTCAAATGTTATTATTTTATTCGAAGTCCATTTAGAAACATAAATGGGAAAACTAAACCTGCGAGATCAGAAACACAAAGCCATTCCCTCTCACAGCTAATGACTGATCAGACTGACTTGATATCTGTGTGACTCCTCTCATGCCCCATTTTGTTTTGTCATTCTAATTCCAGTTGTCTTCTTACTTGTAAACGTGCCTTGATATATGCTTAGAGACTGGGCATCAAATAGTATAGATCCCGAACAGACAGCTACTCACTAGCTGATCTGGATATACAATACTTGGTTAAGCCTGGTCAGTAAGAGACATTAATGGATAGCCTCCACCACCCACCCACCCACCCAACCCCCCACCCCACCTCCCTTTTTGGAATATATGTTACTTTAATGCCGTTCTTGTGATACCTAGGTAGATCGTCAACAACGAACGCCTCTATTTTCTTGCTTAAAAACATAAATCTGTACTTATTTCCATTGACGTAAAGCTTTAATTCATGCACAAGAAAGAAATTTCACTGTTTGTAACTGCTTCATATGTAACAGAACATGCGAAAAAGACCAAGAACTCCATCTACAAGGACCTACTTACTATTTGAGCTACCTCGCATATTATCTAACAAGGGAGGTAATTTTCATTTCACAAATGTTCTTCATCTGTGTTATGCTGGATAAGAGAAACCCTGTCTTTTATTACCAGTATCGTTATATTCTAAAAAACAGGATTAAACGTATGTCAAATATTCACAAAGTGTTGCTAACAAATAATGAACATTAAGTGGGTAAAGTAGAACATGAGATTGTTATTAATTTCCATCCCGGTATTTCTGTACCACATCTAAACAGGTGTTTCTTGTAACCTCGTTAACACCATTACCTTTCATTATCTTGTAATTGTTTAACCATACATTGATGAATTTGATATGGTGATAATAGTTTTTCTTAAAATGTAAAAGATATTTTCAATATTAAGTTTACAATTGATTATATACCACCCAGCTGCGTGTGTTACACTTTAGTCTACAAACGCAGAAAATGTTTATAGCAAATGTGTCAAACAGTGTCACAGGACAATACAACCATCGCGTAAGTACAGTGCATAAGTTGTCACGTGCCTCAGGTAGACTAACTCTTTACCTGCAAACAACATTCTTTCATACCTACGCAAACAGTGTAGATCCGGATCTACTAGGAACTGACTGATCAGATTCTCCATTTTTGTCAAGAATAAGTCTATACCCCATGTGTAAATGAATGTGTATGTATATAGTAAATTTATAAGGACTATTCGGTGTCAAATCATAATTTCAAATAAAGCGGGATAACGGTTCAGTAAAAAAAGAACGTACTGTCTTATTCGTGCATTGCCTGTTTTGTTATAAATCATATTTTCCATATTGCATCACAACGCAATATTCTGCCTGTTAAGATGGTTAAAAGATAATGGTTCCTATTCGTATTTATTTTAGACGTTGTGAGTTCACTATCCGTGATTATTACACTGACCCTACATGTTTCAATATGCAGTGTAATATGTGTGTGTTTGTGTTTAATCATTATAAACAGTGTACATACACGTAGTTTGTCCTTTTTGTGGATTGTTTCATTATTAAAGGTCCGTCAAATCTCAACGAACGCTGTCAAATTATTCTCCATATGGAAAAAACTACGTCATTTGCACCTGTATATATAATTACCGACGTCAATTCTTTCGTTGCTAAGTACTATCACCACGTTGAAAGCGATATCACTCCCACTCGTGAGAACTAAGGCCAACTTAGTCTCAAATGTACACAGTTTAGCCAAAAGTATTTCATTTAAATCTCCGAAACGAATTCGAAACCTCAAATTCGAATCAATAGGTTGCGTCTGCTGTGATCGTTGGGTTGTAGATTGACTGACACTAAATCAATACTTCACTTGTATGGTTAGGTGGTTGTTTTTTTAAATGCGAATAGGTCACACTTGGTCAAATTTGCATTTTTTTCTTTTGGCCAGAAAGCAAAAACTATAATAATCCAC
The DNA here is from genome assembly GCA_007844125.1 of Sinonovacula constricta. Lineage (NCBI taxonomy): Eukaryota > Metazoa > Mollusca > Bivalvia > Cardiida > Solecurtidae > Sinonovacula > Sinonovacula constricta. Next base: position 62,439,863 of record CM017558.1, on the reverse strand, counting down.
AATGAAAACATATTTGAAGCCTTTGATCAAAATATTAATTGCGAACATGCTGTCATCCTTAAGACTGTGCTGTCTGTATGTTAAGTGAATCAAAATCGTTCCGACGCTTTTGAACTATTTTTAGCCATTCTAAGCTAATGCGAAAGTATAAGACATGTGTAAACGTTAGTCATAAACATTATACGAATAAGTTCGATAGTGACGCAATAATTGAAACGTATAAAAGCGGAGTGTGTTGTACTGTGCTGTTTGCCCACGCTACAATGTGACCATAACCCTTTAAATAACTCGCCACATGTGCGTATGACTATACCTGATAAAAAACGAACGTTAATTTACAATTTATTTTACCTGGACGTCCCGCGTAGTTATTTCTTTCTCATTAACACTGTAGTATCATGTTTAAATAGTTTAGTCTGAGTGTGGGATTGGTTCTGCGGATATTACCGACATTATGGCCACATGTAGGTATGACAATTATTTTTAAATAACAAATTCAGTGATTACAAACGATCATTTTTTGTAACTTTCAAGGCATGTTCAATCGTTTGTGCATTTTCGCTAAACTTTGGTTCTTCAGCTCATTGTGGGGAACAAATCTTCTGTTGTGGTTTAACCTCTGTTCGCAGGTGGACCTTTAGTTTGGTCGGGGTATCGGGGGTATAATAGCATTGTTTGGATTGTACACGCCTCAGATCATACAGGGTTTTAATAAGAAACTCGATGTAGGTAAGAAGGTCTGCATAGGATGTACTTGTACGCACAGGCTAATGTCGTATTTGGGGAGGAATTATGTTGTACAGGTAGGCTTTACAGTTCACAGTTCAAATAATACCGATTTCTGTGTATGCAGTGTTTGAGTTTGATAAGTGGCATAAAGGTGACGCAAAACAGTTTTTGTTAACATTTTTATTTTTTATACAACATATTCGCTTATTGTACCAGTTCACCCGTGTATGTGGCAGCCTTTACACTGCATTGTTGTGAACACTTAAATTCGTTGATAATGTCACCGGGTTTTCTGTTGTGCTAAATATAATAACGTTTGTCTTTTTTCATTATTGTATAACTTTAGATGCATCATTAAGACCGTAACACGACATATCTGCTATTGTTCTGTACTTACCATCTATTTACACCGACCCCAGTTTCTGTAGTACTTTACAAACATGTACCAATTCTATATAATGATTTGTTGACAAAAAGAAAACACTTTTATAGACAGGTGTGTATTCAGAATTCTAATATGCCAAAATAAGACGGCAACGACACTGCTGTAGGTAAAAAAATTATGAATGAATTCCCTTTTCTGTGACTATATTATCAATTTATTATTATTATTATTATTATTATTATTATTATTATTATTATTATTATTATTATTATTATTATTATTATAGTGAGTTTTGCTGATTTATACCTATGCTGATTTATACCTGTAATGCCCTATGGTGCCGGGTATGTATCATAGCCTCGGTACGTGCACCTCAAATTACTACTTGTATTACGTTTAAACAACAATAAATATTTTTTTGCGGGAAATAAGAAACGCAAACTGAAGCAAACATGCGTGCATGTATGTAATACAGTGACTGGCATATTTATGTATTTGACACGATCTCTGCCAACATACTGTAAGCAAACCCAAATGTACGTAATCTTATTGTGTCTACGCGTAACGCAATATCAGGTGATCACACAAGTACACCATATGCAATGCGGAAATTATCCCACATATATTCAATCCCTCGTTTATGTCAGATGACGTCAACTTTAAAACTGTCTGCTGTGAATAGTTGACCCGATTCAAGAGTTAGATAACATAAAACGGAAATTTAATTCCTTGCTAGAATAAGTTCATTCAAATGTACTCCGTGTAATTTACAGATGAACACGTATTTTCGGGTTTATTTTTTGTCATTGCAGAATATTAAAAGTTTAACTATGATTTGTTCCATTACGGTGAAATTATTTTATTTGACACAAAAATTTATAACAACATGCTCGTGGTAAAAGGACACCATCTAAAGTGCTCTATGCTGTTCATGAATCATGTAAATGTTGTGCCATAGTCTCACATCTTTAGATGAAAGATCTTAAAATGTTTTGGTTATTTGGGATTGTTTACAACCAATATTTACATCGCAACAATACATATCATATATGCGCAATCAATTTCATACCATCTTGTCCTGATTCTGTTTATACTTTACTGGATTAGTCTGCTGTTTGTCGCCATATATGATATTAAAAGGTATAATGAATAAATATAATAAATAAATGTGGAGCTACTAGGTTCAGCATTCATAGGACCTTTTCCACTAAACCGGCGCTTCCACACAGCCTAAACTGATATTGTTATTTATAACATAAAGGAAGAGTATTGACATATATTTCCACTTACACTGTTATTTGAAACATGACGTGGTAACTCTTTTTTTTCTAGGTCTCCGTATAGGAAATTTATAGTGTTTTGAAGAAATATGTCCTCTGTGTTATCGCGTTCAAAAAGTCCATTAAAATCAGTCTGCTTTCCTATAAAATCGTTAAGACCAGCTCCACTGTTCCTTAATATGTCCGTATTTTATCTTCAGAGAATGGACTTCGCAGTGATGGATCCTATCACCCCGCAGCGGTCTCAGAGTGTGGATCCAGAACCGGACGAGACTGAACACGACAACGTGGGTACGAAAGTATTAAAGGACGAAGAGAACTTTATAGCTCACGTGGCCCAATTCTTTAATCAAAAGGACATCAGTGACGTCACAATTCGTGTAGAAGATCAACAATTCTTCGCTCATAAGTTTGTGCTCGCCAAATCAAGTGACGTGTTCCGTGCTATGCTATATGGTGATAACTGGGTCCAAGAACACGAAACTGACGTCATATTAACGGAAAGTCCCGAATGCCAGGCGGTGTTTGACGTATTTCTAAGATTTATGTATACTGCAGAAGTAACCATCACTGTGGACACGGCGGTCGGTATTCTTTGTTTGGCGGATAAATACAACGTGACGTCATTGAAAGCTTTATGTGTGGGGTACATGGTGCAGAACACGCGATCCCCGCGGGTGTCGAACGCTCTGCAGTGGTACAACTGGGCCAAAGCCCTGAACCTGGAGGAGCTGATTGAGTCGTGCACCAAGACAATCTCCTGGAACATCGAGAGTGTGATCAGCTCAGAGGAGTGGACCAAGATGGACATGCAGTTTATCTGTGATATCCTCAACAACTCTGGACTTGTGGTGGGCAATGAGTACCTCTTGTATACATCCTTGGTATCATGGCTGCTGTTCGAACAGCACAAGGAGGATCTGAAATCAAACGCAGAAGTTCTGCTACCGCTGATTCGCTTTCCCCAAATGCAAGTCAATCAGCTGTATGAGATAGAGAGTTCAGAGTTCTTTAATATGCCAGAGACTAAAGAACTTATGAAAGAGTTAATTGGTAAAGCTTATCGATTTAGGTCACTGTGCCCATCACAGGATAAACTCGAAGTTTCGTTCGACGACCAATTTTATAAACCACGTAATTATATGGACTTGGCAGTGGATTCCGTACGAATGCAGAACACGCTGAGATTTGGGATCCAGGTGGATGTTAGGACGTACGCCAGTCCTGTTGTCATGTCCAGTAAAACAGGAGAGTGGAAAATAACGTACCGGAAACACGATAATACGTGGAGCATTCAGCTCTTCTGTCACGAATCGGCAACCATTAACGGGGAGGCGTTTGTGGAGACGAGTGTATTGATATTCAACGAAGACGACAAAGTAATCCAAGTGGAGACCATTCCCGCCTCCATATGCACGAGAAGTCAAAATCTCGCGATGAACGTCATGATAGACAGCACGGGAGACTCCAAGAGCATGGTGTTACTTATCAAACCAATACCCCACTAGATTTGGAACGAAGTTACTCGAACCATTTTGGTATTATTTCGCGCTGTCGCTGTACAATTATTAGCTTAAAGACTGCGGTTTAAGAATTAACTACATCAGTTGGCCGACGAAAACCTTTGAATAAAATTGTACGCATAAATTTGAATGACTGTTAATAACGTATGCATCGTTTCTAGTGGTCATGTCCGTTTTGTTTCCAGGATTTAGATATATTGGGACAGTTTGCATAATTGATCATAGCAGAGTAACATCTAAAAGTTTGGTCATTAGTGTCTATAAACAATATAATCGTATCCGTTTACATCTGTCTGAAATAACATCATAAAAGAACAAACTTTAATATATGTAAATCGATTAGTTGGAAACGCATCGTTTGGTACGTTAATAATCAACCTGTTTTTAATAACCTGTTTTTATTAACTTTTTTATTCAGTATAAGCCACGCTTGGTGAAACAAATTCGTGTGAACTCGGGCTTTTAACTATTGACTGTAAAGACTGAGACTTCATGCTTGGCTTGCTAAATACACGTTGCTCCCTTCGTTAGGTTAAATGTTTTATTTCCCAAACCACAATAACTTGTGGATGTGACACTCTATCATTATGGGCACCCAGATATCAATTAACTGACCATATTAGCTGTTAAGGTTCTCTTTATAAAATGTTTGTTTTCGTCTTCATTTATTTTCATTGTAGAGTTTCAAGAAGGGTATTTTGAACAACTAAGACAATGGTAGAATTACTATTTATTCGTGCTTACACTTACCTGCTAAACATATACAACAGGCTCAAGGAAGTATATATCCACATCAGCCAGCTCTAATTGGGACCTGTCTAATTAGGATATACGTGTGTACTATTTGTTAATTAGTCTCTAGGATTATGTCTGGACACTCTGAATGTAGGTGTTATCAAATAACGTTTGGTATCATAATTACATTCAGCATGGTTAGGGTTAAGAATGCAACTGCACCTGAGCCCTGTTGGTTGAAATAAAGATTGTTTATGTTACCAGAACTCGTTATAACAAGGGAAAGTCAGATTTGGTGTAATAACCTGATAAAGGTCAACCAAACACTGTAAAGTAGATACAACACTTTACAATCCTCACTTTAAGTCCATGAACTCTTCAAATGTGGGAAAATATGGGGATTTTTTTTAAATGTGAGTGTAAATACATTCACATTGTTATCTTTTATTTTGTTGTTTATAGACATATTTATTTGCTTTTGGTGTTGTTTGTTCTACAATTGAATTTTCCGGGCATTCCATTCAGAAACCTACATGCACACAAATGAAAACACGCACACACGCACGCACGCGCGCACGCACACACACACAAACACACACACACACCAACTAAACATCATTCTTGTTTAAATTCTGGAAAGAGCATGCAGAGTTCTAATAAAGAGTGGTACAAGTTGAGAGTCAACGTGAATCTCAATAATTGGTTTTATGCCAAAAATTGTTGTTTGTTTTTTTTATCTTGGTGAATACGAATTGATCAGGCTTAGTAAAATAAAGTAGTTCCATATCAGCCAGTTCTGCCATTTTCTGGTTATATGTATTTTAACATACGGCTTTTTTTTTGCAGAAAATATTCTATATATGTTACCAACAAATGTCGCCATCTAAGGGTTTAAATAACGGGTAGCTTAAAGTTGTCGGTAGCTTAAAGTTTTCTCTTTACGGATAATTGATATCGTAGTGGTATTTGGGAACATCTATTTATATATGAGGAAAATTTACAAATTGATATTGCAAAATCAATAGGTATAACAAAAAGATTTATCATTGATGTGTTCATAATGTCATAGGAACCGACATGTATATTGTCCCTTCAGCCATCAGAAGAGATGGTTCGTAAATTATCCGTGGTGTTCCGAAAGCAGTAGCATTAGATACAGATGTACAGCTCCAATCGGAACACCTCGGATAACTCTGTCTCGAGGACGGAATTACCCGAGGAGTTCCAATTGGTACAGCCCATGACATAGAAACTATATCATCTGGTGTTTGCTTTACAGATTGGACAGATCAATCGTTTGTGTTTAAAAGCTTTCTTTTATAGTTTTGTACAGACATAACGAATCTTAAAAGCATTATATTTTCATACCAATGATATTAAAAAAAATGGTAAATATAGGATGCTGCGTACTTGACAGTGTGCCATTTTACTTGAAATGCATATGACACTCAACCGCACCTATTTGATATTTACATGTATATACTTGTTCTTTCGTGTAGCTATGCCTATTTCTTAGTTGTGCGTTTAAGCTCCTAGCTGTACATTACTAAACCTATGTTCTTACCAATTTATTTATTTATGTACGTCTCGTTCTAGTAGTGATATAAAAAAAGATAAGAAAGTTTTTGTGTTTTTTTTTTCTGAACTCCATTGTATCATAAAACTATGTCGATTGTTGAACAAAATAGTTTTGGCAACATCTTTATGTGCGTTTAATTGATTAAAATTGTTGAGAGCTATCCTTGTAACTAGCTTCCTATCTTGTTCTAATAATCGCTTTAGGGTGGCCTTTTTCAACAGAATTGATATTAATAAGTGCTGAATAATTCAATACCCATTATAATCAGTGCGATCTGGTGAGAAACCTTAAATGGCGTGTCAACATTTCAATTTGGAAATTATTTGAAACGCAATTACCTACTCGTCATGGTGTAAGCACTTCGTTATATATTAATGTTATGCGAGAATGATATATTGGTGTCTATAAATATATGCCTCTGTAAATTACGTATTGTAAACCGAGTTAAATATGTGTTGGATGTGTCATTGACATTTATCGATTACGCAATATCAGGTTAAGATTGAAATAATATATACAGATTAAGCTCAGCACATATCTATGAAAAGTTCACATGCATTGTAAGCTTAGTTAAGAATTATTGTTTTACAAAACCCATTAGTAGTTTGTCAAATAATGCCTGTCGTACCCTTCTACCACGTCATTTGTCCCTATCATGTCATTTGTTTCTACCATGTCATTTGTCCCTACCATGTCATTTGTTTCTACCACGCCATTTGTTTCTACCATGCCATTTGTTTCTACCACGCCATTTGTTTCTAACATGTCATTTGTTTCTACCATGTCATTTGTCCCTATCATGTCATTTGTTTCTACCACGCCATTTGTCCCTATCATGTCATTTGTTTCTACCACGCCATTTGTCCCTATCATGTCATTTGTTTCTACCATGTCATTTGTCCCTACCATGTCATTTGTTTCTACCATGTCATTTGTCCCTACCATGTCATTTGTCCCTACCATGTCATTTGTCCCTACCATGTCATTTGTTCCTACCATGTAATTTGTCCCTACCATGTCATTTGTTTCTACCACGCCATTTGTTCCTACTATGTAATTTGTTCCTACCATGTCATTTGTTTCTACCACGTCATTCGTCCCTATCATGTCATTTGTTTCTACCACGCCATTTGTCCCTATCATGCCATTTGTTTCTACCATGTCATTTGTCCCTACCATGTCATTTGTTTCTACCATGTCATTTGTCCCTACCGTGTCATTTTTTTATACCATGTCATTTGTCCCTACCGTGTCATTTGTCCCTACCGTGTCATTTGTCCCTACCATGTCATTTGTCCCTACCGTGTCATTTGTTTCTACCATGTCATTTGCCCCTACCATGTCATTTGTTTTTACCATGTCATTTGTCCCTACCGTGTCATTTGTTTCTACCATGTCATTTGTCTCTACCGTGTCATTTGTTTCTACCATGTCATTTGTTTCTACCATGTTATTTGTTTCTACCGTGTCATTTGTCCCTACCATGCCATTTGTTTCTACCATGTCATTTGTCCCTACCGTGTCATTTGTTTCTACCATGTCATTTGTCTCTACCGTGTCATTTGTTTCTACCATGTCATTTGTTTCTACCATGTTGTTTGTTTCTACCGTGTCATTTGTCCCTACCATGTCATTTGTCCCTACCATGTCATTTGTCCCTACCATGTCATTTGTTTTTACCATGTCATTTGTCCCTACCATGTCATTTGTTCCTACCATGTCATTTGTCCCTACCATGTCATTTGTTTCTACCATGTCATTTGTCCCTACCATGTCATTTGTCCCTACCTTGTCATTTGTCCCTACCATGTCATTTGTTTTTACCATGTCATTTGTCCCTACCATGTCATTTGTTTTTACCATGTCATTTGTCCCTACCATGTCATTTGTTCCTACCATGTCATTTGTCCCTACAATGTCATTTGTTTCTACCATGTCATTTGTCCCTACCATGTCATTTGTCCCTACCATGTCATTTGTTTCTACCATGTCATTTGTCCCTACCATGTCATTTGTCCCTACCTTGTCATTTGTCCCTACCATGCCATTTGTCCCTACCATTTTATTTGTCCCTACCTTGTCATTTGCTTCTACCATGTCATTCGTTTCTACCATGTAAGTTGTTCCTACCAACAAACTGTTTAAGCTTACCAAAATATTTCCTTGTGACATATGTAAAGGATGTTGTTATAATAACACAAAATCTCATTAGAAGTTTTTTATTCAAATGTTTAAGACATAATGAGACTGGGTTAAAGATCAAGATTAAGTAAATGTTAATGAACTACAAGTTTGCATTGTTAAATGGGGAAAATTGTGAATTTGACCGAGGAACGTGACCGAATTTGACTCAAGCTTCTAACTTGGCGTGTATTGATGACTTGGTAAATGAAGAACAACAACACTGAACAAACTAAGCTCGGGCTATAAACACGCATCTAATTCTGTTACACAGCGTCCGTTAGATGGCGCCAGAAACAGACGTCCATTTTGGCACATACAGAGTTGGAACACATTGTCGTAAACTTTAGCGTTACTGTTGGGGAAACTGGAGTATAGGTTCTTTAGAAAGACGTGTGAAGCATTCAGTGACATCTGCAATAAGAAGAAACGTACTGCACTATAAGGTTACAAGAACATTTTATCATTTCACGTTAGTCAAGTCACGAAAATATATGTGTTATTATATAAAGCAAATCTAGTTTTATCGTAACGTAAAATGTATTTTAAATATGATTCTGCTTTTCGCATAAATTTAACATTACGCTATAACGTATAATAAGCCGTTTAGCGCGACGTAGCCTTGCGAAATGTTTTGACGAGAACCATAACGTAACAAAATGAAGAACGGCGTCATATAATCTTACATTTTGATAAGCTTACCCAGGAAGGTCAGAAAGAACGTCTCTATTGCTCTCTTGCTTGCTATATTGTGCTTACTGCTAGCAATATAAGCGTAAACAATCTAAAATTCACAAGCATTTGCGGGACGTCACTTTAAATAGACTCATCAGAAAGCTTGAAGAACTGCACAAAATATACCTTGCCATTGGCCTGGAAGGTGATGTCTTGGGAACTTTTAATGACAATATCTCCCTCTGGTGCCTCCAGAATCACTTGGTCCTTCCCGGTCAGGAGAATGGAGCTAGACGTTGACTCTAACCTACAGTATCCAGATAGAGACAGGTCGTAGATTGAGATAGACACGAAAATATATTAACCAGACAGAAAAACTGGTCGTAGATTGTCATAGACTTTACTCTAGAGTGCACAGATAGATATAGGTCGTAGATTGGATTCTAGCCTACAATACTGACACAGACCGGCCGAGGATTGCTATTAACTCTTACGGTAGTCGGCAGTACACAGATGGAACCAGGTCGTAGATTATCACAGACGCTTATTAACGATACACAGACAGAGACAGGTCGCAAATTGTCACAGACTATAGTATACGCATGGAGACAGGTGGTAGATTGTCATTGACTTTTCTCTACATCATCCAGAGACAGGTCATAGATTGTAAAGAACTCTAACCTACTCTATTGGGACAGGTCGTAGATTTTGAATGACTCTAACCTACATAGCTGATGGAGTCCGGTCGTAGATTTTCAATGACTCTTACCCACAGTGCTGATGGAGACTGTAATTTAATGTAACCTACCCGATCCAGATAATGACCGATCGTAGATTGCCATAAGCTATATCCTATAACACTAATAGAGACAAATACAGGCTCTAGCCTGTATCAATGAACGAGCATACGTTAACATTACCTGAGAGAGCCGGTATAAGGCCCTCGTATATTGGGCGTCTCCACACATCCGTCAAATATTGCTTTACCTGAAATTAACATAATTGCTTTTAGTTATCTATATCTAGGAGTATAATACTAACGACCTCTCCCTTTGAGAGTTCTGCAGTGCAAACGAGAAGTCTTACCACCAACATTAAATTCATGGCAAAAAAATATTGTTATTTTGTAGCTTTAAGATAGTCTGTTATATCAATATTACATCACTATTTATTTACACCATATTATCAGGAGTTATCTCTATATTTGTATGTGTTTGTGTTATGGATTTGAACACTTGGGAGACATTCTCCTATCTTGCTTATATAGATATTGATAGCTATACAATGCTTTATTTGAAAGAACGCCATTTTAGTTTCGGATGCTTACCACTATAGGTAATCTCATCCAGACCGTATATTATCTCCTTGTCTGTAACCTTTAGGCGACTCTTACCGCCCGGATCTCGAACTTCGAATATATCACACATGGCTTCCACACTGTTTCTGCCTAATAGAGAAAAACCCGTTATTGCATGTGTGTCGTGACAGCTGTCCTTCGTTCATGAGTTTTATATACATGTAGGTACACATCAGCATTTGAAATGGAATTTTAAAAAAATAATAACAAAACGTCGATTTAATAAATATTTAATATACAATTTTAAAGTATTGATTGAACTAACAAATTCATTAAATATTGCCCCAATACACAGAGAATCAGGAAAGACCAATCTTGCTTACTAAAACATACATTTACTTCGGCTTGTCTCCCTTATTTACCAGCGTTACCGTTGCAGTCAACGAGTCCATTTATTGGTTGAACATTTCCAACACTTACACTTAAAATTCAAGGGAGGTAAAACAACTCATTGTTTAGAGAAAATATCTAAAATGTGCTAAAATAGATTAGATACATATTTTCAGTGATTGTAGCGATGATTAATAAGAATGTCAGAAAAATCAATTGTGAAATCATAAGCCACATGTGTGCATGTCTTAGGTAAGACAAGGGAAATAACTCATGGTATATTATAATTAAATAAGGACCACGTACACTTCGTATTTTATGGCGTACATGTGTCTTAATAAATAATAAACAATATATAACAATATAATACATTAAACTGATTTTTAGAAGTACTTACCAATATTTAAACTACTGCGGGTGCCATTTTTTCCACCCCAGGATTTTAAATGAACGTCTTTTAGAGACTGGATCGTAAGCGGCGCCCCCTGCCAAAATATATAACTCATAATATCCCTGTTTTATCATTTTTGATTGATTGTTGTGTTTTTGTAACATCTTAGCGGCACAATTATGGTAATATCGGCGTCGTTCACCTATTCTTGATGTCGGTAGATCCCACACAAACGTCTGGGTAGAACCATCGGCACTATGTAGGCTGCATTGTGTAATCTTCATATAATACATACATTTATACACATCGCTTACTAGTTATATATTCCGACATACTTGTAAAGATAAGTGTTTCCAATGAGACGCACATTTCTAGCCTAAATTATTTGCCGTCGATAAAAAATATACCCCTGTAGAAAAAACACATGAAGAACTGTATTAGATTTTAAAACATGAACTGCCGTCTTTTGTTCTTCTTTCTCGTTATTTTTTATGTTTTAAACTTGATCAAGTGCTTAACTTATGACGTATACACGAACTAATATAAACAATACCCTGTGAATTCTGCCTTGTCACATAGCTTCATTTAAAAAAGGGCCAGAATAAATATGTATAATAGGGGCCTACATACCTCGGGCGACAGTAATTTGTTTGCATACAATGTTTTCACGACGTCCATTTTCCCGCCAATGAATACCCCGTCTGACGAGATCTTGATGGTACCCATGTGAAGACCTTCCTGCAGACATCAAAGTCAACTAAGAGAGGTAATTCTAATAATAAAAATAATAATTTTACATTTTCAATAATATTGCGAAACGTATATATTTGTTGTTGGTTGTTTTTGTATGTTTGGTTAGAAGCACAAGGGAAAAGATAATAAAAGACAAAAAGATCATTAAATGAATTTAAAATTATATAAATGATATATAATAATAAAACTATTTTTACTACTCTAAAACACGACAGTAAACAGGAAGATTTACGTGCCAGGTTACAGAAACACGCACCAACATTAGTTGGCCAGGTTTGTCCAGATACTGCACTGCTCTATGTGAACCTATTGATACACACAGCTTCGACCTTTTGGCCTTTTGTGTGTGCGCACTAATCGCCAATAAATTGCGGTGCAAGATTAAACGATGCCAGAATACTTGTGGGAACATGTTACAACCAGCATTACATAGCCGTCCATGCCCAGGGTATCGGCTACCGTGCACCTATCAACACCAAGGCAACAGGCGTTAACTAAAGCAATAGTTCTGTCTACATCTACACCTGACATCCAACTTTAGGATAAAAACGATGCTCCTTTGGGGCGAAGGACTTAATGAGTGAAAGCCATATAGCTGACCCAGACAATGGTCGAGGTGATGGGGGCGGGGGAGCATCCTCCACCCAAATAGCTGATCGCCATAATATGGCCGTAATTGATCTCTGCGGAGATTTTCACAAACAGAACGTAAGGATAAAAACAAACTAAGGATAAAAACAAACCAATTCAGCCATTCCTGTAACTGTCAGTTTAAGTACAGAATAGGGACAAAGGATATATGTTACATTTTGTTTCAATTGGTTGGTGCAGAGGTAACGAATTGAACGCGGAGGTAATGAAATTGATACCGTGGATTTTAATGGCTGAACAAAAAGCAGCTGGTATGCGCAGTCTTTAGACAATGAATAAGCAAGAAACATTTCAAAGTTGAGTTTGAGAAAATGCGCCTGATAAACGCTTCAGGAAAAGAATAATTACACATCGCACAAATAACCATTAAACCTTAAATATGAAGCACATATTCACTTTGCTGTTTACCAGATAAAAGATCCACAAAATTACATTCTTTTTGTAATTAAATTTACTTATACCTAAGGCTACAACAATCACGTAAACTTTGTCAGATGTTTCTGACTCAGCGTATAGTTACGTCAAAAGTATAAAAGAAATCATTTTTACAGTCTACACTTCCTGTCTGAAATTGATTAAGGTAACTTTTGTATGTATCTTTTGTAAATGCATACACACAAAGCAATTCCAGTCGACCATTTAAACCATCGTAAAGGCCGTGTATATTTGAAATAAAACAAGCGTTTTAAAATGGATCCAAATGAAAGTGTAAATCTGACAAGTCAGAAATTAGTATCTATTAGCTTTTTCTATCACCCCTATGTACTGGATGGCACTAACCGAACCTCCTGGGCAAGGATGCAACAGTATTAGGGTACTCACTATGTTGAAGTTGAACACCCTGAGGATCCAGATTGTTACTGCGAGGTTCATAATGACCAGTATGAGGAGAAATAAGATGGCTGCGTATAAACATTGCTTCCGCCAGCCGTAGATGCCGGCCGGCTGGTAGCTGGCCGTGAAATCAGCAGACGACGATCCTCCTGTCCCCATGGCGACACCTGCTGACAGAAACGGGGTTAACGGCATTAACTAAATCTGATAATACGCGTTCATTGAACAAATTGATGAGCATATAGTAAACATGGGTAAGGCAATACTTCACTGCGATAGCACATAATACTACATGTATTTGGATTATTCAGACATTGTGTCAAATACTCACGGATTCTAATAAAGCTACATACTAGCAGTTTATCTAGGCTCGAACACCCGCTTCTGCGGTCAAACGTTAATGGTATTCTTAATACCTTAATAACTATACGACAAACGCATCTCATACTGACAAAGATATGAATAAGTTCTATCGACTTCGTTCATTAACCAACCTAGAGAAAAGTAAAACTGAACGATGTTTGGCTCATGTAGTGACTTGTTGCCGCAAACTCGTCAAGTCGATTGTCTACCGGGGAGTACGGCGCCATCTTGACAAGCTGGCTGCTGTCTTGTCAAATCTGAAGTGCCTGTGATTTGCGTATTGTAAGGCAATTAAACAAGACACTATCTCTTTCTACACGACGGCTGCTGTAATACGAAGCCGACATACAAGCAAGATTATCTGTAGATTGTTTGCGGATTCTGCCGTCGAGGTAATATCTGTGTTAATTAAGCACACCCTCGATCGTCTGCGTCTGTTTTGTTTACAACTGACGCGTGTATTTTTCATCTTGAATGGTTCTAAAATGTTAATATCAATAAAGAACTAATTATTGGGAAGTCAAAGTTGGGCATTGGAACCATTCGTAACTATTCGGCGGTATCCAGAGAACCCCGACATGTTATTAGCATACGAATGTCATGGCAGTACCAGTGCCATCCACCATACGCATGCGTGTTGGTACCGAACGTAGATGACAACCATAATTTAGAAAGAATACATAAGACAAGGCATGATAATAAACAACTTAGCTGAGTACGTTTTTAGTGTGGGTCTCGCTGGCTTAATGTTCACGAGGCGTTGTTACAGTATTGCCAGCAATAAAGAAAGCAAGTACGATACTAGTACTTACTGCACATAGATGAATTGTTATTTTAAAGGTGTTATCGACAATATGGACGAACCAATATTCTCAAACATCCAAAAAGTTATCGAATATGTTGTTTATTATGCCCTGGATTCGCGTTTAAAGTGTAGTATACCATCTCAAACACTATCGCCAATAAATATTTTCCATCCATGCCTACGTAGCAGAGTTAGCTATTTTTAAACTTAAGACGCTTGACTTTACCACTTACTTCGCGCATATAAACTAAACGCTGGATGCTCGGGCGTAGACATTTATTTTTAGCGGAAATCAGCATTAACTTTAATGAATAGGTTTTGAAAGAATAAACATTTACAACGATTTGTTCGGAATTGTACTGCTTACCTATGAGGTCGTGTTAAAGATCGTCTTTACTTGGTTTAGATTAAAGTATGCACCACTGCAGACATTCTGCTCACATTCCCACCAACTGGAGGAAAATAGAGTTACGTGTATTTGACATGGGCAATCTGTCGGCTACCGTCTTTAAAAAGTAATAGTCAACTCTTTGACAGCAAAAGCAATGAAAGAACATCATTTTAGTAAAATGGAAAACCATAAAAACTAACGTGTAGCCTTAAATGACGCCACTGCGTTTTAATCGTTTGACGTCTTTTAATTGTTCTTATTATGCGTCATTGGCTTGAACTCTTTTATTTAAAACCACTTTATCGTTTGGAACTGTTAGGTTACAGAAGCTTTTGTCTTCTATACATATTGTACATATGTAAATAGTTGATTATGGTGGGAGTTATCTTGTTTGTATATAAAATACTTTTATGTGCTTGTTGTTAGTTGTTTTTTTGACGGAATATTTTTATTTACACTGTTTGTTTATTAGAAAAAGTTCCAGGAAGGGCGAGGTAACAGCGCTCCACAAACCACGTTTTAAAAGCACCACAGTTGGTCCTTTTGCCGACTGACCGTTCCAAGGTGGTAACTGCTGGTTTTTCTGTTTGTTAGTTATGTCTCGTTTGTTTCTGTGTTGTCCTTTTTTCACTTTTACATTTACAATATTTGCCTTTGTCTAGAGGTAGTTCAGATTTAAATATCTTCGGTAATTTTATACGACCATTTCTTATGTTTCTATTCCTTAACATTTTGGCTGTTGTTTATGTGCCTGATGTGAGTGTTTGTGTGAACGTGTGTCAGTATACCATTATTTGGTATACGATGTAATTTCTTTAATGAAAGAAAAGGTATTAACTATAAAATAAATATTATTACATGTAGATGAACAATCATATTGATGCCGTTATCATAATTTTGAATCCCATATTCTACAAACTTATGTTGAATTTGCTTCTTAAAGAATTGGTGTTTGTGTTTCTTAATCCATGTTGTCAAAACACCAGGGGAATCATTTCAGTAAGAACCTTAAAAAGTCCACAGAACTGTCAAATAGGAACACGTTGAACATTCACAGCTGACTTGAGACTTCCTATTTCTCTTTGATCATGCTTACACCATTACAAAAAAGTGCCGATCAAGCTCAGTCAATCAGCTCCCGCTGACTTATCAAGGATCTGCACTATTTACATTTTTGCTACAGTCTCTGCATTAATTTGTCCATGAATTTGTAAATAAATTGCACACGAAAGGGACTTCACTCTCCGCACCCCATAACACATCATGCTGCCCGAATACATCTAGATAGTGTTTATGATCTTTTGTGATGCTTGAACAGGTGTATTGTTGGTTGTTTGTTTGTTTGTTTCGGCTTGATAATTCATCAAGCAATGGCCCCTTGATGAAGACACACATCTGCATTCAATTTTACTCACGATACTTTAAGCTTATAAATAGGGATAATTACGTAAAGAAACAAGCTTTGTGTAGTATTTTGTCTGAGACTTTTTGTTTTATAGTCAAGTGCTCTACTGACTGTGCTGTCGAGTCTTAATACAGTTTCGTTTGTGAAATGTTTTGTACATTGCGACCGGCAGTGTTCAACATTATAATCTTTACTGATTTCCACCAGCGCATTCACATGAACAGGATGCTACAACCAATTACTCTTCTCTGGTCGTTTTTCCTGATTCAAAAAATTAATTTCATTTACAGTCGGCAGTTTTTGTGTAGTTCTTCTAATCAAAATAATACCTCTCTTTCTTCAAAACACTATGCGGACATTGTTTTTCAATGACGTCACTACTTCCGTCATAACTTATTAAAGAAAAGGTCATCGCTTGGACATTTTTTATTCAAATAGGTCGGGTTTCTTTTCATTGCTTGCATTTCAGAAACCCACCAGGCTGTGCAAAGTTAGAGCTTTGTAAAATCGGTTTAAGCACCCCAGTCGGTCCATATTGCCGACTTCCAAGGCGGTTACTGTCGGGTTTGCTCTTTTTGTTAAATAACTCATCACAGATTTGTGTTCTTACTTTGACATTTGGCATGCATGTCAATACCTTTATCCCCATTCAAATTTTGGTATATGTTGCAATGCTTATAGGACGTTGTCATAAATTCTTATTCATTTTGGATTAAAGACGGGACAAAAAGGGAACAATTAATATTATTTTGATCAGTCGTCTGTGACATACTTCTTATTTTGAACATCGTACAAATTACATTGTTTCTCAGGAGGTAATAGAGCTTAAACTTTATTCAATCGGCATACATCGATTAGTTTTGTTTTTCAAAGATCTGCCCAAAATATTTTTAACTTTACTCTTTTACTAAATATGTACATTTTGATCAAGAATGTGATATATAGACCCACCATGTCTGGAAAGTAAATATATAAATAAGATGCAACAATTCCTTTGTTTAATATCTTCCTTAATTTATTTTGTATGTGAGCATATAAATCAACTTACAAAGAGGACCTTTACACACATCTGTGCAAAAGTTATGGAGACGTTGTGTTTTACGTTAAACACTTTGATCTATATATCATTAGGAGCGCTTGTCTGAGAGTGTTCTTTTCGCAAATGACCTTTAAGAAAAACATGCACAAATGTTGCTGTAATTGCCCGTTCTCACTCCTTACAAAAGTTGCGCAGAAAAAAATGAAAACGACAAAAGAATCCTCTCATATTTTCTTGGCAATTCTTCAAAGCGCATTAATTTATAAGTTCTGACATATTAATTCTTGCATTGTTCGTCAGTATTTCCAGACTAGGCCATTCGAATATGAAGTAGACCTTTTGCTACATCATGCACCGACATCACGCCCAGGTACAACCGAAAGTATACGAATACAGTTTAAGAAATGAAAAACATTGTTAACATTGTTTCCAGTAAACTACTTTATTTTCAAACAAATTTCGTATAATCAGATATAACTTAGCCTCATAACAGACGGATAATTCAATTTTCACTGTTAAGTAATCAAAATAGGATTTAGAAAGTAGACGTTTTTAAAACTAAACATAATTTTATCATTCAAATACTTTTTGTGCAAAATCTTAGACATTGAAAATTAACAATCTACAATGCTTACCATTTAGGATGAAAATGCTAAAACTGTTGTTTTTTTGCGAGCACTCGCGCTTACACTCTGAATATAAACACCAGATAGTGTCGATTAGCTCCAAGCGATGTTGAGAACTAGATTTTCCACCACTCGTAACACCCGGCCAACAACAGAGCGTAACAATCATTTACATTACCTATGGTGTTGTTGTTAGTAACCTCGTCAAATGTAATTATTGTATATCATTAAGAAGTTCGCGCAGTTTGTTGACTTTGTATAATTGCATTGTTGCCGTGTTATACACTGGTCAAACGATGTGCCTAGATCCATCTCAGAACATTTGATACGTTTTGCGATTATGCTGATATATCTTATTTTTTTATATAAATGTTACAAGACAGACTCCAACAAAGAATAAAATGCCAATGGTTCGATACTAAAGAAAAGAGCCAAAAACAATATTTCATCTAACATACATGATAATTCTTTATTTGGTTTACATATAAAGGTAGAAATAGTTTATTTATTCAGAACAATCCGATGCCGAAATTCCTTCGAATGTTCAAACATTCAGTTTCATTTAAAGCATAAGGAATTGTCACAACTGTACATTCATTTGGCGCTCGATCGAAGGTCTTTCAGAGGTGTGGAAGGTAATACAATCTTAAAGGGATACTTAATTTTGCAGCTAATAAGTATGTAAGGTTTTGTTTCCAATATACCCGAGATTCTTTTTTCTTTATTTCATTGTTTTTTTATTGAGAAACTAAGGCAACGTTAGAGCACTGTAAACAGATTAAAGCAGCCAGTAGGAGAGTCGGAGTCGGCCATTTGCAGACTGACCATTTTAAAATGGTAACTGCTGGGTCTGATTTATTTCATGTTAGGTTTCGTCTCCGTTCTTTTGTTTTGCTTGTTTTGTTTTGTTGCGTTTTTGTTGTGTAATTTTAACGTTTTTAACGTTTCACTGGAGGAGGAATACCTTTTTCTTGTATTTTCAATACTCAAAGAATCCTGTCATATCTTCGTAAAAATACACACCAAAACCTTCATATTCGTGATTGGCATTTCAGATAAGCATTACACACCATGGCATTAATAAAACTGACAGTTTTAGAATGCAGCCAACATATCACAGTTTGAATATCGAGCGACGCTACAGTATTATTTGCAGATTTTCTCCCAGAATAAGCCAAATGATAAATTACTTTCGGCAATTTGAGTGACAGCCGAACACGTTTTCCAGATATGCATACAGCTGTGTTCATCTTTGGTATACTAGAATCATTAGAATGTAGGCTTCTACCTCCATAATGGTGGCAAACCTGCAAGCTTTAGGGATGGGAAATAAACCTTAGCTATTTTCTGGCTTAAAACACTTCGAAATAAATGCTAAGTTCCGATGTTAGGATAAAGTCAAAATCTATCTTATAACACTTTCCTGTACATACACAATTAAATGTTACTACAGTGAAAGGAAAAGTAATTGATAAGATCTAAACGTTTCAACAATATTTTCCTTTAAATAAAAAACAAAAAAGGTTTGTGTTGATACAAGACTGAACTTCGTGAATACAAAATCATATATACAGTGTTTCCGGCGTTCCTTGGTCTCCTTGTTAACTTTCCACTTTTTCCTATTTTTAAATGTGCTCCTTTTGTAAGTTCCTATTACTTTTAGCTTCATAGTCACATCTGATTTTCTGGACATTTTAATGCATACATGAATCAATTTAATTAATTTATCATGACTTATACGTGTGTGATGTAGGAACAAGGGGATGCTTGGTTGGTAGATATTATAGTTTTGGGTCACTGATGAAGAATACAGCCTAACTGACCGATAGCAAGGGTGTGCCTCTGCATTTCAGATAGTTCTAGTGGCCGCAAGTGTGACGGATCAATCGTTTGGGCAGACCTCTTACTTCCCAGTGGTATGAAGTGACCGTGTATAAAATATTCTACGAGGGAGAAGTCCCACAAATACTCTTAATATTTTTATTAAATATTTCTAGTTTTTGAAGCGTATCGACATGTTTTCTACTATTTTATAAACTAGCCAGAAGGACTGCAGATAAGACGCCAACGCAATTATTGATTAAAAATTATATTTAAACCTAATAAATATAAAATCACAATTATTTTTAATTAAAGCTTTAAACCGTATCAATTAAGCCAATGGCTTAATTGATTTAAAGTTAAAAGAAGAAACAGTTCTAAATACTGTTTATCCTCAAGATGGCATAACTTTTAAAAGCATAATTCGCTGACATATTCGTTCTTTGTCCGTTCGATAGGCATGTAGCTTATTTCCGTATTATATCTGCATATCACGTTTATTAGACATCAATGAAAGCCTTCCTGATCATAACAGGACAAGAAAAGGAATACGGACATAAAGGTTCCGAACAAAACGCAAATCCACCGTACAACCAACCAAATTCTTTGCCTGGAGATCTTCGTTACAGGTTAAAAAAATGTTCAAAGCTTTCCAAGAAATTCAAAGGTAATCATCTTACATGAACCAATTTGACAGATGAGCAATTCCTTTCAAAGTGAATGCAGAAAAAAACTGTTAAACGGAACGACGTTTTGTTCATGCAGTGACTACCTGCTGTATCGAGCCATCTTGATGGGTTTACGTGTTGACTGTTGTGCTGTCAAATGTGAAGTACTTGTGATTTACAAATTGTTAGACAATTAAACAAGACACTATCTCCATCTACACCATGGATGCTGTAGGCTAAAGCTAACACACTAGCGAGATTATCTGTAGACAGTTTGCGGATTCTGCCGTCAAGATTTCCCAAATAACATCTTTGTTAATTAAACACAGATCTTCTGCCTCTCTTTTGTTTCTCGCTTCAGGTAACGTTTGCGTTAGTGATAGTTTAATAATTACTTTCCATTTATTCGAAAACAGTAGTTATATTCCATGTTAAAATTTAGAATTCCTTTAAACGAACTATGACCCGATATTCAGTTCTATAAGTTTCGCTGTTTTGTTAGTGCACACATCATAAGCGTTAAGCCTAAAGACCACTTGATTTCATAAATATGCTTATTAATGCGACACCGTATTACAACCTGTACGTCACCAACATGCGCACTTTTTTTAATAATTTTCAATATTTAAATGACACCCAATGACAAACATGAGTAAGACAAAACATGAATAAGACAAAACAAAAATAAGATGAAACGTGAATGACGATAAGAAATGTTATTTGATGACTTATTTCAACTGATATTCTGGTATTTTGAATCAAAGAACAGACACCTTAAATGATAGTATTTTTACGTAACTCCCATGTACATTTCTACATTGCGCTGTCAACTCAGTGCCCTCCCCAGTGTCCTGCTGCAGTTTATGCTTAATAGGTAACTCATTGAGCATGTGAGTTTGTCATTTTCATAACTCTACAGCGTTTCACCTCCCGGCTATATAAGTAGGTAAAGAGCCAAAAGGTAAAGATAATCTTTAAAACAGCAAGTACAATCCCTACAAAATGAAAACACTTTAAAATGTATATAAATATGTCAGTTCTAGTTCGGGTGCGTATTTAGACATACCGTCCCTGAAGTTCGGATCCAATGGTTGGCAGCTTAACTCCGATATTCCCAAAATGGAGCTGTAGGAAATAAGGCACTGTAAACCCACTTCTCGAGGTTCATGTCTTGCGATGATGAAGTGAAATTGTTCTAAATTGTCATTTTTACTTTTAAACTTTTAACTTTTAATCCTTAGCAAGTATTTTCGTTCGAAAGCAATGCACAGCAACATAGATATGCTACAAGAAAGAGCTCACAAACTACAACATAAAGAGCTCACAAACTACAACATAAAGAGCTCACAAACTACAACATAAAGAGCTCTTTGTTGGCGCAAAGCTCCCGCTTTTTATGTTCAAAGGCAGATATTAATTGCTATAGAAATATCTAAAAAGATATAATAGTTGATAAAAGATTGAACAAAATATAAAATAAAATAAAACAAATATTAGTTATTTCAACATTTTTGAACCCAGTGCAAAAATAACAATAAAAACAAAGATGTTTCATGTAAAGAGTCTTCAGATTTTCAGAATTACTTTTAATACTCATATATGGCTTTTGGGGATGGTGAAGATTGTAAACATTCAGGTCAAATAATACATACATTAATTATTTTTTTCTGCTAGAACATAATAATAAGCATTAGCCTTATTCGACATTTATACTTTAACGACTGCTATGTGTAAAGATTTACTTATCTTTAATATGTAACAGTCAAAGTATACATGGCTTCACTTAGACTGGTCCTAGATTATCGTAGATTATTTTTTTCGGTGTAGCTTAGTCTGGCCTTACTTTTGATCTACTAATAAATGCTGGCGCCAGGTCGGCACGAATTTATAATAGAGCAACTCGCATTGGTAGAAATTCCCGATAGCACCATTCACCGTATTGTTCCTGTTAAACGTCTCAGGGGACGTAGCTTTTATCGAAAAAAATTTGAGGAGTAAGAGTCATAAACAATCCAGAATACTTTAATACTGTATTGACGTGTATAATGCATAAACCATTACTTGATCTGCTTAGTGTTTATTAAGAGAGAAACTTTATGATATGAGGCACAGACTGTTGTCAAAAAGGTTTAATCTTTTGTTGTCTTGATTCTTCAACTCTTAAATATCTATAAAGAATGGCACGTATGTATCAAGACCTCACCAATGTCGCATATCTTGTTTGAAAGATATTTTTGTTTCAATGATTATCAACATAGAGCCAACAAAAATCGGTTATCAAAGTATATTTTTAAGAGTTATTTTTATTTGTTGCAATCGGGTCGATTTAAAATAAATTGTGAATGCAAGCCTGGCTGCCAACATGCCTATCTGCCTGCCAACATGCCTAGCTGCCTGTATGCTGCATGCATATCAGCCTATCTAACAAAGTCTAAATCATACAAACATTAGTTGTTTATTACGTTTATTACGGCTATTTCAACTGCAGGAAAGTCTGCTGAATTAAATAAAATCTTAAAAGTATAAGCATAATGACTATCTTCCTGGAGAGAGAAAACATTGTGCGAATATTGGCGCGTCTATAAAACTGGATAACTGAGAAATGTGGCGCAGTGATGAGAAAACAACAGAGGCCAACAGAAAACGAAAACGCATAAAATACCTTCAGAGTGTAATGAGGGCACATACAAGTCTGCAAGTTTATATGTTGAAATTGCAACCAGTATATAATAAACTTGGGCGGTACCGCTAAAGTTGTTTGCCTATTGGGGTGAATGTTATGTCTGCAGCCCCATCATAGTTAGATATTTTTCGAACCAGCCACAAGAAGTTTGGGACAACTAAACTACAATAAATCAACCGAAACATCCAAAAAAAGACACAATCTCATAACAATATCGGTCAACTGTCCCCTACTGCGGCTATAAATATCGCCATTAAAAGTAATTACATACAAGGCAAACAGCAAAGACCAATTTATGATCACCTTATTGCCAGACCAAAGAAGAAGGTGCCCCCTAAACGCTAGACCGGAGAGGCAATGGTAACATATGAGAGCCACTCATTTCGCAAGACCAATAGACCATAGATCCGGGTGTTAGATATGAGAATAACACATACCACTAGACCAAAGAGTCGGGTGTTAGATATGAGAGCCACCTTTACCACTAGACCAAAGAGGTGGGAGTTAGATATAAGTACCACCCTTATCACTAGTCAAAAGAGGCGGGTGTTAGATATGAGAGCCACCCTTATCACTAGACCAAAGAGGCGGGAGTTAGATATGAGAGCCACCCTTATCACTAGTCAAAAGAGGCGGGTGTTAGATATGAGAGCCACCCTTATCACTAGTCAAAAGAGGCGGGTGTTAGATATGAGAGCCACCTTTACCACTAGACCAAAGAGGTGGGAGTTAGATATGAGAGCCACCCTTATCACTAGTCAAAAGAGGCGGGTGTTAGATATGAGAGCCACCTTTACCACAAGACCAAGGAGGCGGGTGTTAGATATGAGAGCCACCCTTACCACTAGACCAAAGAGGCGGGAGTTAGATATGAGAGCCACCCTTATCACTAGTCAAAAGAGGCGGGTGTTAGATATGAGAGCCACCCTTATCACTAGTCAAAAGAGGCGGGTGTTAGATATGAGAGCCACCTTTACCACTAGACCAAAGAGGTGGGAGTTAGATATGAGAGCCACCCTTATCACTAAACCAAAGAGGCGGTGTAAGATATGAGAGCCACCCTTATCACTTAACCAAAGAGGCGGGTGTCAGATATGAGAGCCACCCTTATCACTAAACCAAAGAGGCGGGTGTTAGATATGAGAGCCACCCTTATCACTAAACCAAAGAGGCGGGTGTAAGATATGAGAGCCACCCTTATCACCAGACCAAAGAAGCGGGTGTTAGATATGAGAGCCACCCTTATCACTAGTCCAAAGAGGCGGGTGTTAGATATGAGAGCCACCCTTATCACTTGACCAAAGAGGCGGGTGTTTGGTATGCGAGCCACCCTTACCACTTGACCAAAGAGGCGGGTGTTAGATGTGAGAGCCACAAGGAGGTGAAAATATACACCCCTGAATAAGTGGATATTTTTTGCGAAATTACCATTTAAGAAAATAATAGATTAGAATGTTGGTGTGGTCGCTCGTTAATGAATAACCTTGTTCACAGGGTTATGATTTGCTGAAAACTAGGAGTACAGCAAGGTAACACCGATATGAATATCCTGTTTATATTTTTCTCGGTTAATCTTCACAACCTTTGGAGCGGAATTCCTCGCTTAGCTGTCAGTTCTGACATAGGAATTCTTGTTTTGTTCGTTAAGACCGTAGCTTCACCCATTCGGATTAACTCGGCTTCTTTTCGGGATCCCATTTCGTAAATGCCCGGCTACAACCGAACGCATACGAATGCACTTTCAGAAATGCAAAACATTACACCTGACTGCAAATGTCTCCAAAGGTTCGTCGTAAAACAATGTTCAAAGAACCAGAACCAGAAACCAATATGCCTTATGACAGAAAGATGATAAAAGATACCCGTTGTTGTAATCTCATACTTCTTAGTAACAGCAAGAGTTAACATTTCCTCATTTGTCTAACAATATAGATCGTGAAAAATCTTATGTTCATTATGTCTAAATGTCTAAATGAGCACAATGGGGATATCAGCAAAAACAGATATCGGTGTCACAGCTGATTATCCGGATGATCATATAACGTGATCTCGAAAGCAAGAGGTCGTGTGTTTTTCTTAGTTTAACAATAGTGTACTGTACTTAGAGAAACCGCCTTTAAAGATAAATGTTACTTCGAATTTTCAACAAAAATATATAAAAAAAATGTTATTGATACTTAGCCTAAGCTCACATTGATTAAGTAAATTTATTATAAAACAAGCAATGTCATTGTGCTTCAGAGTTTTCAATCACCGAGTAAATTTTCCTATAAATAGTTCGGCTTAACCTCAATGCGCGTTGTTGTTATTATTATAAACGAACCAACATCGTCAAATGTAATGAATGTATACTATCAATTTGATACTGTACGTTTGTTGACTTAAGTTATTGCCGCGTTATAAACAAGTCGAATTGTGTACTAAGATAGAGTTTACAGAGATCTATCAACTTTAAACAGTTTTGCTTCCATGTTGATATATCATCTGTCTAAAGGTACACGATGTAACGATTATTTGGCAGACAGCGCAAAGAAAACACAGTACGCACAAAAACAACAACATGCCAATGATGCAAAAGGAAACAAATATTTAAAACACATCATGCTATATTTATTCATAACTAATACTTAATTAGTTTCTTTTTGCTAAGGAACTTGTGCATGGGTAAAAACCGTATTGCTTGAGCTGACAGTTCCGGAGCTATATTGCTTTATTCTGAACAAATCGTGCTTAGTGGGCTACGAAGGTTGCCACAAGTGTACATGCTGTTGGCGCACGTATGTCAGAGGTGTGCAAGGCAATATAATCGTACAGTGGAACATAGCATTGATTGAAACATATATGTTGTGGTATCACTTGGTGGATGTTAAGCACAAGATATGAAATCAGATTTCTTGTATTTATGGTTTATGAATTTATACTTGTTTGATAACGAGCACGCAACAACAAAAAAATAGTTTCTACACGCAAGTATGTGTACACTCTCATAGTCAATTATAATTTTAGACAAGAACGTCTTAAACGAAAGTGACATTTCAGAAAAACACCCAAAATCATATTTTATAGTAGAACTGTCATTTCGGAAAAATATCAAAACTAACACTGTTGTAAATAAATTGACAGTGGTGCTTCCTGCTATCAAATAAAATATTTTTACCAAAGCTTATATTTCAGAAAATAACCTTTCTAAACAATTTATTATAGAACTGTGATTTTATAAAGCCAAACACTAGAAAGAACAAATTTTAATGGAATTTTGCTTTACAAATACACCAGAAACAACAAGTTTATGATAGAAATGTCAACTCAGAAAATTCAGAAAATAAAAACAGCAACACCAGAAACAACAAATTTTTAATAAGACTTTCATTTCAGAAAAATGAGAAAATCTTCACAATTTTAATTGACATTTCTGATAATCAAGAGAAATAAATCATTTATAAAAGAACTTTTATCAAACAAGCACCAGAAAGGATACAATTATAACTGGCATTTCAGACAAGCAGTAAACACAGCAGGTCCTTTATAGCTTGAAACACAGCAGAACGACTTGTTGATTTCTTCTCAGTAGTTCCCCAGTGATAAATTAGTTTCGGAAACTCGAGTGACAGCCAAACAGTTTCCAGATATGCACACAACATGACCCGCCCAGGCATACGGGTACTAAAATAAAGGCTAATATGGAACAACTTGTGAGCAAACAGGACGCTACAACCCCATTTACACTTCTTATCTGGTCATTTTGTCCTTTATTCAAATATTTTATTTCTTTTATAATCAAGGATTTTGTTTACTTCTTCTAGAAGAAATAACACTTATATCCTCATCCAAATAGAATATTTGGAGACATCCATTAGAATTTGAAGTTTTTAAATTTCGTTACTTCTTTTATTTTAGTGACGTCCTAAAATGCGAAATTAGAGCTTTGTAAAACAGGTTTTAAGCACCTCAATTGGCCCTTTTGCCGAATAACCGTTCCAAGGCTGTAACTGTTGGCTTTGCTCTAATTTGTATAATGTCTCGTCCGTATTTTGTACCTTTTATATTTGACTGGCGTGTGAATCATTGAAAGCTGAATGAACAAGCATAAAAAGAAAATCGAAATCATGTTTATTTTATCGGAGCATTCAGTCTTTTTGTCTTCTTTTTAGCCGTTCCTTTAACTTGGGGCGAAATGAACTTTCAAGCATTATTTTAAAAGCACATACAATTTAAAATAAACATGAAGAAGGTAAAAGAATGTGCCTGCCGTAGGTATTATGTCAAGCACAAGAACATTTCTACAACTTGTCCATTATACTTTCATTTACTTTACCTAAAAAAAGAACTATGTCGACCAAGTGTCACTATTTTCTCCTTCAATATATCGCTATAATATTAACTCACTTTTGAAACAAATGAAATATATGAAATAAGCCATACATACAAAAAGGAAACTTTCTCGTGATGAGGGATAATAATACGGCTGATGAGTTTTAAGGATTTCATCGTTACACTTGACTGCATTCAGGTAAGTCAAGGCCAAGAAATTAGGAGAAAGTGGTACAATTGGAATAGAAAAGGTGTGAAGTTTGCAAAGTATGAACTAATCTATTATTTTGGTATGCATGAAAAGACATGCGCAGTATGCCACAGCATGTGCCCAGTTTAGTATTCGTGTACAGAGATGCAAGAAGAAGCGTAATAAATGATATGAGCTACAGGACCGCTTGCTTTGTAAGCAGAGATTGTTAACAATTGAAACTAAACAATTCTCCAGTATTGTGTATGTTTCCTTTCTCTTGCTGATATTGTTGTTGAAACTACCACTACAAGTGCTACTACCACCACTACTACTACTTCTACTACTACTACTACTACGACGACGACGACTACGACAGGCAAACGCGGAAGTTTTACCTTATTGATCTGGGTAAGAATAAGAAATTTGTAACACCAAATACAGCACTGCTGACTACAGTGGAACTCTTAATACACCAGGTCAAAACAGTGTAAATTCACAGTTTCGAGAATACGTTAAGAACATAAATATGTATGTATGTATACTAATCGCTATGCGTTGTAATGCAGCTGTAAGTAAACAATACACGTACAATAGCCAAGATTTTGCGCAGAAATGGTCCAAAAGCAAATATTTACATGAAATGTGTGCTCATTTCACCAGACTTCAAACTTTTGTTTTAAGAAACCGAATACATGTTACTTTTAGCTACAAACAGAATGAATGCTATTTAAGATGAAATAAAATAACGAAACAGGGGCGTTTTGTTACAGTCAGAGAACGGGTGATAAAGCTTTCTTTCTTATTAAAAAAATACTTATTACATGTAATCGTTGAATGGAATGGAAAAACATATTTAGACAAATAACACGTTAGACAGTATCGCGTTCTTGGCAGTGCCTTACAGAGGTCAGCGTTTCCTTTACAAATGTGTTTTGTGGTGTTGTTTTTTTCCAAATCTGAATTTATTTTTTATTTCGCCAGGCTTATCATAAACCCTGAGGTAATAAAACGAAACGCTGACAGGCACAAGCTATCTAAAACAGGCAGCAGACCGACGTTATTCTTCCAAATAAAAACAAATGGTCTCTAGCAAGTACACGTTCCATTCATTTAAAACAAGTGTGAGCGAATCGAATTAGAAACATCCGACATATTGCTGTCAGTATCTTCTCTAACGTATATATTCATCTTCATTAAATAATGATCTACATTTAACGCATCCGTCAGCAGCTACTTACATTTCTTCAACGCGAGATCATATCTCCAAAACAAACGGCGTGTATCTTTTACCCGGAAAGATTTAAAGAATGCTTACCGTGTGTTGAATGTTACCCTTGTTGCTCCGACTAGTATTATGGTCAGGCGTTAGCAATATCACACTGTAGTAGAAAATTCAAACATTTGCTTCACATAAGAGGAATCCAATTTAACACCTTTAGCATTTAAAACCATGATCAGTGTTTGCAAATTGTTACATCCGAACACAAATGACTCTTCTTACACAATGTGGTGGAATATACTGGGCTAGTATTCCCGAAACCAGGCAGCCAGCGTGTTATTGTTAGACTACGAAGTCTCTCTAGGAAGATTTCGCCCTGTCGAACTCCAGATGAGAGTTATATGTGAAAACCTGCCGTGTTTGTAAAGGGTTTGCATTAAAGGTTCATTTGTTGGTGGTGGAATTTAGAGGGCTAACAAACCGCTCTTAGCAGGGTTCTATGTCTTCTGCAAGACTTGTGGAGAAGGAGAGGTCGACCTTGTGCATATGCACGCAAAAAGGAGCGTTCTCGGATAAAGGCCACAAAGGAGCCGGGTATCTTAAAGCGGGTATCTGACAGTTTACCTATACCAAATGTGAATATGTCTTACCCCTGTTTTTGATGTTGTTGTTTGTTGTAGTTGTTGTTGTTGTTTTGTGGGGTCGTTGTAGATCGAGGTATTATTTCTGCATAAATTTTAGTCGGGGGTGGGGGTGGGTACATGTTTTATTAATTACATACATATTTTTAACCCTGGATGGGAGGCTCTAAGGCTGTCCGAAACGGCATCTTCTAGAAAATATAATTAGAGATATCGTCTTTATTAATTTGAAGTAATTCAGTTTAACGGACTTCCATGACAACGACGTAAAATCGAAATATTAACAACATAATACGACTTTCGCAGAAATATTTTGATAAATAGAACAATTATTCCAAGTACGCTGTGTGTGTATTTTAAATGAAAAGAAATAGCGTTTATCACTTTAATAAGCTTTACAATTATTGGTGATGAACAACATTCTTCTCTGTGCATGCAAACTATCATGAAACAATCCCGTGCAATACGCCAGCACAGTTCTAAAACCATACGGTTGAAACTGGTTGTTATTTATTAAATATTTACACATACAAATCACACGTATAAATGTGTCCAGGATTAAACACAATAAACATTTGCTGGATTCTTATCCTAATCTATATAGGAAGAAGATGCATTATGGTGGTCGATCACAAACCATCACCAGAAACAAACAACCAGACAAGCAAACGGAAACTGTGACGAAATTGCTGTGCTGTTTATCAAAGGAAAATGTGTACGTTCGTTCAGATCGACCATTATACTCGTTATTGTCCAGTTATAATAGAACTTGAGAGGTAGAAAGAATTGCAAGATTTTTTACGTGCATAAAAAGACCCTTTAAGAATCAAAACGATTCGACAAAATCAAAAATGTTTTTGTTTTTTTTCTTAAACTTGTGCCAAACAAAGATTAAACATGCAGTTTAAATGTAAACGTGTCAAATACTCTGAGACGAGATATTACATAAACGGAGATACTATACTATACGCCTACAAACTCCGACTTGGAAGATGATTTTGTTACTGGCGTAATTATACAATATACAAAGATCGACTTCTTTTCAGATTTTAAGTTTTTTCAACAAAACTCCCCCCCCCCCCCCCAACCCCTTCCCCGTCTCATGTTAAGCCTGAATTCAAAACGCGTTAAAGCACATAGAATTCTACTACACATTGGTATGGAATTATATACAAGTATTGCTGAAGAGTAAAATAACAAATAAAGCATCACCAATATGATCTGACAAATGATTTAGGGCGTGGAATTAATTTTATAGTTATATTTGACAATAAGTCTGCCGGATCCGGTAAAAAACAGCCACTAATATCGTTTAATATAACCAATTATTGTTACTGTATTGTTTTGTTTTTTGAGATACATTGCAGCGACCAATTATGATAATTATAGCAAGGTTCAGCTTTTTTGGTGGAGGAAGACCCCAGATAAATATCTGGGTAGAACCACCGGCGCACCGCAGGTCAGCTGGAAGACCTTCCTACATTAAGTCCTTCGCCCCGAACGGGACTCGAGCCCACGCTGTGAGAGGCTAAGCAGTCACAGGAGTTAGAAAACAATTCTGCCACTACGCCATGGGCGCCATGCACTGCATTGTCTAAGCTATAACTAACACACAAACACATGAAGGTTCGTTTCTTTGCCCGTTGTTATACTCAACACACATACGTAGGTTTCTTTTTTTCCTCACTTTTTGTGAAACTAATATGTTATGCTTTTTGTTATAGAAACGTTTATGTTTTTCTTTACGAGGTTGATTTGCAAACGCCCTATCATATGTAGCAATACGCTATAGCCGTACTCATCTTTAGGTAAACTCCCCTAAGTTGGATCCTATATCTGCTACTAATGCAAAAGCTGAATTACTGTCTTAAATATGCTTTTCACATTTTTATCTTCCATTTTCCGGACAGTGAAGATTCCTGTATTAAAAAAACGGCAGCCACATAATAAAGTCGTAAATGTTTGTTGTTGCTTTTGTTGTTTTTGTTGTTGTATGGCTCCGTTGGTTACGTTTAAGTACTGTTATTATAAAAATAGTTCCCTGACTGCTTGGCCGGTGTCAGGATAACCCGGGTTGGTGTTGTTAATATGTTAGTTGTTAACTGTTATCTACCTCAATTAAATTTTTATCTCCGGAGGAAGGTAAATAACATTTTACATAAAATCCTACTTGCAAATTAACATTTGTCTAATTTCAATTTATTGTTTAGATATCACG
The DNA here is from genome assembly GCA_007844125.1 of Sinonovacula constricta. Taxonomy (NCBI): domain Eukaryota; kingdom Metazoa; phylum Mollusca; class Bivalvia; order Cardiida; family Solecurtidae; genus Sinonovacula; species Sinonovacula constricta. The sequence continues at coordinate 62,408,077 of CM017558.1, read as the reverse complement.
TTCAGCCGGTACTTTCGTGACTTTGAATGTCAAATGTCAACATGTGCATATGTTAAACCTTGCGGTAATATATGAAAGCTGCAGCTACATGTGTTTGCAACTTTGTGTATCTGAACAGTTACACAATAAGGAATAAGAAAAGGAAAAAGGAAAATCTTTTGCGATATATCTACTTCAGTCCCAAGAACAAGCTACGCTGGCTCGAAAATTATTAATAAATTAATAATCAAAATGTCCAATAAGTATTAAATATAGGGTACGATTAAAACATACCTCATAGACTTTTAGCACATTCTAATGTATTTGGCTTCGTGTATACATTTCGACTGTAAAGCATCTTATTTGGTAGGTCTTTAAGCACATCTATGCCATGTGTTTCCATGTTGCTTCTTAGAAATAAAAAAACGAACAACAAAGACATCAATGCACATTAAATCCTCGTCGATAAGTAGGTGAGAATGGGAATTCTTTGGCGATGCGGGAACAGAAGAACAAAAAGATAGTAGAAAAGACAAAGAAGAGAGTGTGCTTTGCTTAGGTATTTTACATTGGTTTGCTTTGTTACCTGCATATAACAGGCATGGTGGCTCAATGAATTGTGTTTTGGTGACATAATACGTATGCCAAATTTAAAATAATATATAAAATGTAAAGAAAACATATTTTTAAATCTATAGAGATACACAGATGTATATGAGTTGTGTGGTGTTAGGATAGCTTTTAGTACATTTTATGATACTTACGCCAAATCGTTAATTTATTTCCTGCAGATATGATGACATATGTTGTTGTTTTTTGTTGTTGTTTTTTTAAGATCCGACATTTTCCTGCATTTCGCAAAGTCAATAAAATACACACAAAACAACAATAACTTGCAGCTTCTATATTAAATCTTTCTGTGTTGGAACTTATGTGGACTTACTATATTCTACAGTGATATAAATATTAAAGTGTTGAACTTGGAATTATATCATTAACATTCGTGTATTGTTCTACCTTTGGATTATTTCAACTGTGCGTATCTACGAGGACATTCTACCGAAAACTCGTCAGGATTATTCGACGTTGGATTATTAATTGGACTGTTAAAGGGACACCTCCAAAAGGGACAAACTGTAAGCCAACATTTATTTTGCTTTCTTAAATTTTGTCTGATTTTAATTGTCTTTGTTTTATTACGCCATAGTTTTAATTGATTATTAAATTTAATTGATTCTTGTATTAGTTTGTTGCTGGCTTGTTCTTTCTGTTACACCATTTAGTCGTTTAGTAAACGTGTCATTTTATAAATAAACTTATATAGCGACACCGGTCGCAACAACTCATCTAAACAAGAAACACGCAGCATAGTCAACGACTCAAACACACTTTAACTTAGCTTCTTCTGTGCTGAGGCTACCACTGTAGGCTACTATTTTTATCAAGTGCAGCAGCATTTGAAACGCATGAATGCCTCGCCACTCTCATAAAACAGTTTGCAAAATTAAAAAAAATATATATTTTTTATAGATCAAATTTGAGCGAATTCCACTTGGATTATTAGAAGTATATAGTAAAGTAAATTTGTTTTGCATTGATCAGGTGACGAAGCAAAGCGCGTTTTAATAAGGCTTAAATAAGATATGAAAGGAAACATTAGTAAACTTTTAAAGCCTTTTCTCGATGCTTATGGATATATAAGATATTTTGTTAAATACTTTTCTGATTTACTTTTTTGGAATTGTTAGTATTGGATATAATCATAACACTTTTCATAAACTGAAAATGTACACAGCAAGGTTTGGTCCAGAATTAAATAATTGTTGTTGTTGTTTTCTGTGTAAATTCAGTCTTTAAAGGTGGTATTCGACAGTTTGGGCCATTTTTTCTCTTTCTTGCAATCAAATAAATAATTGAAAAGATCCCGCGAAATGCTGACGCATTTCCTATCATATCCACGCTACACAGTTCGCTATTTTTAGACTAAGAAAACCTCGTGACCACTTATTTTTGAGATAACTTTACATGATCATCTGGGTACTCAGCTCCGACGTCTATGTCTAATTTAAGCTAAAATTCTCCATAGTGCTTATTTTAAGACTTGGAAATAATGGACATTTACTGCGATATATTTCACGTTGTGTACTGTATAACAATTGAGGCTAAGATACAAACAACCTTCACTAATATAGATAGTTCCCAAATCAGTGAAGATCCCTTATCTTGGCAGCCATCTTTGGTATCAACTTCAATGGATTTTCAGATGAATTGTATATAAGCGTATTTTTTTCCTGTAATTTCTTCATTTGTGGTAAAAAATAAAGGCTATAGACCATTGGAAAGCCCTTGAAATTCATATTTTTATATACAACATTTTAAAATTGATTAATGCACAGAAATAAATAAAATTATTGGCTCAGCCTTAAACAGAATGAACCATGTATCTTTTTCTTTGTATTTTTTACCTTTTAAACTATCAAAATAAAGTTTTGATATTTATAATACTTCATAAAAGCAGTAAAATAGACTGAAAAATAAAAACAGTCATAAGTTTAATACAGCACATATATCCAGATTTGGGCCTGCATTAGCTTCTGACTTCTTAAATTGTCTTATCAGTGCCAATGACATCACATAGAAACTGTCCTTACTGACAATAAAGTACAAGATTTTGCATCGTTTATACAGGGGTAAAATGATGTTACATGACTGTATAAGATACAAGCATATTGTCAGATTTACTTTTAAATGCCTTTTTTAAATGCCAACTTTCGGCAGCTGGGAAAGTGAATAAAGGCATCTCTCAAGAACAGATTTTTGCACAAATGTGCACTTTTTACTAAAAGCAGACACGTGCGTGAATGTTAACAGTAAATGATCAATAATTTAACATCTAAAAGTATTGCTTGGCATCATTTACTTTAAAAATATTTAAATAATCCTACTTTATCAGACTTAACTTTAAGAAGTTAGGTAAAATCCGAATAAAACCTGACAGTATACTAAGGCACGTGGCCTACAGTACTGTGAGCCTGAGATAGACGTGAATGTAATGAACAGACATTGTAAGATAGTGAAATTAGCATAAAATGTGCGCCTATTATTTCGTAACTGTACATAAATATTAAGCAGTCAGCAGAAATTTATATGAATTAGGGTCAAATGATTATAATACAAAATTTTTTCACAAATATCGTGTTTTTGTAAGTTATTTGTTGTTGTTGTTGTTTTGTGGGTTTTTGTGGGTTTTTTTCTTACGACGGAAACATATTTATACAGTACCGTAATCTTTTCAATGATCGTATTTCTTAAACCGCATGTTATCGTAACATAAAATTGACCAATCATAACGCACCACACGTTGCCGGAAGTTTCAGAAGTAAAATGGAGTCGATGAAGAGGTTTGCCGTTGTGGCTGCTATATTGTTTGCAATTATATGCATTTGCACAGCAGTTCAAAAGAAGAAAGAGGTACTTATTTTCTCATATTTGAATGGAATTCAGCTTACTCGAGGTTGTAATGAATATCTATTTATATTGCTTGCAAAACAGTCAAATCTGTTGCCGTATGCCTGAAGGCCAAATAATGTCGTTTAGGGTGTAGCGGATCACTAACGACATTTTCGCTGCATACGTATTAGAAACTAGTGTTTTCAAAATACAGAAGATGCATTTACAATGCAAAAATGTCCGCATTCCAAAAAAACATAACGATTTTAATCTCGGACGTATATGTCTTTGCAAACGATTCAGTTTTTGATAGGCATCGATTTGGGTAGTAGGGATCACTTTACGGAATAGTGGATCACGTGATAAACGTCATCTAGGGATCGTATCAAAAGCACCAGAAATGTTGTATTTGTCACAACTATGCAACTTAAATATGTTAACAGTATTTTTAATTTTTTCTCATGAATAATGCTATCACATTGTTTTCAATGACGCATACTCAGATCATGTGGCTGCTCCCTCAAGTTGAGCCCACTGTTTGCAGCTGTCTGGTATATGTCTAAGTGCTAGATCACTATTTAAGCGCAACATCAACAGGGTTGTCATTAGGAGGCGGCTGGCGGCCGATTTGACCGCATCAAATGACAATCTGGCCGCCTCAAATTTGAAGAAAAAAATGAAAATCAGTCAAGAGCATGCCCCCGGACCCCCTAGCAGCGCTTTGTGCCTTTGGCGTTCGCATAGCCTAGCCTCCTCAAAAGTTAATTGAGCCTGCTCAAAATATTTCTAGTGACAACCCTGCATCAACACAAAGTATAGTAGTGTAAAATACAACAGTATCACCCAAGAAAACAACTACTGCATACACAGAATACACAAACACACACAAGCGTGCACACACAAAGTTCATTGGGGTAGGATATAAATACGAAACCAAATAACAATGAGTAAACTTTAATTAAAATCAGTTATAGGAATTAGAAGTTTTAATTTACAATGACTAAATCTCATGCATTTTGTACCTTTTTGTCAGGTCAATCATTAGTTCTCACAACAATCCTGGATTTGATTATTGTACATTTACTGGAATGTGAAAGGCCAAATGCTTAAAGGGGTTTAGACACAGCTCCGTTATTCTGTGATAAATTAATTAAGTGTCATATATATTATTGATAGCATTTACAATTAACTTATTTGAAACATTGTCCATTTATACATACCAATAACATCCATACACCAGACATGAGTTGGGATATTTCCGTTATATTTTTAGAGGCAGTGCAAGACATTAAGAGTTGTTATTGATACTGCTTTTTCATTTCAAATAGTGTGTAACTCATAGGCTAATCACTATCGTTTACTGGCGATGCATGCGCAACTTGATGATTCATATAGATCTCTTAATGGAAGGTATATTGTTATATTTTGAAGTAATATGTCATGATATTTCAGTTAAGATTGAATGGGGTTCATCAATGTTTCAGTAAATAAGCAAAAGTTGAAAAAATGCTAATTAGATAATCTGTGTCCTGGCTGCTTTAAACATTATTGCAGCATAATCAATATGGAATGAAGTCTACCAAAAATGTAAAGACAAAGGCAAATCATTGAAAGAAAACCAAAACCTCTCCTCAACACTTTCCTATAAAATGATTAAAAATGTACACAAAATGCCACTGACAAGATCATATGTGAACACAATCTAACTAACATTTGTAAATATTGTATGAAAGTACAATAATAAGGCTTGAACATTTAGAAAGGCCATCAACACCAGCCTAGAACTGCTGATTTTCCTATAGATACATTGTCTTTCTCTTTGAGCAAAATTGCTCTATGAACATGCACTGTCTTCCCAAGTGAAAGTTATTTCTATTGAATGGTTCTGGCATTTTTACAGCTACATTTAATCTGATTTCATGAAGCAGCCTTTTAATTTGGTTGTCTAACCATTCTGTTTTGAAAAAAAAAGATGACGATGGTGATGATAAATTTTAAAAAAATGAGGAGGAGGAGGACTATGGATATGCCAGTGTATGTTGTTCAATCTCAAAACAGCCTGGAAGCTTTGAATGACAATACAAATACCCTACCCACCCCCACCACATGTGGAAACAGTAAACATATCAGAAACAGTTATATACATCACATCAATTTTATATTAATAATACATAGATACATCATATCATCTGCATTTTAAAGGTTATCCTAGGACTAATACACCAAGTATAAGGATAATGAGGCTGGTTGAGGTATCATGTCATATATCAATGGCATGATATTACAGTGATTGCATAACTATATATATTTCAAGTTTATACTGTCCCCATATGACTGAAAAATTGTTAGTAGTTATCATGATTAGCAGCTTATACTGATGGAGTTTAACACGGCTAACATAATTTCAGAGAGCATTGTAATAATGAGGATGAAGTGTAAGAAGAGGTGCATATTGACTAACAATCAATGGAATACTTAATTGAATAATTTAGAATTGGTTTATAAATTGGGATGAAGCTTTGTGATGTTTGGCAGATCGTAGTCATGTTCACTAATGAGACAGCCCCCTACATTTAATGATTTGTAATACCCTTAAATAAGTGTGTCCTCTTTTAAGCTCAAACATCAATAAAAACACATCCTAAGAACAATTTCTTGTGGTGATAAAGGACATATATACCCATCATTTTCGGTTATTGCAAACTGCTAGGCTGAAAATTTCTCTGTGGAAATCAAAACAGGACATCAAAATTTCTAATGATCTGCTTTTTTGTTTGGTTTAATTCAACAAAAGTAGCAAAAATATCAAGCTGAGATCTGTCTATTCTATATACCCTAAGATCCGCTGCACTCCAAACAACTGAACTCCAAAAATAATATTTTTAATTTTAGTGTAGTATTCGTGCTTTATGCAGTGATGTCACCCTATATGTATTGGCAGTTGGGTATAGTGACATCCCCTTTTTTCTCATATGACAGAATTGTGTTCAAATCTATGACTTCATGCTCCTCGATTTGGTAATGCATATAATGATGGCTGAGCTTGCAAACAATACATCTTACTTTAAATTTTAATTGAAGGCGCCTACAATATAACATATTCGTGATAATGATCTTATAACCTTTGCTGTCTTTCCCCTAAAGGAAACCTTGGCTGACAGGGTGCAGCAGATGGTTGAATGGAACAGTAAGAAGGCCATCATTCGACTGAACAATGACAAGTTCAAGCAATATGTGCGAGGCACCCCCAGGAACTACTCTGTGGTTGTCATGTTGACAGCTCTCCAGCCCCAGAGACAGTGTTCAGTCTGCAAGTGAGTCATGCACATAAATTTAAATGTATTTTGGGTGGTCGTCATTGCTGCTTACAAATTTTAATGGTTATAAGACAAAGGTTGCAGGGGGTTTTGTGGATGCAAATTCCTAGATCTTTTCTCTACACTAAGAAAGGTTTGTGGTATTGTGGACCTGAATGCTAGTGGGAGAAGTTCAACAGCCAAACAATTCATATAAATATGGTAACAATCACACAATCCAAACATTTTTTAATATAAATCACATTTTTAATTATTCTAGCATGCACATGTTAGGCTAACAAATCTGTAAGACAACAAACCTCGGTAATTAACAGACAAACAATATACTAATAACAATGGAAGATTGGCAAGTTGACATTGTGATTTGAAAATGCACATGTGATGGGATAAAAAGATGTATTTTAAACAAGTTAGAATACTTTAGGAAGAGATTAAAATCCAAGACAGAAACATTGGAAAGTACTCTCTGTTGATAGTTTGGCTCTGCTGGTTTGTGTTTGAATGATCCTTTTTCCTGTCCAAATACTAATTTTTGTCTCTCTACACTATACTGGTTGTAATATGTGAGCAAGTATATATTGTGTCTGTTTCCTAGGCAAGCGAGTGATGAATATACCATATTGGCTAACTCCTGGAGGTATTCCCAGCAGTTCTCGAACAAAGTCTTCTTTGCTATGGTTGACTTTGACGAAGGGTCAGATGTATTTTCTTCAGTAAGTACACATTCAGTGAAGTAGTTTCCTTGAATGATATTATTATTATACCCACATTAAAACATATGATAAGATTGCTTAATAATGCTAGAAATTATGAAAACATAAAATGATGCATGAAGTTACAACTTTCATACATAATTGTATCTTCATATAACAACAATTAGGTTGATAATGACCTAACTAGCTAAATGCTGCCCATTTTGATAAATTCAAGCTCCCAAGAGAGCCTTGCTTAATCACAGCAAAAATTATTTCTCTAAACTTGCTATTTTTGTTTGCATTTCTAGCTCAAATTGAATACTGCCCCTGTGTTTATGCACTTCCCTGCCAAAGGAAAACCAAAGAAGGCTGATACAATGGACATCCACAGGTAAGGCAACTAGTGCTGTGGCATTTGAGGTGAATCAGAAAATTATGTATGTCCCAGATATAACAACCATGCCTGATTTCTGTTTACTTAATTGATTATACAGCCTTTTAATATACCTGTTCCTATTGTACAGCATTTACATTTCTGGTGTAAATTTAGATTGTCTTGCATTTTTAGTAGATGCAGTATGAACTTTACACTTTTATTGAGAGAGCAGATGTTAAAAAGTACAGGTCATTTTGTAAAAATACCACTGCACTGTTTGCTGTGTAGAAACAGATATCTTATTACCTTAGGGGAAATGTGTTGTTTTTTAATAAAGTTTTGTCCAATGATTAGTTAACATGCTGTACTGTTTCAGGGTTGGATTTTCTGCTGAGCAAATAGCTAGATGGGTGCAAGAACGAACAGATATCCAGGTAGTAAACATTTCTTGCAAGTATATATAGAAGCCTTAAATAAATGAACTCATTTTTAACTGGATATGTATAATGTATTAATATTTGTCCAGACCTGTAGAAACATTTAAGTTATTCTTTTTCTTTTTTTTAAGTAAATTATATCAATAAAAAACAAACATTGAAAATGTATCATTCAGCATTATTTTATGACTAGCATTATTTTATGACTTAGTGAACAACTTATTTGTTAATTTAATGACAACAATCACTGTTACTCAACTGTCAATATTTGTCAATGGAATACAATGACAAGGGCCATTTTTACACATTTGTCAATGTTTTATTGCTTGTCCACAGATCCGTATTTTCCGACCCCCGAACTACTCTGGTACCCTGGCTCTTGCACTACTGTTCTCCCTGGTCGGTGGACTGCTCTACCTGAAGAGGAATAATCTGGAATTCCTATACAACAAAACTTTCTGGGGCATTGCAGCACTCGTATGTGGCTTTTTGTCGACATAAAACACCTTTCTCTGGTTATTTAACATTTTAAACTCAATGAATACTCATTAAAATTAATATTTATTAAAAAAGAAGAACGTGTGAATGAAAAGATGCCATTGTAACTTTTCTTAAAACAGAATTCTAACAGATTGAGGTTTAACCATAGTACTGTACTTTTATGCAAAAGGCAGTTTTTACTTAGGCAATTTTATAACTTAATTATCATTAGTTTTTGGATCTCACTGAATAGATATGTCACGTAACTGGTTTTCTTTGAGCTAAACTTAAAAATAAAATTGACAATGTTCTACATGTTAATAAATTCTGGCTTTTGTATTACAATATGTGTTTGTGCAGGCCATCATTTTTGCTATGACATCTGGCCAGATGTGGAACCATATCCGAGGACCCCCTGTGATGCACAAGAACCCAAGCACTGGGGCCATAGTATGTAGCCCTACTATTCATTAGTTGTACACCATGTAAATATAGGGTAACAAAAATGATAATGTTGTGAGTCTTTAAACAACTTAAACTTAAAAGTTGTACGTTTTATGAAACCTTGTCTTTGAGCAATATCCTATGTTTGAATTTAAAAGTCATGATAATGATATAAGTAATTCCTATAATGTTAACTGTTTGAGGAGAAGGAATGAATGTGTGGAAAGTTCTCCTAGCAAGGGTAATATTTATCAAAATCATTAATTTCAGCATTGCAATTATGTTAGAATTCAGATTATTTACACATTTGACTGATATTTGACTTAAGGGATGCATCCAACTGCTTGTTAAACATTTCATTTATATTCATTTTTTATGTTCTGTACATTAATTTTTCTTTGCTAATGCCATTTGCAGCATTACATTCACGGGAGCAGTCAGGGTCAGTTTGTGGCAGAGACCTACATGGTTATGTTGCTCAGTATCCTTTATGCCATGGCATACAATAGAGTCAGTATACTTTATGGTGCGTGATGACCGGAAAATTAAATAGTAACACATCACTAACTCTGAATACCCCTCACACTTTATTGGTTTACTCAAACAATAAAAAGAGATATTGTAGCTGTGCATTTAAATGAGAACTGAGCCCAAAATATTGTGGCTAACACTTCTACTCTGTTTCTACCTAAACAACTGAATCAATTTTTCTCTCAAGTTGTCAACCCTGTTTTACCTAAATAATTGACTTAGCCATTGTTCTACCATTGTTCTATTAAAGTTGGTGACTCAGTTCTACAATTATCAACTTTTCTATCATTGTTCTATGAATTGTTCTTCATTGGTAGAGCATCAACATATCAAGTGTCTTGTACAGTAGTGAGTTGGGCTTCTCTGGTGTAAATTTAAATTTTCATTTATACCGTTTCATCATATAGAAACATTGAATTGATTGTTGGAAGTGTGTGTATGTGTGTTTTAAAGGTAATATCCAACAGTTTGAACCCAAATTTTTCTCTGTCAAACACTCAAGTAATTGTTGTTACAGGAAAAGATAGATGTTATATAATTCGGGTAATTCACTTTGATGTCAATATCTTTTTAGCAGAAATCTGCATCATGCTTATCTATAGAGTTGGACAGAATGGACATTTTGAGCAATTTTTTTCATGATGTGTACATGTAATGTGTAACAATTGAGAAAGTATTCAAAATCATCCTTACTTACAATACAGTGTGAGTTTATGTAGAATTTATGCCGAGATTTTCCAGAACAGGTATACTATATTGTTAGATGTACTTTATATAGGCTAACTGTTTTGTAAGGTAAGAATGACAGTTCTTAGACTTTATCATAGTTCCAGCGGCAATAGCTCAAGCGGTAGAAAGTCAGCTTGTGGATCGGGAGGTCGAGGGTTCAAACCCTGGCCTGGTCAAGTGGCTTCCTTCCAAACGCTCAGGGCTAAGAGGACAGCATTTCGCCTGACTTGTCGGTATCAGTATAACGGACTGGCCAGGTTCAGTCCCTGGGCACCTCATAAGTGCCCCTGTGCTGTAATGATAGAAATGTTGCTGCACAGTATTGGCAAAAATGCCGACAATCCCTGATCATAGCAATGAGTTTGCCTTAACCCAAATCAGATGCTGCTATAGTAGGTGGATTCATTATGATGAGTGAGGCCAATGTATTGAAGGGGGACCCAGGCAAGAAAAGAGGTAAAATCACAATGCATTATGACAATAAACTTTGGTTTATTTTATAGTGATTTTTCATAATTTGAAACACTGCACTTGTAATACTTGTTATATTTCTTATTCTTTTATGTGTATTAATTTAAGTTCAAAAATTTATTTTAGATTTTTACTGATCATTATGTATGAATATTATGAATTAAAAACAATTCACTGTCCCTTTTACTGTACTTTCTGCGTATCTTTAAAGTGATGTACTTTTTTTATATATTGGAAAAACACACAAACTTTGTTGTTTGGGACATTTCAGTGTTTGCTCTGGTGGGTCTTGGATTTGTAGCTGTGTTCTTCAGTTTACTTCTGGGTATATTTAGATCTAAATACAGCGGATATCCATACAGGTAATGTAAACAATAACAAACAATAAGTATAAGCTAGGCATTCTTAAGAAGAAGAATCATGGCTTTTTAATTACATTCAGTATTTAATTGTACAAAAGAACTTGCTATAAAGAAAATTGGATCATAAATGCTTATAATAATTGACTTATGTAAGATATAAATGCTTTTTAAATTAATCTGTTTTTATTAATTGTTTTGAAGAACATGTCTTAATGTTTTCACTACATATGATTAGAGTTTTTTTTTATTTTGCAGCTTTTTGTTCAAGTAGGATCCCTGGAAATATCCCAGTATGAAAAAAGATGAGGATAAGGAATTTCAAGAGAACTGGAAAAATCAAAGTTTCTTTATGAATGTCCCCAAAAATGTAATAAGACTGCTACTTTTTAGGCTAAAATCATTGTGAAATGTGTTAATTAATGTGGACTGTAACTCAAAACTATAATTAAATCTTGTTTTAAATCTTTATTTTTCATTAATGTGAATTTATCGTATTTGTCCCTTTATATCAGGTTTTTAAATATGTTTTTACTAAAGATAGATTTATAGTTGCATCAAAAAAATAAAAGCAAATCATGTGTTTATAATAAACAGCATCATTGTTTTGAAATGAATTGCAGTTAGGGCAATTATTATTTGGAGAATTCTTTTAGATTTTTTTTTATTTTCAAAGAAATTGCTTTAACCAATTAAAATGTAAATATTCATGTTTAATTTTAATGTATAGATATGTGTACAGCTGCTAAAGTAAAGAGAGAATGTGTTAGTAAATAATGAAAGTGCTTCTTATGATGTTTGTGTTATTCAAAGAAATTAAATGATATATGTTTGTTGTTTTTTCCAAGTACTTAATAGAATTGTCTGAAGAATTATTTAAAAGTAGTCATTTTTGTCATTACATGCACTATTTTATTTTCATGCCATATTTAAAGTTAATGATTGGTTGAAGCAAGAGTTTGAGATGCTTGTCAAGTATCTGATTGGTCAATAAAATAATATTAAGACCGATCAAATGCTTGACAATGTATTTTTTAAACTTTTTCACTTTAACATAGTCTGGACCAGATTTGTTTATTGTATTTGTATGTAGAGCATCATTTTACGTTCATTGTTCTTGAATAAAATTTTGTTTATTTTATCATTTTTTACTTGTTTTTCCACATTGCCTCCGAGTAGGCTGTCAGAGGTTGTTTGCAGAATTTGTGACTTTTTGCAGAATAGTTTATGTGAAGACATTTAATAATGTCCGTTGTATAATCATGTGTAATACTCAATCGGTGCAGAACTTTCATGTGGGGAGGTTTTCCAGCTAACCTGCTGGGGTTCAACCCAGACACAAATCGAGGTATTCCTTCACCAATAACTAGCTGGACGTCGCCAATAAGAACGTAATTGTATCGTTGCGTTTTAACAAAAAATAAACAGAACAGAATGTGGTCTTAATAGAGGGATTTCACTGTCTAAGCATGATAGAGAACAAGCTCTGATTGTTATATATCCACTCTTTATATGAGCAGGGTAATGTTAATTTATATAATATGCACAATGCATTACATGTACTTTAAATTAGTTCACTGAAGCGAATTAATGCAAAGATAATATATAATAATAAATGGCAAACGTCCATTCTGACTTGTCTACACACTGCTTCTTAGTTCGGCACCGTACGACCTATCAAGTGTCTGTGTGCCCCCGTCTTTTAGTCAATATCCAACCAAGACGGGAAGGATTTCTTATAATGTATTTGAATAAGGAGAAGATATATAAGCTGATTTAAAAAAGACTTTTGGCTGATTTTAATAATAAAAACCGTGGAGCACATGTGCTAAGAGGTCTTACCCTTGACAGCAGTTAGTTATGCAGTTACACTCTCAGACATTATATTTAACATTATAAGTTTCTTTGGGCAACAGATATCACGCCGTGATCAATGCTCTTTGTGCTTCTGAACTTTCCATAGATGTAGTATGAGTGGGGGTACTAGAGATGAGAGATACCCACATGGTACAAAAAAAAAAAACAGCCAAACAACATTACATCAAAGTGTATGCTCATGATATCAAGTTAAACAAATGACACTTAAGAGAAAGTTATTTAACACAAAAATATTTTTCATAACTGAAATCCATTTTAATGAAGCCAATGGCATAAAAATAACACCTGTCATGATTACGCTTTATTCTCATCATTATTAACAACGAGGATGTTTAAAACAGAAGAAACCTTCTGCATTTGAGTGAGGAATATCAATAACTGTGGAAATCTGCCCAGACGAAAGGTCCAACTTCTAGATAATATACATGTACATGCATATCCAGTGGAGGACGCAAGATGACACCCCTCACAATGAGTTCGGCTAAGTTATTCAAATTTTCAAAGAATTGTTCATTTCCTATTTTTTGTCCAATCTTTTCTTAAACATACTTGGGGTCGGAAAAAGACAACCTCTGGCAGGTTGTGGGTTTACACCCCTTACTGAGAAGGTGTTTCTTAATGGCGCCCGCGCTGATCACTGCTTGTCGTTTTGGCAAACTTCGATTGCTTATTGAAAATTCTGTCACACATTAAAATATGGGTAAAATAAATAGTTTTTCTTCCATGTAATGTACGTTACTGACATACGGAGTCAGCATTTATATCCAACTAGGTAGTTAATCCATATTCTAAAACAAGCTGAAGAAAAGTTTTCAAGGCGAGAAATACACAAACAGATGTAAAACAATTTATTCATAATACCGTTTACATTTATTCATCAATGTTGGTCTACAAGAACGTTCCAAATAAGAATGCACCAAAAGGTCGCATTGCGTTCAGATTAAGTGTAAAGAAAACTTTGTCACTTCATGTGTGTTACCAGTTTTACATGAGTCAAACAATTGTGGTAAAACGTTGTATACTAAGTACAACTATTAAGGATTAGTCATAGCTATTCATATTCATATTCTACTAACATTTAATATACTGATCGAGATGTACACACTTTGCTTAGCTGTACTCAAAAGTCGCGTAGGTTTCAATTTTAAAGCATATTTTACAATCCAAACTAGGAAACAAGAACAATCAAACATTTGTGTGTTCACATTTCTGAGTCAAATCAACGATTTTAAATATTCAGACCTGTATTAAAGCAATTAAACAAATTAAAGTGCAACAAGGTTGCACCAATTGTACGAGGATGCTTTATTACTTCATTAAATCAAAAGCATTGTCAATTAATATTACCCAAACAATTAACATACCATTTAATATTATTTCCCATGACCTCTCAATGTCAGCTTGTAATAGTTTGGTCAATTGGCAATGCTTAAACACATTTTCAATTAAACTAAAATATACGTAACGTACGTTACACAACTTGCGAACCTAACGTATTGTCTGTCGGCTGAGCTTGTCTTCAAAAACTGAAATATGTTATAAAAGTCCCAAACATTAGCAATAATGAAATGAAGAAAAACAGCCTGTATCGTTAAAAAATAATTATAAGGTTTTTTCCCCCAAAAGAAATGATTTTTATATAAATAACGTTATGTAGTTAAAGAGATTTTGTTTTGAGTGATATTCTTTTTTTTCGTAGCAAACCATTCCTCTTGTGCAGCTTTAATATGTTCCAAAAAGTCATAGGCGATTGTAAACATTCTTGGTAGAGGTGGTGAGATTTTTTACACAGAACATCCATCTGTACCTGCGGAATGTGACTGCTCATTGGAGACGCCAACAATACCCTTGTTTTACTTTCGTGACTTTCTTGTAATACGCTACGTCATGATGTAATGTAACATCAGTGGTACTCCAATAGACACTTTGAATTTCTTCTACATTTTTGCAGTTGTTGTTTTGTGTTTTCAATGTCTTTATTTGTTCAAACCGATGATGAAGTCTAAGAAAGGGTCCCTTAAATTCATTAGTATCATATTCGAGCATTTCCATGAACTTGTGTTTGTCAGCTGTCTCTTCCACCGTTTTCATTCTTCTTCCCTTCTCATCAATTATTACTTATTTCTATTGGCTAAATTTAATTTTGGACGGTATGCCTTTCTGAATCTCCTTCAGATTTTGATAATTTTTAGATATGTTTTCTCTTCGTAATGCCTTGAAGAGGAGAGCTATGTTTCGGCGTTTCGTGTATAAACATGACGAACGGCTTATAAAAAGGTCTTCTGGATATGTGTCTGCTGTAGATGGTAAAATATAGTGAACGAGATTCTGCCATCTCAGTTTCCCGATTGATGATTCTACTAGAGATTAAGCCGGTATTCTTAAGAACTCTAGTTTGATTTTTTTCTCTCAGGACTGTTCCTGTCTTCTTAACATCACACTTTCCTAGCTGCGCTGTTGTCATCACGCTGGAGAAAATCTTTCACTTTTCCAGCAAATCTTGTTCTTTCTTTCTTGTGTTGATAATGCATCTGTTGTTTTTTTTGGAATATAGAGAAACCCAATAAAATTCTGTTTTCGTGAAAAGCTCTGGTGTAGGCTACACATCAGCCTTTAGTAACTTACTGTCATCATAATGGGTATCATTTTTGTATAATGAAATGGCAATTTTCTAAAATTGGTTTTGGTATGCAATACAAATGGTGCAGCATATGTTATGTCAGTGCGAAGGTCAGTGGTCCGATCATATTTTCAGCTTAAGTCAAAAGTACTCATCGGATGTCCGGCGTTGTCGTTTGTTTGTTGTCTTTCTTAAACATATATTGGACTCCCTGTGTTCTATGTATCAATTCTTTTCTTGTTTCATTCTTAATATACAAGTTCTTTTGTTTAAAATTATGTAATCTTGTTGAATATATATTCAGTATGAATGCATTTTGAAGGTCAACATCTTCATTCCTTTTAGCAGTTTGAAGGTTTGTATCAGGTCTCATCGAAATATTTTATTGTTAAATGATAGTTTATACTATGTTTTGAGCGTAACCGGGTAAACAATATCTTACTGATATAAAGTTGTGTAGTTCGTCTCTGAACATGCTAAATGCCTTCAATACCTTTCTAATGTGGGTACTAAACAATAAATACACATTCCACATGCCGATAAATTGCTGATATATAAACTTTCCTGAACGAATACATGTATATAGACTACAGAAGCAAGGTTATTTTCACCAAACCATTAATAGTTTCCCTCATCGCCACAGTTGTTGGTATGGTGTCTGAATTTCGTACATGTCAAATGGAAGTCCAAGGTCCTATTCCGTTCACTTAATAGTATCTTAGGCATACAGTATTGTCCTTCTGATCTTTTCATTGGTAAATTTATGGTAGATACACAGTCGGTCCATATTGCCGACTGACCGTTCCAAGGCGGTAACTGTCGGGTTTGCTCTTTTCGTTAAATGATTCATCATAAATTTGTTCTTACTTTTACACTTGGCTTGCATGTGCAGTACCTTTGTCCTGTGTAAATTAAAGTTTTGGTTTATGTTGCAATGTTCATATATTCTTGCTTGGTGTAGTCCAAACGGTTCTAGGCTGAATTTTTTGGACTTTTTGGAAATGCTTCGGTTATACCACTTTTTATATTGACAGTATGTGTATATAAAACTTCGAACACTTTCAGATATTCAATGTCCATATACCTTTACAGGAATCAGAACTTTAAATACCAACATTACAATTACAAGACTTATCTTCAAGTTGGTCTGAATATAAACTGGTATCATTTGATAGATCCTCGGATAAAATTGAATATAGGTTAGTTGGGACTAAAATGTCAACATTATTCATTAAAACTTTAATGTTTATTTACCTCATTACAGATGGAATACAATTGCCTTAATCCCAGAATGTAACACAGTTATCTTAATCATGAACACTAACTTATGAATATAAACTGTAAACTTTTTAAATTTATCGAGCAAGAACTACGAGCACATTCATTTTTATGCAATGTCTTAGAATGCGGCTGTTGCTGCTGCGGCCCAAAGTGTATTATTTCTTTTGACCCTGAAGGTGTTTCACTCGGACTGGAACCTCTACTACTACTGGCTGGTGTAACTGACTTCTAATGCTGACAGGTGATTCCATCTTTTCTGCAGCTCCAATTCATTTCTTCTCAGCATTTTGTAGGTAAATGTTATGTTTGTGATTCTACGTATGGCAACTTCATTTTTCATGATTTTGTTTATTTTTTGCCTCTGATGGTATACACCACTTAGTTGTCATTTTTTTTTAAGAACTTGTGTTTGGTGATGTTATCTGGGTATTTAACTCCCAGATATTTGACCTTCATGTTTCCCTCAAAATGTACTACGTTAAACTATATAACTGTATTTATCTCGACTACCTTGCAGATCAACCTTACAGAATTGAGACCCGCAGCCTTGCCTTTATTGTCATTTGAAAATTGTCTTTCCTTCTACCTTATTGTAGATTAATAAGTTTTGTCTTCCTTTACTGGCGCTCAGGCACGTCACCGCTCAGGCACGTCACCGGTAGCATCACCAATCATGCATCAATGCTTAGTTCCAAAACAAAATGCTGTTTTTGTTTAAGCTTCTAATACTGACAGTCTAGCATTCCTATTAATTTGTGTACCTTTAAGTATGCTGAACACATTCCTTACTACAGCGGTTGCTTTCTTACATCCATTGCATTACCGGATAATGTTTTCACTAAGGGCAGGATTGACTAGTTCGCCATAAAGGGCGTCAAACATTCCACTGTACTCTAGGTAGATAAAACTGTCACAAAGTTCACATTATAAACTCTCATTCTCTGATTACATCATGCCACAATTTCTTTTCAATGCTTATAATTGTGTTTTTATATAATTTCATTTCTTCGTTATGCATGGTTTATTGCCTCTTATTTGTTCTGACAATTTTTATACTTATATTTTCACTTACAGGTTTTCTGTCATCCATCCATTATATTTTATCAATTTACAAACTTTAATTTGTGTTTCCCAGCAACATTTGTATTCCAAATCGAGTCATATACATAACAAGAGGGCCATGATGGCCCTTAATCGCTCACCTGATGACACAGGCTTTACGTAGGCTCAAATCTGACATTAAGTAATTAAGAGTTATTTTCTGGTGAAGATTGGGCCATCAATGTAGCCTCTTAAGTGTTTTCACAAGCTTTTTCTAAAATCTGACCTAGTGACCTACTTTATGACCCCACGAGACCCAATAACGAACTCATCCAAGATTTCATGTAGACAAACATTCTGACCAAATTTGATGCAGATTGGCCGATAAATAGGGCCTCTAGTGTGTTTACAAGCTTTTTCTAAGATTTGACCTTGTGACCTACTTTTTGACCCCACGTGACCCAGTTACGAACTCATCCGAGATTTCATGCAAACAAACATTCTAACCAAGTTTGGTGAAGATTGGGCTATAAATGTGGCCTCTAGTGTGTTCACAAGCTTTTTCTAAGATTTGACCTAGTGACCTACTTTTTGACCCCACGTGACCCAGTTACGAACTCATCCAAGATTTCATGTAGGCAAACATTCTGACCAAGTTTGGTGAAGATTGGGCTATAAATGTGGCCTCTAGTGTGTTCACAAGCTTTTTCTAAGATTTGACCTTGTGACCTACTTTTTGACCCCACGTGACCCAGTTACGAACTCATCCGAGATTTCATGCAAACAAACATTCTGACCAAGTTTGGTGAAGATTGGGCTATAAATGTGGCCTCTAGTGTGTTCACAAGCTTTTTCTAAGATTTGACCTAGTGACCTACTTTTTGACCCCACGTGACCCAGTTACGAACTCATCCAAGATTTCATGTAGGCAAACATTCTGACCAAGTTTGGTGAAGATTGGGCTATAAATGTGGCCTCTAGTGTGTTCACAAGCTTTTTCTAAGTTTTGACCTAGTGACCTACTTTTTGACACCACGTGACCCAGTTACGAACTCATCCAAGATTTGATGTAGACAAACATTCTGACCAAGTTTGGTGAAGATTGGGCTATAAATGTGGCCTCTAGTGTGTTCACAAGCTTTTTCTAAGTTTTGACCTAGTGACCTACTTTTTGACCCCACGTGACCCAGTTACGAACTCATCCAAGATTTGATGTAGACAAACATTCTGACCAAGTTTGGTGAAGATTTGGCTATAGATGTGGTCTCTAGTGTGTTCACAAGTTTTTCCTAAAATTTGACCTCGTGACCTACTTTTTGACCCCAGGTGACCCAATAATGAACTCATCCAAGATTTCATGCAGACAAACATTCTGACCAAGTTTGATGAAGATTGGATAAAAATTGTGGCCTCTAGTGTGTTCACAAGGTAAATGTTGACGACGGACGACGAACGACGAACGACGAACGACGGACGCCGGACGACGGACGAAGCGGTATCACAAAAGCTCCCCTTGAGCACGTTGTGCTCAGGTGAGCTAAAAATGAGAAAAAAATGATCATTGTCTACAAGACTAAAGAGAACTGTGTACTGGGAGATGGGATGGTTATAAGAAGCCATTTCCTTGTCCTCCGCGTTACATTTAGTAATAGTGAGCGAGGAAAATAAGCAATGTTTCAAAATGATTATAATCATTGTAATACATAAACACAAGCAACATTTCAGTAATCAACGTAAGTAACTGGTTATCTCTTACCAAATGACCATCTATGTGTCATACATTCAATTTCTTTTAAAGTCATTTTCATATTATTTTTTTTTTATTTAACTACCGTAAATGCATTTTGGTAAAATATAATTAAAATATTTAACCTCTAAAGCAGTTCAAAAAGTAAAACAAAACTGTTCTATAGAGGTATAATCAAGGAGTATGTTTTGGCAACAACACTTTTCTCTGACAAACATCAGCAACTCTTTTCTGTGTCAATATTGCTGTTGAGATGGGTATGTACATGTTTTTCCACATATCATATAAATATCACATCCCACAGAGGGTGATAGAATGGTATGTTCACCAGAGCAATATCAACAAGGCCTCTGCTTATTCTATATACCAAACATCACAATCAAATAAACCAAAAACATTATATTCAATGTTAAGAATCAACAACAGGCTACAAAAAGCAGGTCTACAAAACCTTCAAAGGAAAAACATTTTAATAAACAACCACTGACACAGACTGTTTGCAACACACAGTAAGCTCCTTTGATTACTTGATTGGGAAAAGCCAGCGTTTTATTTCTAGCTCCCTGCGATAATGTCACATTATAGAATGGCATGTAAAGGGCAAGACAATGTCACATTGTAGAATGGCATGTAAAGCGCAATTTTATAAAGCAAATTCATGTGAGGTACAGTACATGTACTATAATTTAAAATAACATAAAATCTTCATATCAAGTGTGCTATTCACAATAACATATCTTCTTGGGTAATTTCTGGAAATTAACTTAGTAAAGAAGTTATGTAATGCTACCTTAATTGAATAGCATATTTTGTGTATTATATGACATGATTGTTTTGGTTATTAACCATTAGGGCGATTTTAAAATGAGGGGAATCTATAAACTTTTACCAAATTAAAAGAAGTTCTTGAAAACAAAGAAGCTAAGTAAACACCGGCAGTAAAATTTTATTATTTTGTCTTTGTTGGCATCTGCCTGATTTAGTTAACTCATTATGAACAATAATAAAAGACTTCAATTCTTGTTATCTAAAATAAACAGGCAATACAGTTGGAACACAATGCTTTTGTCTCTCTACCAAACCAATATTACATAATGCACGCAGATGTTCCTGGCAATTGTGGCACATTTATAATAACACCTAAATTAACCTAATGTTAGAAATACTACTTAATTTTTATATCTTCAAAATACAGAAATTACACAAGATATAAACTGACTTGTTGATGGCAAAGTGTTGCAATGGAATTGTAAAAAAAAGACAAAGGTAAGAGTTTAAAACAATCTTTAATTAAAAGTTACAAATGTAAAGGATATATAAATTACACAGATAAAAAGGCAATGAGTTATTTCTTAATTTTTACTGATAAATTTACAAAGATTCAAACATTTAAATCTTAATTTAGCAACTATAATGTATACATGGACTAATGAAAATATGTATCAACTGAATGGTACTGTAAAATGGGCAGTGAAAGGATTTTTTTGCTTATGTATAAAGCTTATACATAATATAAGGTAATTGAAGCAGCTGACTAGTAGCACTTTACCATAATTATTTAAGTGTTAGAAACACTAACTAATTCTTAGAAACACTAACTAACTAGAGTCAGTCTACACAAAACAAGCGGGCAATGAAGGTTCTTAATCGTTTATCTGAGCACTTGGCCTTTCAGTGGCCTCGTATCTGGCATGTAGCTTCTAGCATGTTCACAAGGTTAACTTAACATTTAACCCAGTGGCAGACGTATGGAGCTAACGTGACCCTATAACAAACTCATCTAAGATTTCATGCAGACAAACCTTCAGACCAAGTTTGGTGAAGATTAGGCCATAATTGTGGCCTCTAAGATGTTCACAAAGTTTTTCTAGGATTTTACCTAGTGACCTACTTTTTGACCCCCACATAACCTTGTTATAAACTCATTCAAGATTTCTTGCAGCAAACATTCTGACCAAGTTTGAAGAAGATTGGGTCATAAATGTGACCTATAGCATGTGCAAAGTTCTTCTAAGATTTGACCTAGTGACAGTAATGAACCCATCCAAACATAAAGTTGAGATTATAATTCCAAGGTTTGATTCTCAGTTAAATGTTATCTTCATATTTGAATTGAAAATATAAAGTAGACTAAAAATAATTTCCATGTCACTTGTACATTCTAAGTTCTAGAAAGTGTTACATAAATCTACATACCACACAGCTTTTTCTTCATTTGTTCATACTTGAAATAGATTTTCCTTTTACCAGATTGTTTTTAATACATCATGAAAAGCGATACACTCATTCTAAAATTCTAAATGTAAAGATATGACTAAAGGTAGTAGAATTTTGTTAAAATTGTCACAACAATCTAATTTAGAAAACAGGTTCAGAATTCCATAATACAATGAAGAAACCAAAACAAAAGCTCAACCTACATTGTTGCAACAGTAATGTGTTTTTAAAGATTAAGACATATTAACTTGTGGTACAAGTTGTTAAACCATACATATATGGCTAACAAAAAATGAGAAACACATGCAAATGATTGCATAGATAATTTAGATGCCCTCGTAAATGTTTACTGCTAAAAAGAACTATCATCATCGATGATGAACACTCCCTGATACAGCTTTACTAATTATAGTCAACAAATTTAACTCATATTAAAACAAGTTAGTGATGTGCCAACAATATGTGCAACTAGGAATGGTACTTTGCAACCCTGTAAAGTTTCATCAAAATCTGACCAGTGGTAATCCACAGATTAGCATTGACAAATCTCAATTACATATGGACAAAAGAACTTGGCACGAATATAGCCTTGATTAACTTTGTATCTGAGAGTATATTGAAACCTTAACCTTATAAATGTATGACAGCGTATTCATCATACTTTGTTTTCATGTAAACATTTTCTTAAAAACGTCAAAGATATTGACCTTGAAGGTGTCGTGTGATAGTGTGACTCTATCAAATACATGCAAAAAATATCTCACCTCTGTTTTGGGAATTCGGGCAAAAGTTTTTTATCAATTTAAACTTTAATCTTAGTCATATTATTTTGAACACTGTGATAATTGTAGACAGAGCAAGCGCTTTAACAGCTCATTGTTTTCAAATCCATAAATAAAGACAATGGAGTTTCTGGTAAAAAGAGATATTACCATTAGAGTGGATTACAATTGGGATGTTAAGTTTCACTTTTCACATGTAGGACATCAATAAACAGCATTTGAGAGATCTTTTCAAGTTACACTTTTTTTGGTATGAGAAGAAATTTTGGTCATAACTGTTGGATACCACCTTTAAAGGTTGTATGACAGGACATGTTATTATATAAACAAAAGATAGTATGGGTCGGATTTGCTAGTGAACTTCCTTCAATGCATAATGTACAGAAAAGTAAGGGTTAGCTATCCTGTTCCTCAATTCCACCTCAGACACTTGTATATATAGACCATAATACTAATATCATTAACAGTATTCCTGACTGAAAACAAATCTTTGTTAACTTGGTAGCTCATGCTATCAAGGAATGTGGCAATAGTACACTTGTGTAACAACTACAATGTGTTGTTTACTGTTACTTGTTTTTTTAAATGTGACACATTTAAAAGACATAAGGAATCATGGATTTCCGGGATTTTGGATACTTGGGGAATCTCTCCCTATACCAAACATGGGAGAAATGTCCACTGATTAGTTGGTTGACTAGGACGAAGATGAACAGCCAAACCATCATGGTGTTCTGGAAGGCGAACATGACATTCATTGAGAAGTAGATGAGGATCTCACAGAAGTAATGTGGACAAGACACATACTCGAACAGTCCGCCATGAGGGATGTGGTGCTTGGTGTCCTGAATGTTACCTGTAACAGATTAGTGGCAGATGTTTATTGTAATCTAGCAAAATGACTCTTTGCCACTGGGGCAATAAAATATATGAAAAAGAGAACAGGCCTAAGCTCCTGGAGTGTTGTTTTAGTGTGGTAGCCATCAAGTGAGATTGGCTGTACTGTACCTTTATTGCTGACAATTATAATTAAAAGTTAAAATACAGTATAGGTCAATGCTGCAATATGTTTTCCCTGCTGACAAAAGTACATCTACACAAATTTTACCACACATTGGCTGTTTGCTAAAAAGTAATTGCAAATTAATTAGAAGATACAAGCCTTTAATAGCATTTCAAGCAGAATAGTGAACACTGCAGAACCTGTGGCATAACTTTAGACTTTGGGTGGTTTCCAATTGTTTTTGTTTATATATAGTTTAGGGTTTATAATGTAAGGCAGAAAGAAAGGGGTAAAGGCATGGTTGCTCTATGTTGATTTCAAGTTTCATATATATCTACATGGATACACACAAAATGTAAAGTGCTATATAATTAACA
Organism: Sinonovacula constricta; assembly: GCA_007844125.1. Lineage (NCBI taxonomy): Eukaryota > Metazoa > Mollusca > Bivalvia > Cardiida > Solecurtidae > Sinonovacula > Sinonovacula constricta. The sequence continues at coordinate 62,383,863 of CM017558.1, read as the reverse complement.
CAAACAAGTAAAGTGATAACAACAAGGTAATAACAGGTAAAATGTGTTGAACAAAGCAAAGAGCAACAGATATAGAAAGATATACTGGTATATGTCAAGCTGTTTCATCAACAAGCAAAAAAAGACACACCTAACAACCATGTTAATAAACATGAAAACCACATTGAAAGACATTCATGTGTGATTGTATTAGGAATAATTCAAATATATTATTTGATTAAAACAAACCTGATTTATCTTGTCTGAGCTTAGCGAACTGTTTCGCGATCACATGTTGATTCCAAGATGCCCAGAGAAACAAGGCCAGTCCAAAAATGTGGTTCCAGCAAATATTGTAGAACATATCTGTAAGTATAGTTGCATTGTGTTTTTCAATAACATGCCCAGATATATATGATTCTGCTTATTTGCATACAACATATCACAGATAAATGTAAGCTTATAATGATAAATAAATACTGGAATGTATATGTTACAAAAAATAAAACAGAATTTTTTCAACAGCAAGACTGAACAATAGAAACCTCTCTGCAAAGATTTTTGAAATAATTCTCTATAATTTACTAATATGTACCGGTAATTATTTATTAAGGACAGAAAATCCATTAACTCTCAGTCAGCTAATCACAAATTGATCGCTTAGACTGACAGCATAGATCAAACTCAGCCAGCGGCCATTGGAAGGTCTCTGATCAGGATCTTCTCTTTTTGCTGATAAGACTTTTTTTAAAAAGCTTGTTACATATCAATGAAGCTGTGAAGAAAACTAAGAATGTATACCTGTACAGTCCACCCCAGTGTTCAGCTCTGTGCCGGCGACAATTGTGAGTGGGAGGGCAGTGTAGAATGACACGCCCACTACATAGATCACTATGCTCATCTTACTGTCTGGAGAATAGATGCTGACACACAGACACTCAAGGAAGCGACGAAACACCTGGAAGTCAGCACACGCCAATACCAGCAGGGCGGAGAACATGTCACCATAGCCTGTGTTATACAGGAGGAGGTAAAGACATAATCAGGACCTCAAAACCTTTTGGGCAGTGTGGTTCTAATGTAACTAAAATAGTATAAATTCATTGTATTTTTTCAAATATTCAATTTAATGACTATTCAAAATATTAAAATGAGCTAATATTGGACCAACCAGGGCAATGTTATGAAAATAGTTGTGTCCAACCAGTTACACACAATTTCAAATGAGGCCGTGATAGTTTACCACTCTTGTACAACAATGGGTATTATCAGTTGTCATTTTTTCCCCCCAAAGATAGTTACATAAAAAAGACATGACACACATCCTTCCCCTTGTTGATAAGTTAGCATGGCACAGTACTGATGGTCTTTATAAATATGATTAGCTGTAAATGTCTAGAAAAGCTATTGTATGTACCTATGGACATGACGGAACTGAAACAATTTTATGTTCTTAGATCTGAAGCTTCATTTTAATGAATTAATGAATAGGTAATGCTAAAAAATAGGCTTACTCTCTTTAGTTGGGTATCTTGCAGCTGTGATAATTGTTTTTGCAACATCTGGCAACTGTGCACCTCCACACATCACATACACAGTCAAACATAATGAAGTAGTTATCACCACACAACCGGCAAAGTAGAAATGACTGAAGAAGCTGAAATGACAAAGTATTTCATATCAGGTAAGAATGAGGGTGAATACCTTTATAATTATTACTTTCATACATATCAGAACTTTTACTTTGTAAAAAAAGAAGATAATTCAGGACCTATGGTACTTTATTACCAAAGAAGTGTTGGATCTATTTAGAAAATCTCTTTTGACTGCGTAGCCTTCCACCATGTGGGTTTGATTCCCGTTTATGGCAAAGGACTTAACGTGGGAAGGTCTTCTAGCTGACCAGCAGTATGCCGGTGGTTCTACCCAGACATTGGTCTGGGGTCTTTACCAACCAAAACAGCTGGACTTTGCTGTAATGACCATAACTGGCTGCTGTGATGCATTTAAAAAATAAACAAAACAAAAAATCTCTAATTAGCATGTTTTTCAGTATGGTCAAAGTTCAACACTTCAATTTATCTAAAAAATTGTACATCTCAATTTGTCTCGTTTATTTACATTGTAGATCAATAACAATGGTGTACCACTTGCCACAATTATTTTACTGAATTAATGGATGTGAATGTATTTAATTGTATATCCCTTCTATACTGTTTCTTTATAGTGTCTGCTGCCTTATTAATTACATCACTACATGAATGATACTATCAGACAGTTTTAGGGGTCAAACTTTGTCAACTAGACCTTTCATCCTAAGGTCAACAATGTATCATTTTTTTTCAACAAAATTGATAGGAGTCAGCAACCTCTCTAATCTACAGTTACGGAACTCTCCCATTAGATAGACAGGATGGACAGCTCACTCTTTAAGAATGCTGAATAGTGAGCCTAAGCGACAGATGATAGTAGCTTGTTACAATGTGGTATAGTGCACTGAAATAAGCTGAACTTTGAAGAATCTTAACTGAATTTGTGTGAAGATCTTATTCTGGATACTGTACAATGAGATCTGATTGAGGTTTCACACCATACAAAAGTACTCCATGTCTAGGTGGATAATGAAGGTGCATGCGGTGGGTATTCTTGGTCATCCAACTTGTGGAGGGTAGGTTATGTTGAGGAATCCTTACATCCTGTTAGCTTTGTGACCCTGTTGAAGGAATATTCCCTGCTAAATCCAATTTAAATTGTATGTACACTCCAAGCTATTTTGATGTCTGACAGTTGGTCATCTTTGAAATTAAAGGCTGCGTGTTAGGAGCTTTTCTGATCTGTTTACTGAGAGGATGCTGCCTTTTGCAGTTCACAGTCTATGCACCAATATTCTTTTCATAGTTTCATGAGTTTCTTAGTTAATCTAAAGGACAAGCTGATCATCATCCAACCTGATCTTGCAATACAGGATCTTGTATATGACTGGAACCTTGTCAAAATGACACTTTGTGTTCACATCCATGTAGGTTTGAGGATGACATCCTTGCTGATATAAATGCTGGGCATAGCTGTGTTAAGAAAAGTCATGATTGCAGCACAGAAATTTAACAGATGGCTAGTATACTTCCCACACAAACCAGATAAATCCTGGAGACAAGGTATTATCAAAGAAGCAATTGACCATAACTTCATTGCAACCTCAACAGATGCTGTTCAAAACAAGAGAAACAATGATTCCGATACAAACTCAGGATCAATCACTGAAAAAAACAACCAAACAAGAGCAAATCGCTGATACATGTGTAAAAGAACCTTGGAAAGGACCCTCTGAACCAGAAGATCTCAAGTGGTGATCTTTCATAGATCTTGAATATATGTTGTTGCATTGTTTTTGATGGCAATGTATAAAGTCCATAGAATGTCTGCCAAGTAGCAACTTACTTGAAGTATTTTTCAGTTTAAGTCTAGTGACTAGTCAATCACTTATTTAAAGTCATATAACTCAAAACCGGTAGATGTGAAAAGTGCCCATTTTGATTACCTGCAAATTTGTTCAGCAATTAATAATTTTAATACTTTGTTATATTACAATCTGAATTTGTTTTGTTAGATAAGAAAAGTCTTAGGGAGGCAACCCTGTTAATCAATGTACTTATGAAGCTTGAGGAGTTACATCTCTTGTTGATTAAAGATGTGATTTTAACAAGTGACTTGCATTTTGGGAACCACTATGGTTCAAATATATTTCAGTCTGTTTTTTTATCTCTTGAAGTTTTCAATATATTTTTTTCAGTATTATCTAGGGTCTCAGGTAGCTTCAACAAGTATCAAACTAATCAGATTGGGGGCGATTGTTGCAGGAAATGTCACCTGTTTTTTGCAACCTGGCTAGGTTGTATTTCCAAGGTTTCTTCAGTTCTGTGTGTTAAGCAAGTGAAAACAATGTTGCAGACATTGCTGGGATAAGCGTTCACGCTGTCACCATGTTGATAATGTGCCTGAACCTTAACTTTTGATGGAGTCTTCAAATAATCAGTTATTATACAAGTAAAGACTTGTGTTGAGGTCAATATACACAGTCCAAGGTCAATATCATATTAGCCAGGTCCGAAAACTATATATTGACTGAAACAAACGGTAAGTCTTTACTGGTTATATTACAAACCCTATTAAATAACACTTTCATTGTAGTTTTTGTACAATGAGCCATCCCCGCTTCTCATTTAACATAGACCTTTTAAAGATGTTGATCCAATTCGCCAGAATTCATTTCTTCAGTCAGATCTCACATTTGTCTTCGACAGACAATCACGCAAAGCATTCACCGCTACTGAGGTTACACTTTTTGATCTTTTCTTGGTTACATTTTCCCTTAATGTTACCAAAACATCATAAGATGCACTGATAAACTGTTGATTTTTTTTATCAGACACCATGTTGTTATAGACTAGTGCATCTAAAAAGAACACGACCTTCATTTTTATGTTCTCTTTGCTCAAATGAAAACATTCTTGAGTCAATATCCTTTATAATAACTCACAGCTTGTGGCCTACAAATTACCAGACATGGTGTAAAAATGTCAAGCATCAACAACACTTACTAATGAATTCGAGTGATCTAAATATAGTCTACAGTTTAAATCTAACTTAACTAAAAGCTTTAAAAAATTATACATATACTTTTTAAGATGTTAGATTAAGATAATGAATAGGCATGAACAATAATAGCTGACATAATTTGTAAGTTAGTGACAAAAGACTTTAGGTATTTCAATAATAATAAAGTATAAACAGTAAACAGACTTTTATACTATTATCACCCAAAGAAAATTAAAGTTAAATGAATTAAGAATACAGGAAGGCATTGCACTAATCAAGAATAAATATCATATTATTATTAAGTGTTTTACTTTGACTAGGATAGTAAGGTAAAAATAGCTGCGGTGATTCCCTTGGGTATTTCGTAAACAACTTAGACAAAAAACATGGTTAAACTTGTGCTTTAAAGTCAGGAGTTATATTAGTAGCAAGGAATACATGTGTCCACTACTATTTCATATAATGAATTAGCCACGGAACTCTAATTTGATACTCGACCTTTAAGTGCAAGCATGTCAATTTTTCTACATTATTTTCTTGATTTATGTACCTAAGAGTACTCAATTTAATGGAAATCAGTGTATATTATTTGCAATCAGGAGGTTTGTAGAGCACAAGAAAAATGCAGGAAATTCTACTGGATTAGATAAAAAGTGAAGATGTCCATTCTCACATCCTGGACTTTGCATTTTGGTAAATAGAGATTAGTTCTCATAGCAATCTTTTAACGAGGTATAGTATGTGTAAATTTCATAGCTCAGTCCAATGTTTGTGTCTATGCATGCGAACATGATTCTATTTTCAACAGCAACTACCATAATGTGTGTTAGAAAATAGAATATGTGACACTGATTGAACATGATCCCTACCATTCATTAAATGGGAGTGGTTAAATTGTCAATCAAGGAACTAATGTTCATAATGGCTGCCTTCTTATACCAGTAGACAGGGCACATGATTATCGTCTCGACCAATGAACACTCAGTACGTGTAATGATGGACAGTGATCTGTTCTGATTTCCGGCACACAGACACATGCACTGGTCGCATGCAGTTAGTTGTAATTTTATTGTTTTAAGGGGATTAGACAGATATTGTGTGTGTTAGGAAGATCAAAGAAGTAGATCACATTGGCTTAACATGAGGCGTGAAATGGACCCTTCCAAGCAGTAGTAACCTGGGGATAATGGGAGGCATCACATGTCTGCAAGTTATGGTCATTATATTGATGTCCAGCTATATTAATGAAACAGACCTACACAAATGTTTGGGTAGAACCACTGGTGTAACTCAGGTGAGCTGAAGACATTCCCTTTACTTCGATCACACTCAACCTAATTGGTGGGAGTCTAAGCAGAGAATTCACAAGTTGGTAACTCTACCACTAGCCACATTAAATATACAGATAGGGAGAAAACCAAGTAATTTGGCATCATGGGCATTGAAAGTGGGTTGTATCGCGTATATTTTAAGTTATAATGGGTTTGCCTAAAATACGCAACGGACGCAATGGGCGCAACGGAGATAATTTTTACCTTTATTTTATTTTCTAAACATTGTGATATGTTTTAAACGGATTACTTGTAAAAAAAAACACTTAGCTTACATTTATATGATTTACTTTTGTGTTTACAGTAATTGTTGACATTATTAAGAGTCTTTAACATTTCTCTATTGATATTCCATATACAGTAGGCCTACCGCGAAATGGAGATCTCCGTTGCGCCAATGTATATTGCGCAAAATGGACTTCGCTGGCATAGTAGATCTAGTACGTATACAAAAATAAATAGATTTAATTTCATTTTTATTTGCATACCGTTAATAAAAATATATAACATTATGCTACGAAGGGAGGATCTACATGTTTATAAGTTCCGTTGAATAATTACTCTAAATATTGAACCACATATAAAAAGCATTTAAAACCTACGTTAAATTTAAATCATTCATAATTAGAAGCAATGTTTTATAATAATAATAAGTATTATTATTATTATTATTATTATTATTCTGTTGCGTCAATGTCAGTTGTCCAATAGGGGCTTTGCTGGTCTAGTACAGTGTAGCATACAAATAGTATTTTGATTTAATTTAAACTTTATTATAAAAGGTAACGATTGTCAGATTTATTAGTTACGTTGAATAGATTAGTCTAAATATCATAGGAATCACAATAATATTAAACCTCTGTTTTCTGTGCAATGAATGCAATGGAGATAAATTATACAGGTTTCAAGTTTAATAGGTGAACTGAACAATTATTGCAACAGTATGCAACATAGCTCTTCACGTACGTACGCACGTACGCATACCTTTACGCCAGCTTATACAGATAATAAATAATGAAGAAAAAAAGAATAATGCAATAATTAACGAAGACACAAAAACAACTGGTTGAATGAATGAATGAATGAATGAATAGAGCATATAGCAACACTTGACATTCTAAATATAAAAGCACATTTAACTAAAAGCATAGTAATAAAGTAGTAAAGCATATTACAAGACATTAAAAACCATCAACATAAAGCAGTCAAGTATGCCACAAAATATTACAAAGGCACAAGGAAATGCAAATAGGTAAATAGCACATATAACTATATGGGAATTCCTCTAGAACACAAATACTTGTATAAGAACAATAGTATGTAGGAGTAGCAATTAATTGGCTGTGATGTCATCCGCAGTTGTTTCAGTGTCTATAACACGGCCCTTACAATTCGGTGTTCTGGACCGCTCGGAGCGTTTTCGCTTAATTTGATTTGGTTTTTTGCCAGCTGACGGTGATTTGATGGTGCCTCTAGATCTGTCAGAAGATATAACTTCATTTACATGTGATCGACCTCTATCGGATGTGAATTTTCATATTTTTTTCATTTGCTGTTCTCCATTTAAGACAGACCATGTCGAGATGGGCACAAGGTGATGTACGAACGCAGTGTCCAGTTTGTAGTTGCCCATGTCTCGGATAGCGCGTACTCTCTCCTTGTTTTCATTCTCAACAATAGACTGCCATGTCTCTATGAATTTTGGCAGGTCACACAATTTCCAGTTCACGGCAGATTTTAAGATGTGGTTCCCGCTTTCTGAATTATTGCTTGTCCATTTGGTGCTGATTTTTCCCTGTTGGGCTGGCCGAATAATATGAGTATTTAGTAAGGGTAAAAGTTTGTTTTCAAAGTATGTGCCAAATGATTTGTTCTCGGTTGAGACATTGTCTGCAGATTGTATCATTTTCTTAACGATATCAACCCTCGCCGCGAGTGTATCTTCGTCTAACGAGTCGACAATGCCATTTTCTTCAAAGATGGCCTTGCATATGCTTTGTCTCTCTTTTAGCCTGATACCACTATTGTCCTCCATATATTTAACCGTGTTGTTTTTAAGTGTCTGGTGCAAAGCACATGTGTTGCGCCAGGGAGACACTTTCTAATAGACGTTTTAAATGAAAGCTCTTCGTCTGAACCAACAACAAGCTTTTCAATTTCATGTTCAGTCAAGTTGTCACTGATTTGATGAAGGAAGTGATTGTATGTCTTTGTTGTTGAATTTGTATGTATGAACGTAGGGCCAAAACATATAGGGTGTTCTAATGTAGTACGACGCATTACAGATTGGTCCTTATACACAGTTGGAGTGACGTAGAAATCCCCCAGATTGTAAGTTTTATCAATGCCTAGCACTTCCCCACCGTCTTTACAACAAAAACGTTTTATGTCTAGCATCTGCTGTTCGTTATACAGTGTCACAACGGGACTGTTTATACCTTTGATGTGTGCGACGCTTTGCACGAACTCGTTTGATTTTATCATTTCCTCAACAGCGATTATGTGGTCAGCTGCGTTTGAATTAGGATGGTCTCGTTTTTCTAAATTGTATTTAAAATTTCTCAGTTGTTTATCATCCCTCTGTTTTTCGAAATCATCATCCGTTGCGCGATTCATTTTCTTTTCAACTTGTTTGACTGTGTCATGTTGTAGTTGTGACTTTAGTTTCTCTTTTACGGACCGTTTTGTTTTAATGTATACTTTGTTTTTTCTATCATGTTTCACATTGCCATGTAATTTTTCACCAGGGTATGTGCCTACATACTCCACCAATGCCCTGTCTTTGGGTATGAAGTTGAATGCTTCTGGTACGTGGCCGAACCATGTCACTCGACGTTTAAACGTTTCTTCTGGTGTTGAAGCAGCCAGTGTTTGGTAAGTCCTATGTACTTCAAGAACCTCATTTTTTGCCGGTTGTGGATCAAGTGGTACGAATACTCTTTTTGATTTCATTGTTTTTTCGGTACAATACTTGTTGTCTCTTATTATTACAGTTATCAGGCGCTCACCATCTTTCACAAACAACATTTTGGGACAGGACGTTTTTTTCCAAGCCCCACAGTCATCCCACACTTCTGCTTTTTTGCCTTGCTCGCGCCGTCGATTATTCTCTGTGTTATCGAGTACGAAGAACATGCCGTCTTTTCTTCCGGCTGGTACAGACACAAGTGCGGAATGTGGAGCGCGAAATATTTCAAAGACGGTTTTTGTGTCCATAAACGTATTGCCTAATGGGCCGGGCGAGAATGTGACTTCCAAATCGCTTTCGCTGTCTGAACCTTCAGTGCCAAAGTCTGCGTCCGTATTCACTGGTGTTGTTTCCGGTGCACCAGACGGTGGAGAGTGGTAGCCACTAGCGGTTGTTTCTACTTCATGAAGCTCACCTCTGTGAATGTCGTTGTGTGCATCTGTTTCCGTTACTGCGCCAGGTTCCAATACCGGTTCGTCCATCGTCAGTTTAACCCCACATGGTGATGTTTGGCCACTACCGGTTGTGATGTTCACTTCTTCGTCAATTGTGGAAAGATCTGGAAGGAACTTAGAGTCACCATCATCTAAATCGTCATTAGATCGGTCTTCATCCAGTACCGTGATTGGCTCAGTGCTACTAAGTACGCGAAATCGATTCCTAGTTTCAAAGTTGTGTTGTTCGCTTTTTTGACTTCTGTAGTGTTCGCTCATGTGCGCGACACGGTCTCTCTTGACGTTTCCCACTAATGGAACGATATGGTTTGGGACCCATTCATCCCCTAACCCTGGTTCTTGCTGTGGGAGAGCAACATTTGTCCACATCAGAGTCAGTTTGCCTTTGTCAGTGTCTGCGAACGGTGGGCGAAGCATTGTGTTCATCACTTTGAATTGATAGTGTTTTGTTCCATTCAGACTCGGATAGACGACTTCTATAGGTAGGTTAAGTAGGCGAGACATAGCAATGAATCTCAGCATTGTAGAGTACGTCCCTTGTCGAGCACAGTCCAAACAATCTGTCTCTAACTCTGTACCAAGGAAGTAGAGGCGCTTGTACTGAGGGTGGATCATTATTTGCGATTTGTTGGTAACCATTTCTATGCAGCAACGATACCGCAGTTCAACGCTTCGCTTTTTATTGCCGCTCAGCAGAGTTGATATGGAATTCAATTGCCGTCGGGCATGCTTTGTAAGGCAGTTTTGTCAGACCAGTGATAATGGACGAGAAGACTGTTTGCTACGTAGTCTTGGGTGTGGCTTTTGAAGTCATTGTGCAAGTCTGTCTTTAACGGGACGCTTTTTAAGAACAGGTTTTCTCGTTCAACTGCTTGCATCAGCATACGGAACCCAAGTTTTGCTGCCTGAGTTAGCCTCTCTAGTCCCATCAGGTAGTCGTAACTGTCGTTGTCACTGTTTCTGCACCTGAGACATATGTAGGACAGCTTGAGGTTCTTCCACACCTTACGGTCAGCACCGACTATCTCTTGGCACGAGAAGTGAGTCCATGTGTTACAGACCTGCAAGTGAATTAAGTCAATTTTAACTTCATGTATATTGAAGTAGCGTTGTTAAGTTGACCATATCGGCTTTGACCAAAACTGATTTGAACATGTGCGCGTGCGTGCTTGTATTTCGGTTCACGTATGTGTAATAAAGACAAGCAACATATTTGAAAGAACTTTGTAATAATGGAATTCTATATGTTACTGATTTGAACATGTGTGTTCTGAATATTGATTTTTTTAATGAATTGGTTGTACATGTATATGCTTTTTATTAATCGATTATAAAATCTGAAAACCACAAGCAACAAAATCTTCAAGAATTTGCAATTCATTCAATTTTCTTAAAAAATCCTGTTAGGATGCCAATACCTTAAAATGATAATAATAATAATATATACAACCCTACCTCACAGAAGATACAGTTATCCAAACAATTCCTGGAACACACATAACACGGATATCTACCCATTACGAAATCTTTGTAATAAGATGATTTCTTTCTGAAAAAGCTAGGTTTATATACAGTTACTGCTTTGAGTACCGTCGTAGAATTCCTTTAATTACCTACCTGTGAAAATAAGATCTGAAAAGACCGGACTCTTGAAAAATACAGCCAAAAACGCCGCTATCATACTTAATTGGGACTTAATTACTGTTAAATTTGTGATTAAGACGACACAACTTAAGTGTGACAACAGACTATAGACAATTAAACTTTTAAGTTGTTGTTTTTAAGATTTGCAAATAAGAAATTTACTTACTAGGTATGAGTTATTCATGATGAAAGTTAGAGAAGCATTTAACACAAAATCCATTTATTACATTAAAATAATACAAAATTTTTACGTCGTGAAACAGCTAGATCTTGAAACACATTAGTACAGGCTTTACTCTCTTATGTATAGTGTGTCAGTTTTTTCAACTAACACCATATGTATATTGTTGTATGTCATCATTATGCGCTTGTGATTTTTTTTACTATATAGTCATTAATTATAATAAGGAATTGATTTTATAAACTTAAGCTTCATTTGTCGGAACACCTTTTTACACCAATATTTTTTTTTTTAAAGTTCAGCAATTAGGGTCGTGTCAACACTTGAGAACATAATTAGATTCTCGTGCCCATAACTGCCAATAAACAAAGCAGTTGACACTTCTGTTATCAACCGCGTGACCAACTGCTACCGGGTGACCCGTAAAGGTGGTAAACCAATCAGCAGCACGTGCAATCTGCTTCCAATTAACAGTCGGCATTTATGATTGTTTATTTAATCAATAGTCGGCTTTCTGTTGTTTTTTTTATTTTAAAATATCATAAGGAATACAACATTCAATCGTTAAGTAGTACAATTATGTATCAAACATTAGTATAAACTTTTATTTCTTCTCTTTTACGCCATATCCAAGGTATCGATATAAAGTTTAAAAAAAACAGTGAACATAAGTGCAATTTCTATATCTATAACGTATAATGTAACGTTATTTTAAGATTGGCAATACTACTATATATATATTAAACTTTACAAATGTCAGGGGTTCAGGGCTGGAAAAAAATTCTTTTTCATGACTAGTCCCGGACTAGTAACCAGGACAAAGATGACTTGTCCGAAAATGTGCATCATTTTCAATAAATGGACACTAATTTGTCATATATATAACTAACAAACAAGGTATAAACAAGTTTTTGTTTTATTTTTGTCTGTAAAATAGCATATAATTAAACACAAAAGTAAAGAATAAATAAGTTACAACTGATTAAATAGCTCTTGCAATGTCCTGATTTTATAAAGAAAATACATTACGTGTACATTGTTTTTGTAACAATGTCAAATTTTAATCACCCTGACCCTGACACGTAAATGTTGGGCCAATACACTTGTACACTTTATGTTACTCACTTATACAACTACTTTGTCTCCATAACATATTTACAGTATTCTGACATTACACCATGGTAAGGCATGAAAGTTTTGCTTTTTTAACAACTGAATCTGTCAATTGCAATTTGAAAAATATCAAAGGCACATATGGTATTTTCTTAAGAACGGTAAATGTAAATAACATTTTTTTTTAATTTGTCTTGCTGTAAGTGCTTAACTTGTTGATAACAAAGCTTCGTGTAGTTCTTTAAATGGTTTTGGAATTTACACCATGCTTTGAATGACCCCCCACATGTCGTGTACTTTTCCCACTTCCTAACCAGAAGTCAATGGCACGATCTGCTACAAATTTTTCCAGGGATGGGCCGTGGTGTTTAATAGCCATCAACATTCGAAGACTGTCATCTGAGAGCCCGTTCCTTAATTCAGTTTTTATCAGTTTCATCTGAGAGAAACCTCTTTCACATTGTGCTGTTGATGGACTGATAACTAACATCAATTCAATAAGCTTCCTTATGTTTGTGATGTTTGTTTTCTTCTACAAAGACTTGTAAATGATGCTTGGGGCATTGTCAGTTTGGGATAGCTCTCTCAAGTAGACTTTTACGTTGGAATATTCCGACAGAATTTGCAGATGTTTGTCCTTAGGAATGACAGGTTCCAGGTAAAGATCATCAAACTGAGACTTACCTGGCTCTAATCCCTTTACTCTTCGCGTGCCGAGTTTAAAAAGTTCGCGAATCAATTATCACTTATCACATGTACTTCAATATGCAGTATTAATGCCGTTATTTGTCACCTACACATTGATTGGCCGATCATGTTAAGCGTTGATGTATCGCGCGTCGATTGGCTGTTTTGGGATGCGTTTGAATTGTCTATGCGAAGCCATTACGTGGTGTTGATAAAACGCCCCAGGCGATAGCTTGATTGGTTGCATCGCTAATTAGGTACCGCTGTGTATCGTCACTTGTCCGGCCATCTTTTTAATGACTAGCCCGGGTCTAATTTAATGACCAATGGTCAGTAGCCCGAAACTACATGTTGACTAGTCCGGGACGTCGGGCTAGCGTATTTTTCCAGCCCTGGGGGTTTTTACAAATAGAATACACGCCAGGTTAAATTTTATTTACCAATTTTACAATCTTTGTGCTTCGAGTATATTGCCAGAATCATGTCTCTGACTTTACATGAAGCAAAGGTTTATATTTTATTTATATTTATATGCCGAATAGATCTAATTCATTTGCAGCGGCCCAACGGCGTACAAACTTAGTACAAATTTAGTAAGTGCACAGAAAACTTTTATTTAAGAGCAGAATGCACGCCAAATTAATTTTGATAATTTGTTGATTATATAATGTTTGATACAGGTTATTCATATTCCGCTGCGCGCAACGAAGGTTGCGACAATCTTTGTATCTGTTGGTATCAGTAGGACTAAGTAATGAACTGTCATCTGTTTTATACTTTGTACTCCGTTGCGCCCATTTCGTACTTCGTTGCGCCCGTTGCGTCCGTTTCGCCAATAAATCTCTGTTGCGTATTTTAGTCATACCGAGTTATAATAGAGCAACAGTACCGCTTACCCACCCCACAACTGGCCCATCTTACTGAGTATAATTTTCACTTGTATTATATTTAACAGGATACTTACCTTTTAGGCAACAGATATGATGCTTTTTTAAGTTTCACGCTCTTCGTGCTCCTAACCTTTCCGTAGATGTATAAATTGAGTATGAGTGGGGGCACTAGGGAAGGAAACTTCACAAAGAGCGCTCCAAGAGAAACCCACACGGTACAAAAGAACCATGCAAACGACACTAACGACAGCCCAGTCAAATCAAAAGTCATGGTATTTAGTTATAAAGATATGTTTAAGTTATTTATTAAAAAAAAATATTTTCCTAAAATAAGATATTGTTTCCAAGATCGGTGAATGAATTTCCTACGGCGTGTATTTTATCCAACGCCGTTTTTAATGGGGCCAATGATACTAAACTAACGGAATGTACAAAATCTGTCTAAATTGAACATATTAAAACTCGATATCAGCAGCAGTTGCGCACCACGACCACCAACATAATAAAAATAATAGTAGTAGTAGTAAAAATAATAATAATAATAATGATGTTACTCAGGCTTCATTATTATCATTGTTATTACTATTTTTATCATGTATCTGTCTGTCCTAGTTAGCAACCCTTTAGTGAGAGTGGTCAGTTATGTTTTGTCCAGTAATGTGTGTCCAGTCTGGTGTGTCCAGTCTCTGTCAACTGTGTCTTGTCTGTACTGTCTTGAGTGAGTAGTGTGGTAGAACTGGTTTGGTAACTTATCTTTCTAAACAGATCATAACAATCTAAAAATACTAACCAATCAGCATGCATACTTCTTTTCAGTCCAGGCCTGTAACTAGGGGGGGCGCAGGGGGGGCGAAGCCCCCCTTGCAAGACATTTCGCCCCCCCTGAGAAAATGAGATTGACCAAATAAAAAATCAAGAGTAACATTTTAAAAGGAGTCTGTTATACACAATGTGTCACCAGCAATATGCTTTGTGGGATGGGGACCCTTATATTGATGTGTTACCCTTACAATCGAGCTCCTTAATCAGAAGATGGCAATGCGTGTATGTAGTACCTATACAGTAGTGACTACAGGGCTGTTTCCACGGGAAAAAGTCACGAGGCGCCATCCTATATATATGCTGATGCGCTACGCATTGCATTGCATATAGACTATACCTATAACAGATCGCTCACAATGACGTCGTATTTGAAGTGACGTCATACACCCGATGACCCGATTCTATGCTTTAAGCACTATATATTAATTCTATTGACTTATCATATAGACGGTGTATACGTCGCGAGAACTACAAATGGATCGGTTTGTGATCCGTAAAAAAAATAATAATAATTCAGGTGGTGAAGAACATACCGAACCATCTGCCAGATCTGGAAATAGCGACAGTAGCCATGTTGAGATCGGGACTACTGAGGACACTTCCTAAAATAAGGGCAAACGAGACGAAAAGGTATATTCCCAGCCACCAGACGATTTGGGCGATACCAGTCCACGGCAACCTAAACTTACAAAATTTCCGACGGATGAAGACGGTAGGAAATTCCAGACTGATTGGTACAAACGTTACGAATGGCTTGAATACTCAATCGAGCGTCAATCTGCCTTCTGCTTCGCATGCCGGAAACACGGGACTGGATCGGCCGAGCATCTAAAAAAGTTCACGGTACAAGGATTTAATAAGTGGCGGCAGGCATTGGGAGATCCGAAGAAAGGATTAGTACAACACGAAACGTCAACAATCCATTCTAATGCAATGATGGCATGGAGACAGAAGAACGTTCGACTGGAGACCAATAAAACAGTATCGATGATGGTTAGTCACGATGTTCTAGAAAACCGCAAGTATTATTTAAAGTCAATTGCTGAGATAGTGCAGTTTTTAGCGTCCAACGAGCTAGCTTTTCGCGGCACTTATGACAAAAGTGAACAAGAAGAGCACGGACTGTTTATGAACCTATTCAAATATACTGTCAAAAAAGATTCTAAACTTGCTAAAATCGAGAACGAAATACCTAAAAATGCGACACTACGCTCGCCTGTAGCACAAAATGATGCCATTAATTTGATGGCGACAATGGTCTCTGAAAAAATTGCCGAGGAAGTGCAAAATTCTGACGCCGGAAAATTCACATTGCTGGGCGATGGCACGAGGAATAAATCTAGAGTTGAGAATATATCATGTGCCGTTCGCTATGTAAAGGACGGAAAACCTGAAGAACATCTACTCGTAATAAAAAGTACCGAGAAACTCGATGCCAATTCGTTGACCGATGTTTTGTTGGCAGCTTAAGCTGAACGGAAACTTGATCCAACGAATATAGTATCTCAGTGCTACGATGGAGCATCCTGTATGAGCGGAGAACATAGCGGCGTTCAGAAAATTCTACAGAACAGACTAAACAAGACAATCCCCTACGTGCATTGTAAAAATCACCGATTGCATCTCGTTGTAGTGGACCTGGTATCTGGAATTGATTCCCTAAGTGTCTTTTTCGATCGACTTGGCGTGCTATACAATTTCTTCTCACAATTCAAAGTGGATAAAGTATACGATGGAACCAGCCTGAAGCGTGTAATAGCCACCAGATGGTCCGGCCATTACGACTCAACGCTCGCTGTTGTCAAAAACTACAGTGAAATTTTGGCCGCTGTTGACTTAGTTTCGAAATCGCATGGCGAATTCGATGCTGAGGACGTTGCCATCGCAACGGGACTGAGCAAAATTCTAAGAGAAGAATCTTTCAAATTCTGTGCTGTACTAATGAAGAAGGTGCTCGGCATTTTACAACCCGCCGACGGATCGTTACAGGACAGAGAAACCGATATCAATGAGTCAATCAATTTGATCAATACATCAGTCAAGATGTTGCAGGAATTACGCAGTGACAAAAGTTATACAGAACTAATGGAGCAGATAAATAACTTATCTGAAGAAGAATCTGCAGGAATGCCGAACGAGATTGAATCAATGGATGCCGATGAAAAACGTACGGAGGAACCTGCAAACAACCATAACCTAGCACAAGCGGCCGAACTATCACGCCCGAAGCGCAAACGGACAGTGACCAAACGCCTAACTGATTACTACGTAACAGAGCCATTGCAGCAGACAATGGGAGAAGCCGCCAACGCGGACGTGGCTGATGTACAAGATTGGAAAAAGCCGCTAATGTTTGAAGTGATAGATAAAGTGTTAGTGGAAATGAAAGTGAGATTTACGGATAGTTCCTGGTTGTATACTTCCGTCCGTGCACTTTCGAGGAATAGTGACAAGTTTCTAGACAGAGAAACACTACTGCCTCTCAACAGGAATCTCAATATCGATATACCATCCGCTGCGGAGCTAGAGGTCGCTAAGAACTATTTGCAAGACCACGTTGAAGTTCAGAAACACCAGGACTCGAACTATGTGCTGAAAGAATTATCCCAACAGAGGAAGGCTTTCCCCATGGTTTACAAACTAGCCGCCACAGTGGCCTCATTCGGCTCAAGTAGTGCGGTATGCGAGAGTGGTTTCTCGGTACTCAGTAGAGTGGACAGGCCTACCAGAAGAAGTATGTTGCAGCAAAGGCAAGCAAACCTAGTGTTACTAGGTTTCGAAAAAGGGTTCACGGGAGAAATTGATATGGACACTTTCGTTAAACGGTTCAGTGCGCTTCATCCCCGCTTGATGATGGAATAATCTCATCACTTATCGTTCGCCAATGAGCGATACTAACAAGTTACTGAATCATGTAACCAATGGACACACTGTACACTGTAGGTACATGGTATTTTTGAATGATGTTATACCTACGTTTCTTACCTTCCGGTAAATAATATGTTGAAATGTATGTATCATGTATGCCCATAATTACTAAGTAACTGCTCGTTCAAATAAACATTAACTCATTCATTTTTTACGTTCGTTTTTAGCATTAAATTTTACAGTTTATATTTTAATTGACCATAGCTGAACTTATTGTATGTAATAGCACCCCCAAGAAAAATCATCGCCCCCCTGGCTGCTGAGTTCTGGTTACAGGCCTGTTTCAGTCTCAGAACTAACAACTTAATTAAACTTCACTTTGGGCTAGGTCTTCGACCAGTAAGCATATGTTTTGCTAGAGATTTAAATTTTTAAATCTATAAATCTAGTATACCGGTACTTTAATAACTGCTGCCCGGTTTGGTGTGTTTATTCGTTATTTCTAGTGAGGTTTTATTGTAAATTTGATGTTGCCTTTATATAACCTCAGTTAATAATAATAATAATCTTGACAAGAAATAAAAAACTATTGGACCTGCACCGGAACTGTTATTTTTATAACCCCCGGTTAACAATAACAACAACAACAATAATAATAATAATAATAAAATAATAACAATAATATCATTAACGTCAACATTAATGATCATAATCATTATTTATTATCCGTATCATTATGGTAATGATAATCCTTATTATCCTCATTATTGTCGTTATCGTCAACATCATCAATATCCTCCTCCAAACTACATCGAAGAGCATGCAAACTGCGATGCTCGATATCATTGTCAAGCATCGGATTCACGCTATATTCAAATTATGACCAATCAGATGCCCGAGGCAGATCTCAGACTCAAGGCTCGAGCTCAACGTTTAACCTTAACCTCATGCCATGACAGAGTGAAAATGGTTATCAAAATGCAAGTTTCTCCATTCGGATCGAGGTGACCCGGTGAGTTGATCGGCTATTTTACTTCCAGAATTGGCCTCGTTGGGTAATATGGTGGAAATGTAGACCCGGCAAAATTGCAGTCAATTCGAAACAAGTTGGATTTGTGACAGACAATAAACAGATTAATTGCCTAAACGTTTGAGAATTTTTGTGATTCCTTACAATAACATAAAATGAAACGCTGTATATTGACCAATGGACGATTCAAAATACAGTATTTTCATTCCCGTTTAAACGTTTCTTTCTCAAATAGGCCTACAAGCAGTTAAATCAATGTTCGGATATCCACATTATATAGTTTAATCTAACAAATGGATAATTATGTACATGTATTAACCGGCAATACTTTATGTTGCTTTATGAAACGTTCTTCGGATATGTTGTTCGTGTTTTAACCTGCCCTTATTATCATTGTTCTGACGTATGAAATCAATGCTAATTAATAAAATGTAGTTTAGGTAGTTTACTGTTAATTTAATGATTTTTCTATAAACATGATAATCTTTAAAAATGATAAAAATGTATAAGTTTGTTATACATATTTCTCTTCAGTTATAAATTAAATAGACGTATTCCGTGCTTCTTATTTTTTTTACCCCAACGACTTTTAATAATTGTATAAATCTATATCTGACCCACTTAAAATTCTACTTTAAGATATAATTCGTTTAGTATTATCCTATCAACTAAGTCACGTTGTCTTTGTTTATTGAAGAAAAACAAACAAACAAACAATGACAATAAAACATTGATTGTACGTTATAATTAAAGTACGTCTATTGGACAACAACAATAATGTTTTCAATTAAGCCCCCCTTTTACCAACTTCCCTTGCTAGAATTTTAATCTGGCCTTTTACTGAAGATATCTTAATTTCCAAATATGTTGTTAAATTTATGCTGCTCTAACTTCCTGCTTAAATGTATATTTGTCCTAGATTGACTGGATTATACTCATTAGGTTGCTATATTGCAATGAAAAATATATAAATAATAATTACAAATGATCTTCTTTCATACAATTAATATACAAGTATTTTAAGGAGTGTTTGCTATCGTAGCCTTGTATATATATATTGATAAGAATGTTTAGTATGCATGCACAATCATGTGCGAAGATTTAATGTACTTATACATGTACATGAACGTGTCTCAGGCCCGGATTGACCGGGGGAGAGGGGGGAGGGGGCCTTGGCCTCCCAGTTGGCCCGGACATACATTTTTTCTCGGCTATATTTCTTCAGAAATTGCCTCATCGCACAAATTTTGTAGACTTTGTCGAGATAATCAGGGGTATCTAAGGCCCCCAGACTCATACTTATCCGACCAAGCAGTAGTTAGACCCCCCCCCCCCCCCTCCTCCGCCCAAGGCCACCTGGCTCGTGTACAACATTTGTTCTCAACTCCTCGACTAACGAGCTTTAGAAAGAGAGAGAGAGAGAGAGAGAGAGAGAGAGAGAGAGAGAGAGAGACACACACACACACACACACACACACACACACACACACACACAAAGCCAATGTTAGTATCATATTATTTAGGAGACTTAACTGCGCGAACCAAATAAACATTATTGCAAAATGTAGAAAATTTACAGGAGGGAATTTACAGGCATTGAATTTTTTTGGAAGGATCCGCTTTTGCTAAACCTAACAAGGAATTTCTGGAAGAATTTTGTTCGTACTCCGATTTAAGCAATAACACTAGCTTTACAGACTGATATATCTAGTTGCCAAAAAGGAGAAAAGGGAAGCTATATTGCTAAGTTTATGCAGATTTTATAATCTAGGGATCTGAAGCTGTTGGAAGCACAATGTGTAGCAATGTGCATTTTTCATTGGCTCACAAAGTATAAAGTGGATATGTATAGTTGAAAAATAACTGTCGCTTATTGGGAGATTCGAGTCCGAAGGAACAACAACGCCGCACGGGTGAACAGCTTCCACTCTTCCATATTTAATTAACAGAAGCTTTCACTTTAGAGAAATAAAGGCAGACATAACGCTTGTTCACCCATGCCGCGTCCCCGTTCAGACAGCTCATACATGACAAGGCAACTTAAAATTAACAAACATTTATTTTAATTCTTTAGATATACAACACAATACAATTTAATAACACTTCGGTAATGGCAGTTTATGGGCATGGTTCCCGTCTCCATCGTGCTAAGCCACTGTCAAAGCAGGTACACCGGACAAATAGTCGTTTAGGGCGACCGAAGACAGCCATCCGTAATATAGACCCCCATATTCAAGCGTATGCCCCAAAAGGCTGAAACTGTACGCTTCGTTATGCCCCAAAAGGCTGAAACTGCATGCCCCAAAAGGCTGAAACTGTATGCCCCAAAAGGCTGAAACTGTATGCCCCAAAGGGCTGAAACTATGCATGCCCCAAAAGGCTGAAACTATGCATGCCCCAAAAGGCTGAAAATGTATGGCCCAACTAGGCTGAAACTGTATGCCCCACAAGGCTGAAACTGTATGCTCTAATCGTCTGAAACTGTATGCCCCAATAGGCTCAAACATATATGCCCCAATAGGCTGCAATTTAACAGGCTTCACATTTATAAAATAATCAAGTTGCAACTTTCAAAGGAAATTCCGCCACCTGCAACCATGGCTAATCCTGGGAAACAGAAATCGTGCCAGGCTGCTCAATGACGAAATCCCATGTCTATGTCAGATGTGCAGACACTGACATAGTAAATGCCTGTTTTTAACCTACTTATTAACTAAATTGATGATTACTTTTCTGTTCGGACTGTGCTGTCTGCTGCTCAGCTGATCCTGGGAAACAGAAATCGAGCCGATTTGCAAACGTTGCTCATGCCCGTTTTAAAACTAAGAAATAACCTATATTAATTACATTAATATTCGGATTATGCTGCCTTCTGTCCGCCCTCCATGTTTTTTGCTTCTTGCAAGTTTAAACGGGAACCATACCATTCCTTCCTCCCTCTCTGGCCGCCGATGCTCCCAATCGAAACAACCAGTTGTATTCAACTGAAACAAGAAAACAAAACAAAGCGACCAAGCGCATTCTGCATCATACACAAGGTTAATCTAAATTTACAATAAAAACAATATTACTGTAAAACCTTAATTCAAGGGTGTGGTGGGTGGGCTTTTAATGACTAAATTAACAAAAAATCTTAAGACCAAATTATTTGTGCTTGCAATTCTAAAATGCTGGACGGAAAAGGAAGTAGCTGAGACGGTGCATACATAGACTGTACAGTCAGACAATTTCCATAGTCATGCCGGTGCTCTTACCCACCATGCCTTGATAAAATGTGTACAGCAATAATCGACCTCCAATAACGGCGGTTAGCTTTAGCGCTAACCGCTATTATTGGGAGATTCGAGTCCGAAGGAACAACAACGCCGCACGGGTGAACAGCTTCCACTCTTCCATATTTAATTAACAGAAGCTTTCACTTTAGAGAAATAAAGGCAGACATAACGCTTGTTCACCCATGCCGCGTCCCCGTTCAGACAGCTCATACATGACAAGGCAACTTAAAATTAACAAACATTTATTTTAATTCTTTAGATATACAACACAATACAATTTAATAACACTTCGGTAATGGCAGTTTATGGGCATGGTTCCCGTCTCCATCGTGCTAAGCCACTGTCAAAGCAGGTACACCGGACAAATAGTCGTTTAGGGCGACCGAAGACAGCCATCCGTAATATAGACCCCCATATTCAAGCGTATGCCCCAAAAGGCTGAAACTGTACGCTTCGTTATGCCCCAAAAGGCTGAAACTGCATGCCCCAAAAGGCTGAAACTGTATGCCCCAAAAGGCTGAAACTGTATGCCCCAAAGGGCTGAAACTATGCATGCCCCAAAAGGCTGAAACTATGCATGCCCCAAAAGGCTGAAAATGTATGGCCCAACTAGGCTGAAACTGTATGCCCCACAAGGCTGAAACTGTATGCTCTAATCGTCTGAAACTGTATGCCCCAATAGGCTCAAACATATATGCCCCAATAGGCTGCAATTTAACAGGCTTCACATTTATAAAATAATCAAGTTGCAACTTTCAAAGGAAATTCCGCCACCTGCAACCATGGCTAATCCTGGGAAACAGAAATCGTGCCAGGCTGCTCAATGACGAAATCCCATGTCTATGTCAGATGTGCAGACACTGACATAGTAAATGCCTGTTTTTAACCTACTTATTAACTAAATTGATGATTACTTTTCTGTTCGGACTGTGCTGTCTGCCAAATGGCAATGCCCAATCTTGGGCAATGCCACCGCCAAAGCGAAACGAACAGTAAACAGCTATCGCTTTCGGAACAGCACAATCCAACAGAATACCATAATAGGGTCTACAAACGAATGGCCGGATGGAGACAAGAACCACATGTTACCCGTCCTATAAATCAATACATCTCAACAATCACCAACAACATTTACATTTGACTACTAGTTTATTGAAAGCATGCCAAATTGCCTTTATGGAAATCCTCCAGTGCCGATGCCCACTGATTCAAGAAAATGCAATTACCTAGAAATGTAAGATGCACACCATCATTCCTGTACAATGCTGGAATACACTCTTGCAGGTCAACCTGCTTAATGTAAAACCCTCCACCTTGCACTATCTTGTGTGCTGCATAATTGTTGAAGCGTCTCCTGCCTGATTCCATCGCAGCACAATTGTTAGAATATCGCCAACAGTTCCTAGGCAGCACTTCAGACCAAATCACTTTCACATTAAAGTTACTACGTACAAACAACAAAATAGCATCCAACAAAAACCTCATCCTCCGCAGGGAGATTTTACCCAAGTCATTGCCCCCACAGTGGAGCAGAATCACAGACGGCTCGTCACCAACCTGCTTCAACAATCGTAGCTTGCCCATGACATCCAGAAGCGACAGCCCACTGTATCCTTGCCACCATATTTCGGCCCAATCAAGACCCAAGGAAATGCCACCTGGACGAGACCTGGCTACCGTGAAAGCGTGCTTCACTATCGACGAACCCAGACACCAGATCCGTACAGTTCCTAAAATAACTTTGTTCCCATTATTAAAAGCGGGAATTGTGCATTAAAACCTATGACATGCTTATTCTAAAGTGAAAATACTATATGACAAATGTACGCCTACTACAATGCTTTTACAACTTAGGAAGGGTGAACACCGAATCTGGCCTAATATAAATGCGGTAGGCATCCGACCGCCATCTGCCTGCCCGCTGGATGACCTCTGGAGGATAACCTGCAACAGCAGCTGCAGTAGCAGCCCCAATGCGAAAGGAATGCGATGTGTACCTGTCATATTGAAGCCCTAGCCGACTTAGACACCTTTTCAGAATTGCTGAGAACTGGTACCGCGTAAGAGGTGCACCATCCAGATGGCACAACAACGGACCCTTAATAAACGGACGTTGCTGCAAGAACCGTTGAACACTAAGCACTGGACAAATTTGTGTACCTGTATGGCACAGCTTTAATCGAGCACCATGCTCATGCTGGTCATTCTTAGAATGTCTAATTACTAGTGATAATGACTCGCCACTTCCATCAATGCTAATATCCGACTTCATAACGACAAATTCTGTGTTACTCCTATTAGTAGCAACTAATTCACTGACCCTCAGAAAACCAAAGAAAGCCAAGCAATATGCTGCAGTAAACAATCGTGTCTCGTACTCGTTTCTGCACACAGTCTGCAAAGCCCCAAGAACCCCCTTTAACAAGACTTGCGTAATTGGTAAACGTAAACCATTCCGTCTGACTGAGCGCTTTAATCCCTCCAGTGCCTTTTGCACAACAAAATTTCTTGAAATATCATGACAGCCTCTCATTTTACATTGAAACCCAATAGCATTTACATACAAACGAGCTGTGCTATCTTTTAATCCTTGCAAAGAAAGCCAGGCAATGAACAAGGCAATTGTGTCTATTGATGGGGGCCAATCTTTCAGTATACTATATTCAGTTCGAAATTTTTCAAAGCTATTCAGTCCTGTGTTGTAAGCATTAGTCGTGTTTGTAGCCAGGGCTACATTTATCAACCTTGAAGACTCGGATCGCAAATCCATGATCGAAAGCGTTCTGGTATGACCTGTGGTACCATGTCTGCTTCCGGTGCCACATTCCGAAACCTCACCCACTGTTTGCGAGAAATTGAATCAGCAATGGTATTAGCATATGTTGGAATATGTTTGGCTTTAAATACAATACCTTGCTCCATAGCCAAAAGCACAAAGGGCCTTACCAATTGCATAAGCCGTTTTGATTTAGCAGTCTGCTTATTAATGACGGTTACCAGAGCCTCGTTGTCAATATAAAGCACAATCTTTCGATTGCTTAACTTATGACCCCACAACACCAGTGCAAGCAAAACGGGCACCATTTCCAGAAATGTTATGTCCCTTAAAATCTCATTTCCAAACCACGACTCTGGCCACTGAAAATATGCCCACTCCTTACCTAGTAAACAACCGCAACCTAGACCAGCTGACCCTGCACTGTCTGTAAACATATTTAAGCTATCATTACTTGACCAACTCTCATCTGAAATGTATGTTAACCCATTAAATTCCTCTAAAAATACTACCCACACTAGCATGTCCTGCCTAATGCCACCTGATAGCCGTATCCTATGATGTGGTCTTTTAATACCCATCGTTGCATCATAAAATCTACGCAGAAAGGCCCTACTAGCCCGAACAGCTTTACTGAAAAACGCAAGCTTTCCAATTAAAGTTTGAAATTCTTTTAATGTTACTTTTTTTCGAACCAGCATTCCCAATAACATTGCATTTAATTCCTTGATTTTGTGCAAAGGAATTCTTACCGACATTGAAACAGAATCTACTTCATACCCTAAAAATAACAATTTTTGAACTGGGCCGACCGACTTCTCTTCTGCCAGAGGCACCGCGAGCCAACCACAGACCATAGCAAATGTGTCAACAAGAGACTTGCAGTCCTGCATATTCTTAGTTCCACAAAAAATGAAGTCATCTAAATAATGATCCATAGTAAATTGCCCAGATATGTAACTGACCAACCAGTGTAGAAATGTCGCAAATTTCTCAAATAAAGAGCAAGAAATTTTACATCCCATCGGCAAAAACTTATCTATATATATCAAACCCTCTTCATCCTTAATTCCCAGCAAGCAATAGTCAAGTGGCGAAATAGGCAATATACGAAAAGCGGATTTAATATCTCTTTTTGCCAAATATGCGCCTCTACCCAGGTTAAAAATCATACCAACCACTGAATCAAATGAAGTATATGTTACAGAGCTAAGCTCATCGCTTATCCCATCATTAACACTGTCACCCACAGGATACGACAAATGAGTTATAAGCCTGTAAGATCCATCAGATTTAGGGACTAAGCCGACTGGAGAAATTCTTAAATTAGAAATTGGTGAATCAACATAGGGTCCTGCAAACCTGCCCAAACGCACTTCTTTACAAATTTTTTCCTTCAACATTACAGGATTTAAACGTGCAGATTTCAAATTTTTTGCTACATGACTAGCTCTATTACCCTCAAAACCAAGGCGAAAACCATTTTTAAACCCCCCATCTAATAAAGCCGCATCCACTCTATTTGAATACAAACCTAAAAAATGACTCAGAACTTTTACATTGACTGGAGAGACTCCCAATTTTAAGTTAAAATTGTGAACCAGATCTGGCTCCGGCCCCAAAGGCAGTCCTTGACATAGGTCTAAACCACCCTCGGCCCTGGGAAACAGCGGCTCGAGTTGGTCCAGCCCCCCTGCCAAACTGACCTGAACCCCTGCTAACTGTGCACCGCCTGTAAGGATGAGCAGTATTACAAGTTATGCAAACATGTCTAAATGGGCACTGTGACCTCACGCACGACCTATAATTAAAGTCAAAACACTTCTTAACTGTTGGAGTGAACAATGTACCTGAATTTATAGAGGCCCCAACATAAACCAACCAAAGCTCTTGGTCAATCTGCCCAAAAGATATGCCAGCTGGATTAGCGGCCACCCTTAATCTAAACTGCTGGTCATAATGCTTCCAGCCAGGCCCTGTGTGGCGACTAGCAGCCAATCTAATGTTTGCCATGTACTTTAAAATTTCATTTGTTCTATGTGAATGCACAGACAGAAAAATCGAAGCATAAATCAAAAATGCATCAGTCCAAACTTCTATTGTGTGGATAGTTCTGCTAGCATGGACTGGCCTTAATAATAATTCCCCAGAACTGGACAGCTCCAAGCGCCTGCTGTCGTCAACAGCCGGCTGGTTTTCCAGAAGCTGGGCCAGCTCTATGTATTGCCCATTTACAATTTTGTTTTTCATGGCCTGTGAAACATTGAAACCAATATCTGTATGCACACTTACTAAAGCTACTGGTTGGTTGAAAACAAAAACATTACCTTCTGGCGAATAGGGCAGACTTGATGCCGCTGGCCCAGACAGTTCACCTTCTAACACAGGCTCGATCCCCACACCAACTTCCGACACAGGCTCGCTCCCCACAGCAACTTCTGACACCGGCAAGCTCCTGCCTGTCGCACGTGCCCTAGATCCCCTCCTAGATCCCCTCGCCACTGTCCTGCCCCTTCTTGCACCAACTCTGCCCTGTCCAGACGCCTCAGCCTCCTCACCATCCCAGGCCCTAGGCGCACGACGGACCCGTCTAGGGTTAGGCATTTCTTTAAACGAACACAAAAGCAACACGAAAGATTCGGCAAATAAATTATTTAATAAACAAAAGTTACTAACACCTAAGCAACTACATTAAAACTTCGCCTGGAAAAAATAAATAATTACTCGAAAGCAAAATAAACAAACTTATCAATTAATAACCTTGCATCGACTGAACAAAACAAAATGGATACTTCACCTCGACTAAATCCACAGTAAAACAAAAATAGACTTAAAAAACAAACAATTTAAAAAACAACCACACACAAAGAACACCTCGTGTATTCAGATCTATGTATCCATTCAAAATCTCACTCTATTTAAACCATCGATGGAATTAATACTAGCAGTAATGCAATTAAACACTAATAAAATCGTTCAGCTATAAATCAGCGATCAAAAACAACTTTTAATGACTAAATTAACAAAAAATCTTAAGACCAAATTATTTGTGCTTGCAATTCTAAAATGCTGGACGGAAAAGGAAGTAGCTGAGACGGTGCATACATAGACTGTACAGTCAGACAATTTCCATAGTCATGCCGGTGCTCTTACCCACCATGCCTTGATAAAATGTGTACAGCAATAATCGACCTCCAATAACGGCGGTTAGCTTTAGCAGATTTTATAATCTAGGGATCTGAAGCTGTTGGAAGCACAATGTGTAGCAATGTGCATTTTTCATTGGCTCACAAAGTATAAAGTGGATATGTATAGTTGAAAAATAACTGTCGCTTGTTTGTTAATATATATACATGTATATCGTAGTTATATTTTCCTTAGCTAATACTGTACTGGAACACGACCGTAGTTTGAAGATGTGTGCACAGACGCTTTGCTTTGTTGATGTGCCGAAAATGCATCGTTAAGTTTAGAGAAAATATCTTAAAAATGCTTAGTTCAATTTGCTTTGTTCTACAATGCTTACTGATAGTTGTATATTTCGTCTGGTCCAACATCTAGTAAATTCTGGTATTTTTATTAGACGAGTTTTAGTTGTTACTTTCATAAATACTCTACATAGAAATTATGTAAAACACATTCTCGAAACACCAAACTGAAATATCAATACAGGCAATATTAATGTGTATTTGTTAAGCATACAATCCTACGATACTGCAATGATTAATTGCTGACAAACTAAGATAGCAATACTGTTGTTATTATTATTTTCCTTGCTATTATATGCAAATGACGATCGATGGGAAAACATGATTGGAGTGAAATATGTTATTTGCTGCATTTTATAATCCAACTCGAAGGGAAGTATGTGTCTGCCTGATTTTGTGAAGAAGTTTGACCGGCTTTCAACAACAAAGTTATATCGTTAAAGGTTTAAGTCTTCACATTTTTCAGATTTTCACAGTCCGTTTAATGAAACCATTAAAACGGGTAACCTTTTGTCTGTTTTAGAAACTTTTTTTTTTTGCCGAGAAAGCATCCCTACGCCCCCCCCCCCCCCCCCCACACGAACGTATGTCAAATTCAGTCATCGGCCCCCACGGCTGAAAAGTTCTTGATCCGGACCTGCAGTCTAGTTTGGAGTGAGATAAATAGTTGCTGTTGTCTCTGATATTTTACACAGCTGCATTGATTGACCGTGTTTTATTTAAACTTCTCTAGCGGCTAATGTCGGATGACGTCGGATAACCATGTATAAAAGTTAGGATCACTGATAAACGAAAGACAAGCTGTCTTATTTTATGTAGCTGTCACATGTTAAGTGGTTGGTGTTAGGTCGGTACAGACAGGTTTACTGGTTCAGGTGGGTTGGTTTATCGTTCATTTAATGCCAAACTTGAAATTGTGTCTGTTTTCATTTGGACAAAAAATAGCATATTCGATAGGACAAACATTTATAAACGATTTACTAGTAATTCACATGCATGACTGTCATTGGCAGAAACAGAAGATAATTCCATTAAGTTTAATCAATACATTTGAACGTACTGAAAGCCGGTATGCAGCAATCTTCACAATATGCACTAATTAAACATGCCGGGGTCACAACAATTATTAAAGAAAAGTATATTTTCCTTTTTTCAAATTAACAGCACTTATCACGAACTTTTGAGTGTTTATGATATATGTTTGTGGTGTTAACGAATGCTCAGTAATCAACAAATAGTCCCTCCGATGTGTGTAGAACTGGGGTCATTACTGATAGTTGAAAACATACTTAGCTATCTAAACCAACTTTATATAAAACTCCCTTCTTTGTCTTCTTTGTTATACAGGATGGCCTCACAAGACGTGGACTTGCCCATCATTGACCTTGCCAGGGCCAAGAAAGACCGGGCTGCTGAAGCCAAGAAGGTCGTAGCTGTACTGGAAAATGTTGGCTTTGCCTTCATTGACAACGTGGACGGTCTCGACGTCAACGGCCTTTGGGACGCTTGTCAGTGGTTCTTCAACAAACCTGATGAGTTCAAACACAAGGTCATGAGAAACATGTGGAATCCCAACAACAAGAACCTTTATCGAGGCTATTTCCCCGTAGTTCCAGGAGAGCCAAGCCATAAAGAAGCGTTCGAGTTTGCTCGTGATGTTCCTGAAGGAGACACATCCGTCTCCCCGTCTAACTGGTTCTACGAGAAGTCAACATGGCCCGAAGAAGATGGAACGTTTCCATTTAAAACGTTCTTGCAAGGTCAATACGAGGTTATGCACAGAACATGCCTGGAACTTCTACGGCTAAGTGCAATTGGACTTGGCATTCCTGAAGAAGCGTTTACACCATTGTTTGAGGACAAACCTAGCTCAACGTTCCGAATGCTTCACTATCCGGCATGGAAAAATGGGGAACGTCCCGCCAGCGCAATCATAGAAGATGGCAAGGTGGTCACAACACCCGAGCACATGGACTCAGATTTCATGACCTTGCTGACACCATTTCACTTTGGAGGCCTCGAAATCAAGCAATCAGACGGCACATGGGCGGAAGTGAAGGCGCGACCCGGAAGTCTTGTTATGAATATCGGGGTCACATTCTCGCGCATGCTAGGTGGGAGATTCAAAGCGACGAACCACCGGGTCTTGGATATCGGCCAGGATCGATATTCTGTGCCGTTCTTCTTGGGTCCAAGGTTTGATGCCGACATCGGTATCAACTTTTTATCGCTGCATAATGATGGCGGACCAGAACATATTCCTGAGAAGTTTGGTCCTTGGGTATTACATAGGATGAAACATGAGATGCAATATTTTGAGTATAAAGTACTTCCAGAGATCGATTTCTGACCCTTTTGTTTTGAAAACTAATGATTAAATAAAGAATACTTAATGTTGTTAATGATTCCTACAAATTTGTAAAGATTCAACTACAACAACAGCGCCTAGTTGGGCTTAATGCATTTCCACAATGCAATGATAAAATAATCAAATACAACATATACACAAATGTGAATTAACATACATGTATCATGGACTATTGTGTAAACAGTTTCATTAACATCATGTTTCTTCAAAGCCCAGGTCAGGACTAAACATTTCCATCTGTCACGTTGTCATGGAACGGCACACGCCACCATTGCACTAGGAGACTGGGTGTGACATTGTTTGAATCCATAGCCTGTTTGATTTATTAACAGGCCACACTAGTTTTTTTCCTAATCTGGTTAGAACTACAAGCAAAGTAACTTAACACCTTGCTAAGGACTCTGAAGCCAATAGTGCAAATCTTGATCAGAGAGGGGAGATGGCTGATCCGGATAAACAATGAGTGAAGTGACAATATATGTCAACTGTGATACAACTATCCATAGCACCAATCTGCGGTTTATGGATTGCTTCCAAAGATTTTATAAAACGTCATTTTATTTCATGTTTATGTAAATTTAAATATGCCGAAGTTGTGAATGTTGAGAAAAATGACAAGCAAGAGAACGACAAAATATTAAGTTCCACTACTAATGTTTTGGAGAAAATTATCTTAATACAACTTTTTTAGTCATTTTGTACTAACAGTAAATAGGACAGGCTTAAGATGATATTGTATTACATAAAGGTATGTTGCTTTGTGTGCGGCTGTCCTCATTTGGTTTTTACAGTTCTTTGCACTTTTTAACATTACTTGTAGGTACGGTTGTCAAGTTATGTAAGATATGTTGTATGGCAATAAACGGTTCAAAATTAGCTCCAAGTGTTTTGTAAATTTGTTGTTACTAAAACTGTTATGTAATGAAAGGAACAAATACTTATGTTCCTTCTATTGCAAACATCTATCTCTTGTATCTAATATATTGGCCATAAAATGTATCACTTGCACAGGGAAGAAAAAATAAAATTTGTAATTTGTTTCTTACATAGATTTAATATTGCACAAATAAAAAGACCAGCAACAACAGTACATGGCAAAGGAAATACATGTACATCATAAATACTATTCTGCATTTATATATGAAATATGTGTATAAAAATCAGCAAGCAAGTTCACACATACAGCTGGACCTATTGTACTCTTATCCTTTACTCTCTAATCTCATTGAACAAATAAGAACCTCTTTCACTCCTCTCTGTAAAATACATGATTACAATAAAACTACATGTTGTATTTAAATATATAAACTGGATGAATCATTACCACGAATTATTTTGCTGAGCAGAAATAAACATGTAAATGGTTTTTTTTAATATGATTTGGATAGCATCCACACTGATACAAATATTGTCATTCTGGCAAATGCAAGCAGTAATTGGTATTAAAGATCCCATACCTTAACATTCATTTGCCTGCAAATATTTCTATACCCAAACATGTTGAGAATAAAAAACGTGACAGCCTTTATTTCTGTCCAGATTTCTTCCAGCTTCAGATGAGGGAGAAAAATAAAAACTATTACTATACTGCATCAATTACCCAATAATTAAATAAACCTCTAACAAGTGTCACTAGTTTTAGATACAGGCTGCAATGTTTGAGACAAGCTGCAAGACATCTTCTATAATAATCTTCTGGGTCATGCCAGATACAGTCTATTCTGACTGGGCAATGTTAGAGAAGAACTGCAGGACATCATCGATACTAAACTCCAGGGTGATGTTTGATACTGTCTAGTGTGACTGGGCAATGTTAGAGAAGAACTGCAGGACATCATCGATACTAAACTCAAGGTTGATGTTTGATACTGTCTAGTGAGACTGGGCAATGTTAGAGAAGAACTGCAGGACATCATTGATACTAAACTCCAGGGTGATGTTTGATACTGTCTAGTGTGACTGGGCAATGTTAGAGAAGAACTGCAGGACATCATTGATACTAAACTCCAGGGTGATGTATGATACTGTCTAGTGAGACTGGGCAATGTTAGAGAAGAACTGCAGAACATCATTGATACTAAACTCCAGGGTGATGTTTGATACTGTCTAGTGTGACTGGGCAATGTTAGAGAACAACTGCAGGACATCATCGATACTAAACTCCAGGGTGATGTATGATACTGTCTAGTGTGACTGGGCAATGTTAGAGAAGAACTGCAGGACATCATCGATACTAAACTCTAGGGTGATGTTTGATACTGTCTAGTGAGACTGGGCAATGTTAGAGAACAGCTGCAGGACATCCTCAATACTAAACTCCAGGGTGATGTATGATACTGTCTAGTGTGACTGGGCAATGTTAGAGAAGAACTGCAGGACATCATCGATACTAAACTCTAGGGTGATGTTGGAGTCTGGATAGCACTTGTTGATCAGCTCCACATATGTGTTGTACTGCTTGATGAACTCATTTTGCATTGACACCCAGACAACCTGCAAAGACATGTACATAGAATACATGAAGAGGCACCCTATTATTTTATATGTTGAGGATAACTGTTGGTATCAAACATCATGTAGAAAAATGTAAAAGTCCTGATCACCTATGCCTCCAAAGAAATAACTGACTTATAGGTGGTATCTGACAGTTTGCCTATATTAAATACATGTAACATTATTTCTTCCTCTGTTTGGGGGAATTAAGGCATACTTTCTGCATGAACACATACTTTAGTC
Organism: Sinonovacula constricta; assembly: GCA_007844125.1. Taxonomy (NCBI): domain Eukaryota; kingdom Metazoa; phylum Mollusca; class Bivalvia; order Cardiida; family Solecurtidae; genus Sinonovacula; species Sinonovacula constricta. The sequence continues at coordinate 62,350,656 of CM017558.1, read as the reverse complement.
TAAATAAAGCCAATTTTGAATACTACTTATATTGTTAGTCAGTGCATATCAGAACAACAACAACAAATCACTCTAAATGTTCATTTTTTCAACATCTATAAAAAAGGATAAAAGTGATTTCTGCTAAAAATAAATATTGATGTCCGAGTGGACTTCCCAGATAACAGTAAAACATGATCAAACATAGTTAAATATTAGCAATTTCTACAGCGTGGTTCCTATAGGAATTACGAGTTTGCAATGACAAGTGGAGATTTATGCTTGGCTGTTCACAAGAAATGATGCATCAATGAACAGCATTTTGCAGGACTTATTTGAGAAAAAAATCTTTGGTCCAACTGTTAAATATCACCCTTAATTCATCCTGTATGCATATTTTATTGAACACTAAATGTTACAGGTTGGAAAATTTCTTGCATGGGATTTTAAATTATGCAAAAACCTTCTTATATGTAAAACACTTTTGTTTTGGCGACTTTTGGAAAGACAATACCCTGGTAAACAGTTTCTCTGATAAAGAATAATTAGCTTTTTTCACATATATATATATATATATATATATATATATATACTGCAAAATCGCTTGGTCATGGAGCATTCTGCTTTCAAAGAGTTAACAATGACCGTAGAATTTCAAAAGAGGATGCCTTTTCCTTAGGCCATTTCACACTAGACAATATTAATCACTTTTTTCTTGATTAAATGATATTTAGTAATTAAGCTAAGCTACATTGCCAGAGACTTTGAATTATTATATTTGTAAAGGGCAAACAAGCTTACAAGTATCCCCCTCTCCAACCTGTCCCATGTTTGTAAACGGGAATTAGTTTCGATAATATTAACTAAACAATGTTTCCAATAATAACCATGACCATGTTTCTAAGAAGAGACAGATCAAAGATGATGAGGATGATCAAAGAGTCAGGCTAGATATTAAATATTGAGTGTCATGTAGGTAAATAACTCATCTTATAATTACTACCATCAATAATTTGGTCTCCAGCCTATGAATGCTAGACTGAACATATAGAAATAACCGAGCTTGAGAGAGCCAGGCACACAAAAGTGTGGCATATGACTCGCTTACAAAAACATGATAAAGAAAACCTACCTGGTAGAGATTCTCCTCCTCGCTCAGGTGTTTCTCTAGCTTCTTGTACAGGTGGTCCAGTGACTTCTTCACCTGTAAACGTTCATGTCAGAGTTAGACACGGCACATAGTGTTGAATTGTGAGTTTGTATACACATGAGGGGTCATTACTGACGCATTTTCTCAGACAAAATTTCTGTGAGACTGCTTTTGTTAAGTGGTAAGTCACAACCAGCTTAACACAGTAGGAACAACATCAGGATTATTTGTATCTTTATTATAAAATATGCAGACAAATCCTCGGCTTTTTATGATATGCTATTTTACAATTAATTACCTATTAACTCCTGACAGTACTACATTTTTTTGTTGTTGTTTTGGATCGTTTTTAAAATTTGATGATTTCTTTCGTATTTTTTGCATTTCACTTTCAACACTTTTGGCATATGACGTCATGGCATTGTATGACATCATTAAATTGTTCTTATTATATGTTGGCGCTTGGGCCGTTTTACTTTAAACTACTCTCTCATTTGGAATTTTTTGGTTTTTATCTACTGTACATGTTGTACATATGTTGATAGTTTATTTTATTACTAGCTATTTTGTCTGTATATAAGTTCATTGTATCTGTTTTAAGTGCAAGGCTAGGGCTCCACAAACCAAGTTTAAGCACCCAGTAGGTCTTTTTGCAGACCAACCATTCCAAGGCGGTAACTGATGGTTTAATTAAGTGTCAAATAAAGTGCTCAATTGTTACTTACATCCTTGCCCGAATACTCCTTGATGACCTTGCGCAGCTCCTGTTTACTAAAGGCTAGCTGGAAACCAACCTCCTCTGGCTTCACCCCCTGACTCATCTTGTTCTTCACTCCTTCCACAAATATCTGCAAGAAAACATCAAAAAGCATCATTTCCAGAAAATAGACAACAGACATCAATCAAAAGTTAGGTTGTTGCTACTTCCAGTAGTCACAACAGCCAAAACCAGCTATTTAAACATAGAAGGATTGTACTGCGCATTATTTCCATATATGTATGACTAACTCCTGTGGGTTTTTTTAAATAAAATTTGTCACCCTTGATTCAGTTTGTATAAATACAATTTCAGTCCAGTTTAGTTTACGTTTATGTTTAAAAACTCAATCTTACTTTGAATTTTCTTTCTTAATAATTTACAAAGAGGTTTATTTACTATGGCATTTTACAATATAAATTATGTCATACTTTTTCAGACACTACGCTGACCAGTCATGGAACTACCCTATAATTTGCTGGACCATCAGCAGACTTTGGTATGTTAAGTCCAGGGTTTGAACCTGTAGCTGCACCAAGAAAAATTGGCCTTTAGTGTAAATGTATGTAGTTCTCTTCAGGAGCAGTTGTCTCAATTTCATGTGGTTTTTGTAACTTAGGGTAAAGCAAGTGTAATAGAAAATATACAGCAATTGAAAATTAACACAACTGATAGGTTGTATACTTAAATGTTGACATGGGTGCCAAGTTTTATGAAAATTCCCCGCCAAGTTTTGATTGTACATGAATGTATAAAATGGAAATTTTTGTCTTCTAAAATAGGTATTTAATGTGTATCTTTTTTTAGAAATAAGAAAACTCCAAATATTATGTTATAGCCTCTTGAGGGGAAAATGTTGGCTATTGAGTATCGTTTTTAAACAAATAACAGCATTAAACAAACAAACCAAACATGTTACTTGATCTGTGTGACTTAAACTATCCAAACTATGTAATTACCAGGCATTACTACACTTAAAGCATTCTTCAATATTATCATGTGTTCAAGACAAAAACCTTTGAAGGCTCAAACCTCTACTTTGCATCTTATTTCTTGGTGGGTTTGCCAAGGCAGATTGTTTAAAAAGTTAACAATTTGCATCATAATCAAATTCCTGAGGGAGAATATAAAGATTATAAAGTCAATAGCCATATGAAAGTTTTCAAACGATCTGACTCTTAATTCTTTATAAAAACAATAAATCCGTTTTGTAAACACAACTTTATAAGTTAAAGGTTGGCGATCATAAAACCAAGACGTACATGTAGCTTCTCGAGGGGTCGGCCGAGCCTGTCCTTGGTGTAGGCATTCAGGTTCTCCTGGTAGTGATGTTTTGCCTCCTTTCGATCCGTCTCCAGACACCCTATCTTGATCTGTGACAGGATCGCTGGGAGCAAATATACAACTCAATATGATGCATGAGAAGATTGTAAGAAAAAGCTTCCTGTTGGACTTCATGTTACTAGATTTTGATCAACAAATAAGGAAACAGAAAAAAAAGGTACAATGGCTACAAGGAATAAACAGTTTATCCTTGGAAACACTAAATTATACATATTGCTGAGATATAAACTAGTAAAATACTGATATATAGCTCCTGCAGCAAACTGTACATGCATCTTAATGCTTGAAATATTATTTTATTCTGCAATTCAGTATAAAAGCAACTAAAGCTTTAACCCAGTGGCTAACAAAATGTTTTAAGTAATTTTAAATTTTAACACAAATTTATAATTAATTCCTTTTAACTGACTTCTATAAAAGGACTTTGAAAAGAATGAAAAGAATCTACTCACAGTACATATGATGGAAATTCTCTGAAAAAACAATAACAATTATTTTACATATTGCTTAATATGCATGTATTACTTTGATACATTTGATACATTTTTTAAAATACTTATAAATGTGCGATTTTTGTTTGAAAATACTTGTAAGATCTACAGCAAAAAGCAAATAAAAAACAACAACACATAACAAGAATGCCATTTAGGCTTGGTGGTCATGTTTTTTTGATGGATCTGAATATTCTTTTTAACAATCTTGATACAGGGCCACCCAAGGAATTTGTATATTAAATATGAAAGCTCTAGCTCTTGTGGTTTTTGATAAGACTTTCAAAGTTTTCTTACATAGCCATATACTGAAAATGGCCATGTTTTTTGACAGAACAAAATTCTTTGAACAATCTTGATACAGTGCCACACAAGGAACATGCATACCAAATATCAAGCTTAGCTCTTGTGATTTTTGACAAAGAAGATTTTATAAGTTTTCCAATAAAGCCATATAAAGGAATCAGCCATGCCCCTTCCAAGAAAATAAAGTTGAATTTGGCCCAACAGTTATAGAGGAGAAATCGTTTGAAAATCTTGATGGATGTGTGACATTGATGGTAGGCAATCACATAAGTTCAGGTGAGCTAAAGATGATTACAGTGATTGTATTATCAATAACTTTTTTTTTTATGTGATATTAAGATTATTTATTAAGATATAAACAAGCCAAAATTTATCCATTTGCTGGTTACCTACATGTTACACAATACTCTATGTTTGCTAAACTGCAGAGGTTTGTTGAGTTGTATAAGTTATGGTCCAAACTAGATGAAATGTTTCTTTCATTTTAAAATAAATTGTAGCAACATTCAGCAAGTTTAATTGAGAAAGCCCAAAACAAAAATCTTAGTAAAATCACGGCACACCGCAAATATGCTGGGTGACCTTCAAGAGTAAATCCTACATGCCGAGTGGACCTTGACCCCAGACAGCTAGAGACTGAGCAGTCAGGAGTGTTACAAGTTCTCACTTCAACCACTCAGCCACGGGCGCTCCTATTTACAGAATATTGTGCTTTGAACCATTCATAGTATTAAGTAACAAAGTATAGTGATTTTAATATTTTTGTCAAAATGCAGGTAATAATACTTGTGTGACCACACTATAACATTAGCTTACATACCCATCATGATAACCTCCCTTGGTGTTTTTGGATGGTCTGCTGCGATGCGTTTGATATTATCAAAGATAGCCCGCACAAGTCTCTGGTATGCCTTGTCTAGGTCTGTATGTCGTTCTGAACCTCTGAATATACTCTCCGCTTGGTTGGCAAAGTCCTAGAGAAATAAAGCACACAGGTGTATAGTATGATATTGAACCTCTGAATATACTGTCAGCTTGGCTGGCAAAGTCCTACAGAAATACAGCACACAGGTGTATAGTATGATATTGAACCTCTGAATATACTGTCAGCTTGGCTGGCAAAGTCCTAGAGAAATACAGCACACAGGTGTATAGTCTGATATTGAACCTCTGAATATACTGTCAGCTTGGCTGGCAAAGTCCTAGAGAAATACAGCACACAGGTGTATAGTATGATACTGAACCTCTGAATATACTCTCAGCTTGGTTGGCAAAGTCCTAGAGAAATACAGCACACAGGTGTATAGTATGATATTGAACCTCTGAATATACTCTCAGCTTGGTTGGCAAAGTCCTAGAGAAATACAGCACACAGGTGTATAGTCTGATATTGAACCTCTGAATATACTCTCAGCTTGGTTGGCAAAGTCCTAGCGAAATACAGCACACAGGTGTATAGTATGATATTGAACCTCTGAATATACTCTCAGCTTGGTTGGCAAAGTCCTAGAGAAATACAGCACACAGGTGTATAGTCTGATATTGAACCTCTGAATATACTCTCAGCTTGGTTGGCAAAGTCCTAGCGAAATACAGCACACAGGTGTATAGTATGATATTGAACCTCTGAATATACTGTCAGCTTGGCTGGCAAAGTCCTAGAGAAATACAGCACACAGGTGTATAGTCTGATATTGAACCTCTGAATATACTGTCAGCTTGGCTGGCAAAGTCCTAGAGAAATACAGCACACAGGTGTATAGTATGATACTGAACCTCTGAATATACTCTCAGCTTGGTTGGCAAAGTCCTAGAGAAATACAGCACACAGGTGTATAGTATGATATTGAACCTCTGAATATACTCTCAGCTTGGTTGGCAAAGTCCTAGAGAAATACAGCACACAGGTGTATAGTCTGATATTGAACCTCTGAATATACTCTCAGCTTGGTTGGCAAAGTCCTAGAGAAATACAGCACACAGGTGTATAGTCTGATACTGAACCTCTGAATATACTCTCAGCTTGGTTGGCAAAGTCCTAGAGAAATACAGCACACAGGTGTATAGTATGATATTGAACCTCTGAATATACTCTCAGCTTGGTTGGCAAAGTCCTAGAGAAATACAGCACACAGGTGTATAGTATGATATTGAACCTCTGAATATACTGTCAGCTTGGCTGGCAAAGTCCTAGAGAAATACAGCACACAGGTGTATAGCCTGATATTGAACCTCTGAATATACTCTTAGCTTGGTTGGCAAAGTCCTAGAGAAATACAGCACACAGGTGTATAGTCTGATATTGAACCTCTGAATATACTCTCAGCTTGGTTGGCAAAGTCCTAGAGAAATACAGCACACAGGTGTATAGTCTGATATTGAACCTCTGAATATACTCTCAGCTTGGTTGGCAAAGTCCTAGAGAAATACAGCACACAGGTGTATAGTCTGATATTGAACCTCTGAATATACTCTCAGCTTGGTTGGCAAAGTCCTAGAGAAATACAGCACACAGGTGTATAGTCTGATATTGAACCTCTGAATATACTCTCAGCTTGGTTGGCAAAGTCCTAGAGAAATACAGCACACAGGTGTATAGTATGATATTGAACCTCTGAATATACTCTCAGCTTGGTTGGCAAAGTCCTAGAGAAATACAGCACACAGGTGTATAGTCTGATATTGAACCTCTGAATATACTCTCAGCTTGGTTGGCAAAGTCCTAGAGAAATACAGCACACAGATGTATAGTCTGATCAAAGTCCTTGAGAAATACAGCACACAGGTGTATAGTCTGATATTGAGACTGAACTAAAGAGCAAAACTGAGGCAGGTTACCTCTATATTATTATGTATTATTCTTCTTATATTATTTGGCAGAAAACCTTTGACGATGACATTCAAGAAGACATATAAACTATATTAAATGTACAGATATTGACAATTATAATCAGCAACTGATGTGCATACTTGCAATAATAATGAAATGAAACATTCTCACATATGACACATATAAATGAAGTAAGTAAATTGTGAAACAGAAAGTAACAAACTGGTTACCTCAAAGTTATGTACAAAGCTGATGATCCCACATTTTGTTTTCTTGGAAACTTTGCTCTCTTCTATGGCCCTGATTTGGGTGTGCTGTAAATGGTATGTATAATAAACATATTTAATGTTTATGTACAAAATTCTTTGGAGAACTATTGTCTGGAGAAAAAAATTCCTCTACAGTATTTTAAAGCATAAGTGTGGTAACTGTTTCATTTTAAGATTTATATCATAACTTTTTCATATAATCATGTATCAGAGTTAAGATATTTAACTGTTTCTAAATGGAACCACCTCTTTGTTGTGCTTGTGTTTAGTTTCTTGAAAACACATCGCAGTGACCAATTATGATCATGTTCATGTATCCTGGTACAGGAAGATTCAAGACAAATATCTGGGTAAAACCACCAGAACAGAGGTCAGTTTGGAGAGACTTTCCAATATCGAGTTCTGAATATCCTGAACAAGACTCAACCCACATAGTAGGAGGCTGGGCAGTCAAAGGAGTTACTGTACATGTCTGCAACTGTACCACTACATCAGGGGCACACCCCTACTCCCTCTGTGATTTAAAGAAATCCTAGACAATGTTATGTTTTGTACGTTAGCTAGTTTCACTGACATACTTGTGGGATTTAGATGTACAAATTGTGGACTAGGCCTGCTTTAGTACAAGGGGAACTCTGCTTTTTAAAAAATGAGTATAAATTCTAAATTTACACATTTATAGTTCCATCAGCAAGAGAACAAAGATATATTAGAAACTGTTGACTGACCACAAATTTATCAAAGTTCCTCTTGATCTTGACAAGTGAGTTGGCAAAGGTGACATTCAGGAAGGAACCAGAGTCATTGGTGTTGGTCACATGCTGGCTCATCCGTACCAGCATGAACATAGAGTTGCTGCAAATGATCAGGGCAGTCAGGTGAGGGTTTTTTTCAATAACACAAAGGAATGTATACAATTGCAATATGTAATACTTAGGAAACAATAACATTGTGTGATATAACTATGAAGTGCAATTTTTTAGCTAAGATGTGTATGAACTTACTATATGACTGACTGATTGTATAATTACATACCTGAATGAGTAATTTAAAACATATGGTCTTACTATAGCATATTTAAAATTCTAGTTCCTATTTTTAACTATATAAAAAAATTTTTTTTTAAAAATGAGATGGTCCAGTGTTAATTGTAATACCTTGTGTATTGTGCAGCACTTTATGCTGTCCATTGAATAAGTCATTAGTTAAATGTAGTAGGAGAATGGTTAAAGACATAATGTTTAGAGATTTAAATAAAATAATATTAATTTCACTTTTCTAGTACCTGAACTTTAACTTAGTAAACAATCAGTAGAATTTTCAGAATTGTTATAATGGTACTTGAGGGACATTCTCTGTTAGCTTAAAAAGTATACCCCAACAGGAACTATCATTATAGATGAATACCCCCTGATACTGACTTGTCACTGTTACTAAATCCGTGTCAGACTCTTAACATTTTACACAAGTTTTTTTAAACCCACCAAACTGTTAGCCCCAAATGTTGCAACCGAAATTCATTTAAAAAAAAGAATCGTAACTCTATTAAAATGAAACCGATCATGATATACCAATGATATGCATAACTTTCTTTGGAACTTTAAAGTCAAGTGCATAAAAATCTGACAAATAGTAGCTGAGAAATAGATTGAACAAAATATATTCAATAAATATAAGAAGATTTGTCAAGAACGATGGGTCATAAAGGATCATAACTGCCAAAACGTAGCTGCTTGTTTACAGATTAACAGACTACTGGACTGGCTCCACTACAGCCTCCACATACTTTATATCTGGATTATAACCAGAAGAGTTTGATGTAAAACAAATCTCCAATGCAGGTTTTTCTAAACTTTTACTACGTTGTTTCAATTAGTGTTGCCCATGTATTTTGTTCCCAATTTTTAGCATGTGGTTATATAAGGTTAACTGTCACAAGTTACATTATAACCTTTTTTGTTTTAATAAGTTTTATGTTAAATCTGATATTTTCTGGATTATAAACCCACATACATGAGAACTTCACTGCAAAAGAAACAGTATGGTTCAGTCTTTGTATAACACATGTACAGCTGGTCTTTAAAGTATTTGTCTTTAATCAACAGTTCAATTCTGTTAAAATTTACACATAATATAAATTATGACAAAGAATACATGTAATATGTTTAAATAATCTTAACATGACTAGTTATGGTAGGTTATCATCTATAATCACCAGTATGTACAATATTATAATAAAATATTGGCATATTCAAATGGGGAAGATGATTTACAATCAAGCATATAACATTGGGCAGTCCGATAACTAAGTTGTCTGCCCTTGAGTATTCTCAGAATGCGCATGCGCACTCGCGCTGATTAAAACGACCGGGCTATAAGTAGAAATTTTATCAGCGTGTATAACACGAACATCGAGTCGAAAGTTAATTAAAGAAAGAAACAAAACCGAAATGGAAATCGCCGAAATATTGCTGAATATGTAAAGGTGTTTATAGCGGGAAGGTGGTCGAAAACAGAGCTGTTTCATTGCATCGATTTCCTCAAAACAAACGACTGCGACGCATTTGGATGGTATTATAATACTTCGCCCTCCCTTAACTGGTTACAGTTCGCCCTTGATCGGTAACAGCTCACCCTAGAAAGGTAACAGTTCCTCTTGATTTATAACATGTCTCCTTCGGATATAAGTGTATACATCAAGAAAAAAAGTAAATTTGTTTATTTATAACCATTCACATTGTATTTGTTTTCTTCGTCTTCATATACATTATGAGCTCTTCTGATATAAGTGTATACACCACCCTTTGCCTTTAAAAATCTTTAAGAAATTAAGTAAAAAGAATGTAAACTTATTAATTTATTTTTTAATTTATGACACCATTCACATTAAATTTATGCTTCTTTTGTCTCCTTATTATTACTAACATCGTATTACTAGCATCGTTAATTATTATATTTTTATTTTTCATATTTTAAAATTGTTTTAACCAAAGAAAAAAATCTGATTCTCCCAGTACAATATACGAACTGTCACTGTTCCTTGATTTAAATGCAATGTTGCATCCTAAAATATGATAATTATACTGTGTACGTGGTTTATTTATTTAATATTTTATATTTAAATAAAATTCCGCTGTTGCAAGGATTTTAATGTTACTTAGTTGCATACATATTTTGTTGCCAATACTTTAATAAGGTTGTCACACTCAAGATGACTTGAGTATGCGGTTATCTTATAATTGCACATAAAAGCGTGAACGTTAATTGATGTTTGCCTACAGTCATTATTGTGATGATAGCATTCGCACTAATCTTGATTGATAATTAGTCAGTGTGATCTTGATTAATGTTTACCGACATAGACGTATATAAAAATTAAAATTAATAAATTGGTCAGTGTGTGATCGTTAATTGATTTTTGCCTAGTCATTATTGTGATGATAGCGTCAGCACTAATCTTGATTGATAATTAGTCACCATGATCTTAACTGATGTTTGCCGTCATAGACGTATATAAGTGCTTGCAATTAATAGACTAGTCAGTGATTCAATCTCGCAATGTACGCTAGCTTTATCACAATACAGTATGAAGAAGTCGACTAAGATGGCAACCAACTAATTGTGTTTGTATGCATATCTTATCAAATATTATATATATTATACACTATATAACAAAGTAAATTAAGTATATACTTTACTTAACATAATTTTCCCCTTCATTTAACGCGTGGAAATGGTACACTAATATTCAAAGTACTCATAATGCATATGAAGCCGATGGAAACAAATACAAATTGATGTGAATGCTGTCGAAATAATTATAAGTTAACAAGTATACATTTTTGCTTGACGTATACACTTATATCCGACGGCGACATGTTACTGATGAAGGGCGAACTGTTACCGATCAAGGCGACCTGTTACCAGTTAAGGGAGGGTGAAGTGTTACTAATTCTTCTTGAGTTGGTCTTTCCTTTCAATTCATAATTGCCAGTAATATCTAGCTTGTGAGCGCCGATAATTCGCTCGATTAGCTGATATTCCCTTCAGGATCCAGTCAAACGACGATTCGCCAGGTATTTCTTTAAATCTGTTAGCTTGAAATGGTCTAATTCTTAGTTGTTTACACAAGCTTCGTTGATTTCTTTGTCCTTGTCCGCCATCTTTTTTTTACTTAGTCCCCAGAGGCTCGGCGGCGAGAAGCCTCCCTTTGAATTCAAGGTAAGTAACCGAGTTATCGGACTGCCCAATATTAAGAGATTTTAGAGAAATAACATACTTTGGACTTCTGAGTGTAACAAATATTTTCAGGCAAAAAATCAATGTTTAAATTTATTACCAATATGGCATTAAGATGTTTCTGGTGTTTTTATACCATACTTTAACGAATACAATAGCTTTCTTCTGCTTATTTGATACAGAATTTGATACTGATATTCTTCAAATTCTTTTAAGAATAATCCAATAATGTCACATCACTACTTACAATCCATCGACCTTGTCGGAATATGTAATCAATCCTTCCAGATCATCGGCCAAGGATGGGAAGAGCTCCTTCATCATAGCTCTACAAAAAATAGTGACTATAAACAACATCAGTTACTCATCAATCTGATACATTTGGTAATAATCTATAAATGGTTTAGTCTAAACCTATTGATTTGTAGTCAACTGGGAAACAAGTTCTTTCAACTTATGTTAATCCCACTCAACTGACCTCTTCATGGGTAGAACCAGTAATCAGGTACTGAGTACCTGGAGCAATGTGCAGTACATTGTCTTGCTCAAGGACTAACATGGTCAGTTTCAAGGTTTGAACCCAGGACCCTCCGATCCGGAGTCCAACGTCTTAACCACTAGACAAGGGATGCCCTACTGAATGGTTCTTATTTAAAGAATAATAACTACTTGCAAAGACAGCAATAAGACAATAGGAAAAGGTCCTATGAGAATAAATACCAATATTAAAATGTGAACTACCACTACACACACTAAACATTTGTGTACCATAATTAAAAGCTACAACACTGTTATAAAATAAATCCCTGTTAAGGTATTTAAGACAAAGTTTTGTAAGAATGAACTCACCGGACTTCTTCATTGACTTGTCTCCTGAAACATTAAATTTAATATATGTAGTGTCAAGGAAATGAACGACCTATTGAATGTATAATGTAACCGATACTTAGAAGTATGTGGGCATTAAACTATTAGAAAAGACCATAGTATCAAATATTTATTCCAATTTAATGCAATCCTCTTGTACAAAAGTGTGTAGACCAAAAAGTTAATGCATCAAACACTAGCTAAGATATGTCCAAGTATCCAACTATTTTAATTTTAAATTGAAAGAAATGTATTAGTTATCTCCCTTGTAGATATATACAGTAAACTTAACATAAATAAGTTCTCATAAATAATATGCTTTTGTCATCATAATGCCCATGCACATTTGCTCATATGGGCATGTTGCAGTCTACAACATTCTCAATAGATATACAGTAACTATGTATTAAATATCCACCCAAAAGGGAGATAAAATGATATAAATAAAGTAATGTCCCCATATTGAAGAATAGCTGATACTAACCTTAAAAAAAACCTGAAAACACACACAGTCACAGATAGTTTAATGTTTTATGGTTTTCTTAAAATGAACCTTTACGGTGGTAATCAACAGTTTGAACCAAGTTATATTTCCCTCCAACAACCAAATAAACTACTGTTGCCTGCAAAGATCCAATAAAATGCTGTTTATTGATATCCTGCATATGTGAAAATTGAGCCCTGCTGCATAGTTAGGTCTTTTTAAACTAAGTAAACCATGTGACCATGTACTTTAGAGATCATGATATCATCATCCAGAGAATCTATTATGATGTTGATATCCATTTTCAGTAGTACTCCCCATCGTGCCTATTTAAAGGCTGAACATTTAGAACAATTTATTTCACTATTTATACTGTCTAACAATTGAGTTAGTGTCCAAAATCCTCTTTGCATTGACTTAAATATGAGAATTTGCAGAAATTATGCTTATGCCCCCAAAAATGTGGAAATTTTTTTTACATATATTTAACGTTGGCAAACTGTCTGATACCATTTTCACCAAAAAAAAGACAAAAAAGTGGGTAAACCAATGCCAATGCAGACATTAAGGCCAGGAAACACATAAAAAAATAACAAAGCTCCATTGTGTTTCTTATCATAACTTTAGTATAAGGATAACCTGCGGTCTGGACAAAGTAGCCAGAGCCTGAATGATGGCAATGAACTCTTTTTAAGTACATAGACTTACCTTTTTATCGATACAAGTAAACATCAATGAAGCTATCCAAGAAAGACATAAATAATGAAATTGATAAATATGTTGGTCTTATTTAATTATATCTGAGAAAAGCAGAAAAATTAGTTATGTCAGTATTGTCCATATACTATATGTTATAAGAGGGATTTTTGTAAAGTGTACTAGTCAGGAACTGTGATACAGCCCTTCAGGCTTGCTCAGCAGCACAAGGCAAGTTGTTCTGAACAACTCAAAATTATTTATAGTCCCTGGTAAAAGATAATTAAACAAAGAACAACATAAATGAGATTAATTCAAACAGCACTTGAAAAAGACAAAAGTTAAACAAACAATTGTATTCAAAGATTTATATAGTTTAAATAGGAAGATGAACATGGTATGTTTTACTGGTATACATAATATATACAGGGAGATTGGAAGTTTGATTACTGGGCTGGTCATGCAGGTTGTATACTGGATATGTTTGTATGGAAAACCAGTTCATCACTGTTTTAAATAGAAACTTGTGCATTTATAGTTATATAGTTGCATGGAGTAATAAACAAGGGAAAAAAGTTTTAATGTGTCATGTCTAATATTAATATGTAAAAAAGACATATAATAACAACAAAGTTATTTAAACAAATCCTTACATATGTATATTATTTGCTTCTTAATTTTGTACTAAGCATATTGTTAAATGAAAGCTTTAATAACTACTGTCTACCGGAGCAACACACATTAATATGACCAAATACCAGAATGCACCTTGCTGATCATCCACATTGAATGTAAACAGAGCCTTACCAAGCGACTTAGGCGAAGGATTTCAACCATACACACCAAGTTTAAGCTAAAGAATTCAAGGGAAGGAGTATGCTAATGAAGGAAACTTCTATTCTGTAAATTTTTGTAGAAAACTGCAACAGGATAATCTGTTAAATGAAATGGACAAAGTTCCACTCATAGCAGAAAAATATAACACCACATACTGTTCAAATATCATTATGCAATCATGGCTTGCAAAAAGAAATTTGAATTAATTTTTATTAAAAACTGAGAAACTCAAATAAACCTTACAATGTAAACATATAATCACAATCTCATATAAATTCATCTGTCATCTTGGTTCAAAGATCCCATAAAACAGGTTATACAGAATATACTTAAATTAATATTTTCTAATGACCATGCACGCTTTAATGTAAAAACACCCCTTCAGAACAGAACAGCTTCCATAAAATTGGATTTTTGATTATGATAGTTATTACAACTGTACCATCACTTTTTGTCTTTTCCTGTATCAGTTACTATATTAACTGCATAGATACCTATATTTATCATAGTAAGTTTTTGTAAGCTACATGTCTCTATGTATTTTCCCACAACAGGCAATAGTTCATTAAGTTATTCAAAACAAGATTATATCAGTGATTAATATCACAGAGAAAATGTTCACGTAGTATGAAATGTGAAAGTGTTGACCTTTCACACATCAAGAAGTTGGATAAAAATGGAAAATCCCCAGTGAAAATTATTACATACACAATGTAATAATAGTTAATCAAGCATCTAAAAAAACTTTGTACAACCTTAGTATAAATAAACATGTTGTCATTCCCTTCAATTTTAGTTGTATTTTGCATGTTTTTATCTTTGTAGACACTTGTCAAACTTTGTTTGTTTCTGGGTGTTTATTGTCTGACGCGGACTCCAGAGACATGGTTTAACCATGACTTTATCTCATTTTAACATTTTAGCTTAAAATCAGAAGGTTAACATGCAGTGTTATAATAGACTGCCAGTCAAGATGTCCACATCGACTTATCTCTTTGCTGAATTGCCTGTTGCTTATCTATGGGCATGGCAGGTGCCATGTTACTAAGCAGATCAAAGACACTTGTAGCAAACATTTGCTGTGAAGTTATGTACAACAAGTATAAACTACTGGTGTATTTAAACATTATGATCATGCCAAAATCTCAACTCAAAGTCAAATACCACAATTATTTGTTGAAAAATGTTATTTTGTTTGTTACACAAGTAAATGATAAAACAAATACAAGCACAGCACAATAGCTAAAAGGGTTAAACAAATAAGCAGTAAAATATTAAAAAATGACAAAATAAAAAAAATGTGTTGTAGAGAGAGCTCTCTTATTTATTTGCTGTTAATAGTAATGAACTATTGGTGTCTTCCTAAAATCTATTATGAAGCAAAAACACTCAAACTTGTTGGTCCAAATAAAGATGGACAATGTATTTATGACACAAATTTAAAAATATAACAAAGCAAATTTTTATTGAGTGTTTATTCAGGACCTTGACATAAAAACATGGTTCAAACAAACTACAAAGCAACAGAACATCAATAGTAACTCATGTCTGAAATCACTCAATGGTAAAAAAAAAAATTAGCTAACAAAAATACAAGGGTTTACAATATTATGCACGGGTGCCATAAAAGGGCAATCGGGATCTATTTAGAGAAACTGGTGTCTATTTTGGTTGTTACTGAGATAATCTGATGTCTGTCTAGGATGTTAAAATTACTGAGATAAACTAGTGTATATCTGATGATTATGGTTACTGACATAAACTGATGTCTATCTGTCTGGATGTATATAGTTACTTAAAAGACCGATGTATATCTGTCTGGGTATTTATAGTTGTTATAGTAACTGAGATAAACTGCTGTATATCTATCTGGGTTGTAATTTTACTAAGATTAAGTGCTGTATATCTGTCTCTGTTGTTACATTAACTAAAATAAACTGATGCATATCTGTCTGGGTATATATAGTAACTGAGATAAACTGATGTATAACTGCCAAGGTATATATAGTTACTGTGACAAACTGATGTATAACTGCCAAGGTATATATAGTTACTGTGATAAACTGATGTATATCCATCTTAGTTTTTATAGTAACTGAGATAAACTGATGCATATCTGACCCTGTTGGTACAGTAACTGAGATAAACTGATGTATAACTGTCTGGGTATATATAGTTGCTGCGATAAACTGATTTATATCTGACTCTGTTGTTATACAAACTGAGATAAACTGCTGTATATCTATCTGGGTTGTAATTGTACTAAGATTAAGTGCTGTATATCTGTCTCTGTTGTTACATTAACTGAGATAAACTGATGTATATCTGTCTGGGTATATATAGTAACTGAGATAAACTGATGTATAACTGCCAAGGTATATATAGTTACTGTGACAAACTGATGTATAACTGTCTGGGTATATATAGTTACTGAGATAAACTGATGTATATCTGTCTGGGTTTATAAAGTTACAGATATAAACTGATGTATTTCAGACTCTGCTGTTACAGCGAGATAAACTGATGTAGATCTGTCTGGGTATATATAGTTATTGACATAAACTGATTTATATCTGACTCTGTTGTTATAATAACTGTGATAAACTGAGGTATATCTGTCTGGGTTTTTTATAGTAACTGTGATAAACTAATGTATATCTGTCTTGGTTTTTTTTAAAGTAACTGAGATGAACTGATGTATATCTGTCTGGGTTGTTATAGATAGATGAAAACTCTTAGCCTGCTTGTTTGTAAATAACCCTAGCTGGTTGTTGATGCATTTATTATCTTGTAACAACTTTATGAAATGACAACAGTACATATCAGTAGAGCCTCAGCAGCAAATAAAGTAGATCCTGACCAGGCAGCTGCCAGCGCAAATCTGATTCTGCAATTATTTGCCTGTAACTGATCAGGTTCTGCTTAGCAGGCTAAGAGATAACAAACATTGACAATACTGACGTGCTGGCGTATATAAGCAGGAACACATAACTTACTGCTGAGAAGTGGGAACTTTTGAAGTTAGGCCAGCGCCTAAGTTTTCCACAATATACTCCCTAAGAAAAAAGGTCAATATAACAACATCAACATACTGATAGTTTAAAGGGGCTGTACCTGTATAATAACTCTGAACATTTTAAAGGTACCCACAAGTTCCAATTTAAAAGACTGTAAACTACAAGAAAGTATTAACTTAAACCAATCTGACAAAACTGCACAAACAATGTATACATATCTTCAATACTTGTCTTTGTCATAAACAGTTTAATCAAGAACATTATTACAAATAACATTAACTGCAAACAATTTTATCATTATAAATTTTATAGTTATACTATTGCAATAATAAAATCATATATAATATCTATATGTTTACTTCATGAGAGGGGTAAATAATCATATAAAACATTTAACAAATTGGAAAAAATATGTATTAATTTCATCTTTTTAATGTTACAAAAAAAACAATTACTAAGAAACATTGTTTTACAGCAAAAACTATATTCCTGCTCAAGAATCTAGAAAACATATATAAGAAAGACAATATAGAAGCAGTACTAATCTAATACAGATCTAGGTCGAAGCCTGCAAAATACAGTTTCAAACAGTATATACAGACATATATTCTGGAGTTTCTGGATCAATGAATGGAGTTAATGTATAAATCTTTTCTAGTATACAGTCATCTCAAAGCTATCAAGTAGTCATAAGTAGTCATCTACTAGTTACCAAGTAGTTATCAAGTAGTCATCAATTAGTCATCAATTAGTCATCAAGTAGTAATCAATTAGCCACCAAGTAGTCATCTTGTAGTCACTAGGTAGTCATCAAATAGTCAGCAAGAAGTTATAAAGTAATCAACAAATAGTCATCATGAAGTGGTCACCAATCATCAAGTTTTGAAAAGCAACAGTGTTTAAACACAAATGAAAAGGGCCGAATAATATCAGTGTATTAAATATTTTTAATACAATCATTTTGCAATGTTTTACTTGTGGATTATAGAAGAACTGACTTTTACCAGGCAAGTGGAGGTCGTAATTTTGAATCAGCTATAATATTGCAATTTTAAAACAAGGCATTATGTAGACAGAAAATCTTAAAATGTAGAAAAGAAAGTCAGATTATGGTGAGTTTGACAGCTTGATTAAGCAAAAGAATAGACAGATGCTGATTAGGAATTTGGATCAGATATAGTGTTGTTATTTTGTAGAAATATTATTTTGCCTAGATTGTTAAAGATATACATTATTGTTTCTAGAATCCTTTCTGTTAAAATTTCAGTTGTTTAAGCTTAGTGCCGCTTTCTGTTGTGACAGCTAGTACGTTACACTACTAAAACTAGAAGTGTGTATGATACAATACAAAAGACAAGCAACAGATTGTAGATATCAGTGCTATACAGCAACATGAGAACAAACAATAGCAGACATTTAGACACACCTTTGAAAAAAACCATCGTCAACACATCTGAAAATGCACATAAGCTTTATAACAACACACGAAATAACAATGAATATTTCAAAGGTATTTTTAAAGAAAATAATACACCTTAATCCAAAAATGGTGGAATGAGTATATAAAAAAGACAATGTCAGTAATATTAATATAGACTTTTATTTAATTGTGGTGAGGAATTCAAACAAATAACCATTTTTTCAGTATTAAATTAAAGAACTTAACTAAACAAGACACTGTGTTCAGAAAACACATATGACCCCAGTAGCATAGTTTGACATAGAAGTTGACAAATATCCAACTTGCAAAACAGGTTAACCATTTCTCTAAGTACAAAAAGCCGAGATTACCTGTGAAATAAGGTAACTGGAGTTATGTAACTTGTCTGAGTCATGACCTGTGGACTGTTTAGTAAGAGTGTGAACTTTCATGCTACTGCTCTTTAAAGAAATTGAGAAATATCCAACTTGCCAAAAATGGTTAACCGGACAGACGAACGTACAGTTCAATTATTAGATGCCAGGGGCATAACAATTTGTATTGTTCCCAATTCATGAAAGAAGTTAAAAAAGTAAATATGTAACCTTATCCTGTGTGTATTCTTTATGTTAATAGAAAAAAGAAGTGTACTTACTCAACAGTTATTTTGGGAGTCTGTTTCATCCAGATATCCCCTGTATCAACCTCCTCATTAGTCTCATCCTAGATGGACAAATCACACAAATCAGCACAGTGGTAAAATACAATCAGGAGTCTAGGCCTCACATAAGAACATTGACAGCCAATGGTGGTAAGCTCCATCTATTGTAACCCTTTACCTGCTATGCAAGACTTATGCTTAGGATGAAAATGTAGATCTAGATAAAACAACTTTACTGGAAGCTGTCCCATAAGGATCTACTTCTCCTGACATTGGGCAAACCTGTAGGAGCACTACCCTTAAATCTGCATTAGGGTTAGCAAGGGACATAATTTCTATAATTTATTGAAGACTGCTATGTTGAGGCCCAGGTTAGAAAGGAGTCTGATACTCCATTCCCTGGAGCTGATGGTTTACCAATTGGGCTACCAGGTCCAGTAGTAAGATTTCACATTTGACATTGATAAATCTAGCTCAATAAGGTTAAAGAAGTACAGATATAGAGATATAGATACAAATAGAAGAGAAGCAACTGTTACAGCCTACTGCATGACAGATGTCTAAATCTTTAGTGCTGTAAAATTGCGCTTGTTAACTTTTTTGTTATATATGGCTTGTGAGTCTTAGAATAAGTAAAAAATACACTATATGACCATAGACACTATAACATTACCAATATTAAGATCTTTAAAAAAAACTTGCATTAGACATTTCTACACAGCTTACTTTTTATGAACAGTATGCTCAACTACAAAGGTACATGGATAAAGTAATGAAGTGAACTGAAGTGTAAGAACAAGCCAATGCCAGAATGCCTGAATGATAAGGTAGATGACAGTATCATGTTACCTGCATGGTTGTCTGCTGAACATCTGACAGGAGGTGGAAGAATTTACAGCAGAAGTCCTGCTCAGCTAGACATAATGGTTCCAACTCACACAGCACCTTGTCAAACACCTGCAGGACATTAAGTGTACTCTACGAGTTCATATTTTTGACATACCGTATTTTCTCACTTATAAGACAGGGATTTTTCCTTTAAATTTCATGTTCAAAGTGTGGGGTCTGTCTTATAGGCAGGATCTAGCGACCTGGCAAAAAGTTTTCATGTTTTTTTCCGGGTGAAAACATACCACATAAACTTGTTAGCAGTTATGCAATGACCCGACATGCTGTCATTATCGACCGCCGATAATTTACCTTTATTGAAACTTTGAATTGTGTTGGTCAATGATTAACTGTCTCACATACATTTCCCTTTGTTCTGCATGAAACACAGCTTATAATCCGTCAGTAAACACTGAAACAAATTTTCAACTTCAGTCTGCCATAAATACCAAGCTGGAATTTACTTGGCGTTTCTGTGTAGACTTGCCTCATTACACAGCTCAAGTGACTGACTCTGAGATAAGCTGTGGTCAAGGTAATATCGATCGGATCAGTTTGACAGTGAGGGAGTGAATGATGTGTTTTTATAAGCAGCTGCAGACTACATTTCTCCATGAAATTATTGATTGGTGGCATGTACACAAGGACAGTGCACTGTTCCCCGATATATCTGTCATACCAGACTTGGTTACATAGATCAAAGAAATTATTGTCATGCCGCCACGCGCTACAGGATAGCAGTGCAGCTGAGACTAGAAACATCCCCCAAGATGTGAAAATTACAGTCACTGTTTACCAATTAACCCTTTTGTTGAGACAGCATGACTGGTCGACGCTCCTGTTCATTTTTTCGCCTCGTCTTATAAGCGGGCCGAATCAGAAACCGGCAATTTCACAGGTGAAGTAGGGGGGTCGTCTTATAAGCGAATAGTCTTATAAATGAGTATGTACGGTACATAATTATTCTGTTTGCTAAAAAATGAAGGTAAACAAACTTAATTTATAAAAGTAGTATCTTAACATATAAAAAACATAAATACATCATCAAGGGATGATTCAAAGGGCAGAATAGAACTGTTTCTGCATTCTGCAAGGACATCAAATGCAGAAGTCTACCATACTGAAAGTGAAATCATAAACTAAAATGTAACTAACTTCCAATTTAGAAAAATCCAAGGGAATTTTTTTTTAAAATGTCCAAAAGATAAATGAATTTGATATATCTTACCTGGTCAAACAGGTGCCTCATGGCATTGTCTGCATCTGAGCCATGACCCAGGGAGACAGAGTCCACACTGTGTATCGACCCTGCTCTGGCCCGCACATCCAGGGTTTTGTTAAGGCTTGCCGAAGACCCACTTAACTTGAGGCCACTCCCCATACCCAAACCTGCAGAGGAAATAGAATGGTGATGCTTATGGCAAAACATGAAAAATGTGAAAAGAATGCCCTATATGAATTTTGTAAGTATTCTCTATTAATTTGAATGTATACTTTTAACTGTCATTTTTTGGCAGTGTTGTCCACAGCTATGAGAATGCTAAAGCACAAAGGATTGGCACTCACTGATTACTACCTGAGTAACTGACTTGACTAACCATGAACAGTCTTCATGTCTGGGGAAAAGTAGTGCGATACAGAAACAAATGTGTCGAAGGAGATACATCAATTATGTCCAGACTCACTTCGAATAAATATATCTGAGTTTACGACAGACTATGCATTATTTACTAGATATTTATTCACTGCCTTCTGCAACTATATACCAGTTTATGGTAGATTTTATTTGTACTATGGTCCATCAATGGTAGTTCTGATGCCACTAAATTTCAGCATTTCTGTCTGAGTTAGTTACTGCATGCATTTGGAAAAAAATGGTGCTATCGCGATTTAGATCACAGGGGTAAAGTGTTGAGAAAGTAAGTAACTAGGAACTAATTTTGAAATTAGTGTTTTTTGATTGCATCTAATAGCTCTTGTAAGCACTATTTTATACTAACTTAAGTTCAAATGCAGAAAGCTGTGTATGTATAATGTAATAGTTTCTATTATCGAATGTCCCAATGGATAATCTATATTTGTAGAAGAATTGGTTTCTGCAGCCATGAAGACTAGCTGCTTTTCAATGTTTTGAGTATTCAATATACCACAGAATAATTTAAAGTGACCATTATTTACAAACTGTTAATTGCTTATAGGGTAAAACTTACACCACATAGTGCTTTTAAGTGCTTTGATTTATTTTGAGTGTGAGTTATGGAACATTATTTAGGCTTTTTTAATTAACAGGATTTAAAATTCATGGAGTAATTCATTAAAACAGTTGCTAGCATATAATACAATTAACAATGAACAGAACTTAAATATCTTACTTGACCTTCCTCCTTTTCCTGCCATCCTCTGTTTTGCATATTCCATAAATTCTTGGATCTCTCTTGTGTAAAGCTTGGATAGGTTTTGTGTATACACCTACAAAAGAGACCCATGCTTATTTGTGCTGATTGCAATTCATTTAATTGAAGAATTTTATAAGGTAAAAGAAGTTTATAGTGTAAATAAAATGGCACAATACAGGATCCAGTCAGATATGGTAGCAGCATCATATTCACCCTTTTAAACAATTTTAACATGCTTTATGAAGGCATGGATTCGTGGAAGCATTTAAAATGTTTTCTGTTTTCTTTAGATGCAAAACAAAAGGATATTTTTTTCATTTTTAACAAAATTTGAACAGTGTTATAATAACAAAGAGGTTTGATTTACCTTGGCCAGTTCCTTGAAGCTCTTCAAGTCAGCATTCTTGAGCCAGATCAGGAGGTCAGTGTAGGGCGTCAGATCACGGTGGCAAGAGTGGTGCTGTGGCAGCTTCAAGTCCGGTGCATGACGACTCAATGTCTCTCCCATCTCATTGCCCTAACAACACAAGATAGAGACAGGTTAAACAGGAGGCAATAAAATAAGGCTTTAAGTGTAATAATGGATATTCTCAACCAGAGAAATGAAATATTGCCTGAGCCTCAGTAATATGTCAGTTCAAAAGATGACAATATTACTATCACCCTTGCAGGTATGTGTTATTTATTTTATTATAAAAAAACAAACCTAGCCCATACCAGCTTAGGCATTTTTTGGCAAAAAGCCAAAAGATCTTTTCCCACAATTTAAAGAAGTTTTGGGCAATAATCAATGTCAGGGTGTAGTATCAATTCTGTATTCAGTGTCCAGTGTTGCAACTGGTGCCACAAAAAATGTTCCTGTCTAAAGTCTGTCACAATCAATACCAATTAGTCTGCCGACACAGAGGCTGCCAGATCATACTGTTAAGTCCCAAAGCCAAATATGTGACTCAAATGATGCATTCGGCCTACTCAGTTAAGCAGTTGATGCATCTGGTAGACCTGATGCTGCTATCAGGAGGTGTATTATATCTACATGGGCAAGATGACACCTTTTGTCTCAGTGTTTTGAAAAACACTGGTACCTTGCTTTGTTCAAGACTCAACATCCACCTTCATTCTGCTGTATTGCAGTCAAACCTTGGTCAATCATCTGCAGACTGCCGACTGGAAGACCTTTAGACAGCAAGTCTAAATGTCAATAAGCAAGGCAAAATAAAGGGGGTTACACTAGACAAAAACTGCCTGTTAGAATGCCATTGTCTCTCTCCATAAAAAATTGATCTGCTTTGCATTCTTCATTTTGGAAGTAGCTTGAAGACGGGGGCCATGTCAGCCAACAAAAGTGATGACCAATGAACTAAATAGTCTTGGTCTTACAGAAGCAGATCTAAGGAAGTCATGGCTACAACTTAAATGGCGAGACATACCTGGTGTATGAAGAGGTTGTTGAGGTGGTATGCCAGCCTCTTTGAGAATGCAACTGTCAGTTTCCTGAAGAGCTTCATTTGCTCCTCCACACCCACCATCTTCTGCAGTGCTGAAATATACACAATTAAGGGCAAGCAATAATTGTGTCTGTTCTTCAACATAGATGATTTGGCAGGAAATGAATGAGAACAAAAATCAGATCTGATTGTGTGGTATAGGAAAATTATAAGATACATTGTGTGGTAAAGGAAAATTATAAGATACATTGTGTGGTATAGGAAACTTATAAGAAACATAGTGTGGTATAGAAAAATTATAAGAAACATTGTGTGGTAAAGGAAAATTATAAGAAACATTGTGTGATAAAGGAAAATTATAAGAAACATTGTGTGATATAGGAAAATTATAAGAAACATTGTGTGGTATAGGAAAATTATAAGAAACATTGTGTGATATAGGAAAATTATAAGAAACATTGTGTGATATAGGAAAATTATAAGAAACATTGTGTGATATAGGAAACTTATAAGAATCATTGTGTGGTATAGAAAATTATAAGAAACATTATGTGATAAAGGAAAATTATAAGAAACATTGTGTGGTATAGGAAAATTATAAGAAACATTGTGTGATATAGGAAAATTATAAGAAACATTGTGTGATATAGTAAACTTATAAGAAACATTGTGTGGTATAGGAAACTTATAAGAAACATAGTGTGGTATAGGAAAATTATAAGAAACATTGTGTGATAAAGGAAAATTATAAGAAACATTGTGTGATAAAAGAAAATTATAAGAAACATTGTGTGATATAGGAAAATTATAAGAAACATTGTGTGATATAGGAAAATTATAAGAAACATTGTGTGGTATAGGAAACTTATAAGAAACATTGTGTGGTATAGGAAAATTATAAGAAACATTGTGTGATAAAGGAAAATTATAAGAAACATTGTGTGATAAAAGAAAATTATAAGAAACATTGTGTGATATAGGAAAATTATAAGAAACATTGTGTGATAAAGGAAAATTATAAGAAACATTGTGTGATAAAGGAAAATTATAAGAAACATTGTGTGATATAGGAAACTTATAAGAATCATTGTGTGGTATAGAAAATTATAAGAAACATTATGTGATAAAGGAAAATTATAAGAAACATTGTGTGATAAAAGAAAATTATAAGAAACATTGTGTGATATAGGAAAATTATAAGAAACATTGTGTGATATAGGAAACTTATAAGAAACATTGTGTGATATAGGAAACTTATAAGAAACATTGTGTGGTATAGGAAACTTATAAGAATCACTGTGTGGTATAGAAAATTATAAGAAACATTATGTGATAAAGGAAAATTATAAGAAACATTGTGTGGTATAGGAAAATTATAAGAAACATTGTGTGATATAGGAAAATTATAAGAAACATTGTGTGATATAGGAAAATTATAAGAAACATTGTGTGATATAGGAAAATTATAAGAAACATTGTGTGGTATAGGAAACTTATAAGAAACATTGTGTGGTATAGGAAAATTATAAGAAACATTGTGTGATAAAGGAAAATTATAAGAAACATTGTGTGATAAAAGAAAATTATAAGAAACATTGTGTGATATAGGAAAATTATAAGAAACATTGTGTGATAACGGAAAATTATAAGAAACATTGTGTGATAACGGAAAATTATAAGAAACATTGTGTGATATAGGAAAATTATAAGAAACATTGTGTGATATAGGAAAATTATAAGAAACATTGTGTGGTATAGGAAACTTATAAGAAACATTGTGTGGTATAGGAAAAGTATAAGAAACATTGTGTGATATAGGAAAATTATAAGAAACATTGTGTGATAAAAGAAAATTATAAGAAACATTGTGTGATATAGGAAAATTATAAGAAACATTGTGTGATATAGGAAAATTATAAGAAACATTGTGTGATAAAGGAAAACTATAAGAAACATTGTGTGATATAGGATACTTATAAGAATCATTGTGTGGTATAGAAAATTATAAGAAACATTATGTGATAAAGGAAAATTATAAGAAACATTGTGTGATATGAGTAAATTCTAAGTGGAAAACTTCTGCATGATATGTAATGATAGTGATTGTCACTTGTCTGCTGTGTAATAATACTTAGTGGTAATCTTTTTTGTGATATGTGATACTAAGAAGAAACTGTTTTTGTGATATGTGATGACACTATCAGCAAGTAGGAACCATTGTGTGCTGTATTGATACTAAATGGTAATCTTTTGTGTGATATGTGATAAGACTGAGTGGAAACAGTTTGTGTGATATGTGATGAAAATAAGTGGAAACTTTTTATGTGATTTGTGATGATACTAAGTCGGAACAGTGATATGATGATAGTAAGTAGGAACCATTGTGTGCTTAATTGATACAAAATGGTAGCCTTTTGTGTGATACATTGTGATAAGTGGTAACTTTTGTGCTATTGAATGCTATGAAGTGGAAAGCTTTGTGACCGAGTGTGGGTATACATGTATATGTATGTTTGTTGGTTAAGTGTGTTAAACATACCACTAACAATCTTTTAGGAATCTAAAGTTGGTGTTTACCTAAAGCTATGTTGCTACCTTCTATAGGATAATGCCAGCAGGTGAGATATCATACAGTGCACACTGGACTTAAATCTACAGAGACATGTCCAGATCCTGCAAATGGCCAACATGTGGCGAACTATCATGATAAACTAAGTTTAAATTCAGGATCGATACACTTACTATTTTAATGACTCTAGTAGATCTAGAACTGTGATTGAACCTTGAATCATTTGTATTGTGGGGTTATGTTCCCACTTACAATGATGGCCAGTATATATGAGGATGATTGTGTATGCTCTCATGGGTAACGTAAGATGTAAGAGAAACAGTTTATGCACTTTATGTCACTATATGTTGATTGTGTTAACCATCCCATAAATGACCTTTCATTTATACAGAGACAGTGCAATAAGCCATACTTACATAAAGTATGAATATGTGTCAATGCTTTTCTATGTGTATACATTGAGTAAACATTAACTCTTGAGTAATAACAAAGCTTTACCTGGATGGATGCTGGCTCGGACACACCTCTGCAGCTGATGTGCGGCAGCAGTGCAGTCCAGTATCCCATTTGGGGTGGACAGATCGCCTTCCATCAGGGATGTGCTGTACTTCTGGTCCAGGTCCAACTGGTGCTGTGGGGAGAACAGGTAGGAGGCTACTGTAGGGTAATTCACAAGTCTGGATAACCACAAAGTTGAATGCCTTGGCAATAAGTGCAGATACAGATCAGCAAGCATTTCTCTTCTACCAACCCTCATTGTTTGTTGTTGTTTCTTTTCTCACAATGCACTGAGACAATTATAATCATAATTGCAAAATTCAGCTAATAATTGGTGGAGAAAGATCTCAGACTTATGTCTGGTTAGGACTACCAGAGCACTGCAGGTTAGCTGGAAAACCTCTCTACGTGAGAGTGCTCACCCTAACCAGGACTCAAACCCACATGGTTAGGGGCCAGGGAGTTACAAGTCGGCAACTCTTACAGCTCAGTCACTGGCACCCCTGCCAATACATTAGGCTATCACTTGATGCTATAAAAATGTATAACTAACAACAACAAAACCTGCATAGAAGACTTTATAATCAAGTGTTGCTAAATCTGTTACCTGCAAAATATGATGGTTAACGTGTTATATGAAACAATTTGAAAATAAATCTATCCATGAAAATGAAGAAGTGTGGTAAGATCCTGATTAAAGGGTACATACCACTAAATTCTCGAGCTCCTGCAGCAACTTTTGGTGATTGGTGTTTCTGACAGAGATCAGGGTATCCTTGTCCTTCATCACTTCCATCTGCTCTTTCACCGACTGGTAACCGGAACATAGGTAATGTATTGTACTTGAAAGTTGCACAACTCAACTATCTGTTATAATTTCAATGCATTATATATTGTACATATAATTAAACAGTACCTGGAGGTGCATAATTCTACTCCTTTTTGAGGAAAGAAAGCATTAATATTTCAATTTAAAACTCTAAGCCACATTTATCTTTGTTTAACATAATACATGAAATTAGCATATGGTGTTTAAATATTTTTTTACGGTCTATTGCAACAAAAGAAATAAAAAAGTAATTAACAGAACAAACTTACCTGGAACATGTACTCAAAGAATTTATTTTTATGTAAACATCAATCTTTAACTTACCCAAGTAAACCCATACCTGTAATATCTTGTCATATGAGTCTAGTTTACTCTCAATGGTCTCGGCTTGTTCTATTCCATCATCCAAAAGTTTCATCAGGTTCAAGACTTGGTCCTCACTACCCATAATGGAGTGGATGTTGGCCTGTATAAACAACAAGGGGGTTGATTATAAGATATGAGGTATCTCTGATCACACTGGTTTTGTCCTATCATTTAAGTTTTAAGTTTTGGCCAAATTTGTTGTGCTTTGTTGTTGATATTTATTTCTTGAATACTCAAGAAAGAACCTGCAAATAACAAACATACACTTAGACGTATAAAGCAGATATGCATAATTTACGTACAGAAGTAAAAGTTTAACATTACAGTAAATAGTCCTTGCATTATAACTCTCCAACATTTCAAACAATGCACTAAAGTTTCTAATTCAATATAGATTTCAATGAATTCAAAACAAAGAATTACAAGTAAGCTACAGTTACTTAATTATTAGTCTACTTAAACTTAGTCAGAACTGGTCGTAAGTTGCTTGCTTCAGATTAACAACTCTTAGTAGCGATTAAAAAAACAACCCAACCTCTGCATACAATTTTATAGACTGATGCTTACTGAACGACAATGCTTACTGAACAAAATTTGAGTGGTAAATGCATAGAATAATGTTTGGGTGTTGTTCATGTAAAATGTGCCCACTTATTTAAAATCTCACTCTCAGAAGAATGCATGCACAACAGACAGACAAGATGAAGACAGATGAACAGGTAACTGACAAACTAAACAAGACAAGCCATACCATTATCCATGAATATAGCGTGTAAAAACAATGGACAAGACATTCAACACTATCAAAGTTGAAAGTGACAAACAAGACATATTATTCAAAACAGTCAAGTACACATGCAACCCCACTAACACTTGAACAAAGACTAAATGAAGATTCAATTGATATTAAATAATAAAAAGATTAGATGTATTTCAACAGCCCACACTATACTATGAAATTTTTATAAGTCGAAACTTTCTTGCTTACACTACCTAACATAAGCAAACTATCTCTCACCCCATCAAGTACAGACAGCTGTTTGGAGAGCTGCTCTGCGAAACTCTCAGCATTGCTGATGGCAACTTGGCAACTGGTCATCAATGTTTCTAGGTCTGTTTCCTCCTTGGTAGAAAGGGCCTGATAGTCTTCCAGCTCTGTAGACATCCCCCCACTCTCCTGGGATGTCTGACCTCCAGCCTGCACTGGTTTCACGATCTCTACAGTGATAAACCATAACATATGCACAGTGTCATATATCCTGAGAACACATACTTCTCTATTAATTTCCTACCCTCCAGGGACTTCTGACCTCCTACTAGCACTGACTTCATCTCTTATGATCATATCATCAAGCAATTAATTTCACGTAATAAAAAATTCATATGTTTTATAAAAAAACATCCTCCTGACACAACTATAGTTATGTTGATGACATCAAGCCCTATGCAGTGATGCAGCAGAGAAAATGCACGAACAAATCAAAGAACCAGTGGCACAGCATCGGTTAACAGGAACAAATCCTCACAAAGGAGTTCTTGTTTTTAAAAAGTCCAGGACTCTACCTACTCACTAACAAGCGTCTCATATCATAAAAAACAGACTGACACTTCTTCTATGACAATGTGCAATGAAAGAGCATGAGATGAACATGCTTACAACAATGTTTGCTATGCCATTACAGATTTGTCACTAGGGTCAACTGATACTAATCTTGGCCATAAACACTAAAATGTCATACTTTTAGTAAAAAAATCAAATGAAGAATGATTAACATGTGTATATAAAAGTTCATATATAAACTAAAACTGTGTTCTGATGGCTAATGAATACCCCAATTCCTACTCTCTGTTAAAAATCTATCTTATATCAAACTCTAAAATAACAGGGCAAAAGAGTTTATATACAATGACTTTGTTCTTTTGTTTACAAGGCTCTATGGACTAATTTGACAAACATCTGAGATAGGTATTCATAGAAATGAAAAAAATTGTTTGTAATACAAAAGTTAAAGATACCATAAAATTACTTCAGCGAAATATCGCAAGTCTGGGTACTTATACTTACCTTCTAGAAGTCTAGCAGGGACATTTACAAAGTCAGGCTTGTCGACCAGGTGTCTCTCAGAAAGCTGATAGTGGAAAAAAAAACAATCATTAATTTACTTCTAGTAATGAACAAAAGGTTTCCATGTATTGTCAATTTTTCCTATTAATTATTACACATTAGAAATATTGATACATTTAGTGGGAAATTAAGAGGGAAAATACATGTTCATGTCAGCTTGCAAAATGAGGATCAATGACAGACCTACGCTCATTTACTTCAACGCCACAATAACTCCCCACTTTAAGCACATGACATGATACCAAACCTGTACTGGACTGTACTGACACCCAGCAAATCAGTTGTGGAACAAACCGTATACCTGCTTGAATGTTAGCTAAAGAGCTATACCACTACTATTTTAAAGGGCTTCCAACTGCCCTACCTTGTCCGGTCAGATGCATCTCTAATCCCCGAACCAGTTAACCTTAAAGGCATTGTCACCCTGCTGATAACTCATGGTGTAGAAGGGGGAAAATTGGGTAATAAACCACTAATTGGAATTTACTGATCATGTTATGCAACACGTCACATGGTCAACCAGAGCTGGTTATAATGGGAAGTAATAGATTATATGACATGATGAACTGTGCACATGTCAATCAAATAGATACAGCATCTATTTACCATTTATTTAAACAATTAATCAGGTCTAAAAACTGTAACAGACAAATCATTAAACGAGCAATTAATCACTTAATTTATGAGTCTAATTTCTGTTTAAAGGTAACCAAAGATTATCAGCTGACCTTCCACAGACAGGAGATAAATGCCTCCTTATCCTCCACACTGCTGGCATTCCATCGATATACCTTGTCAAACTGCAGGTCAAACTCAGCTAGCTCCTGCAATATAAGGCAACAGTACTAATGCAACACAACAAAAGAAGGATGTAAAAACCATTTGAGATATATTATATTGTTCTCCTGAATCAGACATTAATGCAATGTTAAGTAGTAGGATCTAAAGATATGATCTCTTTGTCATGATTACACAACTTTCACAATTTTTCTTTATACTTCTTGTGATTTTCTCCATGTCATAATTACATGAAGTGACAATATACAGACAATTTAACTTCAAATGTTGTTAAATGGTGGCTCTTCAGTTATTATGATTTATTTATATATTACACACAAATCTGCTTCTAATGTTACCTTGTCTTTGTCCTTTCCATCAACAATCTTGAGCTCCTGGAGTGTCCATGTGACCTTCTTTTTGAATATTTCCCCCCTCTCTGCTTTCTTTACCTGGTAAACGTGTACCTGAGTGGTGCCTTCAACTGTGGGACTCACTGAAATACAAACAGGATGGTGCTGGTCATAAATAAAGTTTAAAATACACGATACAAGTGTATACTGGCACCTATCATGCATGGGGAGTGCATTATATCCTTTAATTATAAAGAAAATGTCAAAATAGAACTGCAGACTTGAACATAACCTGTTGAGTTCCCATTAAGACTCACCCAACCAGAATTCTAAAGAATGGATCTCAAATAAGTGAAGATGTCATGGATATAGAGCCTTTCATAAATAGTTGGTTATTGTAGATGCAGTGAAACTAAAGTAACATCGACTATGAAACAGCGAAGCAAATATCGCTGCCTATGTTGTTGTGAACTCATCAACTATAACTCATCAAAAGTCCCAACTTTCAATACTATAAAATGAATGTAATTTTCTCTCAATATATCAATGTTCATACACTATCATTAAATTTTGGTTGTTACTCATTTTCTTATCTGGTCCCTAAGTCAATGTTTCAAATAAATAACAACTGTCAATTAGCTCCATAGAAAAAATCACTTTAAGGTGTGATTAGCCAACTAAGGTAACTGCATGTAGTCAAATAGACTGGATGAGACACTTGCTCACGACAGTGTAAACTGCTCAGGAAATGGTGAGTCAAAGTTAATGATATAAACCATCAGTAAACACTGCAGCATTTGTACTAGTTTTCTTGAGCTTGTATGTTTGCCCCTTGTCAAGTAGGGTTACAATCAATATAGGTGTCTGTTGTGATGTTTCGAAGAAGCTATCTTAGCCTGACAAATAATAATGATCATAGTTGATTGGAATGAAAACATGATTCCAATCCTGGCACAATCTTATTATTTTATTTTAAAGTCCCACATGTCATGTTGAAGGATTTTCTGCAAAATTTGAGATAAATTTATTTTACTCTAAGTGGAGTCCTACTTATTAAACGTATACTACATGTACTTTATGCCTGTGTTATTTTTGCAATTTACCATATCAGTTTCCACGTGCTTTGCGTTTACACATGCATGTATTCATTGTTCCATTTTATGACATTTTTGTCTTATGTACATATAAATTTGTTAACTAAAACATGTTATGTATGTGGGTATAAAGGTAAAACTTGCTTTTTAAAAGGTTTTTAAAACAAATTATTTAAAGCATTCCTTGAAAGCATGTGTTCAATTTGTTACAATGATTGCTCATTTTGTAACACCTACAACAAAAATGGTGATGGATTTACAGGGTACAAATGAAATGGAATAAACAAGGTTTCACTAAATACTGAACATGATAGTTTTTAACAACAACCATATCTAAGATCATTAGATGGTATTCAGATGTAACTGCTTTAAGAAATACTTAAACACACACGCACACACAACTTACATGCAGCACATAGGAAGCTGGTTTTACTGCTTTTCTTCTTTTTTCCCGCTTGGGTGACACTGACAAGGCCCACCAACCTTTCATCATTGGGCAAGAACACATCCTTCTGTAGGGTATGTTTAATGGCCGTCATCTTCTAGCTTTAACATTGAGTCCTATAACGAAATAGGTTTCATTCATCATCACAGTGAATTGAATAGTTATAGAAATATAAACCAGCCTGAAGGTTCCAGATTAGTAGTTGGGAACGGCACTGCTATCAATTCTAGGGGGTCTTTTTTATATTGACTATAAGAGACATGTGGAAAAGTCTGTGTTGCCTTTGATACCTGTGAAAGACTTAAATGAACCAATTACTTGTCATATAAAAACTAAAGATTTCACATTTTTACATGTTGAGTCAGAACAGTACTTTCAAAGACATTATTTTCATTGCAAACATTTTTTTCATCTGCCTGTCTGCCAATAAATCAATGAGGCAATCTATATTTTTTAACTTAACATTCCACCTTCATATATAATTAGAAAAAAATGTTTTGACTCTAAAATGACTATATGGCTTTGTTTTCTTTGATTCTCAGGAATTTAGGCTAACAAAAAGGCCTTTGTCACTAAAGGATATGTTGTCATATTACCATGGTCAACAGCAATTAATTTATTTTTTTTGCTACATCAGCTCATCATCTATTAACATAATTGAGGAGCAAGTAAGGAAAATTGATGCAGTACAGTGAAAAATTATGCCAGACAGTATCTTAAAGTGATAAATAGGTAAACATATAGTATAGTTAATCATTTTAATAAGTATTTATATTATAGAAAAAGAATCTATGCTAAAAAAATTTTGCATGTGAACACTTTTATTTTCACTTTTTATTTTCCTTTATAACAGTGGTATAAATGAATAAAAAAATGCACTAAAGTTCAAATATTAAAAACATAAACAGTTAACTAGGTTGAGGAAAAATATAGTTCAATAAAGGCGGGAAATAACAACATTACATAAATATACACCACCATATCTTTAGCATTTCAGTTAGGATTTATCAAAATACATATCGTCGATTTATTCGTTTTCACACACACCAGTTTTCATGCACTTTGTAAACATCTGGGTTTTCGCAGGATGCAAGTTTTAATGATATCAGCCATTACATGTTAGAAACAATGAAATAGAAAGTGAAGCGTCTGTCAGAAAAACATGCGGAAAGTACCCCTAGCCATGGTAAAATACGGATTTTATTTACATTTTCCTAAAAACAAGTCATTTTCTTATTACTTTTTGATGTCTTTCATTCTTTCATACAAAATAAAAGAAAATAGCACGATTGGAAATAAAAAATAATTTGACGTCTGCTCCCATGATATGTCAAATGGATCACATGACCTTTTTTGTCTATAACATTAACATATTTCATGTAAATAAAAACAATATGCGCACTAGTTTTTATGATTTTTATTGGGATTTTTACGTTTTTCTTTCAGGTTTCCTGTGGCCCATACCGCCCTTACTCCGCCACTGCTATGACAAATGCGTACATGCAGATTAAGGAAAGTGGGTTGTCAATTAGGAAGACAGCCAGGGAGTATGGGATCCCTGAAGCCACATTAAGAAACAGGTTTTCAGGGATGGTAGATCCAGACGTCAGCGGGTCTGGACCTGATACTTTATTTATGCAGGAGGAAGAAGCAAGGATTTCAATTCACCTCAAGTTCATGTCAAGTGTTGGGTATGGATATTGCCGGTAAGATTTTAGATAGATATATTCTGTTTTTAATAAGTACTGTAATTAAAGACTTGTTTATTTAGATTTATTTATTATTTTAATTTTTTTCACGTCCGAGGTCATTGATGTAGCCAGCGAGTATGCTGTTAGTCTTGGATACAGAGATGCTAGCCACCCTCTTGGACTCAAATGGTTGGCTAATTTCATGGGAATATGGCCAGAGTTGAAGGTGCTGAAGCCAAGGGGACTGCAGCTACAAAGGGCTAAAGCAACATCGGAAGAATGTGTGACCACTTATTTTGACGAGTTTTAAAAATCCTTACAAAATATAACCATTCAGTTAAACCAGAATGAATATACAATGTTGATGAAAAAGGTCTCTCAACAGCCCATAAACCACCAAATATTGTTACTGAAATTGATACCTAACCACCATCCATAACTTCGAGTAAAAGGTCAACAGTCATAGTTATTGGCTGTGGTAATGCTCAAGGTCCACCTTTTTTCACTTTTTCCAGGTGAGAGTATGCAAAAGGGGCTCTTGGACTGAAAAACAACTAGAGCAGACAGCACTGTCACATCATCTGGCTGGACTAATTCATCAGTATTTCAGGCATACCTCGAGAACCACCCTCTGAAATACTTAACTGCCAGAAGCCTAGACAGCCCAGTCCTCCTAATGTATGATGGGCACAGGTCCCATATTTCTCAGAATGTTATTGACTAGGCAAAACGGAAAAATAACGTACTGTTTGTATTGCCTGCCCATACTAGCCATATCCTCCAACCAATGGACATAGGTTGCTATGGTCCTTTTGAGTGCATTTTCAATGCCATTTCACACAAGTTCATGAGGGAAAAATGTGGTAAACAAATCAACAGAAATAACTTTTGTATGTTAGGGGTCAGTCACACAGCAAAAACGCATGAATCACACACAATTACGTACAGATTTTCGTTTCTGCGCGGAGCGTGCGTCGTATACGTAATTCGTCGGTGGACTGTCAGTGATTATAAGTGGATGTGCATCGAAGGCGGTTTGTGCGTGATTTTGAGTTTTGAACGGTTCAAAAAATTTCCGACGCACAACTGTGCATCGGTATGCATTATTCATGAGACGGCGTGTATAGTTTATGCATCGAGTTTGTGTGACTATGCGCGGGACATGCGTCGGCCGTCAGTGCTTATGCGTCGGAACTAGTTCGAAACCACGCACGTCCACGTCCGTCCACTGACGCCCCATCTTCATATCACGCATGAACAGCGCACGCGTCACGTTCATTCCACTGACATCCGTGCTTGTACGTGGAATGTTCTCGAAGCGTGCGTGTTTGGACACGGTCGGTCAGTGATCCATGCGTCGGACGTGTGTCGAATGTTCGTGGAATACTGCTCCGTATTTGCTCGTATGCGTCCACGTGCGCGATATGTTAGTAATTCGTCAGTGATTGTAAATAATATGTGCGCTGTTCATGCGTGATTAATTAGTGATTTCTACACCCCGAAAATTTGGTCAATTTCTCGACGCACAAGCACGCACAAGCACGCACAAACCCAATCTATGCGGGATTTGTGAGTGATTTGTGCGTGATCGGCTGTGTGACTGGCCCTTTAAAATGCAAAGCTGATACAAAAGCTCTTAATCCAGAAAAACTTGCAGTCCTCATTTGCAAAAGCTGGCATTTACCCTTATAACCCCAATGCAGTTGACCATTTTAACTATACACTGCCCACTGTATTGAAAGAGGCATAAGTAAACCCCAGGCCAGAATGCCAGTGCAGCCTGAGCCATCTTTGCTACAAGAGAACTTTTTTGAAATGAAAGAAAACAAAATAAGGAGGGACAAAGAACCAGTAAAAAAACGGAGATACTTGAATTACATTGTCAGTGGCAAAGCAATAACTGAAGAAACTATCCTTGAGAAAATAAATGGACATAACACTGTTGTTGTAAAGAAAACTACCAACAAGAACAAAGGACAATGTATTAACGTTAAGAAGGGAACCAAGTCCAAAGACCCAGACCAGTTGCACTGTCCAAACCTGGCCATTCCCATATTAACTTAATTGATGATGAACAAGCTATTTCTACTGATGATGAAACAAATGAAGAAGAAAAATGTTGTGTTTGCCATAAGTTTACACCAGACGCAGTAAGGCAGTCAGTGTCATTGGTATTTACCAAATGGGCCCAATGTGACTTTTGTTCTCACTGGTTCCACCTAATTTATTGCACTGACAAGAGGGTTGTTAGAAAAAGGGGACACATTCTTATCCCCTTACTGTAAGGAGAAATAAAGAAGCCCAAATTTGTACATAAATTTGTGGCAAAATAGTGGTTTATTATTTATATACTTAATAAGCATTTACAAGTTATAATTATATGTATATATGCCCTTTTCTCCTTGATTCGAGCCTTCCCATGGAATCGTGACGTAAAAGTTCTAATGGAATTCGTGCTCTTGCGACGACTTTCACTATCCGAAAATGGTGCAATTTGTTGTTCAAGTGATTTTTTATCATCCAAGAGTAAAATATACATAAAAAGCAGGTATGTATGCTATTCCAAAATAGAATATGATGCAAATCTGCTTAAAAAAAATCAATATTTTACCACAAAACACCTGTAAATTCTTAAAAAATAAAATAAAATAATTTCTTAATTGCTTAATTGAATGCTAATTATTGGCCCTAATATATTTTTTTTCGATACTTTAAAGCATAATTTCCTTTTAGGTGAATCCAAGTAAGGTTGACAGGCGGAACCGAAAGTACTCTGCAGAAATGCTGTTAAAAGATTATGAGGCAGTCAAAGAGCGAAAGGTCCCTGTAAAGACAGCAGCTAGGCAGTTTGGTGTTCCTGATAATACTTAAGGGATAGAGTAAAGGGGCGCATTGATCCTTTTGATTTTTGTATTGGGGGTGATACCACTCTAAGCAGAGAAGAAGAAGAGGTATTGGTAGAGCATCTGGAGGTCATGTCTTTGTTGGGTTATGGCTATACCAATACCAAACTGCAACAAATTGCTGGGGAACTGGCCTTTGACATGAGTAAAAAAAAAAAGAAAAAAATAAACCCATGAGCAACAACTGGTTGTATGGGTTTTTGAGAAGATGGGGAGCATGTATTGCGTCTTTTTCTCCAAGGAGTTTGGACAGTAATAGTGCTAGATCTTCAACACCAGAGATAGTGTCAGCTTATTATGAAAATCTGAGGAAAAAACTGACGAAATATAACCTGACTGATAAGCCCCAGCACATTTACAATTTGGATAAGACAGGGCTGCAACCAGACCATCGACCTCCAAATGTAATTGGTCCACTAAATACGAAACCCCAGGCAATCACGTCGCCAAGGTCGACCACAACAACATTGATTGGTTGTGTAAATGCAGTCGGAACCCGGTTCCGCCCTTTTTTGTGTTTAAGGGTAAACGACTGAACAGCAACCTAATGGCTGGAGCATCAACTGGAGCTAAGGGTGAAATGTCCAAATCGGGTTGGTCCAACCAGGAAATATTCGAAACCTATCTCAAAGTACACTTTCTCCCTTTTGCTCGTGCTGGCACAGATTCATCACAGCCAATTTTGCTAATTTTTGATGGCCACTCCTCACATGTATCACCGACTTTGATCAATTGGGCACAATCACAGAACCTGATCTTCTTTGTTCTTCCCTTCACATACTTCCCACATCCTCCAACCTCTTGACGTGCCAATATTTGGACCATTCAAATCCTTCTACTACTCGGAATGTTCAGCTTTTATGAAAGCTAATATCGGACAGAATATCACCCGATTTGACATATGCAAGCTTGCTTGCAATGCATATTTGAAGGCCATGACGCCAACCAATATTCAAGCTGGTTTCAGGAAGACGGAAATTTATCCTCTTTCACGAGACGCTGTTTGTATGGAAAAATTATTTCCAGCAGAAGGTTTCAGAGAAGAAAACCCCGTGAACAAGATAAGAGCCATTTAGCCAGGGAAAGAGGCTGTGGAGGAGTTCATAAGAATGAAACTAAAAAATTCAAACTGTGCAAGTGCGTGCAAAGACAGAAAGAAGAACATGAAGAAACCCAAACCTGGCGGGAAGGCAATTACAGAGGAAGAGATTGTTCAAGAAATGAAATATTATGAAAACGGCAAAAATAATGATATTGATATTAAGAACTCACCAAACAAAGAGAACATCCCCCCTTTAGAAACAAAGAAGAGACCTACTAAAAAATCATTACAATTTACCAGCCTCAAACCATCAACAAGCAGAACCAGAACGTCCACAGAACCTGCAATGATTCCAGACTCAGACTCTGAATATGAAGAGGTTGCTGCTGAAGAAGACCTCTGTTGAGTTTGTAAGAAATGGTCACCTCCAAACCTGAATGATCAACCTGGTATTAAACTTGTCACATGGGTATACTGTGACAAATGCAGCCACTGTGTCCACTTGTGTTTCTGCACAGCTGTGAGAGTAGTTAGACGCCACAGCACCTTCTTATGCCGGTGTTGTGAGGCGTAATCCACAAACTCAGAATCATAAAATTTGTTTGATTTTTTATGTTGTTGGTTTTAAACAGAAGTTACTTTTTTAAGTTGTTAAAAAACGTAAAGATTTAATAAGTTTAAAATTGGTGGGTGACATGTCAGTCGCTAACCAGTTGATAAAATATTTGAGATGTAAATTAATTCTTTATTAAAATTTGAGCATTCACTTAATTTAAAAGGTTAAAATTTTAATTTTTCAAACATAAACTGTTAAAATATGTATTTTAATTCTCGAATCAACAGTCAGACGTTTGTATTTTATACCTGTATTTAAAATGAATATGAAACTTTCGATGGAAAATGTAGTTTACAAGAGTTGCTATTATTTGCTCCCATTTAAAGGCGGCCAATCATAGGGCGCGAATCGATGGGAAAGCGCCTAGAAGACTTAGATAAGTCAAGGCAATGTTGCAAAGGTAAATATTTTGTTGAAAGAAGTTCGGTCGTAAAGTGTTAAGTGTTTTGTTAATCACAAAATTCTGCACAAAAATAGTAAATGTTGGTGCCTCGATCCACGCACGTTACCGCACATGCGCCATTTAAGCCGTTAGAGGCTCGAATCCACGGGAAAGCGGCATAAATAAATAAACAATTAAATTATCTGTCTCGGCAAATCTTTTCACATGTCGACATACCCAATTCTTTGACTCATTCAGGTATAATACTATATGTTTACCTATTTACCAAAACAACCGGAATAAACCCTATATCAGATCAATTTACCAAAATGGTCATTTACCGAGGTGACCTGTACCCATATAAACACAGAAATCAATTTCTGGCTTAGAAAAATTATTTAACTTTATTTACAATCCGTGCTCAGTGAAGACTCTGGCAGAAATTGTTGCGCAATTATGTTATATATTTTCTAGAACTGTTTAAAAAAATAAAGCTTTTAGACAGACATTGAAATCAATATAAATTTCCTTTTTGGGAAGGATCATATTTTTGACACAATCCCCACCCACTTTATAAGAATAGACTTTCGCTATTATTAACCTATGTAAACCATGAGTTTAATTGCTATGTCAAGTTGTTCATTGCAGTATGTTAATAACCTATTTAATGAAAATCAATATAGTCAATCTTAATTATTACTTTTGTAACGTACATTCTTTTGCAGAATCTCGACATAAGGATCCTGTGTTTTGATTTTGCAGACATTCACTTCCGCCTGATGCGCAC
Organism: Sinonovacula constricta; assembly: GCA_007844125.1. NCBI lineage: Eukaryota > Metazoa > Mollusca > Bivalvia > Cardiida > Solecurtidae > Sinonovacula > Sinonovacula constricta. The sequence continues at coordinate 62,310,100 of CM017558.1, read as the reverse complement.
GCACATGCCAGTTAGTTTGAATTTCCTGTTCCTGCTTCAGGTGGTTGCTTGGGTAAACAACACCTTCAGATACAGCTGCTGCCGAGTTGTCACAGATGAAGGCTTTATAAACATGAATGAAAGTTGGATAAATTAAATTGCTGGAATATAAACAATCTCATCTTAAGTTTAAAATGGCTACTGGACATATTTTGCCGGGTTACGGAAATCCCGTGACGCGGTTAAGAAGGGCCAAGACTGCCTACCCTATGGATAGACAGAAACTAGAAGAAATTACAGCCAGGAATATACCGGATCTTGATAGAAGAACTCTAGATTCAATAAGAGCTAACGCTCGTGACACATGGTTATCTACAAAAAAGCTGCCAACAACCTATAACTCGGTGCATAACAGATTACAGCTAGATGAACCTACACAAAGTTTGCCAACAGAACTAGAGAGAAGACATAAACCACATCCTCAGCCGTAAGTATTATGGTCAACTCGATCAATCAACTCAACTGATGTTGGGCTAATTGGACTCTGCTTGAACAGCTTATTTTCTGAAGACATGCATTCTTCATTGTTTTAACACCAGACTGATTGAGACAGTTAATGGGGTACCAGACATGGTGACGCAGAAGATGTTCAAATTAACATTATGAGCGTATCAAAAAAAAAAAAGTCAAATTGTGCCTTTCTATCAGTTTGTGCTTCTTGAAATTTCATGTCTAAATCATTTAGCAACAGCAACATATAGTCAGTTTAAGGTTTAAATTTATTTATTTTTTGTTCAATGAATTCGAATATTTCAGGTGTAAGGGTGTTATCATTAAATTGTAGAAATTTTATGTTGCTAAAATAGGAGTCGGTATAAACTTATATGTATCAAAAATGTATTAATATTATCCAATTAACAGCACGTATAGAAACCTTTGAAAACGATTAATTGGGATGTTTAAAGATTAAAAGTGGTTAAGTGGCATAAGCCACTCAGAGGACAAATTAAAAATGCAGGTACTTTTTCATTTTATACAGTTGCTAGATTGTGAAGAGTATATTTTTGACGAATTAGCTGGATGTTAACGCGGATACACAACGTCTGTAGTCTTATGAGTATGAATCAACAGGAAAGAAAATTATATATGACAAATCTTCTGATCAAAATTATTGGCCTTTTTGTGACAAATATATGCTTACACTTGTACTAATCTAAACTGATATTACATCCAAATTTATGCCTTTTTAAGAAAGACACAATAATTGCATGGAATTTATTGAATTGTAATAGGAGCGGAAAAAGTGAGCCTCCACTGGGATTTAAACCACAGACCTCCACAATAATGGATGGTTACTCATCCAGCTGAGCAATAGAGGTTCTATGAATGAACTACCGGTGAAACTGCTACAGAATGACAGTTGTGTTGTTTTGTTTTTTAAGAGACAGGTTATGTTAAATGATTAAAGAGGGTGTAAGTTAATATGCCACATTATGTTCGCAACATGCTTTAAAAGTGAATGGAGATCTGTTTCTTTGCAGGATGTTTGCAAAACATACATTAATCAAAGGATGTTAATTCCAATTGACATCCCCATTGAAATTTTGTAAACCATAAAAAGTGAAAAACCAGTGGTTTTCCTGTCATTTGATAATATTTGTAAATGTAATCTTAGTGGTCTTGACAAAATGATAATGTGTCTACTGTAGCAGCTGGGAACCTATTCTGTTTACCAGTGGCACTCTGTGCTGCAAGCATTTTTTTCTTTTTTTGGCTAAGAATCTAGCCCCAAGACCGCATGACGTCCTAAACCTAGAGTTACTTTGGCAGACAGTGCTGTTCATTACACTAGTAAGAGTTAATACCCGGGTAATGGCTCCACACAGAAAGTGGGCTGTAAGGACCGCAATAGGAACAAGGACTTAATTGATCTTCCTTGTGTGATCCTCAAAAACCCAAGAAAACTCTCAAAGCAATGTATATATACACAGTCATCAGTTTTCAATACCATAAATGGAGAATCAATTTCAATAAATCTTTTAATGATAGATTTAAAATTATATTTATTTTTGATTGTGCCCTTGCAAAAAATAAGAACTAAAGCTCACTGAAAAATGAGTAGTTTATTTCTTAAGTTGATCATGAACAAACTTTGTAGATATTTAATTTATTACAGTGCACTGTGACAGAATAACTAATCCAGCATTACAGGTATATCAATGTTGTGGATGAAATGCATACAGTTGTTATGTACACTTTACAGATAAGTTGAAATCATTTTCATAAATGTCAACTACCTTTGATAAAATACATTTCACAAAAAAGTATTCAACATGTAGAGCTCAAATTTCTCTATTGTATTTACATATAAATTTGTTAAATAAAACACCAGAACCTTTCCTCATTTAAACATAATTTTAATGAATAATGCGCATGGCAATATTCCATTACTCTCAGTTTTGTCTTGTTGTAACTTTCTGTATATATTTGGACTCACTGTAACTGTTATTATGTTGTAAGTGTCCACTATACTTTATTTTGTCTGAAGTACTTATTTAAAATAATTTTCTGCATTTGTTTATTATCATAACTATACTCTACCCCAATTTATTAAAAGTGTTTTCTTTTAATCATTTTATTTTAATGTTCACATTTTCACATATTTCCTGTAGAGTGTTTCACAAGATTTCAAAACAAGATACATGTACTTTGAACAGTTTTCTGCAGAAATCTGTTGTAAATGATTTTCTTTCTTTCTTTTTTCTTAAGAAAGACTATTATAGCAATTTTTTAGACCATGTTTGATTTTTATTCATGTTTCTCAATAGGCACTACTTAAAACCCATATATCTTGGATCTTTAGAAATCCCAGTTCATATAAACTTTTTGTGTACAATGCTGGCTTTTCAGAAAGTGTAATAGTTTAGAGACTATAAAGCCATTTACAATGCTATAGCTGGTTTCATTCTGTTCTGTGTATAAAGCAGAGTTGCTTATGGCACATAGACATATATTCCATATATCATTATTTTACATTACCATTCAAGCAACTGTTGCTATATGTATGATTTATTTATTGTCTATTATCTCCGTCATTGTATACAGTCAAGAGATTTTTTAATCAATAACAGGATTTTCTAATCTGTCTACTATAAAGAAGATAAGAAATAGTAAGTATGGTTTTGTAGTATTTTCTAAATGCTCCTTTGCAAGTGCAAGTTTTATTTAGCTGACATTTAATAAGGCCTTTGATCTTGTTTCTTTTGTTCATGTAGATTAATAAAACCCTATTGAGTGGTACAATAAACAGATCAGATAAAATATGTGTAATCCAAATAGATCTCTTGTACAATCTTAACTGAAGAATTAACTCTTAGCATTCTAAGCAAGAATTGACCAAGCTTAAGCAACTGGTGAAGATCCAGATCAGTCAGCTGCCACGAGATACTGTCTGATCAGGATATGCACTATTTGCTTCTGATTCTCTGGCAATGCATGTAGTGACATTTTCATGCTGTTGTTAATAGAAAATCTTGTACTCTATGTGTGATATTATAAAATATAGTATGATAAGATCTTTGACTCTTTATGTGACATTAAAAAATATAACATGATAAGATCCTATACTTTGTGATCTTAAAAATATAGCATGGTTAGTTTTATGTCTATAATACAGATCAGGCAAGACTATATTTCTGATCTCACTTTTGTACAACCCTAAGCTGCAGATGCAATGAAAAATCATTTCACAGTTTTATACCAATCTCATAAGACTATGCTCTGAACTCAGTTCATAGACACAGGCTTAGAAGCCATGCCTCAGATCTACAGGTGGACTGTTGACACTTTCTCACAGTGGCATTATTTATTAGTGTGGTATTGGTTTAAGGAGCTCAGTGTATACTCTTGTATACATGAGTCAGCATTAACTGCCAACCCGTTCTACCTGCTCGCAAATATTGACATAGACCTTTCTTTATAGGCTGGTACTATAAATGATTTTGCAGCCCTTATCCCTCTTTACTTTTGTATTCCAATTCTTATAAATGATCAAATATTTTTTAACTTATTGTTTTTGAAGATATATGTTTTATAAAATTTGTTTAAGAATGTGTTGTTGTTTTTTTTAGATGTATTGTAAAATATTGATGTGTCATATTTACTTAAATTGTATATTTAGTTGATATCTATCTCTGTTTGAAATGACCCATGACCTTACAGCATTATCAGCGTAACCTATTGTCACAGTCAATCTTCAACCTTTTAATCTTGTTTACTGTTTTATATTGATGAGGTACATATGTTTAAGCACTTTTGATTTTGTTGACTTTATATTATATTAATGGGAAATATATCTTAAAGTACTTGTGTTTTCCTACATGGTTACTCTTTGCTCTAAATGGAAGTGATTTATTCCGATATAAACCATGTCTGTGTTTGTCCTCTGACATTAACAAAGCAAATATAAAATTAATGGTTAGACATAAAGGTTACCAACTATGACAACAGGCTATGGCATACCATAAGTTTTTCACACAGATCAAACATATGCTGTATTAAGATCATTAAATACAACTATTACTCTTTACAAAAGAATGCTATTTACTGTCTGTACACCTCAAACATTTAAGTTTAATGTCAAAAGCTTTCCTCACATACAAAAAAGTATATAATGAATACATACATGTACTCTAGTATAACAGAAATCAAAGAAACATATTGAGTAACAATTAAAATTGCAGATTTCTTAAATTTATAGTTGTTACTGAAATATAATAATACTGTACTGCTGTTTGATATAAATATGTCTTCAATGTGTCCTGTGCCTTTTAAATTTTATTTTATGTTGCATGCTCATAGGACTTGGTCATATTTTCTTATCCTTAAATAAGCATTAAAGAATGTTAAACCTGACAAAACTGCTTAAATGTTATCTTGTGGTAATTCCTAAGACACCATATTGCACTCATGTATCTATTTATTTGTTTATTAAAGATAACAATGAATTGTATTGGTTTTCATGCTGAATTACCAAGAGTCTTAATTAATGTTTTTCAAGTCTTTTGAAGCCAATAAACCATTCAGTTTTGATATTTTGATAACTTGCCCTGTGACACAGTTCAGTGGTTATTAAAGTGTCAATCTTGCTAGAAGTAGAGATTTTACTGCAGGGATTGTCTCCTTGAGTGTAACATGGGTTTTCAAAGGATTCTTTTTATGGCCTGAGGTACTTGAAAGGTTGATTTATAATAGATTGTTTCCGGTCTACACAGGTTATCACTTAATGTTGGTATTCTTGCATGGTTTTAATGAATGTTCTATATACATGCTTGGGTAGCTTTCAATCACTGATTGTTTATGATGCATATTATTGTTTATTGATTTGACCTCAGGAGTGCACTTGAATGTAGAAGCATTAAATGCCTACATCTGAAAGTCGAAGCATTAAATGCCTACATCTGAAAGTCGAAGCATTAAATGCCTACATCTGAAAGTCGAAGCATTAAATGCCTACATCTGAAAGTCGAAGCATTAAATGCCTACAAGACATTGTAATGACAGCTGAAAGGCCTTCCCACATTAAGTCCTTCCCTCTGAATGAGGCTCAAACCCATGCAGTGAGAGGCCGAGCAGTAATGAAAGTTACAAGTCAATGATTCTACCACTATGCAACGGGCGCCCCCTCAATTAAATTACAAAAAAGAAAACTACGAAAAAGTGAGACACAGAAAATTTGATTGGGTAACTTCAGTGAGGGCTTTAGATAATCCTTTTCATTACATTGTCTTGTAGATATTTAATTTTTCTACATCTTTTGGATCTTCTTCTTAATTAAAAAAGAACAGTATAAATCTGCAAAGACAACACATAGAAAAAAAATGCTAAATAATGAAATTATCATTAAGCACTTGAATAAATATTTATTTAATTTTATAAGGAAATGTATGTGTCAGTGGACCAAGAGAAAAAATTTATTTGGTTAAATTAAGATACTTAAGCTAATAAATTTGCATTTAGAGTTTATAGTTGTAGGTACTGTGCAATAGCTTTCTAGTAAGCATGATTATTTCTGTATTCAGAACACATTTATAATATTTTTAAAATTACTACAAGTATTTTTAGAATAAACAAGCAGTAACTGACAAAAGTGCTGAGTATGCTCTTAGGGATGTTCTCTCTAATACTTCATTATTCCTTTTTGCAATCTCTGTAACTATATTACTCCAACATTTCAGTGTGTTCCTGATCAACCGTCTTCACTATGTCCCTGGCTACCACAACCCAGACAATACCATGGGCAAGGATGTCTTCCGAGGTAGGTTATATATACCTGAGGTTATTCTACCAAGAGTTGGAGTCATGGACATATCATGAACGCTTGCTTTCTTGAAGCTTGAACTGCCAACTACATGTTACTTTACCTCAACACATTAGAAGTTTGAGCCTTGGGAAAATATTTCACATTTGTGTAGTACTTCCAGCTGACACATGGTGCATCAGTTGCCAAGAAGTAAGTTGCCAGCATTTAACCTCTTAGCTCTGGTGCAAGTCCCAGTTGGGGTGTGATCTTATTTAAGGGTTTCTAGCTGTTCTGTTGTGTGAGAGCATGAAGGTGTCATCAAGCTGTCCTGCAGTATGTTGTTGTGAAGTTGTCATCCAGCTATCATGCAATGTGAGAGTGTCTTCCTGCCTTCATGAAGTGCATTGCTGTAAGTGAGTCTTTCAGCTGTCCTGCTTGGTGTCTTCCAGCTGTTCTGTATTGTAAGGGTGTCTTCCAGCTGTTCTGCTAGATGTCTTCTAGTTATTCTGTGCTGTGTTGGTGTGTTCCAGCTGTTCTGCTGTTAGCAGGTATCTTCCAGCTATTCTGCTGTATATAAGTGTTTCCAGCTGTTCTGATATGTAAGGATGTCTTCCAGCTGTTCTGATATGTGAGGGTGTCTTCCAGCCATTGTGCTAGCTATGTGCAGGTGTCTTCCAGCTGTCCTACAGTGTGTCAATGTAAGGATGTCTCCCAGCTGTCCTTTGTTGTGAGGGTGTATTCCCATTGTTCTATGGTGTGTTGTTCAGATGGTGTCTTCCAGCTGTCCTGGAGTGTTTTACTTTGCAAGTATCATCCAGATGTATTACTGCGTATCAGTGTGAGGATGTTTCCCAGCTGTCCTGTGTCATGCAGAATGAGGGTGTCTTCCTGCTTTCCTGAGGTGTGTTGTTATAAGGATTTCTTTCAGCTGTCATGCAGAATTAGTGTATCTTCCTGCTGTATTGTGTTAGTGTGAGAATGTCTTCCACTGTCCTGTGATATTTGTTTGTGTGATGGTATCTTCCCACTGTCCTTTGGAGTGTTGAATAATCATGCAACTCTTTTTTTAAACCAGTCTAAGGACTTTTTTTCAAATCCAGTTTGTATGTCTCTGTAACATTGTTCCAATTTTTCAGTGGATGCCAGTGTGCCAGAGGAAGAGAGGCAGTTCCGACTACAGCAACGTGAGAAATTCATCGGACGACCTCGCACTCCCGCCATCCACCAGTACAAGGAGTCTCCATATGTAAGGTTTACATTTGTGTTCAAGTAGTTTAATAGGATATAAGTTATATTTGGTGATGAGGTGGAGAAGGTCAAGGACATTGTGCTGGTGACAGCAGTGATGAATGATGATGACGATGATGATGGTGACTATAATTATAGTTAAAATCATTTATCCATGTTATGTTTGATAATTCAGCAAACATATGGTAAAAAGATTACTTCTTGTTTATGTTTGTTTTAGGTCATTGTAGGGTATTGCAATAAATTCTACAACTCGGTATATTTCTATATGCTAGGAACGTATAGATGTATATTGTGCAATTTTTTATGCAATTATAAACATAACATTTTTTATGTATATATGGTTGAAAGTTAACAAAATAAGAAGAGCTCTTATAATTAAAACCTCTTATATTCACTTTTGATACAAACCAAAGACAGAAGAGAAGGATTTGAAGAATTACACAAAGAAACTACTGCTTAAAATGCACTGCAGTTAACTAACTATTGATTACAAAACACATGGACATACAATCTAAAATGCAGACAGTTAAGTCATTGCACAATTATCTCCTATTGTTGATTTTTTTACTATTGATCATCATATAAATATTATACAACTCACATTATAACTCTATGAAAAAGCTATTCAAATATTCTTTATATAAAACTAACCATATTTTTTTTGTAAATGTTATGTAAAGAATCTAAATCTTCTGCTGGAAGGAACCTAAGTTATCACACAGAATTTTTTCAAGGTATACCATTGCAAAATAGATGACAGGTGAGTCTGAATGAAGACTGTGTTGTAACATAGAGTCTGAATGAAGACTGTGTTGTAACATAGAGTCTGAATGAAGACTGTGTTGTAACATAGAGTCTGAATGAAGACTGTGTTGTGACATAGAGTCTGAATGAAGAATGTGTTGTAACATAGAGTCTGAATGAAGAATGTGTTATAACATAGAGTCTGAATGAAGAATGTGTTGTAACATAGAGGGATGCAGACTTCTAATGAATTCAAAATTGATTTACAATTGGACTGATATATGTGTCAATTTAATGAATGTCTGCATTTAAAAATTAAAGAAATTATAAATTATGTACCATGATGCATACTCCAGAAATTTGCAGACAAATAAAATAATAAAAATCAGAAATGATCTAAAATTGTTAGAATTTAGTGGAAATGTAGATACAAAATTACTGACTTCATAACAATAATATTAAGGAAGTTTACATGACTTTCTTTATCCTGTTAATATAGTTAACTTATGAGGCTGTTGAGTTCTGACTTGAATATTTTAATATTGCTTTAAAAGTGCAATTTATTTGTGTGTTAAAAATTAATTAAAAAAAGTATTTCATCAGATAATTGTTTGAACCATTTTTTAAAGAGAAGTTTTTCAATGACATTGAAGTCAGTAAGTGTAGCCAGTGCCAGGCCCAATGTGGTGTCTTATGCATTTTAAAATTCCATTTTTTTCTTTTTTAAACATCTATATTTTCAAGCCATTTTTCAGGGGAACATATTGTCGCCATTTTGTCTGTCCATCCATCCTTCCATCAGTCCGTCTGTTGCACTCTTGTCTGGCTATATCTCAGCAACCACTGGCTTGAATTCAATGAAGCTTTATGGGAACCTTTATCAAAAAACAAAACCCCAACAAGTGCAGATGTGCATATTGTCAGCACATGCTTCATCAGAAGCTTCAATAGGCATTGGGAACAAAAATTTAAAATAAAACATAGCAGCAGATGGCATGGCCTTTATTCCTATAAGGCTTTATAGGACATATATGGCTATATAGTTAAACAAAAAAATGTCTTGCCACAAACTACATGAGCTAGAGCCTTGATGCAGTCAACTCTTGTTATCTCAAAATCGGTTATCTCAAATTTCTGGTTATGTCAAACTGTTTTCTACGGTCCCGTTTTTTCCCTATAGTTTCTATATAGTTCGACTCCGCTTAACTCAAATTCGAATGTGTCAAATTATCGGATATATCAAACTAAATTCTTTGTCCCCACATGTATAAAACTGTTGAAATCAGTTGGTCTATTTCAAACTTCAAATTGCTATAAGATGCAAAATTGCAACAATAGTGATTTTAACACCTATCGCGAAGATTTGGGCGCGAGTTTTATCGCCAATTATCAGCAATCAGGATGTCACGTAATTTAGAGAAGAGGTTAATCGATTATTATTTAATTAGCTGATTTAATGAACAACAATTTCGTAAATCAATTAACGCTGATTAAAGTGTTTCAGTTTGTACTTGTTGTTGTAACAGTTTCTGAGAACTTATTGACACGGCCTTCTCAACTTGTAAATAAAATGAGAGGTCGCGTTAGTTATTTTATCATTCTTCCACTACCCACCCACACAACACGTACTGATTATTGAATAAAAAAATAAGATTGGTTATGGCAACAGACCAGACACGAGAAAGTGTCGAGCAATCTGATGAAGGACCAGGTCTTAATATTAAATTACATTGTAAAAAATCTAATAACACTTTAAACATGCAAAACCTCACAAACTTGCAGAAACTTAGTTTACAGTGGCAGATATAACAAGGAATTTCAGTCATTACCAGTCATTGAGTAGCAGGTAAGATTTTTAAGATTTACACAAACTATCCTTAAATTCAGATAACTCAAACTTCGGATATCTCAAACTATTTTCTACGGTCCCTTGAAATTTGAGATAACGAGAGTTGACTGTATTTGGTAAAGATGTTCCTAAGGAAGCCCTCTATAAAGGTGTTAAAAGAATTTTCATCAGAAACATAGATGCCAGTGAGTAGAGATTTGAATATTTGATAAAAAAAAATTCCAAGTGTAGCCCTTCAAGATTGTTAACTAGCCATTTATAAGCTCACCTCAGCAGAATGTGCTCAAGGTGAGCTTTTGCGATGCCCCTTCATTTGTGATTGGGCATGCATAATCAACAATTTGCATGTTAACACAAAAGAGGCTACAGTTTTCATTTTTATTTAGTTTCCAAAAAGTAGGTCAGATTTTAGAAAAACCTTGTGAACATGACAAAGGCCATGTTTGCCTGCATGAAATGTTGTATTAGTTCGTAATTGGGTCATGTGGATTCACAAACTAGGTCTCTAGGTCAAATCTTAGAAAAACATTGTGATCATACTAGAGGCCACATTTATGACACAATCTTCCCTAAACTTAGTCCAAATGTTTATCTGCTAGAAATCTTGGGTGAGTTTGTATATTGTATACTATGTCTTTAGGTGAGCGATCAAGGGTCATTATGGCCCTTTTGTTTTAGCTACATATAGTATATCATCCTTTGTCTTGGTAATACCACAACAGCATTGGTTCCACCTATATCTTGTTTGCATGTGTTTAAACAAAGATTTTAAATTTGTTATCTTGAAATTACAAAATGATAAGATATCCAGATAAGTGTATGAAAATCTTATTTTGTGTTGTCATATATACTATTATTTTTAACTAAATCCTAGTGTTAACAAGATGGTTCTAATAAGTACAATGTACAAATGATTTGGAGGAGAAATAAAGGAGTTAGCAACAGCTGTTCACCTCTTACCTGGGGCTCTGAATATGGAATCAGAAAATACAAATCAAATTTGGCTGCAAGTCTCTGGATCCCCCATTGTACAAATAAGCAAGTAAAATATAAGTATGGCCCTAACAAAGTACTGATACCTACCCAACAGGATCAGAATCACAATATACTGATATGTTAATACAGTGCAACTTTAATGTTTGTAGCATCATTTCATGTTTCTAGATAGATATAAATACACTTTAAAGTTCTAAAGCAATTAAAATTTGGAAAAAAGCCAAAATCTAAATGTGTATACTTACCTGCCCCTCTACTACCTCCTTACTGTTTATGTGTTGGCAGGCTGCCCTGACAGAGTCAGCTGGACCAGTGGAGGCATGGGGAGCCAAGGCCTGGCTTCAGGTGGCAGACGATGACCGTAAGTAATGATAATTTCAGGAAGTGGGGAGAATTGCACTCTGGAGGGGCTATGTCAAAGCACAAGAATATTTATAACCTATTTCTTTATTTTGCTTTAATGAAATTCAATCTGTTACAGAATCCTATGAAACCTGCTCAATTTGTGCTTCTCCATTAATAAAACACAGACTTCAGTTTAACCAGATTTAATCCTTAAATTTACATTTGTGTTATTTGCTTAGATTTGCTTTAAGCCTAAATTTTTCCCACCAGTACATATTTATTTTTTCTTAAATTATCAGCAGCTGTCAGTGAATACTGGTAAAATCTTTCCTCTTATTTTTTCCTCTTATTATTAATGGTAAAAGGTCTTAAAGAACTTTAAATTCAATGCTTTTTATAAAAAAATCTGATTTTTTTTTTTTTGAAACTGATGAGCATGTCATGTTTGTAAGGTCATAAACTATGTTGTTTTTTAAATTCTTGCTTAAAAAATGGTGTTGACAACCTGATAAAAAACTAACTTTTTTTTACATTCTTCAGAAAGTGGCAAAATGAGTGGACCTTATAGTATATTTTAACTGCTAACAAAAAGACAAGTCATTTCTATTTGAACAATCACAGTTTAAATATCTTAAGGGTGGACAATATTTTGAACACAAATTATCTATCATAAGTAAGTAACCCTTTTCAATATAACAAGTGAATAATAACAGAACAATTTTAAGCACTAAGTTTGATAGTATAGCAAACAAACTTTATAACAAGCTCCCTGAACTGAGTGAATGTCAATAGAAAAAGATCTAACTCAAAGTTATTCCCAAAAAAGGTTTTGAATTTGTCCTAAAACTTGGCTGAGTACTTGCACTTCTTACTTTAGTGGGCAGTTTATTCCATAGCTTTGGTGAATCTCTACAGTAATTAGAAACAATCACTGTTAAGCTTCTACTATATCTTCATTGTCAACCCTGCAAACACATGACATCAGCCCGACTTCAGATATCCAAGTCCGACCTTGTATGACTGTCAGTTTTACATCCAAAAATGAATTTTTTTTAATCATCATTTTTTCTATGTTGTATCGATGTCACAATTTGCCCAAAAATGAACAAGCACTGCAGCACCATTTTTCAACTTTAATTCAACATAACATAGACCACTATACAATCCAACCTAAGACATCTTCTGTTTATAAACTCGGGGAGTACTACAGAGACAACTAAAGTAATATAATATATCGAAAGTTTAATTTCTATGAATCAATTAAGGTGCTTCTATAAATGAAGCATTGACCGTTTCTTGTTTAGGAAACAATCATTTGTGTACACAGCAAAATAAAATTAATGTCTGGACAATTTTAATTTTTTATTTTTAACTCACATTATCAAAGTATAAAGAGATAAACACATTCAAATGAAAACATACAATCCAAATCAGTCACAAACTTCATAAGTTTATTACTTGAAGTTAATCTTGTCACTAAGCTCCCAAAGTATGTTTTCCAATTCTGTACTTCTCTTCTGTTGTATTCATTGTCTATCTTTATCTAACTTTAGAGTGACTGCAAGTTTATGTAATTAGTGCTGCAAAAAAATGCTTATTCATGCATTCACCTATTAAATATATATTTACAGTTATACAAATATTGTTGTTGTATAGTCCTAACTGGCCAGGCTACAGTCAGATTTTGAGGACACTCATGTAATTGGTCAGTCAAAGTTCAGTAACAGCTTAATGTTGCCGGTTTAGATATTCTGATATTGCTATTAATCATATGGCTCACAGCTCAAGGTGCACATGGATATTGTGGGTTTTATCCTCAAGAAAACCCCATAGCTTTTTCTTTGCATATGAATGGTTGTGTACAACAAACAAGTGAGGTAGGAATCTGGCCCCCATTGTTAAATTGCTTTGCAAGTAACAATTGTAACAATAAATGCATAAATACTATTTCTTACACTTATACATATAAATCTTTTTATTGCACAACAATTGTATACATTGGCACAATTTCTGGACAATATTTTTCCTTTCTTTACATGTTCTTTCCTTTATATTTCAGACAAGCATGAAGTTGTCAATGCTATCCAAAACTACAGGGAAAAGGAATTGTTTAAGGTAAATTGGTTACAGTACTAATATTACAAATAGTCCATTTGTTTATTATTAAGTCAATTGTTTAATGTTTCTATGCTTCTACATTGTTTTGTTGTTTTGCAACCAGTCATTGTTAAGTAGTTACTGTTAAAGTGCTGATTTAAAAAAAAAATCATATTGTGTTTATTCAAATTGTTTGTGGTAACTTACACTGAATAAAACAAACCTGAGCCTGTATATGTTGGTGGTTTTGTGTCTCTGTAAATCTTAGTAAAATACCATGAGTTTCATTAGACCTATCACAGCCTAGAATGTTTCTAGTGAGACAGCTCTCCAGCTAACAGGTAATGTGTGATTGAAGCTACTGAGGTCGGTGCTGTGGGTGACTAGTGCAGGCACATGCAACGACCAATGTTATTGCTACATCTGTTTATGCACCTGCACCAACGTATTTACATTAGTATATAAATATAACACCCATTTCACTTCAGGTGGACCGACCATCGGAGAGGAGCCCCCGACCTCACACTGCCATCCCATCCATGCATCGTTGGCTGAGAATGGCTGGAGCAAAAGGTGGGTAGACCAGTCATTTACAATTAGTAGTCTTTTTTGTACTACACACAAGTGCTACTTTATAGTGCACATTTATCATAACATAAGTAAAAGTTAAAAATTATTACTGGCATGTGCTTTTGTAAATGATGTCTCTCTCTAGTTAAACATTAGGTAAATAGAAAAATTCTTTTAAAAAATCAGCTACAATAAGTTGAACATAGTATTTAATACTGGGAAGACAGACAAGCCGGTTAGACTTTTAAGCACTAATGAGGCATATCTCCAATGCATACATAAAACTTGTAAAAATAGTTCCCTGACCATTTGCTAATGTCAGGATATCAATGGGTGTGGTATCATGTCAAATGTTCACAGCTTTCCATTAAAGGTGCTGTCCCTGCTTTTACAATAGGTAGCCCATAAGCTCCAGGTTTTGACCTAAATCTAAGGTAGCAATATAACAAAGTCTCAAAAAAAGAAACGGAAACATTATTGGTGGTATGAGTACAGAGTAACAGTAACAACAACATTATGGATTAAGTGAATCCCATCTCAGTTTGAGGGAATGACTATCGGTGAAACATTAACTCCCTAAAGCACTGCATGTATATACCTCTACCAACTGTTTCAGAGAGTTCAGAAGTTCGTCATATCCTGTATGGAGACTACCCTCCCAGTACCATCCAGCCCCTTGGAAATGTCGGCTACCCTCCCACTACCCAGCTCCGCAGGAAACAGGATATTGACAATGTCCGCCGGGCCACCTATGTACACAAATCACTACGTGGAGATTTCCTCATCCACCCTGAATATCCTCCTACCATACCCCACCACAGGATTGACTAGACCTCTTCTGTGACCAAGCCATAGAAGTTTGGGCTAGAGATCATTCTCAAGCATCTCATTGGTCAGATTTGGATCAGAACTTAATTCTAGCCAATTAAATTTAGGAGAAATCTCCCAGTACATGAGGTTATAACTGAAGGCAAATTGTATTAAAAAGTCGCTGGATTTTTAATTGATGATCTAGATTATTCTGTATTAATATATATATATATATATATATAATTTTATATAAAGAACTTTCAATATTTGTTACCTATGTTTATACATATATGTATATATAGGTAACAAATATTTAAAGTTCTTCACATAAAATTTTAAGGAAGGAGCGAATTGACCTTGAGATGATGATCTTAATACCATAACAATACTAGTTTGAAGAACAGTTCACTGTATGCATGTACTTTAAAAATATAAAAAAGATTCTATTATGGCGAAAAAAACACATGAATGCATAAAACATAGGTCATCATTTTGGAAGATAACCTACATTTTCAGTGAAGTAGACAAGACATTTTGCTGTTAATTGGTTGTCTATTGCAAAAATCAGCTGCTTATTGACAATTCTATTTTATGTTATTTTAACCCCTTTTCTGCTAACTTCAAATTTAAATTTAATTTCAAGCATAGACAATGAATCTAGACCAAGATGAGCCACCTGCAATTGGGTACTGGGTTATCAGGACATGCACTATTTGCTGTTTAAATCTCAAGCAAAGACTTGTGCATATACTTGTTTATAAATAATTAGAAAAAAACCCAACTTAATGAATGATGGTATTAAAAATGTCTAGCTGGTTGCATTCAGGTGGAATTTTTCTAACATTATGAGTTGTTTGATGCATTTATATAGAATAGTCATTGGAGTCCCATAGGACTTACCTTGATTTGGCAAATCTAAGCTAGCTTCTTTCTTAACTACTCTTGGCACGAGTCTGATATTTGCTACCATTCACTTTTGTATCTTATTTCAAAAATAGTTAGAAACCATTAATTTTTACCATTTCATTTGCTCATGTATGCTGTATGTGTTATCTACTGAGAAAAGTTAGTTTCATGCATTTTACATTTTTGTTGTATTTTATAAGCAAATTTTGTCAATGCATTCTTTACATAGTTTTGACAGTGATGTACTCACTGCAATAGCTTTCACTTGTGATATTTTCTTTTTTCCCCTCAACGTAATATTTGTTTTGTAAATACATTGTGTACACTTCTGTTTATTTTCTATGTATTATTTAAATTTTTACATGGATTTATATTTATAAAATAAAAATATAAGTATTATATTTTAAAATAAATATATATGTTTATTGCTATTAAAAAACATTTGTTTCATTTTTAACCACCATATCTCTTTTTATTCTCATTATGTTTTCTGACTTGTATGGCTAAAAGTGTATTTCCTAGCCAGTGATCTATTTTTTTTTTTTCATGGCCAAAACATGTTTTCTCATCTGTATGGTGTTTTAGATTGAAATGTTTTTGTATAGGATAAATTTTACCAGATTCTGATATCCTTATTAAGTTTTATTCAAATTAAAGGTCTAATTTTTGTTTCAATTTACATTTATTAAATCACTCTATATTTTTGAAAGTGCCAAAAACAGTAAGCTGTTGCATTACAATACGTTTGGTTAGTGTGTTTTAGACTTGCAGAGTGATTTAAATGGTACCTGTTGATGTCCCTAGCTTGCATGAATTGAAATCTGTAATGGAGAAGGCAGAGCAATTTCTTGATGTGGTTTTAATTTCATTTTCATCTTTATTTCATTTATTTTCTTCTGCTTTTTTTATTATTATCGGGTTTTGGACTATTATGAAGATCCAGATCAGCCAACTCCTGATCAGCCAGCTCCTGATCAGCCAGCTCCAGGTCAGCCAGCTCCAGGTCAGCCAGCTCCTTCTAGGAACTGTGTCACCTTGGGAGCTGTGTGATCAGGATTTTAGTTTCTGATTCTCAATGAAGACTTTTAAGTGTATGTAGTTATATATACAAACAACTTGTATGGTTGGTGAACAAATGTAACAATAAAAGGTTCTAACTGAAACGTACATTTGTCTGGCATTTGTAAGTATAGGAGCTTTCTTTATAGTCAAAGGTCAAGGTTAAGACAGGTCTAACAATGTTAGGGCTTGGAGTATCTTTCCATTAACGTGGTTGAAAGTTACGAGCTGACTCATGAATTCACAAAATGGATAATCACTGTGCCAACTTTCGACAGGTGCTTGACCAGGTGTATGTATGATTAACTTATCTTTATTTAAATTACGAAGGTTTAAAAGTTAAAAGTGTAGAATATATATTGCATTTAAGTAGTAGCTAAAGTGTTTGGCAGAGCTAGATAATGGTGTGATGTCCAGTTATTTATGACTTTATACAATTGTTACATAGATACTATTACAAGAATTTAATTCTAGAGAGGTTGTTAATGAATGCTCTTTTATTTTATTTATATAATTAGGAAAAAATGTTTTAAATATTTCTTTTCTTATTCAAACCACCCCTACTAATGTTAACACAGTTGTCTTATTTTTTATTCTGCTGAACATGTATTTATACTGCAAACAGAGTAGCCCAGATCAGCCAATTTTCGGCATTATTTTGGAATCCTTGTGAACATTCTTAATACACATTGTTTTAGGATTCATGAACCTGTGTTGGTGTGATTATAAACCCAGCAAATACACAATACTATGTCTTAAAATGGTGAATTCTGACTGATAACATCCATTGTTCTACAGCAAGATGCTGCTATTATTTTGTCAGATTACTTGTTTTCTTTTGCAAGAGATTGAGTATTCTTTCTGTAGGTCATTTTCTTCTATGTTAAAGTATGTTCCTGTTGTTTGATTCAGAATTTAAAGTTCAAAAATAAAGTTTAGAGATATTACTTGTTGGTTTTACTTTGACATATTTATAGGCATTGCATTTTATAAAATATTACAACATAAAAAAGCGCATATCCTAAACACATTCATAAATAACTAATATAGCACTCATATATTCAATAAATTGGAAATAGATACTAGATATTATCTAACCCCAGAAGAAAACTATTTATTAAACGGATAGACTCAAAATTTAAACTTACACTATTGACAATATTGAGTTTATAAAGTACCAGAATTCCCCCTATCATCACCGCGGACATTAGAGATATGTATGAAGATTAGGTTATCAGCAGGGAGATAAACATGTCGCATTCACAAGGACTAATTTTTCAATGCATAAATGTCACACTTGGAGGTAAAAAAAGTCGTCACATATTTATGAAAAATTGAAATGTTACATTGTTTAGCGCATATGAAATTATAAGTCGTAACAACCACACTCAAACGCGAATTCCTTTTTCAGGAAATAAAGAGTCCGAAATGTGCTTCCGTTAATAAAACTGAAGGTAAGGCAAATACAATAGCAGGTTGGCTTGCCTCGGGATTTTGGTTTGTCCCCGCCGGAATAAGACATTGTTTTATTTTATTTTTTAAAACTGCAATAAATGTAGATTTTACCTGTGAACAGATATCTTATGAACGTTATTTGAAAGCTTAGTAATAAGATTGTATCACAACATTTCTGCAGAATTTTATACCTCTTTAGTAAAGCATATCCATTGGTCTCGTGTGTTTTTACAATAAATTGTGTCTCAAATTATGTAGCGACGCTATTGGTGGTGCGAGGTCTCGGACTTGTGACTCCTTGAATTATTTCACCTTCCCACGTGAGTACAAATCCCGGTAAGTGCAAGAACTTTCATGTGGTGAGGGCTTTAAGCTGACCTACTGTGCGCCGGTGGTTCTACTTAGACATGTCTGGGCTTTATCCAATCAAACTTGCTTTGCAATTTGATCATACTTAATGTGGGAGCGAAGTGCCAAACTTGTGATGATGTCTAGGATTAGCATTGGTACGGTTTACTTGAGTTGTTTCCCCTGCATAACAAGCGAGTTAATAAAATCTCCTGTAGAATGAAAATTCTCAAAACGGTCTGTGCAATCTGTATCAGGTGCGAATTATAAGCCGGCTTGAAACCTATAACTGTGAGCTAATCAAATATGGTCTGTTTAAATGAAGACAAAATATATTGCAATAAACCACATATTAGAATATAGTAGCGAACTGGATGTATACATGTAGTCCACTAAATAGCGTTTTATATTCTTAGAATTTCAACATTACTTCTGCTCTATTAATATTTTACCACTGTATGACTACATTGTTTTTGTTATATTGTCTTTTTCCTGTTTGTTGTGACATTAGCATTATGCCCTTTTTACTGGAAATAAACTGTTATATTGCAGTATAATGCCTAAATGGAAAACATATTCCAAAATGTGGCTGAGAACAATCTTCATTAAGTCTTACGAAATATTATGTTAGCAAACGTACTGAATTTCTACGCCATAACATTGAAACTTATAAATAGCAAGTTTACGTTCATCATAAAAATAATAGTTTATCATAATGATGTATGATGCATCGCAACCATTAGAGACAAACTGATTAGTGTTTGTTTCTATTTATCAACTTAAAAAACACACAGCTAAAAGATGATTTTATCAAAATTATATCAAATAAGATGCATTCTAAATAGTAAAAACTGTAAGTGTAAAAACATGGTCTATTAATGTCGAAACATCCTGCTCTGCTTTAAATTTTAAAGCTTAAATATAATTATTCACTACTCCAATCACAAAAATATAATGCAGGTTTAATGAGATTTTAAATACCGCACCCCACCCCCACCCCCACCCACCCCACCCGTGTTGTGAGATCACAGTTGGAACACTTAAATTGTGTACAGTGTACATTATTATCAGAGGCGAATTCAAGATATTTTATTTTATTTTATTTTTTTATAGGGGGGGGGGGGGGGGGGGGGGGCGGCGGGGAGTCAAATTGATCGAGCACCAGAGCTAGTCGTGCTAGTGGGGTCTGGCGACATGCTGCCCCCAAAAATCTTTAAAATGTAGCAGGCTAATAAAGCAATCTAGTCTTCAATCATATTTTCATGGGATGTGAGGAGAGGTCTAAGCGAGAACCATAGGTACGTATAATGTAAGGGGGTCTGGAGGCATGCTCCCACAGGAGAAGTGTTGACATCTGAAGTTTCGAAGGTGATTGCCCTATTGAAAATTTTCGAGCACCGCCTAATGCTTTATTGGTCATATCTCGGATAAAACAACTTTAATATATATTTGTTATCAGCTGCTTACAGGTACTTGGCGACATAACGATCGATATAATTAAGGTTAGAAATCTTTGCTGACAGTTGTTGAGTTTCTTATCTCGTAACGATCAGGAAGTTTTCTTCGGGTTACACTGAACAGACCACATCGCCTATTTCTACGAGTACTCTGGACTGGTCTGGAAATCATAAAGCAATCTACACGTCAGACATCACGTGCTTTCACGTCGGACATCAGTTGCTTTCAGATCAAATAAGTCTCTGACCCGTTGCGTCAACACACGGTCAAAATGACCTGTGTGATTGCACTCGGTGTATTGTGGGTAAAGTAGTTCTTCAACAGGGCTGTTATGAATACGGAAGTGATTACTAAAATGAACAAAACAAGTACGAAGAGGTATACAACAGATTATTTTGGCATTTTTTTTATACATTCTAATAGTTAAAATATGTTTCATGCAAAAATTTTGAACTAAATTTTGTAAACGGTCCAGACTTAACGTAGTGACGTCACACGCTATGTATAATGGACATATTACTGTTTAACGAAAGCGAAAGCAGCAAAACTTGCTCATCGTATTTTTTTCCATTTATCTATAAATATCAAGACTTTAAAAGTTTCTGGACATAGAATAAGGCCTTAGAATATGGTTGTTTAGTCATTTATCTTAATTCAATGAATATTATAATCGAACGTATTTCCTACGCGGAGCTATTTTTATGTAGGCACAAATCTCAAATTTTGGGTGAGTTACGAGTCGTAGTATAGAGATGACTTGAACGTAGTGACGTCACGCTATGCATAGAATGGTCTCTGACCTCAACAAGGAAGATTGTCAATGGGTTTGACCAACGCGATTTTCAGGAGATTATAACAACTGTATTTGGATGTATTTTTAAACTAGTACACCATTTTAGTTTTATTCTAACGATAAAGTCCAAAGAATGTTTGCATTTAAAAATAAATTGTTTTGATTTTCTTACATGTAAATCGCAAGAAACATTTTCTTTTTGGACAACGATAGCGATGTGCTCAAGCATTAAATCTTCTATGATCACGTGCTTTTCAAGACGGAAGTGGCTCATATAGCGCAGCGAATCATAATCGGTGTAATGTAAGGAGTGTGACCCCACAAAAAGTTCCTGGTCCATAAAGGGTATGGCATGTAGGTATCGACATGCCGTGCTTTGATTCAAGTGGGTGGAGATAAGAATTAAACGACACCCTTCGAAGAAATTGAAAACATATTTTATATGACTGGAGGGGTGGTCAGGATTAATGGAACGTTTTCAATTACACATTTTATAATACGGAAAAGAAGTAGTCGGAAACTGAAAAGGGTTTACTAGAGCTTTGTCTAGCGATTAATAAGGGAAAGTAACAGCGGCAGGTGGCTTATCGGGGGGTAAGGGTGAAATGAACAGGAATTGTCGTAAAGTTGTGCAGTGAATTATTGATCAAAGAAATATTACAAAAAAAACAACAACAACATAATACTGTAAGAGAGGGTGCGTTTTTAGCAAAACCGAAGTGTTAAAACTTTCGCACGCACACGGACGTTTTATATCTGATATAGACTTGTTTGGTAAAAAGCGTAGATATCTAAATACAACAGAGGATATCAACAACAGCAACAACCAGTTCGTCGTAGTGTTCATCTTAACGTCGGTGGCTGTGGAAGAAACTAACATCTTACAACTTGGTGAAACCGTGGAAGAAACTAACATTACACAACTTGGAGAAAAAGGTAACAACAAGTCGGTCCCGGTGGATTTCGGAATCACAATCTTTAGAGCATGTAAGTTTAGAATCACTTAATAACAACTGGATTATAAACTGGACAGTAAATGATTCAGTTTTTTAAGTCAAATTCCCAAGGTTTTTCTATTTTATCCTTCATGTATATAAAACTGGACTTTTATTTCTACTACGAAATAAAAGATTAACAGATGTTAAACAAATAAACTAATCAAAATTTCTTGATTCATTTTTTTTAATTACACACCTTCTAAGCATTGAGCATTACTACATTACTACATCTACAAAATGTTGTATGAATCTTCAGAAAAAATAAATCGTAATACAGTAAAATTGCGCCGTGCTTTACATCCTCTATAGTAAATGCTCCCATTCAGATATATATTTAATATACACGATATTTAATATACACGATATATATATATATATATATATATATATATATATATATATATATATATATATATATATATATATATCGTGTACTACCATTTCGTCAACCAGGATTTTCGAATAATCATTCCCATTTTATACACTAAGAATTTATATTAAAAAAAAAGTGTTATCACTTCTCTGTTTTCATATTTATTAATTCTGTTTCATCTACTCATGTTTTTAATAAAAATTTGGTTTTGTCTCATTTTATTCTGCACCTCTTACATCGACTACTTATATTTTGATCATATCCCATGTTTTTGGTCTGTGTGTTTTTTGTTTTACAAAGGATTCAGATTTTATAATCTTTCTATAATCTATAATCCCTTTTTTAATTTTCGAGCGGACATAGGAGCAATATTATACATTTTTTGACTACCCAGCGTGTACACGATGTGATATGCATTGGAAAAAACATTATTTACAGAGACGTGTTACACAGACGTGTTCAAACTTATCTAGTTTCTACACTGTGTCACCATTCGAGCACACAATTTTAAGTTTCCTAACTCAACAGCAACTTATCCTACCTTAAGAAAAACATATGCCATAGAAATGATGTCATAGTTATAATCAAGTGCTATTTTTACAGTATTACGTCTTCATGACATAATTAGGTGTTCTATTATTAATCTTATAAAAGTAACAATTTGTGTTATCATTAATTATTATTTTACAGTTTTTAAACACAAACGTCTATCAAATTATATTATATTATAAAAAAAATACAATATGACAAATTTATGTGTTCGAATGATGAAAGTATAAATACACTGACAATGTTTACCAAACTTATCTAAATATATGATATATAATATTTTATATGCACACATATAGTATGTTTTAATATTATTTATATATTATTGTTTATATTTACGATGTTACTAGATCATGTTATCAAAAGTATTAGACAATACGATTTTTCCTCAAATAATAGTTTACGAAATGTGAGAAGACCAAGAAGGAATGAAAGGAGACCAAATGGGACCACCTGAATAAGAAACCACACTTTAATTGTAATTATATTTTTTATTCGTATTTATTACAAAGAGTTACATTTTCAGAGATCAGCTGAACATGACTCCCCTGACGATGACAGTGTATTTTATCCTGGTGTGGGTGACACTGATAGGTGTAGTATCCTCGTCATCAACCCCTGACACGACACCAGCTGACACAGTTACGACTGCAGCAAATGGCACAACCGCAACATCAGACACAAGTACAGAAGCATCCCCAAACACAACAACAGACCTACCTTCAGTAACACACCCAAACACAACAGCAGACCCAAACACAACAGCAGACCCAAACACAATATCAGGGCCACCTTCAACATCAGACCAAAACACAACATCATACCCAAACACAACAGCAGACCCAAACACAACAGCAGACCCAAACACAACAGCAGGGCCACCTTTAACATCAGACCCAAATTCAACATCAGACCCAAACACAATAGCAGGCTCAAACACAACATCAGACTCAAACACAACAACAGACCTACCTTCGGTAACACACCCAAACACAACATCAGACCCAAATTCAACATCAGACCCAAACACAAATGCAGGCTCAAACACAACATCAGACTCAAACTCAACATCAAGCACAAGTCCGAAAGCATCCCAAACCATATCAGATGGGTATGCAGGCCAGGAAGCTGTCGCAGGTGTCAGTGTCGTTGTAGTGGCCGCAGTGATCATAACCATCGCCGCGATTTCCGGACGCGTTGAAAGCTTTCGTCCTCGGATCAATAAGCATCTTACTTCACCGAAACAACCTTATGCTGTATTGTGAATTGTCAAGTGTGGATATCGTCAACTACATGAAGTATGGGTTATGCTCGGCTGGTTTTGAAATTCACACAATATAATAAATTATTCACTTTATCAAAGGTTAAAAATAAAACTAATTTTCATACTCTCAATGTTACAAATTTACCCGAATATAGGTATCTGGTTAATATATGTTACACAATACTTCATTCTGTTCAGTCATGAGTTTACAACAAGTCAAGGCCGTGATAAAATCTCGATGAATATGCCGATATTTAAAAGGCTAGTTTTAAGTAAGTAGGAGAGTTGTATTGTAGTTTCACGACAAGAAAACTTTCTTCTTCTGTCTTAGATAAAAGTTTGAATGCTATGTTCTCATATATTTTATGGACATATTAATAGATTTTTATAATGGAAAATGTCGTCGTTCTGTCAGAATCAACACGCATTTCAGGGACAAAATCCCTACCTTTAATTTTCCAGGGCGAACAAATTCCTGTTTTTATTTCTTTCCAACGCTGACACAACAATCCCGTACATATTTTTTAAAAGGTTGACAAAACATCTTGTTATTTTGCAAGGCTTGACAATTCCAGTCCAACTAAAGTTACTTCTGAAAAATCACATTCAAAGATATATCTTTTTCGTTTTTCTGTCATTCAAAACGTTCAACAACATTAATGCTGATAGGCTGCCATTCTAAGTAGAACACGAGGCAGTCACATGACACAACTCTAGTACATGATATTTTCTGATTTTATTCGGTTACTTATCCAGCTGAGGGTGAAGTGAAAGCGCGGTGGTATTCACTGCTTCGGAAAATACTCACATTTTGAGACACTGGCAACTAGTGGAGATAAGAAGCGCTACTCATTTTTGTGTGAAATAAATCGCCTTTCTTAAAACTACACAAATTTGCTATCAAATAAATAGACATAAGAAGTCGACAACCAATACCAATTGACTGGCACCATCGCTGCAGAATATGTAAATATTGCCCTGTGCAAATTGTGCCAGACAAGAGTATGGATTCTGTATTCTTGTGCGCTCTGGAGGTCTATAGACCTTTTACTAATTAATTATTTACGATGCAATTATATCCCAATCTGCATCGGTTTAATCAACACGTATGACATATTACTGTATAACACTTAATGAGTTTGTTCTTCTAGGGCATTTTGTCTGTGTCACTCTGCCTTTCGGTTCACATCAGTATGTTATATATAATGTATAAAACAACATCGAACTAGCTTTCTGTAGCGCTTGAGACAGTAATTGTTATTTGCCTGTACAAAGCAGCAGCTCTGTCCATACTGTTAACACAATGTAGTGTATGTGGACAAAAGGGACAATCTATAAGTTAGCAAGGTTTGTAGCATTTTCTCAATTATGTTATGTAGTCAGAGAATTTATTCATTTTTTTATTGGCAGATCTTTCGAGTTTATTTAAAGATGATATCCCTACATGTATTAGTTTGTATTACACATAATTAGAGTTTCTTCGAAGTGCGAAAAACCTTGTTTAAATAAAACACACTTGACTGTAATTTATTGCTGTTTTGTGTAAAATATTTTTGTGCTCTTATTTCACACACACACACAAAAAATCAACACAAAACATACAGATTTTCATCTACACTTTTGCGAAATATATTATTTAAATTAAATGATAGAAAGAGTTATTTGAATGTAATATTTAGTCATGGTTTTCGGAATATAGTGTGTAATTATATTCAACTCGGTTTGTAGTTTTATTATCTTGGTAAAATTGTCTTTTAAATAGATTGTATTATAATTGTCTCACATTGTCATTCTTCATCATAATGCTATGATTTTACATATGTACATATACCGTAGTGGCAAACGACTTTTAAAATATTGTTTCAACTTTGTATCACAGAGATTTATCGAGCATTTTTACTGACAAACAAAATGTGAATTTTGGTGGTTGTGATAACTTACATAAATCTATATGAAATATAAATCCATTGATACTTTTTCATCGCGTGAATACTATATGTGTATAACATACTTACCGACTGTATCTGCGTATTATATTGTATTTGTTTAAAACAATCTTGGATTTATGACATTGAAACTATTAAATTTATATTAACAATATATTATTGACCTATGCGGCGTGTTAACCTCTTGGAACTTTTTCATCGTGTGAATATTGTTTATTTGCTCCCCACTCACCAGCATGTATACTATACTATGCCATGCCATGCCATGCCATACCATACCACACTACACTACACTACACACACTACACTACACACACTACACTATACACACTATACTACACACACTACACTACACTACATTACACTACGCACACTACACTACACACACTACACTACAATACACACACTATATTACACACACTACACTAAACTACACACACTATACTATATTACATACACTACACTACACACACTATACTACACTATACTACACTTCACTACACTATACTACACTACACTACACACACACAAACACACTATACTACAACATACTACACTTACACACACACTACACACACACTACACATCACACACTAACTACACACACTTACACACAACTACACTACACTACACTAACGCACTACAACACTACCACACACCTATACTACACCACTACACTAACACACACACTACCACGACTACACTACACAGACACACTACACACACTAACTACCACATACAACTACACAACTACACAGACTACACACACAGACTACCTCCACACACACATACTACACGAACTACACACACACACACATACTACACTACACACACTACATTACACACACTATCCTACACACACTACACTACACACACACTATACTACACACTACACTACACACACTACACACACTACACTACACATACTACACTACACACACTACACTACACACACTACATTACACACACTACACTACACACACTATACTACACACACTACACTACACACACTACACTGCACATACACTACACACACTACACTACACACGCTACACTACACACACTACACACACTACACTACACTATTTGCCCATTATGGTTTACTGTTGTATTAACAGGTAACTAAGTTGCGAGGCTCGGATGTGTATTACTGAATAGTCATGGTTATACGTTTGTTATTTTTATGTGAAAAATAAACGTATTTGTATTTATGTATTTTTTACTTCATACTTTCATATAATTTCCATCACCTGCAGCAGAGACAATATGTCTGCTGACAACAATAAACCACCTTATCATCTGACCTTATTCTGCTATGTGAGGATTGGTTACTAAGTGAGAATTAGTTGCTGAGTGAGTGCTGGTTACTTTGTGAGGATTGGCTACTTTGTGAGGGTTGGTTACTAAGTGAGAATTAGTTACTGAGTGAATGCTGGTTACTTTGTGAGGATTGGCTACTTTGTGAGGGTTGGTTACTATGTAAGGGTTGGTTAACATGTGAGGGTTAGTTACTATGGGAGGTTTAATTATTATGTCAGGTTTGGTCACTGAAGGTTGCCCAAAACTTACGTGTTTTGTCCCATTTTCTTACAATACTTATTATTCGTTTCGATTAAAGTCCAGTTAGTATCATAAACAACCTGTATATAACATTTGTCAAAACTCTCCTCAAGTAGTTTGCTGTAATGTGTCTAAACCTGATTCAACGACCTGTCTACGTAAAAGCTCTCAAAGGGTAATTGGCACGAACTACTTTCAAATAATACTGATATCGAAACTGTTTAACATAACTACAAATATGCTCGTGTATTCGTTAGACACTTACATGCTACTTTAAAACGTTTATCTGTAAAAATAAATGACAATATTTTTTATTTATGCTCGGAACTATTTTACGACGTCCCCGAATTCGTCTTTTTTGAGAAGCGTTATAGAGGTGGCTTTAACCTTATGACGTCACCCAATTTTAGCGAAATGGTGTGGTAAAATTATGTGTAAGTCAAAAGAAGCCTGGGTTGAAAGCAAGATGAGAAACGACTTGGTCTTATCAGGATGTATCGCTTAGATCGCCCACCCCAAAACCCTTATCGATGGCGGTCTTTGTTTGTGATTTATTTAGTTTTATGGACGGCTGTAAACGAACAATGGCTAAAATAGTTACTGCCTGTTTACGGCATAACTAGGCCGAGGTTGACTTCTCCTACACAGAGTTCTCCTCTGTGTCGAGAGTGTAAAGGAGAGTGACTGCTAACAAGTGCAATGGGTCGAGACTTATATTTATCGCATATGTCTGTACTTGCCACCGTTGTTTGTCTTCCAGCTTATCATGCTCGGCCCATCCCCTCTTCCTTCTTAGCTCTTCACCTCCTTCCACCATTTATGACAAGCACGGGACTTTGATGATCGTAATGAAATCTTCATTCTTTTTAAAAGCCATAACAGTACATGATGTCCTTGATTACGGATAATAATCCAATCATTACCATGAACGTCAGCAAATCACAGACAATCACACTATCAGCAAAGTATTTTAATTTGACAGTAAGTTAACAATTTACAATTCACTAATTTTATCTAATAATCTTTGTCCTTATACACCCACGGACAAATAAAGTTCCCTCACACTAACTTGTTATCTGTATAACAATGCAAAGTAAATTGCAACATAGCAGTAAATCAATTGAGTGGAGGTTTAAGACATTAACAAAATACACTTTTATAACTACCATAAAACATCATAAACTAGGCAAGGAAAACACCCCAAAAATTGCAGTACAAGGAAAAAACGAAGAGCAGAGCATCGTTAAACCGTATTAATCACACAAAGAAATACGTCACACGCGTGATATATTCGTGCGAGTTTGTAACCAGTGGCGGATTTAGAAAATTTTGGCGAGAGAGGGGTATGAATAAAGATCAATCAACTTTATCGCAGTAAATACTAGATATATATACACACTAAGGGACCCTCATTTCGACATAAGCTGTCAACAGACACAATTTTACTTTAAAAGCTTAGTAATTTTTAGGCTTACATGTATGTGTTTTCACAACTCTACACTTTTACCTGGTTGGGGAGGGGATTGGGGATGCATCTCCCATCCACCTCCCTGGATCCATCCCTGTTTGTAATGCAAAAGAAACTTACTTTCAGTTATTTATTTTTATATCTTTACTTTACCCGAATTAAAATATTTAACATAAACACAATTTAAAAAAAATGCCTGAGATGAAACAGGAAATCATTACCATTTTATACAATTGGGGGAAAAAGCGTTAAAATGGCAACACCTTAAACACGATCAAGCAACCTGACAGTGAGACTTACATGACGTATCACGTATTCCTTAAATCGAGGTGAAAAAAACGGTTGAAATATTGCTTTTAAATCGTCATTATCAGCTAGCTAATTTAAAGGTGGTATCTAAAAATCTGGACTAAAAGAATTTTTCCTCAAATTACCAAAAAGGTCATTGTTACCTGACAAGGTCCTGCAAAACGCTGCTCAGGGAAGCCTTAAATTTTTAAAACAGCTAAGTATAAATCCCCACTTGTCATTGCCTAAAGGTATTTCTTATATGAGCCACTCTGCAGAGAAAAAATGTATCGAATTAAGGAAACCAATTAAGACCACCCAACGACTTTTGAGATCACTTTACAAAAATGTATGTTGTCATCAGGTAGTCCGCACTGACGTCGTTATCCTTTTTTTGTTGGCAGAGATCACTGTCTTGCTCATTTATAGATTTGGAAAGAATTAACGTTAGTGATTATTTTCGCAAGTTTTATTCTAAGATAATAAGGTTATTAAAATCATCTTTACTTGGACTAACATATGAGTTTATGCAAAGATTATGCCTTAATTCTCCAAAACAGTGTAAAAATGTATTACATGCATATGATATGAGCAAACTGACGGACACCACCTTTAATGTAGACGACCATTGTAAAAATAACAGGAGCTGTCACGGAAGTGACGTATGCCCCGAAGATTGGGACCATGAGTAAAAGCAGGCACACATTGAACTGTTTGTACGTTTTAATGGTTTGTTTTAAGTACTGGAACTGATTAACCCTTTATCTCTTAGAAAAGAAAGTTAATACACAAAGTAAACTAATGATATCAAATGACATTGTGTGTGATAGTATCTTGACCATGAGGTTTTCTTCGAAAATGCTAGGCAAGACATTCCTAAGTATTATTGTTATTTTTACAAACTTGGACGTTGTTTGTTTCCAAATTATGACTGAGAAAGAAAGAAAAAAAACAGAACGGAAAGCGGGACAGAATAAAAAAAAACCGGACAGTACGACACTTCATGTCCCATTTTTATAAAATAAATAGCACCAAAGTTTTACCAGTTTCAATATACGTACAAGAAGAAGTTAATGCACTGCATCAAAGTCGCCGGAAATAATATATCAAAAGGTGTTCGTGCAGATGCGCTTGACAATTAGTAATGTCTGTCAAAATCGATAACAAACACATCCCTATTTGTTGTAGGCCTAATATTTGCCGAGCTTTCTTTGTGTGATTTGCCCCCAAAAGCTTTTTGTTGGGTTGCAAAAAAAAACACAAAAAAAAAAACACAAAAAAAAAACAATAAAAAATCTGCGATGACTGATTACGTATTAAAAAAAACCCCACAATATATCCAATATATATAGGAAGAAAATGTTTAACGGGAAGAGATTGCGGTCAAATTAGTGCAACCTTGCAATTTGAAAATAAGAATTTGACAATCGATATGGCTAATAGTTTACTTTTTACTTTTTTTAAATTTTATTTTTAATTGTTTATGTATTAGTTCTTTAGAAAACACGAACGAAACAAAGGGGGCTTAGCTTCAATGTAACAATGTATTCATAAACAGCTATAATAGAGCAACAATTTCCGTTTAAAAAATACGATCGCTTCTAAAAGCTCACCCCATAGGCATTTCCCAAACCAATAAAATTTCATATATACAGGGTCGCCGAGGAATAGGTTCGCCGTCCTCGGGGACGCGTATAATGTTGGGACTCAACCTTATCGCAAATTTGATTAAAAAATTTAGGAAGAACTAAGCGTTATCTGTAATGTTTACAAGAGCACCTTGAGACGAAGCATTATAACATAGGAAGTAAAGCAGTACGTGCAAATTAATATAGTTTATCAGTTCAGAAATACCATTGAGAATTAAAGTGTGGTTTATCTGCACAAGAATTTCCAACTGCAACAAGTAAACAAAGGGCAATAAGTACAGAGAAATGCAATCGAAAGAAACTACTCTACACACGACTACACATCAATGGCAATCGTTCATTCATGCTATTAATGGTCCATGCTAGTATAAAGGAATTTCGATAAATATTATAATGAAGGAGTTTTTAGCACAAGAATTAACTAATAAATACAACTAAAAGCTATTTCTACGGAAATAACATTGTTTTCTGAGTTATATCAACTTCTTATTAATATCAATCACCTGTGCCAATATGAAGACATTCCAAAGTGTACAGATGTAATACACATTCGTCGGATGTGTGTGATGTATTCACACGAATATGTCACACTGTGGCATATTCATTTGTGCGACAAATTTGGTTCAACAAAGTATTTAGTGTGTACAGCGAGTTAAACTGAAAAACACAATTTAACTCTGATCATTTATATTTCATTTAATATATAAAAGCAAGCGAAGGATGGTCCTCATTGTGGCTTAAGATATAAAAATGTTGTCTGTTGGTGTATAAAGTTTATTTCTCTACTGAAGTACAAACCTCGACTGCCAAGGCAGTCTACTTTTATTTTTTAATAAAATGCCAAGTCATTCATACAGGACGTGGGCAGTAACACAAGCCCAAATATTGTCTAAGCACTGTGACACAAGACGCGCCTTAACGGGCTGATTATACAGCGTACACAACACAACGCCAATTAAAAAAAATATCAGGACTTGCCGTCTACTTTATCCGAACTCTGCTGGCTTATTTCTTGACAGACCTGATTTAATTTTACCACGAACTTCATAATGGCGTCATTAGCAACGTCGTTAAAGCGGAAGTTTCGCAGAAACCCATGACTTTCAGTCCTGTAGTAGTCATGTAGCAGCCGCATCATGTCTATCTCACGGATTACCTCATACAGCATTAGCGACTCGTCCCGTACTGGGTCAATATCAGGATTGATGAAATACAAATAACGCAACCTTGGTAACTTTTCCTCTGAAGCAAACATCGGTGATAATCTTGGGTCAAGGACTAATTTCTCCAATTTGTTTACCAAAGTCACGTTTCCACCGTCTCTTGTGATGTCTTTCGGCCTTGCACTACGGAATGAGAAAGGTAGGAAGTCAATGTTAATCCTCCTCGATAAATCCATTTCCCAAAACATCGGCCTTGTTTGCAGGTTCTTTATCATGTGTTCTTTGACGTCACTTCGCTTTTCACCGTATATGTAGAACAAAGTGTTATCGATGACGTCATTTCTCTGCAATGATGCAGGTCCCGTTCCGTAGGTGACGTAGGACGGTAGAAGGAAGTCGACAACTTGCAGCGGTGCATAGAACACGCCAGTTATACAGGGGTCGGGCAGGCGTGGTGTATCGAGGAGAGAGAGGGACACGGACAGGGCCAGGGTGCCTCCCACCTCGTCGCCTGTAGATGTTGGTAAGAAGATTGTTCACAACAGTATCATAGAGATGTATTGGTCCTGATCGTGCTACATTTATTGCCATGGTATATTATATTACAAAAGCTTTGAAACGACAATGTATGAAAATACATTAGACTTTATCTATTTGTTACAAGCCCTTGCAATGTACAATGACCATAAATGTAACATAACCGGGGAAAAGGAAGTATCATAAATATAAAGGACCATGAGATCGTTAATGTTGTATACAATTTTCAAAGATTTACAATGATTATTTATTGCATACTTTCGGCCTTACCCAGTCTGTCGATGCAACCCTTCAGTCAATATCTGTTAAAAGCGATCTACGTTATCTTTTCGTCTTAGAACAACCGATATAAAAATTTTTAGTCATTGTTATATGAAAAGGTCATGCACAAATGCTGTTCATTGATGTTCTAGATCTGTGTACCATTTTTACCTACAATACACAAAACGTTTAAAGACTAATTTTGAGACTTATATTCGGATAATATGCCCCGTATACTGAAACACAACCACATACAACTCATGTATCAACACAACATCACGTTACCAGCTATGCCGACTCTGTTCCGGTCTAACTTGTAAACCTCCGCCTGATCCAAGATGGCAGACGTCACTCTCAGACAGTCATCATGAGCGGCCGGAAACACGTGCTCAGGGGCCAGTCGGTAGCTAAAAATATGACATGTTGTTTGCATCCTTTATTTTGTTTGGATTTTTGGTGTTTTAGAGTTGCATTACTGACCACAAAGCGTTTTAATAGCATTTATGACTTTCATTAACTTCGGTAAAATTATTGTTGGCATAATAATTATTAAGCACTTGAATGAGTAAACTAAGTTGCACTTCAAGCTAACTGAAAGGCGTTTTCGCATTGAAAAAATTCTTAGGCTCAACTAAGATGGATGTTTTGATTAAAGGATGACAATTTTAATCTCTAGGCTAATGGCGCTGAAATTCTCTGATTACTTCAAGCTGGGATCAAGGTACTTTAACAGTGTAAGAACTGCGGACGCAGTGTTTTATTTCATTCTGTTAGGCAAGCCTGTTCTGTGTCTTATTATGTTAAAGGTGATATCCGACAATTTGCCTTGTTGAAATTTTGACTAACAGGGCGAAAGCTCTACCGACTGAGCTAACCGGACCGCTTACACATTCTCTCCATATCACCCGGCTACAATGATCTCTAAATAAACTCGTACTTTAGCCTAAGGAAATGCGAGTTTGAACACTACTTCAATTGTTGGACAGGACAAATCAAGAAATAAATCCCCCTTAATGTTAGTTCTTACAAAATCTGTGAAAAAAAGCCAAATTGGGATTTCGGCTAAAAATAGACATCGACTTTAAAGCGGATTGGCCGGATGACGATATAAAATAAACTCAAAAGTAAGAGGTCACGTGTTTTTTTAGTTTAAAAATAGCTATCTCTGCAGCGTGGTTTAGATGGTTTAAATAGAAAATACCTTTTTACAATGATGACTTCGGATTTACGCTTTACACAGATCTAGGGCAATAATGAACAACATTTTGCATGACCTTTTCAGGTAACAATGACTCATTTGGTTATTTGAGAAAAGTGTTTGGTTCCAACTGTCGGATACCACCTTTAATGGAAAAGGTGTCCAGCACTTAGTTTTCGTTGCCGATATGATTTGTATGTTCCAATCGAGAAGTTTATTTAGAACTTCCTACATACTGACAAAAATAGACGTCTCCGTAAAAATAGAATCTCACGTAGCATGACTTCCTCAATCCAACCTCGCCAGGCCCCTTCTTGTAGGAATTGCGATTCAAGTGCTTGTTATGTTTTCTATTCAGGTGTTTGCTGTATCTGTTGATAAGATGTGTATTAAATATGCGCGATTATTTTTATGACTGCACTTACTTTATTGAAAAAACAATCAGCTGCCCTTCACTGCTGAATCGAGAGGTGAGTGATCGGTGAGTGTCTGTAATACAATACAATACAATGCAATATCTTTACTTCCTCCATTGTTGTAGATTTGAAATTTCTTGTATATGTACACAACATAGTAGGCTATTCAAACAGACGGATATAACAAACAATAAAAGGAAAATACATTATTTAACCATTATTTAACTTAAACTACGATGGTTTACAACTAGGACAAAAGATAAGAAATTAAAGAAAAATGCATAAATAAATAAATGAATAGAAGAATAAATAAATAAATTTGGTGACAAATTGTTATTTACTTTAATGTTATGGTATGTTATTAATCATTCAACATTTTTTAAAACTGACTGATCCACTCAAACTACTACTAATTTAGACAGAATCTGACATAATTGTCGCTAACACAACAATCTAGATGCCTTGTTAGCCGTTATGGTCACTATAGAATTGTAACAAAAGGTCCACATGTTCCAATCCTTCAAGTATAGTGAATTTCTCATTTTGGCGCCATCAATTCAAATTAAAACAGACACCTTTGTTCGTGAGTGAGTTCTAATAGACTAAAAGCGACATATAACGTACCATACTGTTTAAAAATATATTTTGGCTTAAATATGGATGTCTATGAGTATGTATAATTACATTCGAAATGTTTATATACGTGACCCTGATACTGGACCTACACTGTACATACCTGCCGACCCACTGACCCAGCCTCCACCGTGTATGTAGATCAGGGCAGGGTGACCTTGACCTTTCAGTGACCTTGGACTATACTGGATGACCTCAACATCCGATATTGTCAGCCGAGTCTCCTGGATGACAGAAAAAGTCACCATGAACTATATTGATTAAACGCAGCATAAAGCAACTCGGCGTCTGGTCATAATTGACTGCAGATATGAGTTCCCACAGTTTACTAGGACTTGGGGTTCTAAAACTAAGTCACTCCAAGGACATAAATGTAAACCTGTTAAATAACTGTGAAAAATACACAACGAACGTTCAGATTTATTTAATTAGTAAATTAAATAAGCCAATATGTTGGGTTCAGGGGTGGCGAAATCTCAGAAATGTTTACTTGTCCACGGACAAGTGGTTATAAAAATGTACTTGTCCGTACCAGTGCGCTACTTGTCCGTACATTAATTAATAAAAACACAAGTATTTTAACAACAATGATTTAATAATCACTTAAATCTGTTAAACCATAAAACTATCATGTAATTACTTCATGTTTAGTCGAATTTATCATATCACAATTACGAACGTAAACAAATCTTTTAATGCTTTAAGTCTTATGTTTCAGTTTGGGAAATAAAAGTTATTTTTGAGAATTTCAACACTTAGAAATTGGATTTTTTCACTTGTCCACGGACAAGCCAATTGAAAAAAGTAACTTGTCCGGAACAAGAAATGTACGACTCGGACAACTCGGACAATTGATTTCGCCACCCCTGGTTGGGTTTCATACCTCTACTCCCTCCGCTAGCGGGCTGTACATCGTGGTGAGGTAGCTGAATAGTCTCCGGATGGTCACTTCGGATACTAGGCCTGACATGTCTGCTGCGGACATCTAGATAATTAACGCGTGGAATAAATAAGCATGTAAGATGGTAAAGGTTTAACTTACAACTCAGAAGCGGTTCCATTTACAAGTAGCAAGTATCTTGTTTGTATTTTATATTTAATTGGATGAATGTATAGATACACGTATTTAATTGATAGAACAGGTATTGAAGTTTGCATGTTCATGGTTCTATTTGTGTCCGATGGAACATTTGAGAAGGTAATTTAAAATCTGCATGGATTATAAATTTAAACAGAAGACCGTGAAGAAGGGTTTATTTTTCCAATATATATTAAACATCTAACCAACCCTCGAGCTTTCAAGCATATTGATTAACAAAATACGAACAGAATTTAAACACACTTACACAGATCCTCTGCATACGGTCCAGGGCGGAGGTCGCGGATTCGAGCCAGGGATGTGCAGCATGGTCGGGCGCAGGTACGAACAGGACATGCGCTGAAGAGATAATGGCGACCGCTGTCACCACCGCCGTCAGAGAGGGAAGCATGTTCTGGTACTACCCAAGCTCCAGACGATCTGGATGCTGTATTTAAAATAAGTTTATGGTATGAGATACATCACGGATGTATGACATTCAATATGCTAATAGGTTCGCCAAATTTAACATATGAATGCATCATACTTCAAATCTATATAGATGGATATAATTAAATCTTTATTCTTAACAAATAATTACAGTAGCAACATCTCCATATATTTTTGTTTATTGTTTGCTGCATTAAAAAAATGATTTAATGGTTGACATTGTTAGCATTTAGGAGCGTTCGATTGTTTCCACACACACACAACAGTCAGGATATCATCGAGTAGTTAGATATTTATACAAAGTGAGTATGACCATGGATTTTTTAGCCGGAACAATTAACATGTTTTAAATATGAAACTGTGTTTTCCGTGAAGCTCCATCATTTTTACACGGCACTACATTCCCCGATTTTTGCAAAAATCCGTCTTTCTGTCTTATAAAGAGAAAAAATGTTGGCCATACTCACCCTTTGTAAAGAAATCCACGCTTTCGCTCACTCCCGGAAGTGGCTTTTGCTCATTTTTCTATGTTCTCTTTTTGGTTGTGGAGCGAATGTTTACTGGGCGTGAATTATTGTCATATTGCCAACGTTCATCTAATTATTGTTGGAAGAAGACCCCAGACTTATGTCTGCCAGACTTATGTCTGGGTAGAACCACCGGCGCAAAGCAGGTTAACTGGAAAACCTCCCCATATGAAAGTTCTCTCCCCGACCGGGACTTGAACCCACGCGGTGAGGAGATGATGAGTTACAAGTCAGCGACTTTAACCGCTCGGCCACGGTCGCCCTCTCCGGGTACTTCATATATCAGCTTAAAGCAATCTGCATTTAAATGTGGTATGCGACGTTTCGCCTATATGCACCCTCTTTTCATGTAAAGAAAGCAAATCAATGTATTTAGGTATTTAAAAATGATAATGGACCAAAGTTCCTGTTTTGCTGATTTTATTTGATTATTGATTTTTTAATCAACACTGTTTCCTGATAAAAAATGTTGTTACTTTATTCATGTGCTTGAGACCAATATGTTCTGAATTTCTTATGGTTGGTTCTTAAAATAGCTAATTATGCTGCATAGTTAGGATTTCTTGTCTATGACATCAACGCGCATCTTTTAGCAAGACCACCCAATGTAACCATACAGTATTTGTATTTTCTTCAAAGTAACTTCTGAAACAAAATGTCAGATAAAGCCTTTAATAAAGAAAGTCAGTGTATAGTTTCGAAGCAAGCTATCAATAAAGAGGTAAATTCTATTGTTTGAAAAATCAAAGAGCTTGATTATGTATTAACTAATTAACCAAAATGCAGAAGTAAATAACATACCTTTACTATAAAATAATTTCCTCGGACGTCTATGCTGACCTACGCAGATTAACAGTCATATTCAACTGACTTAAATCTGGCCCTATTCCCACCTGAAGTTAAACCGTTTTATATGTTAATCCCGATTATTGAGTTACTGTCGATGTAACTTTCTTCAAACAAGGTTAAGCCACGCCAGCCCTTTACTAACTTAAAAGTGGTCAGATCAGCTCTATATTTTCTATTATAAATTGTACTATATAACGGTCTGCCAATCTTAAAGAAAGTTGAAAAGAAGTCTAATAAATTAACCAAATTTTCTCCAAACAGGTCTTCGTGTAGTTTTCTTTACACTTTTGTTCAAAAGTAAAACTTACTCGGCAATGTACCTAGCAAAGTTAAAATGAAACATTTTTGACATTCTTGTAACAAAATGGTCGAGACATTCCGATTGTCTGAAGCCAAATAAACAAGAAACAAGCAAACCCTTTGAAATCGGGTTCTGCGGCCTGTTTGGGTGGTTGGCCCTCATATCCCCGTTTCGAGTCCCAGGTGTTAACACTTGTGTTGTCTTTTTTCTTTTTTTGGCGTTATATTCTTAAATTTTCAACTTCAGCAGTCAGATTTGCTTTATTTGATTTGTTGACACAAAATATTTTTTATAAATTTGTGAATATTAATAACAAAACAATTATGAAGTTAATCTGTCGGATAAGGTTTTTGAGAAATAACAGGTACACTTGAATTTTGTATCAATTGGTACCTACATTAAAGGACATTGGGTGCACTTCCGCTATTTACCAGTATTGCGGAAAATTGCATCGCTCTTAAAACAACAAACAAATGCGGATTGTTTTGTTTTTAATTACAAATGTTGATCTTTGTAGCGATGTCCATCTGTTTTAGTTTGAGGAATACCCCCGACAAATTGCAATTGCAGTTTAAAGGTTAACAATTTTGTCCTTTGTTGTTGATTATGCTTTCTGGAAAATGGAAACGCAGAGAACATTTATGTTGATTCTTTAATAGCGAACTTATAACTATGTAAATGTACACCATGCACTGAGTATAATACGCTTTAATTACGGATCGGTTTTCTCAAATGTTCCGAACACATCATAATGTGTAAATTTCTCTGGGTCAAAGGTTAAACACTGCAACCTTGGATGACCACCAAGACCCGAAGAAACCTTTATTCTTATATGATATTGACATTTTTACAAGGCAATTGTATTATAGCATACATGTTGTATTTTATTCAGACAATTATCTTTACAGAAAAATATCGAAATATCAAAATACATGGTTAGAATGACTGACAATACTTCAACTGAGAAAGGCTAGACCGAGCGCGTTAGTACGAAAAAGAGTATCATTTAACAAAAAAAAGTTCAATATCATAATTGACAGTTTATTTTAAACTATTAAATACAAATTATGCATACGCATGATAACACATAAACATGTTTATATAATACATATTTACAGATTATTACAAAAGTAAGTAATTGTCCCTGGTTGTACAAGTAATTGCATCAAACAGCATGTCATATCTATTTACATATAACAGAAGTAAGTAATTGTCCCTGGTTGTACAAGTAATTGCATCAAACAGCATGTCATATCTATTTACATATAACAGAAGTAAGTAATTGTCCCTGGTTGTACAAGTAATTGAATCAAACAGCATGCCATGTCTATTTACATATAACAAAAGTAATTAATTGCCTCAGGCTGTACAAGTAATTGCATCAAACAGCATGCCATGTCTATTTACATCTATTTAAATACAAAGTTCCCTGATCAAGCACATGTCTACAAATGACCCTTTTGCACCGAGATGCTACTTATATGACACCATCTTTCCTATATGTAACTTTCCCAGGCACAATAATACATACGAGCGTTCTTTAAAGGTTATGTTTGCCTGATGGTTATTATGCCAAAAACAACACACACTACTGTAAAACAGAAATTCCTGCTTTATTAAGTTCAGGTAAACTTTAGGCCTGGTGTAATTTTTTTACTTAACATACATTGGCCTTTAATTTGTTTTTTTCCGATCAAAGGTTATTGAAAACATAGTCTGTGTGTAAGCAACATATTAAAATGAACTTTTATTTTAAACGTACAATGTGTATGAGTGGCAATACAATGGTATATGTCTGG
The DNA here is from genome assembly GCA_007844125.1 of Sinonovacula constricta. Lineage (NCBI taxonomy): Eukaryota > Metazoa > Mollusca > Bivalvia > Cardiida > Solecurtidae > Sinonovacula > Sinonovacula constricta. The sequence continues at coordinate 62,269,832 of CM017558.1, read as the reverse complement.
ATGGTTTATAGGATATGTGTTAGGTTTTCAAAGTCGAACACTGCCTGCTGATTTTATTATAACCTTTACTTTTATCATTCTTAAATAATCATTTTGGTATGTTAATCTTATTTCATTCCATATATGTTACAAAAAGTACATATCTTGCCATTGAGGCAATTTTTGGAACTGTTAAAAATGACGACAATCAGACAGACACAATTTTTAACAAAAATGTGTGATTGTTACTTCATGGTAACATTCATATACATGTGTTATAAACCGCTGACATGCCTTTGTATGCGTAAGTTTTGAATATAATTGCACTCTTAAGCCGGGTTTATTATGCAAAATTCATCTTGTAACTTTTAAAAGGCATGAGTAGACCCACCTATGTACGAATGAACCAATACGAAGAGCTGACGTTCTTGGGCCGAATTAATTCAAAGAGTTCAAAACCCCAACAACGGAAACGTTTTTGTACTTATGAACTGTTCGTCGTGGGAAAAGAGACTGCTTGTTATAACGATATCTAGAAAACAGTGCTAAAGGAAGACTGGTCAATAGTCTTGCTAGGATAACAGCTGTGCTGGTCGCCATCTCAACGACGTCATCACGTCCCTGAGTGGGACCTAAATCCACGCAGTATAGAGGGCTTACTTGGCGACTTTAACTGTACTTTATGGTGAAATAATAAAGTCAACTGTAATCATGCTGCCTTACTGAAAACTGTGACACCTTTTATTAACATGTAATAATTATGGGTCCGGATAATATGCATTTAGGATTTAACGCGGGGTGGTTTTTAATAAATATAAATTAGTTATGTAAATTTTAGTAAAATTCCCTTATCTAACGCCATGTTGCATAATATGACATAAAATATGTCGCTATGTACATAGTCAGATGTTTTAACAGCTGATTTTGTATCTTCTGATACCCTTCAAGAAACTGTACAGCAAGTATATGCCACACCATCCTAGGAGACAACAAACGATAGAATAGTGAGTTGATCAGCAAATTATGATAACTTATCAGATTAGTGGAATCGTATACAATATACGAAGTTTTGTTTATATACAGTATACACAAAATATCAGAATGTATGTCCTTCATACAACTCTTAACTGTCTTTGATTGATGAAGGAATACACAATCTAAAGGAGTGTCATTCAGATGAAAAATTTGGTGGTGTCTGACCCGTCTGTCTCCATTGTACGTAGATACTCTAAGATGACGTCGTGGCAAAACTTGTACTGGTCCTGCAATACAAAAATAAAGGATTGCCACCGATTTTATAAATCATAAGTGTGTAGAAATATGTTATGCACGCACAATCAATCAGTTTATTAGAAAATGTCCCGTAATTTTGTGGTCTGCCATCAGCAAAGTAATATTATTACTAATAAGGTTAATAAGGTCTATGTGTATAACTTCAAACAGATCTAGTTATTTTTCCTAGATAGAGCCACAACGCGTATTTATAAGTACAATGTTTGTTGCTTTAACTATTCAACAGAATTTACGGAGATGCAGAAATGAGATCTTGCAGCACATACAGTGTCATTTTATTTTAGCGTACCTATACAAATTGCACGTGATATCCACGTAGTTGGTATCTATTTGATATTTATACAGTAGATGCACACATTTCAATAATTCATCCACTTTTTGCTGCTTAGAATGCTTTGACAAACCGCAACGTGCACAAAAATGTCAACATATATACATAAACATACTCTCATAATGACAAAACTAAAGCTTTTCTTTTATTAAAAAACAAACAATTATCGATAGAATAAGTTTTGTGTTCCTTACGTAAGTAGGTATGATCTGGTGCCTTCTGATGCGCATCTGTTTGATAGTCTGCTGCAGTGCCACCTCGCGTTCTTCCTTGACGCGTTCCAGGGTGGCGCCCACAACACAGAACAGCCCGCTCTTACTGGCACCGTTCCTGCAATGGGGTACACAGTGACAGTGATGACTTATACGACAAGAGTGAGCATTGCGGTTGGTCCGCTATCGTGAAATAATAATATTTCGACCCTTGAAATAAGGTAAAGTTATAGAAAAACAGCCCGTGTCAAGAGAACCAACAGCAGATAAAATTCACGTGTGCAGATAGTCCTGTACCTTCATTCAAAATCACCATGTATCTTATATTGTCTTATTCTTATAGCTCTTTTAGCTAGATAAAGCATGATAACGTTTAATAACCTAAGTTATGTAGCGTGCTTACATGCAATGGACGAGGACCGGCCTGTTGCTGGAGACTTGCTGCCACTTAGAGACCTGATCATGGACCGCAAGGAGACTGGTTTCTCCGCCAGCAGGTATCTTACTGGTTCCCTCCCAGAACTTACACTCGAACTGCTTGATGATCCGGGCCTTCTCTCGTGGCTAGAAATGACATTAAGTTTGTGTTGGTTCAGAACATATTTCTACCCTTATACACACGTCTATTTATCAAGAATATTGAGAGTATTGGAGAGAAAGGATTATGTCTGAATTAGATTTTGTGTACAGGTAAGTGGATGTTTATGAAATGGAACATATATACATACATACTTGTCACAACCATGAAATTCCTAAAATATAATACGGGTGATGTAGTAATCAGATAATGTAAATAATGTAATTCACATTTTAGTTAATATTTATATCAAAACACAATATGCGTAGTATTGTAATCAGAAAGTTAGTGAAAGATCGCTTACCTCCTCTGCATTGAGAAGTTTCATGGTTCGCTCTATGTATGTGAGGTGATCAGTCTCGGTCACGTGGTACAGTTGGAATGGGATGAAGGTAACTGTCTCGCGCTCCTGGGGCCAAAACACCTCGGACTGGACAACAGAAACATAGTTGATAAAAAGATTTATCATTTATCCTCCGCCTTCTCCTTAACATCATCATCATCATCAGTGTACTTAACCTTGCACCGCCTGTCCTCACACTCCCCATAGTGACGTTGATGGAGATGTTGTGTTCATACACCAGATAGTGTACTTACCCTTTCACCGCCTGTCCTCACACTTTCCAGAGTGACGATGGTGGAGATGTGTTTATAACCAGCCAGTGAACTTACCCTTGCACCGCCTGTCCTCACACTTTCCAGAGTGACGATGGTGGAGATGTGTTCATACACCAGCCAGTGAACTTACCCTTGCACCGCCTGTCCTCACACTTTCCAGAGTGACGATGGTGGAGATGTGTTCATACACCAGCCAGTGAACTTACCCTTGCACCGCCTGTCCTCTCACTTTCCAGATTTACGATGACATAGATGTTGTGCTCATACACCAGCTAGTGTACTTACCCTTGCACCGCCTGTCTTCACACTTTCGAGAGTGACGATGGTGGAGATGTTCTGTTCATACACAAGCCGCCAGAAGTCGATGATGGTATCCGCTAGGGGGTGCTGCGTCTGCACGTACAGCTTGTTCTCGTGGTACGACTGGAAGCCATTAAATGTGTCATTAGCAATGTTATTCGATCTCTTTAGAGATAAAAAATCATGATTTTTGTTTATGGTATTGCTTAGAGATGCTTCTTGGTATCAGAGAATTTCAATCAGTAACATATCATTGGGAAAAGTATTTACAAAAAACAGCAGCATAGTAATGCAATCACTACACGTATTTGACATAGCAAAAGGCCAAACCGTTTGGTACCACTTTTAAACTGAGAAAAAATATAAAAATGACAAATATTTCAGAGGTAAATTGATTATTTAACTTACATGAGCTACGCCATTCTAGATTTAAACTATACATTTAAGTTTCAGTGACACGCATAACTATTTATAATCTTTATGCATGTTGTTCTCTATTTACTTTTTTGCATAGTTTAGATATCACTGTATATGGGATAGGCTTGGATAGGATGAACGAAAACAAACTAAAAGTCATTCATTGACAAATAAAATACTTTCTATTCTCGTGGCAACAAAATTACTGAGAAGGTAGCACGAGACCGCAAGTAATGAACTTTTGTTAACTTCTGACATGCGGATATTTCTTCGTTATATTTGACCTTGACCATATGTCTAAATACACTAACTTAGGTGCTACATGTATGTACAATGTATCACATGATTCCCATTGTTTTCCATTCAGTACACCCATTGTAATACTCCTTTCAATTGATGATGGCGTCATCGACGTCATCACATTGCAGATCGTCCTATATCACTATTTCACCAAGTATTGTTAAAATTTCGTAAAATCTTACACTGGCGATTAAAATCATGTGATAAAAAGAATCTGACACTCGTTGTCATTTTATACAAACATTTATACAACTCTTCCAGGAATAATGATAGTAAGCTCGCCATAGGGGGCTTACTATCACTTTTTCTAAACACGTTCAATAAATGTTTGTATTAAGTGACACCACGTGTCAAATTCTATATATGTTTATTGAAAAATGATTTCTAAGACCTGTTTATATATATATATATATATATGGGTATATATATATGGGTATATATATATGGGTATATGGGATCTTTTTGATCAGGATCTACACTATTCCTTCAGAAGATCTAGCAATATGCCTAGTTGTCTTTGCATGTACTTTGATAGTAAAAATCTACGATTGTGTATTGCTAAAGCAGTACATTATACGGGATATGACCCATCACAGATAACATGTTTAGCCCGAGGGTACCATTCTACCCCACTCACGTCCTCTCGTGGATATGACCCATCACAGATAACATGTTGAGCCCGAGGGTACGATACTACCCCACCCTCGTCCTCTCGGGGATATGACCCATCACAGATAACATGTTTAGCCCGAGGGTACGATACTACCCCACCCTCGTCCTCTCGTGGATATGACCCATCACAGATAACATGTTTAGCCCGAGGGTATGATACTACCACACCCTCGTCCTCTCGTGGATATGACCCATCACAGATAACATGTTTAGCCTGAGGGTATGATACTACCACACCCTCGTCCTGTCGTGGATATGACACATCACAGATAACATGTTTACCTCGAGGGTATGATACTACCCCACCCTCGTCCTCTCGTGGATATGACACATCACAGTTAACATGTTTACCTCGAGGGTATGATACTACCCCACCCTCGTCCTGTCGTGGATATGACACATCACAGATAACATGTTTTGCCCGAAGGTACAATACTACTCCACCCTCGTCCTGTCGTGGATATGACCCATCACAGATAACATGTTTAGCCCGAAGGTACAATACTACCCCACCCACGTCATCTCGTGGATATGACACATCACAGATAACATGTTGTGCCCGAGGGTCCATGACTACCCCACCCACGTCACATGACACGTCATACAGGACTGTCAATTGGGAATCGACCAGTGATCAGGACATCAGACATATTTCGGACATAGACACAAAATTTGATTTCCCACAATTATCATATCATTTTGATCAAACATACAACCCTAACCACATAACTGGTTTACATGTATTAAATTACAATTTACAAATTTGAATAGGTGGTATCAATATTCTTACGGCATAACATCACAGCGAAAAAAGTACAATATGCAGTTAAATAGAATTGTGTAATGCAAACGGTTTCGTAAATATAAAGAATTGGTTCTGTGTCAGAATAGAATGGCAGGGTATTTTATCGCATAACGATACTAAGAAATGTTGACGTGTACAAGGGACGACTTACGGGAAGGAAGACGGCGTTGATGTAGTCGTTGGTGTCTCGGACTCGTGACGTCAGGAACGGGCGATGTTCCTCACCTGAAACCCCAAGGGGTCGCTGATAATATTAGCATTTAATTGAATCCCAATCCCAGTCGAGCCCTAATTGATTTTACAAAGAAAATGTTAAATTAATAATGCTCCTCATAACTGACAAGTGACAACACTCATACACAATTTGTAAATATTCCTTTTCAATAATATCCAATAAAACCATAAATACACCAAAGGAATACAGACGACATTTTTTCCACTTCATTTTAATTCGACTGAACTTTGTGCTTCTTATACTATTTTATGTTATTATCTATTTATTATTAAAACGTTTTTATACATGCACATCAGACAATCGCTTTGTTGTTCATATTAATATCATTTTGACGCACTCGTGTTTTAGTATATGATCTTTGTTGACTGCATTGTTAAATATACACATTGGTGAGATCAATTTGCTTTAACCAAATATGCACAAAACAAGAACACTGTGCATTTAATAAGATGATGAACGCCGTACTTACTCGGTAAGATTGTTTTCGATCTGTTCTTCGGGGCATTCTCACTGGTCCGTGCTGCCTTGTACGTTATACCGTCATAGAACGCCGTCGACAGGCTCTCTGTGAACTTGGTCACGTGTTGTAATTTCTGCAACCAGACAACAATTAGTAAGCTCTTATCCTGATAAGCATGAATATAATGGATTAACTGTTAAAAATTACTCAGCTGCGGTTTAGAGGGTTCTAGAGATGTCTCGACAGGTTTTGCACTGCCGCTTTATCTCTAGCAGTATATTGTTTTAATTTCCATGTCTATGTAGTTACTCGCCAATAATTGTGTATCCTTTAAAATAAATGTGGCATTATAAGGGCTACAGTCTTACGAATAGATCTATCGACGTGTGGTGTGTAATTATGGTAACGACAGTCTGTACTTACTTCGTACTCAATGTTGAGGTTAGGTTTGCCTGTCTTGGGTTCCATGTCAAGCAGTTTCTGGTAGGCCGCCGGGAACTGGTCACATGGTGTGGCAGAACTGGGGCAGTGGAGAGCCTCAACCAGAGCCTCGTGAAGGAACTGGTACTGGTCCTGTGGTACAGAGGGGAAGATAGTATTTAGGTCTCACCATGTTTTGCACAGTTCCGTCAGCCTTAGGTAAATAATGCAGATCAAGATCAGCTGGTTCGCGCTGGTGTGGGGCTGTCTACTCAAGATCTGTATTTGCAGCAGAGGCACTAGCAGTGTGTTATATTACCGTGGGTACAATTGTTAGCAAATAATTAATAAGAATAATGTATTGGTTGTGAGAAAGCGAACATGTTAAGGAAAGTGCTAGTACATATATGGTCAATGGTCGTTACTATAAAGCCAGAAGATGTGAATATAACATACACATGTTAATTGATTACTTAGGTCTAGGTAGTCAGATATGATATTTTTCATACACGATAACTAAATGGTTTTGTATCGCATCTTGGTCAAGAGCTTTCTTAAAGGGTCCTAAAAGAAAAGTCCACAAACTCTAAATTAAATGTGTTAAATACAAAGATAAAAATCCACATTGTGGAGGTCACAATGAGGTGGGTACCTGGTTTTGCACCATGTTGATGCGTTGGTGGCGGAGGTTCTGGATGCACTGTGGCACGTTCACGTATCCCTCCGCGGTTGCCTGTTCCAACAAGTAGTCCAGTGCCACGAACGTGCCTGTCCGGCCAATGCCCGCGCTGCAACATATGTAACGTAGGACGCGGTCATTGGTGTAAATTTAACACTGAATACTGAAGCTGGTTGTCTAAAGTAAAGAATCAATCTCAACAGGAAATACACATATACATGTACATATTTATGGCTTAATGGTAGGTATAAAATTAATCTTACATATGAGTATTTCGACAATTCGAGAAATTGTGTGTTTAAACTTACAATAACTGCAAAAGTGATGCACGTAAGCGATATAAGTTTGCAAAATGGTGAAGTGTCTTACCAAACATTGAAAATAATAATCGTATGTTTGTATCGCTGTTCATCTTTTAACCCGACACTTAGGCCTATCTACTACCATACAATCTCAAGTATTAACAGTCAGACATGCTATTGCCATTACCTGCAGTGTACGATGACAGGCACATCGTCCTTAAGGTCTGTGGTTCGAACCTTACTCCAGAAGTGCAAGACAGACGAGGCGTACTCTGGGGTATGTCTGTCTGGCCAGGCCTCGTAGTGGAACTGCTGCACCTCTCGGACCGTCCCGCTACCTTCCTGCAACATACACAAAGCGGCCAGGGGTCAATCATAGGTCACCTAGCGGGATCAGTTTGTGCAAATAAAGTGTTTAAATAAATGACTTTCTCATATTTTGAATTCTTTTATAATGCATTTATCGTCGTAATCTTGTAAAATGATTTGTTAATTTATGCATAAGCAACATCTCAATTATTAAAGAAACATTGTTATCCACTCGAAAATGAGGATCCATTATTTTATTTTTCCGCTTGCGTCTTTAAAACTTACGTCGATAGTAGAATACTTTTCATAAGATATAATGCTGATGTCGTATCCAAGAAATTATAAAAAATACTTAACGTGTGCAAAACGTGGCAAATGAAATAAACCATTCTTACTGTGATTTAAAAATGCATTTTATTTAAAATTTACTTCAAAATGTTTGTGGCTGTAAACAAGAAAGTTAACATTTCAGACTTTTGTTTTCATTTAACGAAAAATTAAAAAAGGAAAGTATGCTGAAAAATTAAAACTGTCGATTTAGTACATGTGGTCTTTAAATAAAAAGAAACAGAGTGAGGAAAAAAAAAACATTGGCCAGTGTGGGGGTCGAACCCACGACATTCGCGTTATTAGCACGACGCTCTAACCGACTGAGCTAACCGGCCGTTGCTGCTGCGGCGAGCAATGTTGATAAGTATCATTGACAAACGGCTCGGCGTAGTTACCACGTGACCCAATATCCTAGTCACGCTGAATTAATACACACAGCGGCAAGGTGTACCCGGAAGTTGCCCGTTTAATGTTAAAGTCAATATATCCACAAAACGTGACCTTTTTGCATTTATTAAAACAAATGCTTGGTTGCAAGTATTCCAGGAGTTATTTTCAGATTCAACAGATCTACTTATCAAATAATGATAAAATTCACTTGATCTTACTAGATAAATTAGTTGCGCATACGAACAGCAGTAAATGGTAATTACTTTAAAAAGTTTGAGAATGTAGATCTTTAACTATTTCCACTTTATAAGAAAAATATTTATTTTTTTTCCAATTAACTGGAATAATCGTCTCGGCGGGTGTACGCAACAGTTCAAAATTATGACCACAACATTTCGAATGGCTGTTAGTATGGAGGTAGCGTGGCCGAGCGGTCTAAGGCGCTGGTTTAAGGCACCAGTCTCTTCGGAGGCGTGGGTTCGAATCCCACCGCTGCCAATATTTTTTATTTTTAAATATTCTTCACACAGTAGTGTTATATCTTAGATTTAATTTATTTTAATTAATTGTTCTATAGGGTGCTGAAATTACATAGTATTTTAAAGGCATATGCGACCATTTATTTCAGGCGTGTACAAAATATTTTTAATTACAATTTTAATATACAATAACACTCGTCACGTTTCATAAGAACTGTTTTAGCTAAAAGTTGTAAACAAGTTATAACTGAATTTACACGCCTATCCTATTAATTCTTGGCAATTACAAAAATAACATGTTGATTTTAACATCTCGTTATGGAAAAGAACGATTCATTCGTCGTGGTATTTTAAGAGCATGCCCTACGTCTATATTTGTTCGAAAATCACTCACTAAGAATTATGAACTTATTACATCTATTTTTATGATGAAAAAAGCATCTGGAAAATAAGGAAACAGGCACATTCGCTATAACTGACATATACTTTTGCCAGTCATCTGATTGATATGGGAATGACATTGGTCAGTTTCACGATTGCTACTCAGCAATAGTGACAGGTAAAACTAGGATGTAAACTCTAACGGCTTAATATCGTTAACAAAAGATTACTGGCAGCGGTGGGATTCGAACCCACGCCTCCGAAGAGACTGGTGCCTAAAACCAGCGCCTTAGACCGCTCGGCCACGCTACCTGTTCTTCTACGTATCTAGATACAGACTATACATTCCTTACCATAAAGGGACAATAATGTTGTTGATGTTACCAGTTTAATGTCGAGACAAAAGTTAGCCCCCTTGGAGTAGCTATAGGATTAAATATTGAACTTCCCTATATGGGAGTGTATGAATTTTAGTCATGCAGATGAAACAACTTTTTAAGTCGTTGTTTTTAGAGGTCTGGGACACAGGTTTACCGAGTTTAAGTCACAGTTGTAAATAAAGAAGGACTGGTTTGGATATATGCATAGTCATCCAATGAACATATGTGCATAGTCATCCAATGAACATAGGTGCAATGTCATCAACTGAACATTGGTGCATAGTAAGCCCATGAAGCTATGTGCATATTCATCCAATAAACATATGTGCATAGTCATCCAATTAACATAGGTGCATTGGCATCCAATTAACATAGGTGCATAGTCATCCAATTAACATAGGTGCATTGGCATCCAATTAACATAGGTGCATAGTCATCCAATTAACATAGGTGCATAGTCATCCAATTAACATAGGTGCATAGTCATCCAATTAACATAGGTGCATAGTCATCCAATTAACATAGGTGCATAGTCATCCAATTAACATAGTTGCATAGTCATCCAATGAATATTGGTGCATTGGCATCCAATGAACATAAGTGCATAGGCAACCAATGAACATTGGCGCATAAATATCAAATGTGTAAATTACTATGTCCAGACCTCTGTATACATTGCACAAGTGACTGCGTTTACACCCAAAGTTACAGAAACCACTTTTTATCCGATGTATTGATATGTAGAAATGAAATATATGGCGAGATAGTGCAACTTGATAGGGAAATATATGCACTATGCATGCTCGGTTCACCTGTGCTACAGACGCTTAATGGAACAACTGTCTTGAGTGACCAGTTCCTAAGAAAATCGTTTAGGCTTATGTGTCAATGCCTGCAGTCTATTGCATGGACTAACAACGATACACAATCTTGCTGAATTAACCTTCTATTTCCCTTTCCATTGTGTCAGACTACGTACCTAAGTCCATAACCACCATGTATAGTTCTCCAAGCTTATTTGTTCACATGCCTTAAAGCTTGACTGATTCTTTTTTGTTGTATATATTCGTGTATTATATTGTACATATTTAAAATATCTCCAACAAAGGGGGAAATTAAGATGTTGTTGTTGTTGTTGACGTAATTTCTAACTAATTACATAAGTAAGAAGCTGCGTAAAGACTTCCGAGTTTCAATTCTTGAACAAAAAGCATTCCGAAAACCAGGACAATTGTTTCTATATTATGACCTTTATACATATTCAAGCTTACCTTCGAGAGTTCGAACGTACGTATGTCAAAGTCTGCAAATGACTGTACACTCTTTATGACGACGGTGATTTTGCCGTACTTTTTATACCCTTCCTCCGGCCAGTACTGGCTGCACTTCACCTGGGAAAACACAATCAGTGACAGGCTTTGGTATATGAATTTATACGAATGTAGATATACGCTATCAATTAGACATTTCTAATGTCAGACTATACGATCAAAAAAAAGTAAAAATATAAACATAATTAACACCCTTAGGCGTGTTAAAACTAAACGTTTAATTAGCTGTAAAGACCATAGCATGTAATGTTGCTAGCACATCTCCTTTTCATGGTGATTTCATCATGAACATATTCTGTTTACGTTGTATAAATCATTGGTATCTTGTTCTTACAATCGGCATCTTAACTGTTATTTCTATTCATAAACACGGTAAAAATTACGACCTAATTAATGTATACACAAGTATGCGATTACCTTGTTGTGTTCCACCAGACGAGTCAGCATGACGATTTTACAGCATTTCTCCTGCCATATCATTCTCCAGAAGTCGGTCACCAGCTCATCCGTGGGACCTGACAACACAGATATTTATTGTCCTACCCAACACGTTGTCTTCATTTTAACAGTTTCTAAATATTTACATTTTTCCGAATAATAAATAAAATAAATTTAGTTAACAAAGTCACTATTGTTACCTCCAAAATTGAATAAATAAATACTGGCAACAAGAAGCGTGTGTCTAGAATAAAAGAACCTAGCATGTAACTACTAGACTATCCAGACAGATAATATATTGATTCAGTTCATTGACATGTCAGTTTAATTTTACCAAAAGAATGACCATTTTTATTGAAAAAAAAAAACGTTTAAAGAATTTACTTTTTAACTTTTCTGATTTTCTTCGTTACTTATGAAGTAGATTTCTTCGTAAAAGGATAACTATTAAAAATCAAAACTAGCAACAACCAATGTGTAGAAGGCCTAAAAGTGCACTATGTGAAAAGTTTTAAAGATCGTAATGCGGTCATTAGTTCATACAAGTTTATTTTCAATTTTCTTTTCTTTTTTTTAAAAAAGGCTCCAACTGACAGACAACTCAACCTGCTGGGAGCAGTTTGATTAAGGCCTTCACGATTTAATAAAACAAAACAACCTAGTTTTAAGTGCTAAGTGGACTAAAAGATAATCTCAACAAGATAACTGTGCACGATCATTTCAATCTTATATCAATTTGAAATAAATTGTAGTATTAACAATAAGATTGTAAATAACTATTATGCATAGAAGAGAGATTTCGTGGAGAGTATACAAGTATATTGTTCAATCTATGGAATTTTCTCTGCGCATTTGAATATGGTCATTCTTGAAATTAAGTTTGTACACAATGAATCGCTTACCCTGGGCTGCTATGTACTTATGAGGTCTGTTGTAGCCCTGGAAACGAAACAGAACGTGGCTTGGTTTAAGCAATGTACATGTGTACACAGGCGCTCTTCACATCAAGTTACATCATTTTAATATGGGGTCGCCCGTGACTAAACAGTTAGAGGTACACAATTTTTAACTCCTAAGCACAGAAGCGTCAGTTCTAGTTGCAGAGAAGACGAAGACTCCTATATTCGGAGGTCTTCCTGCTGACATTAAGACAAGCCTTTGGTTTATATCCAGTTCATGGTCCCCTGACCAGCTGTATAAGTACATAGTATAACTAACCAAAACAGTATGAAACCATGCATACTAAAATGTGTATACATGTATGAGCTTATAGCTTAGATATAGCAGATGTTGGGCAGTAACATGACAATACGAATGCTACGCATCAGGCGCGTTTCTGCCATTACGCACTTTGCGCATGTGCGTAACCTCCGTTCGAAAAACCGAAAATCTAAAAGTATCAAAAACACTAAGAAAGTCGATTCTTAACCATGGTAAGGAACGATTTATTTTATTTCCGTAGTTTCTATATCATAAAATCTTATTACCACACCAATCAAGTTGAAAATGTTTAAAATGATTAAACTTATACACGTCAGAATTTTAGTCGTTCATTTTTTTTTGCGTTAAGTTCCTCGCATGTCCGCATTAGAACAGAAACGAATACATTCAAAGGTTATTTCCCTTGTGATTGTGCGTAACTTCAAAAACGACACAGATACGCGCCTGCTACGCATGTGTATTGTACGCAGTAAAAAAACTTAGTAGAAGGCGTGGCTAACTCACACTGATGTAGCAGGCATTAATGTAGTCCGTGCCTTTCTCCCCTTCCTCCACAGCCAGCTTGACCCGCGAGTGGTCGTCTGCGAAATACACAATACGTGGTTACAATTAGGCCGGTAAATGGGTAAATATTAAACTCGATGAAAACTACAAACATGCCTGTCAGAACAGTATTAAAATATTTAACTCGCAAAAACCTGTTTAGCGAAGTGTTGCATAAAAATATAATGACTTCAATAATGGCATTTATAAATGACTTCAATAATGGCAAATTGAATTCGAGTGTATTTACAGATACACAACACTTCGTTATAAGGAAGTTCTTGTTATATTTTACTGTCTCCACTTCAAACTCAGTTTTCGTTTTAAAGACGTGATCACAGTAAAAACGAGTGCACATGCCACGAAGATCTACACGATATGAACTACATATTATTTTTAAATTGCAGAATGACTATCGATTTAATGAGTGAACTGTTTATGACTGTCCTATATATTAATATAACGTATATTCCCGCACGCTCGAGTGAACTGTTTATGACTGTCCTTTCTATTTGTATAACGTATATTCCCTAATGCTCGAGTGAACTGTTTATGACTGTCCTATATATTGGTATAACGTTTATTCCCGCACGCTCAAGTGAACTGTTTATGACTGTCCTATAAACGCTCGAGTGAACTGTTTATTACTGCCCTATATATTCGTATAACGTATATTCCCGCACGCTCGATTGAACTGTTTATGACTGTCCTATATATTCGTATAACGTATATTCCCGCATGCTCGAGTGAACTGTTTATGACTGTCCTTTCTATTTGTATAACGTATATTCCCGCACGCTCGATTGAACTGTTTATGACTGTCCTATATATTCGTATAACGTATATTCCCGCATGCTCGAGTGAACTGTTTATGACTGTCCTTTCTATTTGTATAACGTATATTCCCGCACACACAAGTGAACTGTTTATGACTGTCCTATATACGCTCGAGTTAACTGTTTATCACTGCCCTATATATTCGTATAACGTATATTCCCGCATGCTCGAGTGAACTGTTTATGACTGTCCTATGTATATTCGTATAACGTATATTCCCGCATGCTCGAGTGAACTGTTTATGACTGTCCTATGTATATTTGTATAACGTATATTCCCGCATGCTCGAGTGAACTGTTTATGACTGTCCTATATATATAATTGTATACGTATATTCCCGCATGCTCCAGTACAATCGGAACACCTCGGATAATTCACGAATCATCTCTCGGATGTATGTAGGAAGTCGGATTACCTCGGCCACTTCCCAAAATGGGACTTCTTTTGTGACAGACGTCAAAACAAAGATGGCAGCTCGGATGACTGCTCACTATAGTACGATGCCTGTAAATCTCCACTTTGTGGCTGCTTCAAATTTAAATCATTCAAGTTTAATTGACCAGGCACAGCAAAGACACAGCTGTCAAACGACTCGGTTGTTTATGTTTTGTGCGAACTACATTTTAAGCATGTTCTTCCGCTTTCCGGCGAACAAAACGATCGTGATTTCATTAAGTATTATTGCACCAGATACATCCGAGGGATGATTGTCTCGAAGACGGAATTACCCGAGAAGTTCCGATTGGCTCCAGTAAACTGTTTATGACTGTCCTATATATTCGTTTAACTAATATTTCCGCATGCTTAGTTCGGAGATAGACTAGATGGTGGAGCTTAGACCGGCCAAAATAGTTGAAATCCATCGAGACACAATTGATTCACTCTGAAGAACAATTGGTTCATATACTATCTTGTGAGCTGAGATAATAGTTTATTCAATTACTCATTGTAAATCAACAAAGTTTGTCTATTTTAAACAAAACAAAAATGCAAATCTAACTTAACTGTGACCAAGCTGCCATAACAACATCAACCGAAATTAAACTGTGCATATTGCTTTGTACCCAGCTTACGAGACATAATAGGATACTAGTAAATGAATACCTACTATTTAGTTAATATGTGACCCCAAATGGTATTTTAGCACATGTTTATTATGTATGTACAACATAAACAGTTTGCACAGTCTAGGATTCGTTCGAATCCAAAGCATTTTCAAATAAACCAAGCCCTACAAATCAAAAATACGGTACATACATGCAAACAGGTCCTTGTATCTGTTCTTGCGCAGGTTCGGTCCTTTCTTTGCCACCTCGCACGGGTGTGTCAAACCAACCGGGAACTCCTAGTGACAGAGAAAAACAAGACCATGAATTACCACGTTTTTGTTACGTCGCACCGACACAAATATGGTAATATTGGGCGACGTCCATCTATTTAATGGTGGAGGATGACCCCTGACCAATTTCTGGGTAGAACCCTCGGCGCATCGCAGGTTGGCTGGACCAGAGCCCCACCGCCGCCCTCCGCATGAAAGGTCCGGCCCGTTTGGGAGTCGAACCCACGCAATGAGGTGCTGAGGAGTTACAAGTCGTCGACCCAGGCGCACAACTTTGATATATTATCTTAAGCCATTCTGTGCTATTTATTATTAGGGGATGATGCTCAGTACTTTCACCGATAATTCTTTAATAAAGAGAATACTTTGTAATTTGGTAAAATGTGCTTAGGTTTACCTTGAACTGTTTGGCGAGCTCTGCGGGTTGTTTGGTTATGTCCAGCACATAGTTCCAGAGATCCTCAGTGGCCACAGTACCCCTGGCATGGGGCGAACTCAAACTGGCGTCACGACTGTCGCCGGCAGTACGCTTCAGCTTAAGGTTCTCTAGAAGACAATTCAACCACATATAGCATGTTTAAAACTGTCACTTGTATACTGGGTATGTAAATGACTAAATACTAAATATACTTATACAGAACAGTTATGTGCTATTAGCGATGTACACACATACAGAATACTTGACTGTAAAAAGAAAGCGAAATAAAAATGAAAACAACAACATGATGGTGAAATATACACTGACCAGAAGATTGTTCTATGAGCATTGCACACTGTGGTGACCTGTACCAGTATAGATCGCTAGGACAACTGATACACTATTGGTTTCTAAATTAATTATAACCAGGCTAAACATTACATATTCCAGGAGACCATATAAAGAAAATGGTGTACTTAAGGTAATCTAAGCTATAGAAACTGATAATGTGTTATTAACTTAACAACATGACACCTACTTTATCTTTATGTGAATATTCAAAATATTTTAATTAATAATGTTAATGAATTTTGAAGAAACAAAACGGACAGTTACACAAACGTAAAGGATATGATAAAGTTAAAATGCAATGGTTTGTATCCACGACCCACCTATTTCCAGAGTGGCACTGTTTTCATACACGTGCGAGATGACAGAATCGTTCCGCACAGGTTTTTCATCGCCATGTTTGTACTTGTTTCGGAGCTTCACTAGCGGTGACCCCCTGCAAAGGACAAGTAAGTATGTGTACAAATACAAGCATCTGACAATCACATCTGACAAGCATAACTAAAAAGTTATTTGAAATAACTTATGTGTCTATGGCGTGCGACGGGTACTCACTTGTGGTATATCCAGAAGGCGAGAAGCACGGCCAGTAGTCCACACACGGCCAGCACAACGCCCACGGACAACATCACGATACTTGCACTAGACAGCTGACCTAAAACACCAGAGTGAACAATGAACAAATGATTTCTAGTATAATGCTGCTAGTGTCAAATCAAAACTTATTAGCTTCCTTAGTTGGTAGATTTAAGCTGTGAATTCAGAGGACTTTACATGCTAAGGCAGCATGTCAGAGATACTGTAGGTATTCAAAGTCGTACATCTTTTTTTTATTTCCGTGTGTGCACTTTGGCTTTTTTAGTCGTTTTTGCAACTTTCTTAAAGATGGTGTCCTACCTGTTTGCAATAAAAAGTTGGAATTTATGGCTCACTGTTTACACAAAGTTATGGCACCAATGAACAACATTTTGAAGCACCTTTCCAGTTAACAATGACTTATTTGGTTATTTGAGAAAAAAAAACATTTGTCCAAACGTTGGATACCCCCTTTAGTGGCGATATGTTTTTTTTAAATAATAACCTGGCAACGTTTTCAAACTACAACTTAATATCTATATACTTACTGGCGAGATGACACATGTCTCCCTCGAAGCCATCCTCACATCCGGAGGGACACTGGCCCGTAGTCTTGTTACACGCAGCTCGATCCTTACACATGCCGCACACGTTCGCACACTCCATGCCATATGTGCCGTCACAACATTCTGAAAAATGGCGTAAAGAAATTCAGAATGACATTTTACTGTGACAGGAGAACAAAGATTAGCATGGGAACAAAACCCTAAAATGGCAAAAACAGTAGCGGTGCTAATAGCGGTTTAGAACATAATTATAACATTTGAAATGCCCAAGAGAGCAGCACCGAATATGATGCTCTATCAGAACTGGTTTTAATGCTGAGTTTGAGTTTATTGCTGTAAAAAGAAGGGCTGTACAACAAATAAATCCAAACATATCCACATGTTCAAGGTCCTGTTCGAAAGTTTAGCCCAAAACAAACACATCGATCCCGGGCCGCGACATACCAAAGTCGTTAAAAATGGTAGTGGTGTAGCTCCCTTGCCAACACTCAAGCAAATATAAGGGCAGTTCCACGACTGGTTGGCCCGGTGTCAGGATAATGTGACTGTGTGTGGTATTATGCCAGGTGTTCACTGCATGCTATACACAGTGAAGGCAGCACTATAACTGCTTCAAGTGGACACCGTCTCCAGATAACTGAAATACTGTTGGTGGGACGATAAACCCAATAAACAAAACAAACCCATGGGTTATAGGTCGTTTCCGGAAATTGTGCCCCAAAACATACACAAACGTTAACAACCGTGTCCCGAATATGGGCCTAAAAATATACCCCTATGTTGGGCCCAAAATTAAACTCATATGTCAAAGGTTGTGTTCGAAAGTTGGGTCCCAAAACAAACCCATGTGTTAAAGGTCCCATCCGAAAGTTGAGCGCCTTATTAAACCCACATGCTAGGAGTCGTGCGCAAAGTTAGCTCCAAAATAAAAATGCATATTAAAGGTCCGGTCCGGCAGTAGGGTCCAAAATCAAACATCTTTAAAAATGATCCGCACATTTGTAAAGCTGATTATATAGAACATACACGAAGATGAGTATACATTTGCTGCTACAGGTTGCTTTATCTTTTATATGACAGATAATCGAAGTTTAAAAATTTCAAAAGGCCTTCCATACTTTACAATTGACCTTTCACACAATAACCTTATTAATGTTGCTTTAGTGTCGTTTTAATATTCAGTGGCAAGTTAACTTACATATACTTATATGCAAACTTGTCAGCACCTGCCAGCAATTGTCACTTAACAAAATTTAAAGTCTTATGATCCTTTTAAATTATTTTACAAATCAATAATTTTACGAAAACCATACAAAAGGCATTTATATTTAGTACAATGATAAGCAAGGTGTATTGAAAAATACACCTCAATAATTGTGTCATCGTGTCTTCACAATAACTTTACACTGTTAATGTTGTCTTTCTGTATAACAAGACCAATGGGATTACCGCAATAAAAGAAATGCATGACATACAACATCTCCCAGGCACGTACCTGTGAGACAGTGAGGCGGCTGGAAGCCAGGGAGGAGACAACCCTTCAAGCATGCCCCTGTCGTCTTGTTGCACAAGGCTCCACTAACACACACATCAACTGGGCATGCGTACGAACAATTGTAACCATAGCGACCATCGTCACATGCTGTAAGCAGATTAAAGTGTGTTGTGCAATTTCAACAAATGTTCACGGCATATTTAACTGCATATTATAACTGTTGCGGTCAGACGGTATTCATGGCTACATTATATGAACACCGTCTCCATATGCTTAAAATATAATTGTGAAAGTAAACCATGAATAGAAAATTAAATTATATTTCAGCAATCTTAAGATGTCAAGCATAAACATGTAAAAATCCTGATTTTAATGGCCTGGACATGCATAGACATTGCTCTCAAAGTATATTCTGACATACATTCGCGCATGCGTCGTTTAATGATGTGCTGTATACATATGAAGCTTGTAATTGCTAAAACGCATGGAAATCGTAATAAAGCATTTTATTCTGGAAAACGTTTCTAATGTGAATAAATGATCACTGCTGATAATATAATTTGATATATAACTATTCTATTGATCATAACTATTCTATTGTTCTGTAATTATTTTATACTACATACTGAATATGATCTCAAGTACCAGTTTTCTTTCTTTTTTAATATGTGATTATATTTAACCTGTGATATGTTTATTCAGTTTTACTTCTTACGTATGATAGCAATTACAATTAATAACCATTGAACTTCCAAACTTGTGATATTTTTTAAGTATCTTAAATTCAAAGTTTTTTAGGTTTTCTTTCAACTTAAGGTAACCTCTCTATGTTAACCACACTTATTGGGACCACAATGGAAATAAGAGTTCGCTCTTTTTTTGTGCTATCCTTGAATAATTGTTGCTTGACATGGTATTATATAAAATCAAATACACATATTTCGATAATACATTTTACTGATATATTTTTACTATTTTTAATAACTCAAATTTACCTATCAAATGTGAATTGTTAAAGTGTTATTCATCTTTGTGACATTGTATTCCATGTGCAATGCTCTTTTATTCTGAATAAACTATATATATATATATATATATATATATATATATATATATATATATATATATATATATATATATATATATATATAGTTACGGTTAACGCGACTTGGTCACTGATTTGCATAGGAACACAATAATTTTCAGCTTAAAGAGGTTAAAATAGTTGAAGTGTCGTGATGCGTTATATTTTACCAAACCAAGAGCAACACAATCTTTTGAAAGTTCGCATTTAAACATTAAATTTATCGATCGGAAGGAATATTATTGTGTCACCAAGACCCTTATATTTATAATTAGTCTATGAGGTGAAGTAACAGCTTTAAGAAGCGATCGTAGGCCTATTGTTAACGGTTAGGTTTATTTAATAACCACATAGTAAAATATCTTTTAAGGTATTTGGTTTCTTTTGCTTCTTAAACAACTACCACTTAAACTAAAACAAATAAACATAGGAACTGTGACAAAAATCACAATTAGAATCTTACTAATATCAGTTGCCGATTCTTATTTTTATATAACATGACTGCACTAGTTCGTCTGTAAGGGCAGACTGCACTAATTACCACAGACTTAAACAGAAACATTTTGATAGATATGTACAATTTCTTCGTCATTCAAGTTTTGTTAGAATTTAAACTGTTTTGTTTTACTTTTTATTTGTTACTATGTATTTGGTACCTGCGCACTTAATACATAAATAGATTGACAGTTCGCGATTGGTATATAAGCTAATTTCTATGCATATTGTACTGTAATTGAGATTTTTCCATCCATTTCAATTTCCAGACATTCATGTGACCTCGGTCAAACGGTGTTAATGTAAAATATGCCAAATATGAATCTACAGATAGATACCTAGTTCAATATGTTTTCGACTGAAATTGATGCGCTATAGATAACAGAGGGATACATTTTATATTGTTTTGCATATATGTCTTCATTTAATGACCATTATTAACAACTTAAATACTCACTGAAGTACATACTTGCATCAATTCATAAAAAGTAAATGAGCATATATACGAAACAATATAGGTACGAATTAACATTGTAATGACCGAAAATGACATAGACATACATAGACCAACAGTTCGGGAAATTTTCTTACGTATTAATGGGTTAATTATTGTGTCTTAAGAATATTTTATGGATAGTTATTTTGGATGATGATTTATTTATCGCTTTGAAACAGTTTGCTTTTATCTGTAAACGGTTTAAATACAAAACTGTCCACGTGTGCCCAGGCAGCTTGATCTAAGTTTTAAGTTGGGCCTAATGGAGCAAAAGTTAAGAATGCAAATTACAGCAGGCCATCGGTGTTTACGCGACTTGGTCGAAGGCGGGGCTTATAGTTTCAATATTTATTCAAACTTCGACAGGCTAACAGTGTCCATGCTGTTGAAAATAGTGCGTGGGTATAGAATTGCAGTACTGCTGACCTCTGTCACACAAGGGGTTCGTGGCGGTGACGACAACTCCCGGGTCGCAGCCGGCTTGACAAACCCCGCTCACAGTATCGCACGTCGTGTTGTCTCGACAATCTCCGCACGTGTTTGCACAACTCAAGCCGAATGTGTTGTTCTGGCATTCTGATAGAGAAAAATGCAAAGGGATGGAAGAAGATAAGATGGCATAAGCATTGAAATATAACCGCAATTTTATTATGATATTTAAATTACGTTTTGAGTTTAGATTATGTTTTATAAATTGTCTTTACCGAAGTGTATTGTTGGATTCCTGTAAGGATTATTTTTGTTTCCGGTGTTACTTTCAAATGCGGCCAAAAACTTGAGCTCAAACTTTAAAAAACCACATCCAGACTGTTTAATGTACTGTTTAAAATTTCATGTTCCATTATGTCAAATAGTGAATTAGCAGTTATATGGTATAAAAAAATAGATATTATCTATTACAAAATGTTTACGTACTAGTCTGACAGACGGGGGGCTGGTAGCCGATCTTACATCCGCCCCTGCATCTGCCATCAACCCTGCTACAAATTTCGTTGTTGATGCACATGCCGCACGTGCTGTTACAGTTGTACCCGAAACTGCCGGCATCGCACTCTATACGACGAACATAGAGATGTTAACATAGTTTAACTACATACTAATTATTAACACAAATTCCAGTGAGATGAACAATGCAAGGTTTATCCACGTTTATCTGTGTACATTTCTCTCATTGTGTTTTACAACCGATAAAATGTCTTCTTTCCATACATTAATAATAATTTGATCAAAACTGAGTTTTTTATAAAGATGATTGAAAAGATCACAACAGTGTATAAATAAGCAAACAAGCAACATGTATATATTATTTTACTGTAAAACTAAGTATCTTAACATCCACTAGCAATAAATATAGACATTTGTTTACTAGCAACAGTCTTTAATACTAGTCCCCTTCCACTGCCGCCTACCTTTGGTACAGGACTCTGTGTGGTATCCCGCCTCACAGCCGGCAGGACAGACGCCGGTGAATTTGTTGCACGGCTGCCCACCCAGACAGAAGCCACACTCGCTGAGACAACCCTCGCCGAATGTACCGTTGCGGCACTCTGTCGAGGAATAAACAAGGGTTTCATGCATTATCAAACATACAAAACATTAGTTAATATATAATAAAACAAGGTATAATAAAAATATATATAAATAACTCCAGAGAATGTGTTCCAAAATTAAAATGTTGCATCAGGCAACTCAATGACTATAAAAACGATAAACAAGGCAAGATTGGTGTGCCAATTTATCTGACAAAGAAAGTCTTGCAATCAGCAACTGGAGATTGTTGTAACTCCTTTCCAAATAATACGTCATAGATGTCTATAAATACCTTGGTCAAGCGCTTGCAAACAGTGGCACAAAAATATGTTCTAAAAGGTGGTATCCGACGGATTAAACCAATGTTTTTTTCTTAAACAACCAAATAAAATATTCCTAATTGAAAAGATCGCATGCACGAAATGCTGTTTATTAATGCCCTACATTTATGTGAAAAGTGAAGCCTAAAACCCTACTCGTCATTGCATATATGTATTTCCTGTATGAGCCACGATGCACAGTTAACTATTTTTAAACTAAGGACATCACGTGACCAAGATATCCCCTTTAAGTGTAAAGTAGGACAACCTTTCACAATGTGCTTTACACCTGTAATGAGTGGATAAACCCGTTGGTGTAAACAGACTTGACCGACAGTTTAGGAGCAGTTCAATATATTCACGTTGTGCACGTACCTATATCACACCTGAGGCCCTGCCAACCCGACTGACACTGGGCGGGACACTCCCCGCTGAAGATGTCACACGCCACACCGCCCGCACACTGGCCGCACACAGCTGTGCACCCACTGCCATAATAACCACGCGGGCATTCTGCAAAATTAACATACATACAGACGGTTTACTCAAGCAGTACAAATTTTCCGAGGCTCGAGATTTTTTTATATTTCAAGCTGTTTTAATATATAATTATGTTTATTATTGTACGCACGTACCTCGGTTGCACTGGTCGCCAAAGTAACCGGCCTCACACGGGCCCGGACACAGGCCAGTAGTGACGTCACATGGCATGTTTCCTTGACACATACACAATTCCGAACACTCGTCACCAAAGCTACCGGCCGAACATTCTGAAAAAAAGTAACGTTCAGTAGACTGGATTTATAGAAACTAAAATAAACTTTGCATAAACTTTGCGTAGCTAATTGAATTGCATGGAAAGGAAAAGTATGATTTCAGCTGTTAAAGAAAACATTGTTATATTAACATTAAAGTATGATGTTTCTTTTGTTGCGTCTTCAAAAGAACTACCACATAAACAAAAATAAACGCATGAGCTATAAAAAGTGAACTTTTACGCATATCGATTGTCAAATTCTTGCTTTCAAATTACAGGACTGCAGCAATTCGATCACAATCTCTTCAATGCCATATTCATGGTTAAGCATTTTTCGAATAAAAGATTTATTGTTTTCTTTTTTTAATAATCAGTAATCGCAGTTTTTGGTCTTTTGCAACCTAACAAAGACAACAACATTTAGGCCGAATTGTGCAATAACAGATCGGTGAATATTACAACAATTAGTGGTGTGTATGGTTAAGATTTGGACAGACTGCATTAATTATCAAACACATTTGCTCGAACACTTTGAAAGACATGTGTGTAATACTTGCTCGGTATTCAAGGTTTGTTAAGATATAAACTTCATGGTTTTCTTTTGTATTAAATAATATTACGATTGGAGACATATTGCGAAGAAATAATTAGGTCATATAAATTATATGCTTTGTTGCGTGTTGAAGATTTCTCGCGCTAAGACGGATATTGGTGACTTCGTACCGTTTCAAAGTCGTACCACGATTATTTGTTTGGAAACTTCGTACGGCATTCGTTGAGTAGGTGTTGTTCACAGATGTTGTGTTGCCAAAGGAATTAATAAGTGTCATTCACACTTAAACATTTTTTCAGTTAACAACATAAGCTTTCAGAAACATTTAATTCCTCAAAGCGAATGAAGTGGTGCTAAATGCTACTGTGCTAAATATGCGTCGCTTTTTGATATATTATTGCCGGCGACGTTAATGTTCTGTATCAAACTAGCCAACACCCACCACTGTGACCTACCTATGACGACGACCTCGCAGATCTGGAAGGCGACCCTCGTGCGAATCCTGAGATGTGTGGCCACCTGGCCCCGGCACCGTGCAGTGTATTGACCCGCGTTACCCACGCGCACTGTATCACATCGATACACAGCAGTGTCCGTCTCCGCGTACACTTCACACCCGTAACCCTCAGTACTCTCTGAAACCGCAGAATACACAATTTGCGTAAGCAATGTTAATGCTAACAGTTTATAAAAATAAAATTGCTAGTGATTATAATTTCTTAACATAATCTGCGCTTACTTTCTTTCACTATGATAGAGCGTGCCAGACCAGCTAAAATTTACCACTAAAAAAGCGGCCATTCATTTACCCTGTAAAAAGCGCTCACTAGCCAACGAGCAAAGATCCTAATTGCATTCCAGTGTGTAAAATATACACGGCCCTGAATGTTTGGGAACCTAAGAAAAAAGTTTAAAATAGCTACATTTATGCGATCATAATCAATAGTTATAAATCAATAGATTGGTCGAAAGTATATTGTGACTAAAACATGTTTTATATCAGCAGAACAAGACTTCTTAACACACTGTGTTCCACTGTTGTGTATTGATGCAGTTTGCAACTAAATCTTCATTAAAGAAAGCTTGTGCGCATATAGCAACAGTAACTACGGACTTGGGAGGGTGTATTACATGTTGTTTTTTTAAAATTTATTTGATATCTCAATATGACACTTTCTTGAAAAAATAAAACAACACATAAATGTCACACGTGTGCTCGCATACCGTTGACGTAAACCATGATCTGTCCTATGGGCCTGGACTGCAGGAGAGGGACGGTCCATGACGCGTCCTGGCCGGTGAGCAACGGGGCGCACGTACCTAAGTTACCGTCCACTGTCGCGTTGGCGGAGTAATACAGAGACATGCCCTGGGACGTGAATTTGGAGTCTCCGATAGAATTCACTGTGGGCAGCATAATCACTTATAAAGCAACTGTATGATGTATATAAGTAAATGATAGAGAAAAAAACAGCGTGATGTACGCTTCTGTTCAAATTTTATTAAAGTCGAAATGTATATAAATCGACTTTGTGTTAATAATGTAGTATTTGCTCTTTACCTTTAATTCAATGTTGAATATACATATATGTATACTTCAGCAACAGAGAACAGAATACGTGAATATTGGAAAATGAAATGTTTTGAAATTTATTCATGCAGACGTGTTTTCCAAAATTACACATATACGCACCTGCTTGACAGAAGTCTCCATAGTAATGTTTTTCACACGGAGCGTCGTCAAGACAACGGCCGGTCCAGGGATCGCATTTGCCGTCACAATGACATGTGTATTTACACTCGTGTCCGAAGTTACCATTGGTACATACACCTGAAATGTACCACAATTATACATATATTTACGGTAGTACAATTTTGAGGTTTATAAAAATGTGTTATATATTCATGGTCTATATGTATATACAATTAAAATTTTATTCAAACGTTTTAGTCTATAGATTATTAAAAAAATGACAGTTGAATCGTGTGGATCTCTTTTTAAATTTACACCAATGCCAATGTACACAAACATTATCTCCACTATTTGCGAATACCTACTCTTGTTACAATATCCTTCAGCTCCGATCCAGTTTCGGTCACAAGAGTCCCCACAGTATCCGGAAATTATGTCATCAGTAGATTTGACGTCATTTTCACACTGGCAAATTGTTTCACAATTGAAACCACAATGATCTGTGCTTCGACAGCCTGGAACGAGTTGAAATTATTATAATTCATTTGCAACGGCAAGGTAGGTATAATTTAGAAAGGCAAAAACATACGCTGTCTTTACGATATGCTACAAATTTGGTTGAGTGGTATTGTAATCAGTTAAGATTTTTTGTCCGTCTACTTACATTTCTTATTTATCTAGATAAAATTTCGAAATATAACACATTTATAAAATGAAAAAAAAACAAAACAAAAAAAAACACAGTAAATTACGCATTTTTGTACAGTTTCAATCAGATGCATTTATTCTAAAATTTTATGCATGCATCTGATTGGGCGGGAAGATATGACAAATACTAAGACATGTAAACGAGTCTTGTCCTCCTCCCCTCCACACATGTTTAATGATGTAAAGTACTACAGACCACGTGGCAATCGCATTTATAAGATTTAATATTGGTTTTGATAGCAAAGATTTCCTCACCCCCGAAAACGAAAACCTCCATTATATCTAAACCTTGACCCTGGCCGGGTATCATAAGCCGAATGAACTGGGCTCGCTGGGGACCAATCGTCACGCGGAACGTCGAGGGCACGGTGTCTATCGTGCTCTGGTCCTGCCAGATTGGGTGCGAGAAGTTGCTGGTGTCACTGAGGTACAGATGCATGCCGATAGCGCGACTCAAAACTACACGAAAAATAGGGAACGTGCAAAAAACACAAATCAAATATTGTTTACATCAATAATTGGCGATACAAGAAAGGTATATATTTGCTTCAGATTATTATATACTTAGCAAAGTACGATGATTTATTTACAACCACAAGACGAAATGTCGAAAACACGAAAATTGGTAGTCGACAACAGGAAATTACGAAGTTTCTAGACGTAAATTTATGTTTTCGACATTTCTACTTGGTGCAAGAGCCAAGACGAAAAGACGAAGTGGCGTATATTAACCACCATTACAAAGGCAACATTTTGTTAATAATTTCCTTCTTTTAAAATATTTACTTTTAAAATCATAAAACTACATTGTAAATTAAAGTAGTAGGAAGTCTCAGAAAATGATTCTTTGATGATTATAAAATTACATTTGTAATATAATTGAAGATGTTTGCTAGGATAACAAATGGTAATATTGGTGCGACATCTATGGCGTGGACTAGTTATGAAACACAGTATAATTTGTGATAAAATCTAATGAAAAAATTGCCATGCTTACGTCCCCTTCGGTTGACAACCTCCAACATGTTGATGGTATACGGCTGTCCAAGGTTAATAGTAAGGTACGGGTCATTGGTGGGGTAATACGTTACAAACATGTTAGTCGTGATCCCGTCTACCGCCTTCGACGGTTCGTACCCATTCTGGTAAGAACTCGCCTGAACAGGGGCTCGGTAGGCAAGAGAGCGACCTAGGGCAAACACAAAGCAAACCAAGCAACAATATTAAAAAGATCAGAAAAAACTAACTCGCAACAAATGATTAGAGGACCCTTAAAGCTAGGTACGCAATTAGCTCTGGATATAAATCCAAAACAAGTTCTGGCTAACACTGAACTCGAGAAGCATAGACTGTTACGATCAATTCCGTCACCTCCACGCATTTTCCGTTATACATGTATTTTCTGTTTTAAACGCTCGATATCAATATTAATAGTACAGCGGAAGTAAGCAACCGTTGCCATTTAATATAACAGCCAGAGTTTATTACTAGGCACCATGAAGCCACGTTCAGTCGAGCTCCTTTCCGCTGCTCTTTGCTGTTTAAAATCCTGAAATTAACCTGCTAATATAGCCTTTGTTACACAGAGACAATGGAGCCACCTACCTGCTGACACCTGTATTTCACAGACAATCAACTGTCGCAAATTTCCTATAGCTTGTAGTGTAATGAAGCGAGTCATCATAGACTGAGGGCAGACGATCGTGACGTAATCATTTGTTGTGCTGATGTCAACATCAGTTCCACACAAAGTTGCAGCGTTTCTGTCTGTGCTCATGCCGGCGTAGAGAGAAAATCCTTTGGCGGCGGCTGTTGTGGGATAAATAGACACACTTTATAACTGTATACCCATGACATTTTAAATAATAAGCTTTATCTTATGTGCTATGATATACCTAGATAATAATACCAAGCTTGTTTTTAAACATGCGAATGACTAATTTCAGTTTCCGTATATATTTTTGTGGCAGAAAGATGGTATCCGACAATTTGGACCAAATTGTTACCCCTCAGAACACCAAATAAATTATTGTTACAAAAAAGAGAACTCTGACATCTGTTTATTGACGTCCTTTATCTGCACGAAATGTGAAGCATAACTCTCCAATTGTTACTACACACAAGTATGTCTGCACAGTTAGCTATTTTAAAACTAAGAAAACCATTGAGCACCTAAGTTTGTGATCACGTTATATCATCACAGGAGTAATGCGCTCTGACGTCGACGTCTGAAATCCTAATCGTGCTTATTTATAGATTTGAAAAGAATTATCATTTTGAGTGATTTTTAAAGCGTTTTCCTTTCTAAAAATTCATAAAGTATTCAAAGTCGTCTTAGCTTAGACTAAAGCATGAGGTTCTGCAGAAGTTCTGCACATTATGCTCCAAACATGGGTGTAGGCAAACCGTCGAATACCACATGTAAACTTTAAAATGCGCTATCGGTACAAGAGGCAAAACTATAAATCTTAATATTGTGCCTGATCTTTTTTTGTTTCATATTACTGTGATAAAGTAATGTAATATTAAACTGCAATAGGTGATAATATCTATAGTACACTTAATCTTACAGTTTAATTAATTCAATTTAATATTTCATGACCACGCTCTTCACTTACTGTAGTTTTTGAAAACCACGAGGACGCTAGTGACAATGGCGTCATGGTCGAGAGGTATCCGGATGAAGGGGTTGTCTGCGAGGACAGGTTGCGTGTTGCACGATGCCAGGGAACCATCTGTGACGCTGGCCAGATAGCCGCCATTGCTTGCGTCAGGCAACAACCCGTGGACCACGTTCCCTGCGAGACAGAGAGACGGTTTCATGCTTAGACTAGTTTTTTTGTCAGATTTTTGTGACCAGAGAATGGCGGAGAGAGAAGCCAATGTTCTCCTTTAATTTTTTTAGTTACCAAGGCTCTCATGTAGTGTTCACCCACGTATTGCTAATGACCCTATTAAATGCATCGATATTAATTTGTTACCATTTTTATACATAGGTATATATATATTACTGACTCACATGCCCAGCTATATGTGATATTGACTTGAGAATATTTTCATGTAAGCACACCGGGAACATATTTTCGACGGTCGTGTTCTTTTTACGCGCACTATTGCTACAACAGCATGGCGTCCGGTGATAAAAAATCGACAGTTTTTCACTGTGTCTGATGATAATTCGGTAACATAAAGGGTAGATATAACATAAACAAGAACATGAAGTGGAACCTCGGAAGCAGTAAATGCTTTTCGTGATTATCAGGCGAGGAAAAATATGAGAACAGACTCTGAGAAAGGAACAGACTCTGAGGAAATAAAAGCTGGCGAATTGGTTCGACATCTTGCAAAGTTTTATGTTTGGATGAGAAACGCGGATGAATCTTTGTGCAAAAACAATAATGACAGCTTAATTTAATTTGGTATGTGACATAACAAGTAAAGACTTATGTTTCGGTCAATAGATAGTTTTCGCAAACCTGGCAAAAGCGATAGATATACTGACCTCGGACAACGTCCACTGTCAAAATCACATTACACAAGTCCTTTTAACTATATATTGACCTCAACACAAGTCTGTATATGTACATATCAATATATATCAAATATACATACATACATACATATATATATATATATTGATATTCCATGTGACGTGTACTCACTGAACTGACACCCGGGCCCCATCCAGCCGCCCTGACATCCTGTAAGACAGTTCCCGGTCAATGTGTCGCAGGTCTCCGCGGCATTTACACAATGGCACTGGAACTGGCAGCTTGAGCCAAATGTGGCGGTGCCGCCATAGCGGGGACATTGGCAAAACGCACCTGTACAGAGATGGCAATACTGTGATGTTATATGAACGGATAAACCGAAATGTTTCTGGCCATGTAGAATAGTTGAATATGACAACGAAAACAAAATATTGCTCAGGCGCAAGCAACAGTCAGCGAGGTACCATGTGCGTACATTGTACACGTGCTGCATTTGCAGATACAAGGAATATATAAATGAAGATATGTTTTTATTATCAGATATAGTTTCATAATCAATTCAGATGATGGAAATTAAATACTTCAGTTAAAATGTGTGTGAAATTGGTGCTCCAGCATGATGATAGAACTCCAGGAGTAGTGTAGAAAGTAGGTCTTATAACAAACCAGGCTCCACTTGAAGCAACAGTTTTTTTCAGTGAAGATTTGCTTAAGCTCAATTCCGCCTTCCTACAGCGACATAATGTCACAATTCCTATTTTCATACACAATAAAACTGGCAAGGGTATGGTATAATCATATAATTGTAAAGTTTTAAGGTACTGTTAGCAAAAACTGAGCAGTCAAAATGTGAGCTTGAGCAATAATCTTAACTAAGAAAGGATTCACTGAATATTAATCGTAATTATTTTAAGTGAAATTTTGTTCGATTGTTCTCATTCCCCTTTCCTTATAGGTAAATAAAAAAAAAAGTAAAAAACATACAGCCAAAACGGACAGACCATAATAATAGGCTCATATTCACCAACTATTCTTAACTAAGACTTGCATAAGCCACAGATTTCTATATAATATATCTTTCAAACAGTTTAAAGATATATGTTTGAAAATTTACAGAAGGCAATTACATTTGCTATTTTCGTCAACAACGACAACGTTTGAACGAGATAACACTGCTAAATTTTGTTTGTGAAATGGTGACTTAAGGTAATGTCATGACTTAGGCTTAAAATTGGGTGGTGAATAGGAGCTTATATTAACGATATTAAGAACAAAGATCGTATTGATTGGGGGTGGGAGTGGGAGTGGTGCTGCTAAACATTTTTGTGTGATTACATATATAAACGTGCTGAAGTGAATTGACCAATCATAACTTGGATTTTATTTAGACACCGAAATTGACTAAATATCCTGCAATCACTATTATATACCAGTTTAAGTGCTTCGAAAGACCTATTCAGTACAGCAAAAGGTAAGAATGATGCAAGTTAGGGCAGATTAATATTGTTAATAATTGCAGATTGCAATTTTATACTTCAAAGAAAAAAGTCACTCGATCGAAAACAAGACCTCTTTACAATAGGTGCACACGTACGTCTTTAAACGAATCTTTTACTTTTTACACATATATATATATATATAAACATAAATACACATTGTTTATGCTTATAGCGGAAAAAAAAACAATTTCAGTTGTGAAGTTCGTTTAAGCGTGGGCTTTGGGCACAAGGCACACGGAAAACACTGAATAATATTAATGAAATATTTCTTATGGTTTGGGGGTGGGGGAAGGGGATAAGGAGCTTTGATATACAATAAGAAACAATGTGGTCTTAATTTAAATAAATTCGTGACCAATGGTGAATTAATTGTGGTTTTATATGATCTGTATGATTAACCGTCCGATTTTCGTGACTGCCTAAGGCTACATTTTCGGATATTATATGAGACGCCACTCGATGGATGGCAAAGCATGTATGTGTACAATACGCTTAATTATGATTTGCACAGGAGTGAGATAACATCAATGTTATATTATACTTTTTCATGCGAGTTTTCTAGCATCCACGTATTAATAACGTGATATGCATTATATTTCTAAAGAAAACATGACAACAAAATACATTCTATAAATAACACACATTCTTACGACAATGTCACATGACTTGAGGCAGGCAGATCCACTCACTGAGATAAGCCGCGCCATTTAATCTGCCGTATCGGTACACCCAGCGGCCATGCTGTTTTGATTTCACCTTGTGCTTCATTTGTTCAGGCTCAGAAGTTGTCAAACATAAACATATTATCGAAACACAAACATCTGCCATTTGTATGCCCGCCGGGGCATGTAATATAATCTTTGACATTCATATACATATACTAGTTTTACAAATACTTTCGATATAATACAATATATGACAAGAAAACGTTAATAGAGAACATTAAAGTCGCTTGGAAACAAAAATCATTTGCATTTTCAGCAGTATAGCATTTACTACTACATGTATTCTATTTGCTATTTAGAGATAAAAAGGATTACAGAAGTGTGCTATTAACTAATTAAATTTTCTTAACCGATACGGTACGAAGATTGCAAATTCGGTACGTATACATGGTGCAACAGTGAAAGGTAACGATTTACAAGGTCCCAAAATTTGTATTTATATGCCTTTATTTTCCCCCCAATATTTCTTAAAAGCAATATTCTTTAACACAAAAGTAGAACCATAAAATATGAGTCCTTACAAATCTGAAATACCGAAGACTTACTGCACATCAATCTTTCAATATGTTCATGCGAATGTGTTTGATAGTGCAGTGTGTCAACATTAAACACAACACGACACTACATTCGCCGAGATTGCATTTCGCATACGCCCAATAAGCTTTCCACTGGTTTATGAAAAAGACTAACACTGCAAAATCCTGTTATTGTAGTATATATACTTTCGCACACACTACATGTATTTATCTTTTCTTGCGATATAAACGGGTTATGGACATGCGGCCAGTTTCAGTACTTTATATTGTTTTTTTTTTATTGTGTCCTAAGTAAACATAAAAAATGAATGTCAGTTTCCTACTGTTAAAGCAACATAACTAAGAAACAAATATTTGTTTTTAAGACATTTTTCGTAGTCACAAAAACTTATTTGTTGACAAGGTTTAACAACAAATATATTCAATATTGCTACATATTGCGTGTGACAAGTAGCGAGCAATATTGAAGAAAACAAAAATACAGAGTTATACATTACAATGAAGCCAGACGCAACATATCTTAGATAACATTCGCTGTACTGAAATATATAACATCAAACATTAAAATGCTACCGAAGAGAAACTAACATGCAATAAATATGAGTGGCGCTATTATTCACTCATTTTTTTTACTAACTTACTTCTAAATAGCAGAAGCTTGCCTCGAGCGGCACGCCACCTTTGTCGGCGGTGTCCATCTTGATTTTACGTAATCACGACACGTGCATTAGCACCGATACGCTTACTTGGCGGCACGATTAAAGAAACGTAGTCTGATGCGATACGAACAGACATCGGATATTTATTTATTTTTTAATCATAAAGCGATGTTCTGGTTTTTCACAGGTTTACAGACGATATACTTCATGTTCAAGATACTAAATAAAAAAATGTTTGTACAAATAAGTTTGAGAAGTATCTCGCATCACTGGGACGTCACAGAATCATCTTCTACTTGATATAATTGTGACAGCTTCGTCTGGACCCGTTACCTTCATATCGCTTTATTTACTTACCGTTTCTATAGCATTTAATGTTGGCCAAAATGGGAATAAATTGTCAATATACGCAAGGTTACATGTCACAACTTTTGATAGTGGAACAATAACCATTGTTAAGACATCAGGAAAAATAATTTGTTTACATATATGTGTTGTCAGGGGCGGATACAGACCATTTTGGTGGGGTGGGGGTGGGGGCGGTATGAATCAAGATCCGTTCAACTTTATTGCAGTAGATACTAGATATATAGACAAAGTAAGGGACCCTAACGTCAACCTAAGCAATCCACAGACAAACTTTACTTTAAAATCTTAGTATTGTTAATGTTACGTGTATGGGTTTTCACAGCTCTACACTGGTTGGTGTGGGGGATGCATCCACAATCCCCACCCCTGGATCCATCCATGTGTGTTGGATATTACTTATTCTACCTTATTATTATTATTATTATTATTATTATTATTATTATTATTATTATTATTATAATTATTATAATTAATCGGCATGCCCTTTTTCGCCTGCGACAGAGCAATTGACATAGTAGACCGGGAGGTTTTATTTTTTAAGATCAAGGACACTGAATTCTTTTTGTTTTGTTGTGTCTGTCAATATCTAAAGACGGAAAAATAATTTAAGCAATGAAAAAAACCCACATAATATAGAATGTAGACACTACCATATGAATAGCCTGCCATTTAAATATTTTGTTTATACACATATGTTATAATTTCATTACCCTTGAAAATACGCCCAATTTTATAATATAAAGTAAAAAAGAAGTTACAGTCTTTCATATTTATTGACAACAATGGCTTTGTCATTAAACATAATTGTACCTTTTGGATAAAAAATAAGTTTCAGTTTTCTATTCTAATTATAGGCCCAATGCTGAGAGGATGGTAATTGTTAGGAGGTAATGCAATTATACTTTTTTTAAAATACTTACATTGATACTTATATTAAGGGTCATAACCATTTAAAAAAAGTCAAATCAGACATTAATTTGTACCTTAAAGGTGCATAACAATGTTGGTCAAAGTTAATGAACAGAATTTATAGTTATTGAATCCAATCAACTTAAACTACAGGAGAGTGGATCCTAATATTGTTAAGGCAGGATAGATGTTGTCTACTAAGCAATATAGTTACATTGTGTGCTGATGATTTCCTACTTCTTGTCGTAGAGCTTATTCCCATTTAAGGCGGTATCCGACTGTTTGGATCAAACACTTTTGCTCAAATAATCGAATAAGTCATTGATTCCTGAAAAGGTCCTGCAAAATTTTGTTGTAATCTGAGGCCTAGATACGTGTGAACATTAAAGCATCACCCAGCATTGCAAACAGGTGTTTTCTATCTGAGCCACGCTGCAGAGCTATTTTTAAACTAAGAAAGACACGTTACAATTTACCTTAGTGATCACATTATATTTTCAGCCGGGCAATCCGCTCTGAAGTCAATATCTATTTTAGCAGAGATCACTGTCATGCTTATTTATAGGTTTGGAAAGAATAAACTTTTATGAGAGTGATTTTCGAGATTTGTATTGTCTAACAATGTAGGTAGAGTTCCAAACAGTCTTTACGTAGACTAAATTATGAGTTTATGCAGAAATTATACTCAAATTCCCCAAAGCGTTGGAAGGGTAATGCTATATTATTTGATGTAGGCAAAATATATCACCTTTAAATTTTCATAATGTACTAAAGTTCTATGTTCTAGCTTTCAAGAGCTCTTTCAATAAGCTGTAACCTTGGAATCAATTTAATTATTTACTGTTATTTTAGTCGTTTATATAAACTACTTTAATCATTATATGTACAATTAATAATATTACAGCTTAAATATATTCTAATTTGGGTTGATGTAAGCATTGTAGATGTATGGTTTTAGTAAAATCGCTGTATTTGCTATATGTGTTACACATTACAAAATCCCACAAAATAGTGTGTCATTTTGCTAGGAACAGTTATTGCTTGCGGCTGAAAATTGGTGAAAATTAAACATAACGAATGGAGCATTATGCTAATTGTGCAACTGGAGATTATAGGTATAGAGAAAAGATAAGATATAGACAATATCAATATAAGTGCGTGAAAATAGCAAGACACATTTTAGCTTAATAATATATGAATACGCGATAACCCCACGTATCGTCAGAAACGAATTATACATCAAGAAGCATGAAGATGACAATATAAGTGACAACATACCTGTAATAAAGAGGAGCAGCAGGTAAAGTTGAATCATCGTCATTGTCCCCGACAATGATTCATGTAAATATGTCAGACGAATTATTCCTCGCATCGAACACAGGGTTATGGATATTCGCCTAAAACGAACCCTTTCTCCGAAAACACCGGATACGTCGCTTCAAGTTTTGAAATTCGACAAAGTTGTTATAAGAAGTACAAACAAGAACTTATTTTTCTGCTATATGATGATCTAGTGTCTATAAGGCACTGTAAGATATTTGACTGAGGGACAATTCGGTCAGATGTACTATTGTCAGTATATCCTTATAACGTACGACGTAACATTCTTATTATAGGGTGTGTATTTAAAAGCATCCTTATGTTAGCATCCGTTAACTATATCACTTGTTGACCACTCCACGACCATCACGACCACTACAAATGATGACCAGTGTGATCATTGAAGAAAGCCCCGGATGAGACCTTACCCTCGCCAATGACCCAACTCATGTGTCACGTGATATTTGTATCATAGCTTCATTTCACTAGATACATGTAACCTATCCTCGGGGCACGGGTGTTTAGATATTCTCTGATTGTACCAGATTATATCTGCAGCTTGACAGTGATACAAGGGTCAAACTATAAAGTATAAAATTTGTAGTGAGCAACTGTGTCTAGCAATGAAAGAAAAATTACTAAGATCATTAAAGAAGGAAGTAAATAATCGTTCACGGTTGGTTGTCATTTATTTTGTGAACTACCATTATCGCTTTATTGGTATTGTGGGGATAAGAAAGGGGAGAGTGCTGTTGATGTTGCTAAACTTTCAGGTTGTATGAGAATAAGTATTGCTAAAACAAAAACTGACAAGTGATAATACATAGACAACCAACCAAAGAAATCAACAATTACTACAGAAGCCTGTTCATTTCTTGATACGTGATTAATATTCTAAAATATGTCGCTTTCTGTGTGAGATTTAGTTAGCGAAGCCTATTTATCCGCAGCTTAAACACGTCAGAACAGAGGCACAAACAAATAATACTTTAACTGGACAATAAAGAATTAAAAAATCTTTTATATTATATCGACACTAAATCGTTAAATGTCGACACCTTTTAATCACATATATTGCGTCTTTAATGTTAGACGCAGTAACAAAGAACATTTTCTCCATTTTGTTGCACATATTCCGTCGGGTATAATACATGGATTTCACTCCATTTCAGCAATAAAAAGTATAGTTGTGTGTTTGTTCGCTAACTCCTTTCTGCCATAGAAGGTATTTGACCTTTATCAACAAAATTGACTTATATCGCTGTCACAATTAAAAACACAAATATTCATGTCATGTAATACTTACCACAAACTTATGCATGTCTATAAGTTATAAGAGGCAATACCATAGACACAAATACATTCTGAGATCGATTTTTTGTTTTACATATATTTTTACATTTGTTTTATATATTTTATATCAACCGATAATTAACTAAAGTCATTAACATTTCCAAACAATTTACATGTACTTAACCTGCTTGATTCTGAGTTATATGACCTTAATTATCGCCCGTATTCAATAAATAATACATTTATCGATTATTATAAAAAAATGTTTTATCACGGAAGCAGTTACTTTACATTTTCCAACCCATTCATTGATTAGTTCCGTTAAAATGTTTTCTATAAGGCGGTTCTCATTGGGACTCAATTATTTTCAGGGCCATTTTAGAAGTCACTGTCGATCGACAACGAGGATCGCCTTAACGTTTTCTATGGGTTTTCTTATCGAAAAAATACCGATTCCTCTCCTAAACACTATGTGGACATTAATTTTCAATGACGTCACTGCCTTCGTCATAACTTGTCAAACAAAACGTCGGCGCTTGGACACTTATTCAAATAGATCATTTTTTTTATATTATTGCTTGCATGCGATGAACCCATCAGGAAGTGCGAGGTTAGAGCACTGTTAAACCGGTTTAAGTACCCCAGTCGGTCCATATTGCCGACTGGCCATTCCAAGTCGGTAACTGTCGGGTTTGCTCTTATTGTTAAATGACTCATCACAGATTTGTTCTCACATTTACATTTGGCGTGCATGTGGATACCTGTGGTCCTGTGTCTTTTCAATTTTTGTATATGTTGCAATATATTCTTATATAAAACATGAAGAATGTGTAATTCGTTGTTAACCATTTATATTATTCATCCTTTGGGCCAAACAATAGGCCTACATATGAATTAATGGGCTATCGTGTTTTATTTGCTTTCACTTAGTATAAGGCTGTATCTACTGGAACGCGTCCAATGTGAATCTTTTGTAAAGATGACACTGTTTACACACATAGTTGACTTAACTAAATAACCAATTTAACATAACAATCGAAACACGCGACTAGAGAGGACAGTCACTTGCAAGCAATTGTATTATTTATGATATTTTCACGTAGTAAAAATACCCTTTTTCATGATACATCGCACAAATTAAACTGCAAACTACCTATATTGTATTGTATTTCTATATTACTATATAACGCATACATATAACTTTGTTTTTCAACTGAGTGACAGGTACTAATCCCCCAACATAGAATGCTAAACTTCTTGATTTAACAACAAAACGTGAAGGCAAGTCTTATCGTGACCTCAATACCCATTTAAAATAAAAACAACAACATTGAGGCTTCGTGTCTTGTTAATATGGCTCCGTTATCTGAAAATATCTCTAGTATAATTAAGTTATAAATATCCTTTATTTTTATTTTTTTGATAAGCATTTCACCAAGATTTCAAATTAGATTTTGCACACAAAGCTAGTTTAGTTTGTATTTGTATTGCATGTCATGATATTTTTGTATTATTTAATTCACACAAAATGCTTAATTTCGTTTAGATTTCTTTAACGCGGACCTTACGAAGAAGGCCCATAATTATATATATATATATATATATATATATATATATATATATATATATATATATATATATATATATATATATAT
The DNA here is from genome assembly GCA_007844125.1 of Sinonovacula constricta. Lineage (NCBI taxonomy): Eukaryota > Metazoa > Mollusca > Bivalvia > Cardiida > Solecurtidae > Sinonovacula > Sinonovacula constricta. Next base: position 62,230,759 of record CM017558.1, on the reverse strand, counting down.
ATATATATATATATATATATATATATATATATATATATATATTGGGTCGCCGTTCTCGGCGACTATATATTTATAGCTGGTTTTGTAAAAACCTATGTGTTGACGTCACTGCTTTAAGAAGCGAGCGTATTTTTACAACGGAAATTATCATCTTAGCAATAGAATAGCATATAACAGTTATATTATATTGTTCTGTCTCCCTTTCTAATCTAATGAACTTCTATGCCAGTTATTAAAAAACCCACAAAAACGTGAGAACTACGAACAATTAACATGTCCTACACGTATCATTTGCAAATTCTTCATTTTCGTGTTGCAGGACTGCACTAATTCGACCGCATTCTAGGCATTGTCATATTGATGGTTAAACATTTCATATAGAAGTGTTTTGTTCCCCTTTTTAATAAAGAGTCTTCGCAACTTGGGTCTTTTTCACAACCCAATTAAAACTTAAGAAAAGTATCGCACAATGAAAGCTCTGTGAATATAACAAAGATTAGTATTGTGTTTGTGTTTCTTTTAGATTAGGACAGACTGCACTAATTATCACATTACCTTGTCATAGATATATATGTAATATTTCCTCGGTATTCAAGTTTTATTAAATTTAAACCTTCTTCAATTTTTATATAAAAGGATATTGCTTTAAGATACATATTGCGAAAAGAAAATAATGTCATAAATAGATTAATAGAATATATATCCATAACCTGGTCATATCATGCTGATGTTAACCATTAAGGGGGGGGGGGGGGGGGGGGGGGCTATAGGCCTACCTAGTACATAACGTACTGTATTTTGAGACTTCGTATCGCACTGTTTACGAATGCGTAGTTCACCGGTCACTGGGTTGCCAATTTATTAATTTATTAATTAAAAAGTTTCATTAACACTTAAAATTTAATCAGTGAACAGCACATCTTTTTTGTAAATATTTATTCATTTATTACAACTTTTCACCCTTTTCTCTAATTATTGGGGCCGGTCTTGAGAACGGTGCCTCCTATCGGATTACAGGGTACAACAATGCAGCAAGCACATTTCGAAGAGACTTTGTCAAAGATAAGTATCAAATATGTAGCAGTAGCAGTGTTTCCAGTGCAGGTTGTAATTATAAAAGGTAGCTGGCGATAATAGTAAGTTCGCAGCAGTTTGTCGAGTATCGTTTTACAAAAGAAATCGAGCGTGCTGAGGAGGTTAACAATACCGCTTACAGTTACGAATGATGCAACAGACGGAAGTGAAGAAAGCAAAGTATCAGATAGGATATGTAGTTCCTGAGCCTTGTCGTTGCGCAGTATAGCAGCATAGGCAATATTTATAATAAGCAGTTTTTCTAGACGCCGGTCTCAAGTTGTGACCATTTTCCGAAGCAGTGAATACCACAGACTTTATGTTTCGGTGGCAATATCCTGGTGTAAATTAGACATCAACCTGGCTCGTACCCCCGTGAGAGCACTTACTCATTCTTTTGTAAAGCATAGACTAGGACAAAGTCATTTAACATTTATCGTTTAATATACTGTGTATAACCTTGTTTATTCTTACATTTACTTCTAAGACGATCTTAGGCGCCTTGTAAGTCTCAAATCCATGTTCTCCCTCGTATACATCTTTAATAAAGGGTAACTTTTAAAGACAAAATTGACCTAGTTAAGGATTCATACAAATATAGCAAGACAATTAAATTTGCCGTACCATTGTACCACAAGCCAAATTACATGTATTGGTGTATAGGTTGTAGAATGGAAACATGCCTCCCAAACTTCTCAGATATCGGCTTTGTTCAAATGAGTAATAAATCTGAAATTGAATAAACGCTATGGGGGACTATAGAAGGTTGCAGCTACATATTAACCGTTATAGTGAATACAAAATTGTTATCAATCAAGAAGATGTGTTCGGATATTGACATATATTCTCGTCTGAGCTGAATGTAAGTGTTTTGTTAAGTCTTGTTTACAAAGCATTTATGAGAAGAAACTTCAAACCAGTTCGAATGGGTCACAGATATAAAATATGTTTATGTTAAACGAATTGCGTGTAAAACCCTTATCATGCTATAGTTATTGAAAAGCAATACTGAATTTTAGTGATATGATTACAACTACATGCAAAATTATCAGAACACACTGCAAGAGACTCGGCAGCAAATATTGACCAGCATCTCCTACTTAAGCCTGAAGATTGTGTGTTTAGCAGGCTAAGAGTTAATGTTCGAATCAAGGTACGTGGGCTGCAGGCACATGGAGCGTATTTGTATTGTACTGTATTGCAGAGGGAATGGTGGTTGAAAGATGTGTTTGAACACGTGAAATTGTTAGGGCTCTTTCTACAGTAGACACTTACAAGGGTAAGATGTTAATAGAAAACATAACAGATATATTTTAATTTAAGAAAGCAAGGACTAAAGACAAAAGCTAATACCATACAACAAACTTTACTGGCGAAATGTTTTTAACATAATAGTCACTGCACACCGACCTTCCATCAAAATGATGCTAAAGTAAGACAATAGACACTGTGTAACAAATTACCAGAAATACTTTTTTACCTGCAAGTCATGTATTTTAACAACTGTGTAAGTTTTTCATGTTATGCATTATCTTTAGACTTAAATGTCAATTTTGAAGCTTGATACCATTGTTTTCCCATTATAACAGTTCAATCTTGCTATCAGTTGAATGGACTGGCTTCAATAAAAGGACTTACTACGTCCACGCTCAAACATGCAGCCCTTGTTTACAAAGCTGATTTTAATATTGATGATCGACAATGAAAGGTGGATAGCTAAGGCAGTCACAAATGATTTATATTGAAAATATATTGGTTCTATAATGACACAGTCATACAATCACCGGGGCGTCCAGCCCGTGTATTGCGATTTGTGGGCTTAAATAAAACCCGCCCTTATGTCTACAAGGGACATACAGACTAGAGTCATTTAGCACAATTCGTAGATTTGATGTTAAATCAACTGGCACGTCTTCAATGTACGTTTAGCAATCGTAGGATTACACACTACCTGTACATATTATAGGCGATTATCGCGGATTAATGAGATAATGTTTCAAAAATTGGGTACGTACGTCTCTTAGATCATTGATATCATCATTTGGCATGTTATTGTTATGTTATTGTACATTTGATTTGTGCCATATTTTAGACCTAGATGTTTTCGTACAATAAGAACACGGATGTATATATATACGGTAATGTTGATCTATTGTTTTATTGTTTAAAGATAGCGTGAATCCTTTGAAGTAAGTTAATGTACCGACATCACAACAGGCGGCAGACACAATGCCGAAGGGACACTGAGGAGCATGAGGTCACAACGACACATAATAGTTGATCTAGGGAGTGTTCAATATCTGAGGTTTATATAAAGTATTCGTTCATGGTAAAAGACCAAAGTGTGTAAGAATTATTAATACCAACCAGAAATGGGGACTATGTTCAAACAAAATGTTTGTTGTTGTTGTTTTTGTTTTGTTGCATTTTTGTGTTTTTTTTTTCCTTTTTATTTAGTTTTGTTATTACAGTTTTAGTGTAATAGTTTATCCACAGACATATATAGGTCTGTGGGTTATCTAAGTATTTTAGGTGGTTCTTCTGTGGTTCTTCTGTTGTTTCAGTCTGTAAAGTGTTTCTGAATCTGCCTTCTCGGTTCTTTTAATTAAAAAAGAAAGATTTGCGTTCGCCAGGATGGCTGTTGTCAATATAACCTTATTAATACTTCAATGCATTCATTAACGGTATTTAAGTGACAATCATTAATCTAATTGACATTTCTGTATCTTAAAGTGTATCGAGCGCTAAATCTTAGTAAGAACAGCACATAACAAACACTTTTACAGAACATTCGACTTATTACATATATATTGACTCATTTAAACATTGACGATATGAACAGTAATGGTTATAAGAGTAAACTTTAACAATTGTTAATATCTGTCATTTTACCTTCAATTAACATGCTTGTATCTCTCATCTAGCATAAGGTCAATTTAAATGTGCCATAAATTAAATTCTTATAAGCATTATAAAGTGTTTGTAATAAGCATAAAAATAAAAAAGGTAAACAAATATGGATTAATTAAATGCAAAAAGTATGTGTAGTATAATACCACCCGGATTAGATCCAATGACAAAACACCAAACAAGTCTCTATTTGCGAACGTTATTCTTTCTCCCAAAAATAGAAAATGAGCAAAGTGAGAACACCCAACAATCAATAAGTGTTTAGCAGACTAAAGGTTAAATTAGGTATATTTCTGGGTACATCGGATATTACAAGTATTGTACTCTTATTTTTCAAATCAGAACATCTCAGATAATCCATGCTTAGGACGATAACATACCTTGTTGGTTTCTGGTGATGTGATCTGTACATAATTTCAATCTTTTATTCGTCGCTCACCACTCTACTTACACGTTTCGTTTGAAAAACAAGATCTAATACCTACCATTGACAGATAAAACTCTAATTTTTGTTGTTAGAATGTCATACTCATTATAGGCACTGATATTTGTTTTGTCACGGGACTTACTTACAGAAATCCGAGAGATATGGCTTGACAATATTATCCTTCCATTCAAATTACTCCACTTGAACCGTTTGTCTCTGTCTAAAAATGCATGCTTTGTTTTCTTCTATCATGACAAAGAGATTAAAGACACTGAGAGTCTGCATACAAAACAACGGATTTATTCTTGTAAAAATAAATAATAAGCTGGATGAAATTTTACATAAATGGCCATAACCCCCCAAAATGGCGACATGAGTAACCTCTCTAGGCTAGGTCCAGGGTCTGAAACTTTCTTGATAGAGGGATCAAAGGCTAGGTCCAGGGTCTGGGATTTCCTTGATAGAGTAATAAGAGGCTAGGTCCAGGGTCTGGAACCTTCTTGATAGAGGGATAAGAAAGTAGGTCTAGGCTCTGAGACTTTCTTAACTGAAGAATTAGAGGCTAGGTCGAGAGCCTACTACTTCCTAGTTTTTTGATTGGGTAATATGAGTCTACGTTCAGGGTCTGGCACTTCCTTGATACAAAGATGAGAGGCTATGACCAGGGTATGGGATTTCCTTGATAGACGGAAAAGGCTAGATCCAGTGTCCGGGACTTCCATGATAGAGGGATAAGAAACTACGTCTAGGTTCTAGGACTTCCTTGATAGAGGGATAAGAAGCTAGGTCCAGGGTTTGGTGCTTCCTTTATATAGGGAAAAGGGGCTAATACAGGGTCTGAAACTTCCTTGATAGAGGCATGAAAGGCTACGTTCGTGGTCTGGGACTTTCGTGATAGAGAGATGAGAAGCTAGGTCTAGGTTCTGGGACGTCCTTGATAGAAGGATAAGAAGCTAGGTCCAGGTTCTGGGACGTCCTTGATAGAGGCATAAGAGGCATGTTCATGGGCTAGAACTTCCGTGATAGAGACATAAGAAGCAAGGTCCAGGTTCTGGGACGACCTTGATAGAGGAAAAAGAAGCTAGGTCCAGGGTTTGGGACGTCCTTGATAGAGGGATAAGAAGCTAGGTCCAGTGTTTGGGACTTCCTTGATAGAGGGATAAGAAGCTAGGACCAGGGTTTGGGACTTCCTTGATAGAGGCATAAGAGGCTACGTTCATTGTCTGGGACTTCCATGATAGAGGGATAAGAAGCTAGGTCCAGTGTTTGGAACTTCAATGATAGAGGGATAAGAAGCTAGGTCCAGGGCCTGGGACTTCCTTGATAGAAGGATAAGAAGCTAGGTCCAGGGTCTGGGGCATTATGAGGCTATGTTTCAGGTTTTAATCATTCTTGATAGGGGAACAATGAGGCTAGGTCTCAGGTCTGAAACTTTCTTGATAGAGTGATTATGAGGCTATGTCCCGAATATGAAACTTTCTTGATCGTGGAAATATGACGCTAAAAATCGCTCAGAGCGCTGCCTTAGTTTGTCTTATGTTAAAAGTTATAAACACATTACAGTGATGTCATGCATATGTCTAAATATACTGTTGTATTACTTTTATTAATATTTTAAATGTAAATGTAAAAACCCTGTCCGTTTCTTAACATAAACAGATTACGTTTAGAATTAAAGCACACATTTTATAGGAATACGCATCACTATTGAAATGAAAGTCAACTTTCCGTGACATTAACTCGGCCTTGTTAATGCGTTCTGTTTCTCTGATAATTATGCAAAGAACATTCCCATTTTAGGCATGGCTATGGCGGCAGATCCGAAGTTACTGTGTTCGCTGTGTGACGGTTTCCTGTCTGAGCCCAAGGACCTACCGTGCAAGCACAGCTTCTGTGAGGCGTGTCTGAAGACCCACTGCCTTGCTACGGCCACCGGCGACACGTTCCCGTGCCCAGCCTGCCAGAAACCCGTTAAAGTGTCTGACCCCAATGTCCCGATCTTGGACTGGCCCGCCGGCATCCCCACCAACAAGGTGACGGCGGGCCGCCTGGAGAAGATGCACGTGATTGTCAAGGAGAAGCAACAGTATCGATGCGTTCTCTGCGCTCAGAAGTGGCTTGCTGTCCGCGCGACAAAGTACTGCAAATCATGTGAGGAGTACTTCTGTGACGAGTGCGGGACACAGCACTGGCTGCTCCGGGCTTCCAAGGAACACAGGGTCTTTTTGATAGACGACATGCAGGCTCTCAAACGGGACCCCTACCTCCAGGCCCATCTCGTTCTTATGTTTAACACAAGGGTAAGGGAGTCCAAGATACAGAAAAAGACGACCAACATGTTTACTGAATCAACAAATAAAAAGATTCGAGACGAGAACCAATGCGATATATCAGCCGCAACATTTCTTGACAATGGGCAGGTGCTGATAATTGACAAGGCCAATGAACGTGTTAAATTGTTCAACAAACATTTTGGTTTCGTGTCTTGCATTGACTTGAAGTGTCACGATATTATCCAGTTGAACAAATACTTCATTGTTGCGTCATGCCCAAGTGATAGGTGCCTGAAATATCTAAGTCTTTATAAGAACGAGTTAGAAGTAGATCACACGGTTGATCTAGATTATGAGTGTTATGGACTGACGCTGGTGCGGGACAATGGTGCTTTCTTTGCAGTGGCGTTCGCAGGTAGGCCTCCGAGAATTGTTGTGTATGAGGGATCAAAACAGAGAGAAACGATCTGTGTGTCGGCTGGAAAGTTATTGATGATGCGACCTGATTATTTAGTGTATGACCGGAAACGATGTTTGTATTTTCTTTCAGACAGCCATAACACATGCTTAAAATGTGTGAAACCTTCCGGAGAAATAGAATGGGAGAAAAGGATCCCGGAGTGTAGGGGTTTGGTGGTGTTCCATAATTATTTGCTGGTGGCCAGGAGCGATCGGAAGACTGTAGACATTATCAACCCAGCCGCCCAGATCGTTAAGTCCATCGTGACAGTGGATGACGGGCTGTCTAACGTACGCGCGCTGAGCCTCGAACTGGCTCTCAAGGGAGAGAACTCTATCCGACTGTTGGTCATGGACGACACTGAGTTGGCACGCGTGTTTATTGTTGAGGACCCACTGATGGACCGTGATATCAAATCCTATCTGGCCAAACATCAAACGTCGTCTAACCAGGGCAGTACATCATCCCTGAGCAGCAACAAAACTAACGTGGACAGCTCCGTGTGTAACATATTGTAACGACACTTACCTAGAATCGTTATCTGACTGATTTGCATACATGATATAACTATTAAGTGCTATTATTATCTCTAAGTGGTTAAAACATTACACGGTAAAGCACGCAACTAAACGCATGAACGTCTTATTAAACTTTAAAAGATGTTTTACTATCACTCTAAACAAATCCTGTTATGGAAAATAAAGCCATTGTTTCACTTGTATGAGATGTTTATCATATTTGTCTGCTGTTTAAAAACCATTGGTTTATTTGACCATTAAAATCCAGTTATTATTATACTCACATGAACATCTGCCATAATATCAAACACCCCTACACGTAAACTTCAATTCGTTTAATGCACCAACACCATAACATTCATTACCACCACCATCATCATTTTAATCATTATCATCATTATCAACAACAATGCTTTGCTGTAATTTTACAGATACACAAACTTGTCAGTAAAAGTGTTACCATAATTTATCAGACGCACATGTTTTACAATTAAAGTTTAGAAGCACAAACATACCTACAACTAGTCTTGTTTAGAACTCCCAAAAATCATATCTAGATAATTCCAATGTACATCATAATTAATCCTGGCTTAAATTGCACAACTTCACAAAAGCAAGATAACCGAAAATATAAAAAATAATTGAGACATTTTAAACGTTAGAACCAACCACCTGTTTAGTGCTCCAGACACGGATGTTGTCAATGATGACTTATGACAGGCCTGAAATCATAAAACTATATGAAGTTGAAACAATGACAAGACTACAAGTACGGTAATATTTTTATATTTCAAACAAAATATGTTATGAGCCAATAGTTCTACATAAGTCTGGAGTCTTCTTCCACCAATAATTAGCTGGATGTGGCCAATATGACCATACTTATGTCAGCACATACAACAAGAAAAACAACAACAACAAAGATATAACAAAACAATGTTTATTCCTAATTACAACATAAGCAATAATGAAATAAAAATAATCACATTTTTTCAAACTCAAATAAGTAACAAACATAAAGTCACATTCAATTTTGAAAACGAAATTTCCACTAAATTCAAATTTAAATATTAAAAATAACAGGAAAAGACAACAATATACATAAACTGGTCCTTCTGTTAAAACAGTTGTTTTGTTTAATAACTTAAATGAGATCAACAAATGGACATAAAGTCATTATCCGCAGCATCAGATTCGGATATTTTCATCAAAGCGACTTAGTAATACACAAAAGAAACATTTTGTTAATCCAAAATTAATTCAAAGTCTACTGCAATAAGGCTGCTTTAATAATTAAGTTAAACAATTAAATGGTAATAGGATTAAACTTTAAGGCTGATTTAAAAATGGGCTTACAGAAACAAAAAGCAAATTACAGAAACAAAGCAAATATCTTTGACAGCAAGTAACAAAAAAATAAGAAAAACAAAACAATGCAAAAGCATATTAAAACTATCACTCTGAAATAATATCATTTTTTTTTCAAAATCATTCAAACATTATAATGTAAAAGAAAAAGTAAACTAGACTGAAAATACTGTTAACTCATCACACCTGATAAGCCAGTCCCCAATGGAAGCTGTCTATACAGAATCTGTACTATTTGCTGATAAGTCTCTAGCAATATGTTTGTGTGTGATTGTTAGCATTCTTGTAAACATTGATAATAAACACAAGTAAATGTACCAACTTTTAAAGCAATCCCACTATTTTTATACATGTGTTGAAACCAGCAACGATAGAAAAAAGAAGCAAATGTCTATTTTCACACTCTTGCAACAAGTTGAGTAAATAATAAAAAATCTGGCCAAGTTTGGCTATAACAACATTAGGCATTTTAGTATTTACTATTAGCAGGAAGGGGACCTTGTACAGTAATCGATGAAAACTTTAAGGTACAAAAATGAAAGGGAACAATGGAACAAAAGGCTAACATTCTTACTGCTAAAAATGTGTATTATAGTGTCTATAATCAATCACCTGACATACATCAATCACAAAAAAACACATTCTAGTAGTCATTATTTTTAGTAAGACTAGGAAAAAGAAAGAATAAAAACAGTGCATTTTTGTTTTAATAAAATTGTTATACAAAACTACCAAGTTGATTTTCTTTATAGATAAGACAACATACAATTTACTTGCTTCTATTCTAAAGGTTTCACAATTGTATGCAATTATAAAGCAACAACAAGTGATACATAATGGGACACCCTGTACAATAATTAAACACTGAAACAATATTTGATCTATTGAAACTGTATCAATGTGCTGTAGACAACAATTTTTTATTATTTATTTTTAATTCAAGACAGTAGAAGACAGTAAAATATATTTATATTCAGGCCCCAGGCAATCTAAAATGGTGATGTTAAATTAATATATGGCACCCTTTATCTTACACCTTTGTATAAATAACAACAAAGGTTATGGTCAAGAGCAAGCCTCTTCTTATTCACTTTCATTTTAGCACAGGAAGGGATCTACTTGAGATACAAACCTTAAAACAAATGCTTAAACTGGCTCCAATTGGAAGTCCAATGTGATATAATAATAAGGTAAAATAAGGGTTCAAGAAAGGAAGCAGAATTCACAGGCAATAATTTTAACCTTATATTGTGACAAAATCTTCAATTTTCATTCTGTAGATGTGTTAAATAGGTACCCAGAGTTCAATTTTTGACAACAGAGCCCACTTTTGGCATTTTAATTTAAAAATGTTTAATGTTTGTGCAACATGGCAGGATCAAGATAAAATTGGATGGATGTGCTGACCCTTAGATAAACTAATTACAAGCAAGCAATTGTCATCCAAAGAAAATCTTGTTGATTTATCTTCTACAAGCAGTAAGTACTGACACGTAGAGAAATGAATTTGATACTAAGTTACTGTGGAGATACATGTATAACAACATCTATGAAAACCCTTAATTTAAGCACCAACATTTAAACTGAAGCCAGATTAATATGTTAACCTAATATAGCATCTTGGCTTACTAGTATAAAGTATTACTAACTACGGTTTCTGTAGATAACAAGTGCTGTCAGTAGACAGCATGGCCATCTTTTTTCAGGGCTGGATGATAAAATGCCATTACTCATCTTTATAATAAATTTGTATAAAAATTAACCTACTTTTAAAGTTTGATGTAAAAGAAAATGGTGTCTGTGCCAATGGGGCATAACTGTGTCTAAGGGACATAACTGTGTCAAAGTATATTTTAGGGTTACCTTCCCCATTGAAATCAGTTCAGCTACTAAGAGTGAATATGCATTCTAAGTTTAATATTTTTGACAATTTTAAGAAAATCTTTCACAATGTCTCTTAATATGATTTAAATTAATAAAAACAACCCACAAACATATTAGATAACAAACTAACATAAAATTAGAGTAAAAAACACACCTAATCTTATAAAAGTCCTGTTCTAAATACATTATCATCATTTCATTTTGTCCACATCCTTGCTACAAGGGGACAGTTTCTCGGCCTGGAGCCAACAGTCTACTCTGACTTCCTCTTGCCCTGGTCAGGCACCTGCTCCTTGAGGGGAACCAAGCTGAGTAGCATGAAGTGGCGCTGGTACTGCTTACTAGCCCGGAACTGCTGGTCTGTACCATGGAGACGATCCAACACCCCCAGCACACCGAAATTGTTATTGAACCTGAAACAAGAAAGGTGAGGTATAAGCATTTGATTGGTATATAATGGTATCATTTATATCATGCAAAAAGTGCTGATGAATAATAAACCAAGGTGAACAGTTCTGTTTTTAACTGTCATCCAACCATCCAACTTATACCAAAACTATTGTCTGATATAGAATGGATATGCCTAACAGATTTAAATAACTCACATCTAATCATTGAGGTTCATTTATTTTGCTAACTTACTACAATCAAACCATGATTGCTTGAACACCTAAGGCATGATATTCCAGTTAGAGCAAGCTGTGACTTCAAAGAAAGATACATTTATTTACAAGCCATTTTGTCAGATGTTTTATGAACAAATTACTGCATATATACCAATATCTGTTTCATTCAATTCTCTGTCTGTCTGTCTGTCTGTCTGCCTGCCTGCCTGTCAAACCTAACATCAGCTGTTTACAAGTACACAATGAAACTGAAACACTATTTGTCACACATCACGGAGGTGAGAAAATCATGATCACCAGTAATTTAACACCAAAGACACTTGGTCTGAGGTTAATGAGTAGCTGTTACTGTTCAAAACATAAGGTGGAAAATACAGGTAAATAAGCCTAATAGAAATAAGATTTGTGAAAATTTCAATTATTACCCAAGGCCCATGTGAGGCAGACCCCCAAAAAAGATCTGGGAAAAATCACATTTTTACTCAAGGCCCATGTGATGCAGACCCAAAATAAAGATCTGGGAAAAATCCAATTTTTACTCAAGGCCTACGTGAGGCAGACCCAAAATAAAGATCTGGGAAAAAATCCCATTTGTACTTAAGGTCCACTGGAGGCAGACCCAAAAAAAAGATCTGGGAAAAATCCCATTTGTACTCAAGGTCCACTGGAAGCAGACCCCAAACAAAGGTGAGGAAACACACATTGTCTTCATGGATCACTGGCTGAAATACTTCCCCACACATTAAAGTCTTTATGGACCACTGGCTAGAAGACCTCCTCACAATATAGTCTCATGGACCTCTGGCTAGAAGACCTCCCCACAATACAGTCTCATGGACCTCTGGCTAGAAGACCTCCCCACAATATAGTCTTCATGGACCTCTGGCTAGAAGACCTCCCCACAATATAGTCTTCATGGACCTCTGGCTAGAAGACCTCCCCACAATATAGTCTTCATGGACCTCTGGCTAAAAAACCTCCCCACAATATAGTCTTCATGGATCTCTGGCTAGAAGACCTCCCTACAATATAGTCTTCATGGACCTCTGGCTTAAAGACCTCCCCACAATATAGTCTTCATGGATCTCTGGCTAAAAGACCTCCCCACAATTTAGTCTTCATGGACCTCTGGCTAGAAGACCTCCTCACAATATAGTCTTCATGGATCTCTGGCTTAAAGACCTCCCCACAATATAGTCTTCATGGACCTCTGGCTAGAAGACCTCTCCACAATATAGTCTTCATGGACCTCTATCTGGCAGACCTCCTCCATGAGGAAATATTTGTAGACCTATTACTGGAAAACTTCAAGGAAGCCTGAAGGCCTCCACATAGGAAAGTCTTTTTGATTTCTTCTGGCTGAAACCCTTTCTGCAGGAAGTCTATGCAAGATTGTGCTTCAAACTACCACTGTAAGGAGCTGATGATTTATTAGCAATTAAAATTTGCCTAGCTACTGGTGTTTTTTTTTAGTTGTAACATTTAATTCAAAACTAAGGCCAAAAGAAAAAATATGTCTGGTTACTGTGACATGTTAAACAAAAATAAGGTAGGTAGGCAATTTTCTTTTTTTTTTTTTTTTTTTTTTTTTTAGTTTTGCTTGTTGGAGAGCATATCACTCTTTTCATTGTAGCTAAATGTATTCACCAATAATTGCTTGCGTGTGTGTATTAAACCCAATATTGTGTGTGTGTATTAAACACAATATAACAGCTTTTTATGTACCTTTTGGCCTTTTAGTCATCCTCTGTCTGCTAACCTGCCATGTAACATAGCTGCATGGTGAAGGGTATGCACAATATTAACCCTATAGGCCGTTAATGAGGCTCCCTTAGTGCAAAGGTTCGAAAAGTGTTTCAGATTGCAAAATGAACAATAAACACAATATGATTGTTTTAAGTTCGAGCCTTTCCAATATGTAAATTTATCTGGCACTGACACCCCAGCAAAATATTGTATATAATATTAAATATATGATTTTACAGTGGATAGAATCTAGTTAAGCAGACCCCGCATGTTGAAGACACAAAAAGACCAGAGACGTTTGGGCGAAAGAAGCAGGGGTTGGGACAGTAGCCCCCATTTAAAAATAATATCATTGCAATTTGTCTGGCACATCATCCTTTATATAAATATTTATGAAAACATTTTGGCCAGTACAAGTCGATTAATTTTTATAATAAAATTTGGCCAGTACAAGTGGCCAGCTTTTTTAAAATATTAATTGAGAACCAGGCATTTATATCTTTAAAAAAAAATTGCCCGGCAACAGCCAGTTTATTTTAATTTTTACTGACACAATATCGCAATATATGTATAAAAATAAAAACCTCGTAAGCATTTTCTCCGTTCATCATGCTGGATGCCTTTGTTGACAAATTGTTGACTGGATGAATATGAAATGAACGAAAAACATCCTCGAACGTATATTTTAGGGGGAAAGATGACATTTTTCTGTACGCCTCATGGCGATGAATACATTTATCGGCAAACACGGCTAAAATGCACGCGGGTTCGTCCGCCACTACCATCTCTGTTTGTAGTGTAGACGCTTGCACCGCTTCCTTTCGTTCGTACCCAGTAATGTTCGTACCTTTGCTGCAACTTTTTTTACGAAAATCGAGAAAAAAAGTTTAGGGTCGGCGGAAAAAAATAGGGTCGGTCGGGTCACCGTAACCAGACATATAATTTTTTTTGGCCTAATCAAGATCCAATGGTCTTCATTTACATTTGTAAATAGCCATATAACATTATCAAGATTCCAGGCTAAGCAGGCTTGGTATTATCTATATTAACATTACATGGGCAGGGAGAGTGATTTCAGTACCACTGTAAAGAACCTTGTAGTGTGGGCACAGGGGTCTGAACAAAAGTGAAATAGAAATGTTTAGGATAAGCACATAGCTGTCCTCACTAACTTGAAAAGGTATACATCATCTTAAAAATCAATTATGAACTTGGATGTACCAGAAACAACAAAAAAACACACAACACATTCAATTGTTCAGTGAAGATGGATCAATGGGTTCCACTAGTTAGAGACCTGCAAGACTATGGTTACTGACAGCTGACATCAGCAATCAAAACATCCCATAACAAAAAACGGGTCAGGTGGAATAACTTACTTGAGGTGGTGGTAATCATGTGCCTCAGGAGATGGGAGGAATGGGAGATGGTAGCCACAGTGAGACACAGTTGTGGTCATCAGGCCCAGTGTGAACCACATCCAGGTCGTGGCTGAGGGCATACAGTTAAATAGACTTCTATATGTAATCATATTAACATGATGCAAAAACACATAGTACTAATTTATAATACACTTGTCTCATGAATTAGCTGTTACATACAACAAAATCAAAATGAAAAACAAAATGTCTCACCATAATTTTTTCAAATGTTCTTTTATGCAATTATTAGTTATTCATGTACATATTCAAACAAATGTATGAAGGAGCATTCAGGTGTAATGTTGGGGGTTTCATTGTAATAACAGAAATGTTGTCTATTGGGATGCTGAGAGTTTTAGTCTCAATGAGCTATAACTCTGCTGATATTAAGTAGATATAAATTTACCAATAAATTAAATATACATCTGCCAAGTCCTTATTTATTGATATCACATACCCTTTGAATTAAAGCATTTTGATTGGTCGAGCACTGGTCATGTGTGAGTCAGTATAAAGCTATACTGACTCGAGAATGTTTTCAGTTGAGCACAGAAAACACAGCACTGGTGGTCGTGTTCTTTTAACATGCAATATTGCTACAACATGGCATCTGGGAAAAGAAACTGACAGGATGCTAATGATAATTTGGTAACATTACAGAAAAATGTTAACTAGAAAAAAAACTGTAACCTCTGTAGCAAAGAAAGCTTTTTGTAATTATTCAAGGAAAATGTGACAGCATACTGACAAAAAGAATGCTGGCAAAGTGGATCAACATCTTTTATGTTGAAATGGGAAACACAGATGGCTCATTTATGAAAAACAACAATGACAGTGTAATTTAATAGGGTATATGATATAACAAGTAAAGATTTGTTTTGGTCAAAATAGTTTTGCAGACTTATCTAATGTGATACTGACTTCGGACTGCATCCTTGGTCAATATCACATTAACCAGGTCCATTAAACTATATACTGACCTCAACACAAGTCTTTATTTGTATAATATGAAACAAAACACAAAACGTTTACAATCACAATAATGCATGCAATTCTTTGAATGGTAGGAGTATAAGAAAGAGATCAATAAAAGATCACCATGGCTGAAGCCCCACCACATGATGTACGTACCTAGGTGTGAACCCATGAGGAGAGGTCCAACTGTAACTGGGATGATGTTACTGAGGATGTGCTCTATAGGGTGGCAGTACATTGACACGACCCCCACAGGGGCCGTCCACTCATGGTGAACCTTGTGGATCTTACTGTACAACCGTCGATGGTGCAGCAATCTGAAGAACAAAATACCTATCATACCAGAGTATCTGAAGGAATTTTTTTTTTCATTTAACTATTTCAGTGCTAAGTAAACAATAAAAATATGTAGTGTAAGCAAGTTATTATAATAATTCAAGTAAGTTACATAAAAAGAACTAATGATTGTCACTGCAGAATGTCTGTTTTTAACCTGAATTCACTCATTCAAGTAAGAATTACAAAATTCATAGATTTTGGCACACAACATTTTCAAATCTTTATAAGCATCTTTAGATCCATGTCTAAAACAGTACAAGGCACTTGAATTCACCTGCGCAGCTCCTTTTCAATAGGGTGAGAAAATTAGTTTTATCAATTAATAACAGAGCCATATCTCCAAAACATGTCAATTGAAACAGCCAAACAAACGATCAAAACAGAAAACAAAAGAAAATCTAAACAAAAGGGCCATAATGGCCTTTAATTGCTCACCCGAGGCCATGGGCTTATAGTAGGCCCATATTTGGGGTCAGGTAATTAAGTGGAAAGTGTAATTTACTTTAAAAAATCTTTGGTGAATTTTTGACCATTAGTGTCGCTTCTTGGCTGATAACATGTTCACAAGCCATTTCTAAGGTTTTACCTTTTGTCCTTATTTTTGACCCTATGTGACCCAATAACCAACACATCCAAGATTTCCTGCAGACAAACATTCTGACCAGGTTTGATTATGATTGGATAAAAATTGTAGCCTCCAGCATGTTCACAAATTAAATCGGTGATGCTGCACGATGGACGAAGGGATACCAGAAAAGCTCACCTTGAGCATGTTGTACTTAGGGGAGTTAAAAAGCAACAAGGTCTCTACAACTGCCCAGCATAAATGAAGAATTAAGAATTCGATTTGACATGGTGTGGAAACAAGAAAACTTCACAGTTATGAAAATACAGTCCAACAGATCTTACCGTGTGCAAATCAGAAAACAAATGAAAATTTATTGAACATAAAACCGTTTTATTGTGATATTTAGCAAATTTCAATTTCCTAAAGTCTCTGGTCATCATTACTTTTCTAAACTAAAATCCATCAACCGTGAAAGCTCAAAAGACAAAAAGAATATATAATTTCCTTTTTGTAAGACGGTATGCATGAGTTGTGAGAACCAACCAATGCTACCTCAGCAGCTAGTTGATAACGTTTACACCAATCTGCTATTGCTTAAATTTGACATAAAAAAATCCTGCAAAGTCTAGTAAATGTGTCAGTTAGATATCGATTTGAAGATGAATTTGTGTAAAATATATAATAAAATATAAATGTACATGCATTTCTCAAATTAATTATACATTTATTATGTATAAAACATCATTGTTATCACCGCGTGGGTTTGAGTCCTGGTCAATGACAACTTTCATTGTTGATATTATTCTGTTAATTACTAATGAATACATTTCAATTTCATTTTTAAAACATAATGCGCAAATCTTATTTTAATGCTATCTTGTGTTAACATTTGCACTAAATAGAAAAGCCAAAATCTGTTTGCACGAAATGTTGGCATATATGTCATGACATGGGCATATGAATTGTTGGAGAACAACAATCTTTTTCTACAACCTCTCTATACTTGCCTGTGGGAGTAGTAAAAGAAGACTTCCTCAACAAGTGAGAAGACAAGAATCTCAAACAGGACCCATTGGAATGAAGGCAGCTCCCCACCGATGGGGCAGCCTCGCCACAGGAATGCTGGAGCAGCCACCATCACAAATGGGATACCAATCACCATCTGGTTAAACAGGGCAATCTTCATAGCATGCAGGAGTTTGCCAGGGTCAACCTAGAAACATAGATATGAAATATCAAAAGATTGGATGCAAGATGGGGACATCCCAACCATAAAGTGAACTATTTCAGTAAAAACGAGCCTGGGCATTCAAACTAACAATCTTGTGGCCATCCTTTTTCTTATTAACACATGAACTGTTGCTAATCAATACCTGAATTTTTGGTACTTCGGTACTTCTCTGATGTACACTAACATCAAAATCCTTGACACCACTGTGATGTCTGACATGTTTTGTAACTACCCCATACCATTACCCTTGACACCGCTGTGATGTCTGTTATGTTTTGTTACTAACAATAAATAATAACCATACAATAAATAATCTTTGAAACCACTGTGATGCCTGACATATTTTGTTACTAACCCAGACCATAATCCTTGAAACCACTGTGATGTCTGACAGAAGATGTATTGTCCTTAGTGATATCTGGTGTACTTACAGGAACATCCTGTATTTTATACTTCAGGAGGAAGCTTGGTTTGCCAGTCATGTCCATGATGATGAAGAACAAGTTACACAGCCAGAACACTGTAGTTGTCACTATTGTTGTACCTGTGTACAAATGTAGGAAATGTTTTAACAATGTATACATGTACAATTACAGCCCAACACTAAGCAGTATTTTTAATGTCTGATGATAAAAACAGTCCAATTTTATTCTAATTTTCTTACTGCCTTTTTCATATTATCATAAAAAAAAGTAAGAAACACATCCCTAAAGTCATAACAAGACAGTGATCATTTTAAGCATTGCCTTTCTTGTAATTCTGTAAACACTTTTCATAACAGGCTTCGTAAAAGGCATCAGACCATCAGACAAAACTATTTATTTCTTCTCAGCCATAAAAAAATACAACTTTCTGGTCTGGCTGGCTACTTTAAAAGTAAAGGAAGGAACTTTTCCCCCTTTTATCCTGTTCCCTTCACAAATGATTAGATGCTAAATTTACATCTCAATGATTTTTGAAATCGCAACACTCTTGAAGTCAAATTAAAAATGAATGACAATGAATCAATCTTTTTGTATAGAAAGTCAGCTAATTATGGTGATTTTGTGTGATATTCTGTTGTTTTGAAAGTTTCTTTTATTATTTTATTAATTTATATATTTATTGTTTATACTGTGTGAGCAATTTCTTGATTATTGCAAAATTCTGATAAACTTTAATTTACTGATTTAATAAGAACTATTTTGTATCAAAAGTATAATATAAAATACAAAAGCACAACAATGAGCAAGTTATATTCCTAGAATTGATTCTTCATGAAAATGTACCTGAAATGGACCAAGACTTGGAACTTTGCAATATTTTTATTCCTTTTTTTGGTCCACCAAACTTTATTTTGACCTGACAAAATATTCAAGCTTGTCAGACTGAATGTCTGACAGATTTTTTGCCAGTTCTAATCTTGAAACTGGGTTAACCAGTCCTAGCGCTTCGCTTATATTTGTTTTTTATTTAGTAAGCTGGAAAACCTCTTCACATGCAAGTTCCAGCCCCAACCAGGACTCAAACCCACAATGCGGAATTACCAGTCGACAACTCTTAATAGCTCCACCAAAGGCACTCTTCTACCCTTATGAAAACTAGGACAACAAAGATTATTTTATGTCTTTTATTGTGGTCAAACTCCAGGCTTCCTACGCCTAGGGCTGATGTCTCCCTGCTGAGTCTCAAGGACCAAAGCTGATTAAGGTCATCTGTTGCACTTACCGATTGTTAAGATAATGAAGTCCTGTTTGTTAAACCACTTGGTGTACACATGGTCCCAGCAACTCTGCCATAAACTTCCTGTGGCGCCCCAGATGTGATGGAGGTGCCTGGAATTTAACAGACCTTTGCATTAAAGAATTTGTGAAATATGGCAAGACCCTGCTTAATTAAGCAAAATTTATTTATTTTATGATACAGCTTTGTATTTGTAGATGTTGTTGCAGGCTCAGTGTACAAGGTCTGACTTTTCAATAGCTGAATAACTGGGGTCAATTAATATGGCAGGCTTCAAGGCTACACATGTATGTGCATTTGACTTGACACACCTGAGAAGTGGGATTGATGTGAGGATATATACTCCCAACGAACAAACTTCAATATCTCATTATAATAAAATAACTAATATATCTTAGCAGAAGAAAAGTAAAATTAGGCTTTGCTGATTTGCAAAGTAAATATAATATTTAAAGACTGATACACAGGCATAACAACAACTGTTAGTCAAAAATGCAAACAACTAGCCAATGACATTCCTATATCGAAAGAACATTTAAAAAAAAAAAATCCATTTGAACAACAATCATTTTATTTTAAGATGAATGCATGATTTTAAATAATAATCATATTAACTCATGAAATTATTTATCTTTACTGATATTTGAACACCTACCAGTGGAAAGAATTCCTGGCTGCAGCAAACAACAGCAGGGCTGAACCCAAAACAAACAGTCCTTTCTTCACGGAGTCTAGCAGTCGGCAAAGATTTGGACCCATGGTTTCTGTGTCTCTGAGTTCAAATGAACATGTTTTATAAGTGTCAATATTACAATAACATGTTATAAATGTCAATATAACAATAACATGCATTACAAGTGCCAATATAACAATAATATGTGTTATAAGTTTCAATACAGCAGCAAGGGACACTATAACAATAACATGTTATAATTGTCAATATAACATACCATATGATATAAGTATCAGTATAACAATAACATGTGTTATAAGTGTCAATAGAACATGTTTTTATAAGTGTTTGTTTGTTTGTTGGGTTTATCCGCCCACCAACATTATTTCAGTAATATGGAGACGGTGTCCACTTCAAGCTGATATAGTGCTTCCTTCACTGTGTATAGCATGCCGTGAACACCTGATGATACCACACAAAGTCACATTATCCTGACACTTGGCCAACCAGTTGTGGAACCACCCTTTTATTTGCTTGATCGTTAGCAAGGGAGCTATACCACTACCATTTTTTATGACTTTGGTATGTCGCAGCCCGTGATCAAACCCGGGAAAGCCCGTACATAGAGCCAATGCTCTACCGATTGCGCTACCAGGCTCGATTTTTATAAGTGTCAATACAACAAGTGATATAAGTATCCATATAATAATGTTATTTTGCATAATGTACTTTATTCTTGTATTATGGATTAAAATAATCATCCTGCTTTACAGTTTGCAGCCAAGTAAAAGTATCCTGGTCATACATATCATGTATATGTACCTACAGGTAGTTATATGGAACTATTGTGTTACATAGAACTGATGTAAATAATTGGAATAAGATTAAAACACTTTTGAACACTTTTCAATGATTTTACTATATCAATATACAATTAAAAAGTCAAAGATGCATGTGCTGATTTCTTTTGTTTTCTGAATTGGGACCCTCAATTTTGAAGGGGACAGTATGACGCCTCTGATTACTGCATAGTGCATTTGAGGATGATTTTTAAATTAGTAATTATTTTTTATAAAAACATGATATTTTGATCAGTCCTTGGTGAAGGCAGAATGGACTTAATCTGAATCGATGATGAATGGTTTGAAGGCAAATAAGGTCCTCAGATGTTAGGAGTAGATTAGTTATTTTTAGTGTAATCGAGTGCACAATATTTGATAAAGATCTTGGGTATTGTTAATCATATCACCAATAGAGTGTCAATTATGCAACTTTATTGCACATTTATTGGCATTGTTTAACTTGTCTGATAAGTCACATAAATCCAAAATTAAAATATTCCTAAAAAAAAATTCTTTTGTCACCAAAAAAAAATTCTTTTGTCACGCCAAAAAAAGCATGAACAACAAAACACTTCTCTTATTCTACTGTAAGTATTTCTAAGGAAAGGTGCTATGAACAATATGACATATACCCCCTTATTAAAGAAGTATAGAGCAATGTTTATCTTCGAATCATGTGGCTAAATCTAGCATTGCAGAGTATTTTCAGATAAAAAATTTTTTTTTAATATATTACAATCTAGAACTCAGTATTATCAGCTGTTCTCATACAGCTAGAATATAAACACATTCAGACTGATTTTTTGCGATTAATATCTGTCTAACAATTTAGTTTGTGTTCAAAATCATATTTATTAAGGCAAAGGTAAAGGTTTTTACAAAAGTTATACAAAAATTCCCCAAAGCAGTGGTTCAATATTGTTATATGTATTTGATATAGACAAACTGTCAGACACAAGCTTTAAGAGTGCTGGTGATTTGTTAACATAACTCATTTTTACAATTAATCCCACAAACATGAATACTTTTTAATGGAAATGATTTTTATGAAAGGGTAAAAAAAGTGTGTGTATATTGATATGTGTAACAGTTTGTTGGACATGACCAGAGAGGCTGCACATACTGTATTAACTCATCTGTAAGTCATCAAATAAGATGTCCCAAAATTGTCTTCAAAAGTCAGATTGTCTAATGAGAAGGACAGCGAGTATTCAAAAACTTAAAACATAATATCCAGTTTACTGGAGCATTAACCTAAATCTTGGTCAGAGCAGTGTACAGTTCTTTGGGAACATGCAGCCAATCAACTATGTCATAGAGAAATGTAATTGGTAAGTGTTTATAAAAACACAACATTTACACCCTCACTGTCAAACTGCTCCGATCCATATCACCTTGACAATTACTTATCTCAGAGGTTTGAAGACCTGTCAAGTTGACTTGTAATAAGACAAGTATTCATAGAAACACCAAGTAAATTACAGCTTGGTGTTTCTGGCAGCCTGAAGCTGGAAGTTTGTTTGGCTGTATACTAATGGGTAATTAGCCATATGTCATGCTAATCAAAGAGAAATGTATGCAAGCCACATAATTACTGTTTATTAAAGGCTTTCTGATCATAAGAAGTTCTATCAACTTTAAATACAGTAATATCTACCATAGGTGTGACGCATATACATCAGGGTGAACTGTGTCACTTTATGATGAAGATTTGCCTAAAACTAAATGTAGTTTAATGATTTTTTTTTAATGCATCACACTCATTATTAACTTTCTAACAGGTTAAGAAATTGATATCAATGTAACCAAGTTCTTACAACTTGTTCATGGCATCTGTTCACAACATTGAAGTCGCACAAAGCTCACAATATGTCAGTGGCACAAACCTGCCTACAATATGTCAATGGCAGCTGCTCACGGCATGGCAATGGCACAAACCTGCTCACAATATGTCAATGGCAGCTGCCCACAACATGGCAATGTCACAAAGCTGCCCACAATATGTCAATGGCAGCTGCTCACAGCATGGCAATGGCACAAAGCTGCCCACTACATGTCAATGTCAACTGCTCACAGCATGGCAATGGCACAAAGCTGCCCACTACATGTCAATGGCAGCTGCTCACAGCATGGCAATGGCACAAAGCTGCCCACTACATGTCAATGTCAACTGCTCACAGCATGGCAATGGCACAAAGCTGCCCACTACATGTCAATGGCAGCTGCTCACAGCATGGCAATGGCACAAAGCTGCCCACTACATGTCAATGGCAGCTGCTCACAGCATGGCAATGGCACAAAGCTGTTCACTACATGTCAATAGCAGCTGCAACAATCCACAATTAGGATTCAACAAATGATGTTTTGCCACAGTCTGATATCAATTTACCACACTTGGTTAGATAAGATATATATATATATATATATATATATATATATATATATATATATATATATATATATATATATATATATATATATATATATTAAATTATAATTATTTTATGTTAGAAGAAGATAAATTTAATACAGTATAGTTCGTAATTTAGTGGGCCGAATCCAGCTGTCAACAACAACAAACACGAGCAAACAATTATTTATTTTTCATGGAATTATTTTAGAACAGCGTAAACGTTGCATTTTAAGTTTTGTAACGTTTTTATTTCAATTTGCAATAAATATATTAATACAGAATACTTTGACGTTAACGATAACTTTTTATTTCTTTCCCACTACAGTAGCATTTCAATGACAATGATCGTTATAAATCGTGACCTTACTCTAGCAACTACTAGGTTTGATGCGTAGATATTGTTACTTTGAATATATTTTAATAAATAAGGTAATCAACAAGTCAAACATACTTACAAAGCACTTCCTGGTCAAAGTTCTGTCCTCGATCAAATCAAACTATCACTGAGTTCTACAAGAGACAGATAAATGTAATCGTAGAACACTTTAGCACTACGCATGCGCAATTCATATAGAAATACTGACAGGAATATGGAAGGCTGTACGTGTGAACGAACATTTTCTGTACAACTTGATGGAAGGCTGTACGCGTGATCGACAACCTGAAATCAGTACTATTGTTCTTTAATATTGTTGATTTTTAGGCTTATAATTCATTTTTTATTTAGCTGTGATTAGCCTGAAATGCTAATGTTCGACTGAAATGTTATCAAAGACATGGAAAGTGCGATTGAAAATCCCGGACCCATTTTGGAAAATCGCCGACCCATAAGAAAAACTCATTATATAGTCTGTATTCATGAGTTTTTTAGGAACTTTTAAGACAATTAATGGTTAGTACTGAGGGAATAATTTACTATGAACATTAATGTAATTTCCGGCTCAACGACTTAAATTTTTAAAAACCTAAAAATCATAGGCCTATCATTCTAATGTCTGTTGTAGATAAAATACAATGGATTCCAGTTTTAAAATCGAATAACGATTATACCAATATTCCGCTTTATTCAAGACCTGTCGGCCGTAGCTGGCTAAATAGCTCATAACTGTGGTAACTTTCACAATTTTTTTTCCATGGATTAGCAAGCAATTGCTAATTGTTAGTGAGTACACATTGTGAAAGGTATCGTTTTTAATGTCCATTATTTTCACACCTATAACTAAGTAAGATGGGGATTTCAACTTAAATAGATAGCGACTTCCGGGCAGATTACCCGGATGACCATGCAACGTTTCACTGGTATGTTGCGAGCATATTGACATATTACACGCATTGGTGCCATTGGTATCTGTGAGCAGCTATTGACGTGTTGTGATCATTTGGTGCTAATAACGTCTTGTGAAGACTTGAAGCTACTGATATTGGGGACAGCTTTGTGTCACTGACATGTTGCGAACACATCTGTACCATTGACATATTTCAAGTATTTGTCGCCATTGTCGTGTTTTGACCACTTTGTGCTATTGGCATATTGTGAGCAGCCTTGTGCCATTGCTAAAGTGTGAGCAGCAGATATAAGAACTTGGCGACATTGACGTTGTGTTTGCAGCTGTGTGACACTTGCATGTTATAAACACTTGGGGCCGTTGGCATATTGTGCACAGCTGCAATTGACATGCTGTGGGCAGCTCTGTGCCATTGCCATGTTGTGAGCAGCTGCCATTGACATGTTTTGGGCAACTGCCGATGACATTTAGTGGGCAGCTGTATGCCATTGGCATGTCGTGGGCAGCTGCCATTGACATGTTGTGGGCAGCTTTGTGCGATTGCTATGCTGTGAGCAGCTGCCATTGATATGCAGTGGGCAGATTTGTGCCATTGCCATGCTGTGAGCAGTTGCCATTGACATATTGTGAGCAGTTGCCATTGATATGTAGTGGACACCTTTGTGTCGTTGCCATGCTGTGAGCAGCTGCCATTGACATGTAGTGGGCAGCTTTGTGCCATTGCCATGCTGTGAGCAGCTGCCATTGACATGTTGTTGGCAGGTTTGTGCCATTGAAATATTGTGAGCTTTGTGCGACTTCAATGTTGTGAACAGATGCCATGAACAAGTTGTAAGAACTTGGTTACATTGGTATTTTTAGCATTTTTTTTTGCCACTGTCATGTTGTGAACACTTGTTGTCAAATGTTGCCAGCATTTAGAGCTATTGACACGTTGCTAGCGGCTTTATACCATTGGCATATTATGATCACTTTGTGTCTTTGAAATGGTGTAAACAGATTTGTGCCATTGACCGTTTGAGAGCACAAAATACCATTATCATGGTGCCAGCATCAATGTTATTAAGAAACTTTGTGCATTTGGTACCATTGTCATGTTGTGTACACTTGGTATCATAGACATTTTGCCAAAAGCTTTGTGCCTTTGGAATGTTGTGAGTACTTTGCGCAACTGTCATGATGTTAGCATCTTTGCGCCAATAAGTCTTTGTCTTTGGTGCCATTAAAATGTTGTCTGTGGCTTGGTGCGCTTGAATTTTGTGAGCAGCTTTGTGTCTTCACTATGCTTTATAGAAGTTTTGTTCCATGACAGGTTGTACTTAACTTTGGACTACTGACATGTTGTAAGCATCTTTGTGCAATTGACTTCTTGAAAGCTGCTTTGTGCAATGACTATTTGTCAGCATTTGGTGCTATCAAGTTTTGAAAACACGTGAGCATTTACATGCTGTGAGCAAATAAGTGACATTGGCAATTGTGTACATCTTTGTGCCATTGGAACTTTGTGAACATATGTTGCATGTAACATGTGAGCACTTGGTGTCACTGACGTGTTGCGAGCAGCACTGTGCCACTAACGTGTTAAGAGCGCTCGATGTCATTAACATGTTGGGAGAACGTTGTGTCATAGACATGTTGTGAGCAACTGCTACTGACATGTTGTGAACAGTATGTGCCATTGGCATGCTATGAGCTGCTTTGCGCAACTGACATGTTGTGAGCCGTTGACATATTGTAAGTAGCTTTGTACCACTAATATCCCACGGGCCCTTGGTGCCACAACCATGTTTTGAGCAATTAGTGCTATTGACTTGTTGTGAGCACTTGGCGACATTGACATGTGGTGGGCCCTTGGTGCCACTTACAATGTTATGATCACTTGTGGCCATGTTGATCTTTTAGGCTCTTGATGTCATTGATATGTTGTGAGCACTTGGTGCCACCCACATGTTGTCAGCAGCTTCGTGCCATTAGAGTTAGGAGAAGTTGGTGATTTTGACATACTGTGAGCACTTTGTGCAATTGATATGTTGAGAGCAGCCTCGCACCATAGACATGTTGTAAGTATTTGGCGCTATTAACATGGTGTGAGAAGCTTTTTATCATTGAACTGTCGTGAACAGCTATAAAATGGGTCGAGATTCTTTTGAAGTCAAGTTAATATTGATAACTGGAGTAACGTGGCATCTGCATAGAGGGTATGGTGCAGTGTGTCAACGCCAGACTAAACAATCAGTCTGAGTAAAAGCGCTCAAGTGTTAATGGGGTCGAACTTCTTTCAAACAGATATTGCTGACAATAAAACGTTATACACAAATGATAATGGGGACGGACTTCTTTCAAACAGATATTGCTGACAATAAAACGTTATACACAAAGACGGTACAACCTGTGTCTACATTAAATTATGTACATGCTATTTATAAACGCTTATTTGCAAAAATATTTTTATTTATACACGGAACTCTTTTACAATTTGAAAGGACAAATCATCCAAGTCAGCTAGGTGTGAAGCGTCATAGTATAGAGGTGACAATGTAGTAACGTCAACGTCAATGTAGATAATGTGGTATGAGGGTTTCTGTGACGGCTCTCAACTCCGCATGTTGGTATATTTAAAATTATATTTTATAAAACTTATTTGTTAATAAGAAAATAAAACGTTGTCACAGTGTAAGGTCTTGTTTTAACTGTTTAAAACCAGACGGACAGGATTTCTAGCGAGAACCACTGTTACATCTGTAAATTTCAAATGAATATTAATTTTTCAGGTTGACTATCTTTTTTTGAATTGTCAATGATGTTTATTTTCGGCTTAAAGAGTTGGGTATTAGCTTTAAATGCCGTCGAACAAGTATTTTCTAATTTTACCATCAAATGCAGAGAGTCTTTCCTGATGTAAGATACGAAAAACCACAAACGTACTTTTATTTTAATTGGGTTTTATTAACATATGCTCATACAAACAAACTTAAAACAACCAAATTTCATCTAGAAATTAACCCATCCATATATTTATTGCGTTGGCACGCAATTATATACAATGTTAACGTACCGCATTTTTGAAATTACTTCATTTATAAACACATGTCAACTAAAAGTACACATAAGTTAGCCAGCCAACATAAATGTATTCAAGTAGCATGGTAGGTCATGATACAACCGTAAGCCACAGTACATCTCGACAATAATTGGACTTAGTTTGTGTGTCAATGTGTTTAGAGAACCATACTTATAACCCTCTTACGACATGGGTTAAAGTCTCATGGGTTCAGTACTTTTAGCCGACATGCGAGACGTCGCACATTCTATAGAGATATATATCTTACTGTAACAATCACAACTGGGATATATACAATGAAAATAATTGGGCCAGTGAGGCAAATATTTCCAAAACCAAACCAAACTGGTTCGATCTGAACTGTGTTTAATTATGCAACACAAAAGACATATACATTTAAATGTGTGTATGATTAAGTATTTGGGTTAGATCTTATAGACACTCGCATTCATGTTTATCATACTATTCTTTCTAAAGTCAATCAAGATAACACACAAACATAAAACAAAGAGAAATGCAAATGTTCACCTACAACTTATTAAAAGTAAAAGTTTGTTAAAAAGATCACGCAGAAAAAACACACACTGACAAACAAACATCAACCACACCAATGTTTTGGCAAAGGCGACCCCTCACAAATGACAAAGCAAGTCGCTTGACACCAATCCACCTACTGCTGTAACTGCCCGATATTCACCCGTCACACTCACTTCTAGTTCTCTCGTCATACGACATCCTTATGCATTATGTTTGCCGCTAATAATAATACTGCATCTCCATTTCGCCGTGTTTCTAGATGGTATATATGGCGTTATATGGCCATCTACGCATGTTTATTGCCAATATCAAACATGAAAATTGTCCAAAAGCGGTACCGGCAATATAGCGTCTTCATATTAGGCACCGTTGACCTCTGAGGTCCAAATCAAAGACGTTTTATTCAGCTACAGACACAGAAAAGTGGAAAGTGCTTTAGCCACATTTAAGAAATTAGAATCAAAATGGTCGTGTACACACATCAACCTAACATATGTTACAGTGATTGTGTCACTGACATTCCCAATGTACATTGTAAAGAACTCTGCCACAGATGTAATTTACTACCATTGTTTCATTCAAACAACTAACCGGACTTTTATTCCTGTGATAAACTCAACCCACTTTCACTTCACCGTGTAACTTAGAAGTTCGAGCTGCGCTCAAGCGGATCCCCTGTCGACTTGGGAACCAGTTAAGCTGAGCACGACCGCTGCCGTCATTAAATACATACCCACATATCAACATACCCACTACCATCAGCCATATTCCAACATGAGCTACTCTATTACTTGGTGTACATCAACGTGTTGCTTGGATGTATTTCAACCTGGCGGACCCAAACTGCACTTTAGAATCGCGATAATGATAATAAAAGACAGGAGCCGCACAGTGTGCAAAATGATGACAGGAAGAAAGGCAAGAGTCTAAACCAAACGCCGACATGCCATACTTTGTTGTCCCCACAAGAGACTGTGTCTGACACACAAAGCACAGCAAAAGACAAAACTCAACAATGTTTCACACAACAAAGGCAACCCCATCAAACAAATTGGCAAGCATGAACATTCACACACACTGGAGCAGCGAATGTTTTTTTTCTTATTGGCATATACTGTCACAGCAAAAACAGGCTTTCAAAAGAAACAAAATCACAAAGTTGATAAGAACTGACACTACACGTCCATATTGAAACAGAAGCACGAGTAAGAGACAATTTGGAAGAATGCGATTGGTGAGGCTTCGTGTTACTACTGACCAATAGGATTCTTAAGAAGGATCATAACTACTACTTTGTAGCTCGCGGTTAGTCTATTTTTAAACATGCATGTTAGTTAAGTCATATCTGTTAACATTAACACTAACACTAAATCAAAACTATGTATACAAGGAAAAAATGAGTTTTGCAGGAAATAAATCAGTCGGTTTGAAACTTAGGACCTAGCGGTAGGCATGCTCATACATCATTTCCGATAAAAAAGCTAATGCAATTGAAATAAAAAAGAAACATGCCGAATAAACCAATTCCGTTACAGTGAATAACTGAACCATAATTGCTGGCATTGTAATTTCATACGACAACTTTAGATAAGTTCATCAGTAAACTAAAATGCAAAGACGTAGTAAACACATCAAAATAACAACATTAAAATGGAAACACAGACTAGCTCAAGCATATTTTCAATAAGTTCGATGTGATAAGATACAGTCATAGAGCACATGTCAATGCTATTAAAACATCTGGTCTATATAGTATTGATTTCTTATTCTCTGCCAAGTAAAGTACAGGTTGTGTTATTGCAATAAAAATGTAGCATAAAAACATATGAGTAAATGCAAACAATTAGATAAAAATATAAAGTCATAATTATAACAAACATTGCAATGTTTAACAGATTCTGATTATCAATGATATGAGAAGTACAAATATATAAGTTTTATAGTATTTTTACCGATTTTTACGTGAGTCTTGACTGAAGATACCATATGGTTAGTGTTTTCACATCGAATGTCGCTAGTTTGAAAAGTCGAATTATAAAATTGAAACTAAAATTGAGAATTATTAAATTCAAAATAACACACTGAAATTAACATTAGAAATTTGCAACATTGTAAACTTAAAAGTAACACGTGTCTGATGTATGAATAAATGTGATCCCGTGCCATGTTTAGTGCCGCCAATATTCTGAGCCTACAAGACTGGTTCGGGGTTCCTCTTTCCACGACCTCGCGACCCGGCCCGCTTACGATTCGTCCCCGGGAGGGTTCGACATCTCGTCAGTCGGGGAGACTGAGGTTTCAGGTAACGACCGTATGTGTGTGGCTTTAGTCAGGTGTACCCGATCGCCGCAAACAGAATGACGATGATGACAACGGGGATGTGGGACATCAGAACGGAATCTTGCATCAAATGGACCTGAGCAAGGGACTTCTTGAAAAGGGACGTCAGGCTGTCTATTTTCTCAGATATGGGATTTAGAGGTGGTGCATAAGTGTTTTTCGTGTTGAGGCTTTCGTTCTGCATTCGTTCAAGAACGCTCCTCGCTGTTCGTTGACCCGCGGCTAAGGCATTATGAAGGAAGCTGTAATGAACATCGCTTATATATTCACCAGCAAAATGGATATTGTCTACTGATGCAGCGAGTTGGTTCATGTTATCTAACGTAAAGGAAGGTGGCCAGTAGCTATAGGCTCCCCTAAAGAGAGGATCGGACAGCCATCTGGATATCTTATAGTCGATAATAGCAGGAATGGTTTTGTTGGAATACATGGATCGCAAGGTAGCCATCAGTTCGTCAATAATCTGAGCATCAGGCAGCTTCTCTACCCGCGTAGACTCATCGCCGAATACTGACAGCTGGAGGATGTTAGAGCCTGGGTGGATGACGTTAAGGTTCTGCCAGCAACTGTGTCTCCCACGCTGGTTGGAAGCGTACAAGATGAACAAACTGTTATCCCAAAATGTATAAGGAAACTGCAAGTAGATATGCATCAGTGGGGCCATGCCGAATTTGTCGATTGCCAACATTTTCCATCTGGGAAGAGTGGGTGTGAAGACGACTTCTCGCTGTTGAAGCACGCCAATACTGAATGTAACAATAACATGATCCGCATCATATGCTTCTCCATCCTGCGTCAACACTTTCACGGAATCTCCATAATTCTGGATTTCCACAACACGTTTATTAAATAATATCCGTTTATCTCTTTCAGGCATAAAGCTCCTTTGCATACTTCTAATAACAGTTGAAAAACCTTCCGGATCATTCACTGGAAGATTTTCATCGTCACCGAATGCTTCTTTGAATGCAAAAGTGTGAAGATGTTTCCCGGAAAGAACTGCAGGCGATACAGCCTGCTCGAAGTCGATTGTGAACGCCTCGACGACATCCTCTACGTCACTCTTTGGCAGCCAGTCGTGGCCCCTGAGTGCCGATACGACCGTGTAGTCTTCTGCCGAGTTGCTCTGTCGGTCGATGTGAGAGTTCTGGTCAATAGACAAAATCACGCTTTCCAGTCTCCTGAAGACATCTTCGGCATCCTTCGTCCGGTCTCGTCCCTCGGAATCTCTCACTGTTAAATCTCTGATGTAGTTCTGTCGGAAGGACACACCATGTTTCTTGGCGAGGCTGTAGATTGGGTTGGTTCCCTTGCCATAGATCCACATGGCTCCCAGCTCCACGGTGTAGTTACCGAGTCTGGTCTCCCTAACTCGTCCGCCTACACGAGACGAACCTTCAAGAATGAGGAAGTTGTCAAAGCCGGCCTCGCTTAGCTTTTGTGCTGCCGAGATACCCGCCATACCCGCACCAAGAATCAGTACCCGCGGTTCTGTAATAGAAAAACAAGACAGAGGTTGACAAATAAGTCAGAGGAAACACAAGGCATAAACGATAATGAAAAAAATGATATATAAATAATATAATTCATTAAATATTGGTCGAATGGTAAAGAAAGAAGCATTTTCTTCGATGGCTTCAAACGTCCGGGTGGTTATATCCATTGTGACAGGTGGACGTAAGGCATGGTTGGATTAATTTGCACAAACGCGCTTTGTTTGTGATATTGTTTGTACGCACTTGAGGGAGGCGTGAAATGAAACTGTCAAAATAAGAATAGAGGGATTAGCTTGGGGTTACACAGAAACAGCGAAACGGTCTAGTGTGTTAAAGATCGTTTTTTAATTAAATTTAGCAAGATTAAAGCATTTTTTCACAAGTTGTACCGTAATGTATATAGACGATGCCAGAAATCAGCCTATCGAGAGTAATCTCCCTTGCCTGCCATTACGGGCTGTTGCAGCCCTTACAGCTCAGAAGAAGAAATACTTTATCTCCCATGGCCAACGGTTACACCTGCCGAACCATACAATAATTGAATCTGATATTGCGCTAATAAGGGACGAGTCTGTCATTTATTTCTGTTTGAATGTATTTGATAAGAACATAGGAACGTTGATTAATGAAAAAGTATTTTAGTTTGCTCCAATCTAGCCAAATATGATCAATGTATTACCATCACGCTACAGTATTTAAATGAACTAACTAAATAGACATCTGATTGTATTAAACGTGTTCAATTAGGTATTTTATTACAATCAACATGTTTACCTAAAACTTGTGATTGAGCGTGTCATTTTAAATATATGAAATATTTTTTGAAAATACAATATCCATGTGACATCAATATTATTATATATATTTCCAGACTTATTTCAGTCACAGTAAAACAGAGTATATTGCTGACAAGTAAAGAAGCAATGGAGATATTGAGGTAATGACCTTGGTAGCGTAATGATAAGACAACAAGTCAGTTGCCATATGCCACTTAACTTATGGACCCCACGATGTTTATTTGCCCTGATTAATGCAGCTGCCCTGTAGGGAACCAAATTGGTCACGGTAATGGTAGTGTGCGCAGATCTAAGTGAAATTTAAAAAGTACCATGTTGCTTAAAACTAAGAGCGGTTCATGCATATTTTTCATTCGTTTATACGCATTTGTTATAATGAATAATGATGTAGAATAACTTATGTTAGCATTTTTAATTAGTGCAATACAACTCTTTCATTATTTAACAAGCTTAAACAACACAATTAAATACTTTAAATTACTTTCCCCTGATTGTTTTAGCAGTTAATGAATACTATTCACAGTTTACCATTAAGATCTTCAATACATTATAATGTGTTTTTTATATTTTCTCATTCTTTATAAATTCGTTTTGGTAAATATGAGAATGCAATAACGATTTCATAAATTTTCTCCAGTGTACAAAAATTTCTTAACGTAATTATGGTTTCTTTATACCCAGAAAGCTGGTAAATCAATTGTTTAATTGTTTTATGTTTTCCAAAACATATTTATTTAAATTCTAAATTGACAAGCTATTTACTAAATTCAGTATGAAATAAAACGCTAGAGAAACTTCATGGCCAAAATTAGAAATGTATAAACATTTATAAATCGCGTTGTTTCGGAAATAATAATAAAATAATTTACCCACGCCTTGTGGGCAATGCAAAATAAACTACGGCCAATTCTATTATAAAACAAACAAACAGAGTTTTATAAATCGATATACTTCTGTTGGCGTGATGACATGTGCAAGTGAGACAAACTTTTCAGGATTTAACTCCTGAGTTTATTATACAATATACTGCCAACTATTTGAAGCATAAGCATGGTACATTCCTGCACAGTCATTGGCTGTACTGTGGCTCTCGTGCCAGCCACTGAATGGCGGACGGTCGCGTGACAATACAATGACGACCTCCATTGATTTGAAAATGGCATTGTCTATAGTACCGGTGTGTATTTATTTTCGAACGCATGTGCAATACATGGCTGTTGACATCTTACTGTTCTGACGGTAAGCATTGTCATTCAAGGCCAATCACATGGTTACTGAAATGCTCTAATAACAACCGACAGATACTATCAAGGGTGTTATTGTTTCAAGAAAGAAGAATGTAAATGGTATGGCTGTAAGATGGAGAGTTTGACTAAAACTCTGTGAAAAACAGTGAAATCATAACGGAGTTTTGAAAAAGGATGTGTTTTGGTAGAGACAGACGTACGGACATGCTGACTATATAACGGCTGTCCCACTTCGATGACATAAACACATTGGAATCGAGAAACCCTGGGTCGAACATTTGAAACAACCTGAAGATGCAAACTGAACATACTGGGATGAGTAAAATAATCAAATGATAACAACAAAGCACAGCATTTTGTGATGCAGAAACCCCATACGAATCTTTTTCTTTTAATATTTAATGTTTGTTCACGAACCATAATCCTATTGATATTATAAGTTTCGGAATGGAACGTCGTACATGGGCGTAGTTAGGCAGGATATTATATGTACGCATGGCGCTAGTGGGTTCCGGGGGCATGCTCCCCCGGAAAATTTTGTGTTTCTAGATCATGCGTGGTGGCCTTCGTGGGGTTCTTCGGTATCTAGATACAACTAGATTTTAAGTTAATTTTTATGTTACAGACATTTAAATATTGTTTTGTTTAAATGGTCATATACTACTTATTTCAAGTAAAGACGCTACTTAAAGCGCCAATTTTCTGGTTATGACCATTTATGTAAAAATAGTTATTGCAGATTTAATCTTTTTATGTTTTCATTCTTTGGGAACAAAGTACACGCAGCTATGCACCTGTCGTACATTGTCTATGAAACTACCGTCTCCAGTCCAGGTCAATGTATGTTTGGGACCTGTAAACACGGGGCTTATCTTAAGTTAGTTACAATGACCTTGACCACGTGACGTAGAACAATAACCTTTAATGACACTGCAACGCGTAGTCCTTCTTTGTTATTAACCAATTTAAACGGCTTATCTAGAGTAACAATGAGGGGCGCCCGTGGTCGAGCGGCTCAGGTCACCGACTTTAAACTCATCAGTCTTTCATGGACAGGGTTGAAGTCCCGGTCGGGGCGGAAAGGTTCGTGTGGTGACGTCTACCAGTCGACCTGCGGTGCGTCTAGTGGTTCTACCCAGACATATTTCAAGGGTCTTTCTATATCATTTACTAGCCGAACGTTCGAAATATAAACAAAATTGTGACGTTCTGGGGATATCACACAGCAACATCAATAATAATAATAAAAACCCTCACACACAACAACTTCAAAAAGTGACTTTCGGACACATGCAGTACACTGATTGCTGACCTTTCATTCGTTTGTCATTACAACTGTGACTAAGACTTTCATGATGTTCTAGAGGCATTGTTTAGCCGGTGATGTTGTATGGTCGTGTATTTTAAGTACAGTGTACATGTTAGAGGAAACTAAATGTGGTTATATCGCCGCCATTTGTATCTACTCAATTAACCGAAATCTCCGTGAATCGATAGAAATGGTGGAGGTGCTCGGCGTAGTTTTGCCCCTTGGCTTAGTGAAATAGCTTATATTTATTACATTTTATCATAAATACTGTATATAAGGACATACAAAGCAGGTTCATTTTCTCCAAAACCTATAAATTATGCTTGTTGTTGAAAAGAAGAACGAACATTTGGTTAGTACTATCTTTTTTGTCTATAAAGAGGGTTAAGTCAAATATATGTAAGTAACTAACTAGGGGAAATACTTGCTTAGGGGTGCAGTCTGTGGAAATAACATAGACGCAAATGCTGTATGTAAATGCAATCATTGGCATTTCCTTCCTGACAATTTAACTTTAGATTCGCCATGTTACTTTGTCATAAGAAATAACTGAAATTTGTGTTAAAAACTATGAAGCTTGCTGGTTGTTATACAGCACCATGTTTGTCACTGTATAGCGTGTATGTTTCACATGGTAGTTATTATGAGACCAGGCATGAATACAAAAGGAGTTTTTCAATATAAATAATTGCGCAATATTCTCTATAAATACAATCTTTTATTTCAATTAATTAATATTTGTTGATTTACCTCAACTTCTATCGGAATACATATAATAAACTAAGACTGTTATATTGTAAGACCTTTTTTATTTGTATTTTAAAGTGTTTCTTTTTGCCTTTAGTTAAAACTAAGGAAATATAAAACAGTTAAATTTCCTACTGAAACTGTTATCAATATCATTTCCTTCCGAAACTTGCCATTTATATCAATGCTTTTTATAATTTATAATAAATTAATTTGAATCAACAAACACGCGTCATTAGCGGGTGTTCTCATTTTCTATGTTTAACCAAAGATAAGAACAGGAAAGTTTATTTTGATTAGATATTTGAAAACAAGTGACTCTATCTAAGGTTTTAAATCATTAAAGCGCTAAATTCCCTTACATGTAAACTACCACGTCACGAGAAATATACACTTTATAGTGCGAATGACGGTAAGTATACGTATATACAAGGATCTGAAGGAAACTATGCAAACAAATCGATATACGCGAATAACAAAGATTCGTTACCTACTACCCACCTGTGCAATGAAAGGCGTACTATTGTAACAACCATAATATACACCCCCACCATTGACTGTAGCAAACAGTGCACGGAATGCACATAATTGTCATCTTCTTTGTGGAGTGATGTCCACTGGAAAAAGTGTTTGTATTCTCAAATGACGTGAGTTATCCAGTGTCATTTAACTGGGAAAGGGAGTAGAGCTAAAAGATTGGGCCAACAGACATGTATATTGGCATGCTTATATATGTCATAGGTTGGAGTCATAGGAGACAAAGAAAAAAATATTTCTAGACTGATTGAAAGACAGATACATGGGAAATGTGAGAAAGAGATTGAGAAATACGCGGAGACAAAAAAAAAATAGTCGGAGAAGTAATTAACCGATATAATGCGCCAGAAATAGAAATGCAGGCACCTATAAAGATCGAAACACACAGGCAAACAGACTGAAACACAGTGACAGATAAAGATATGTCCGAGTGAGAAGCAAGACAGAGACATGAAAGTTATCCCAGACTGTATTGGTTGACATTTTCTTTCAAGCATACCACATGATTGCAACACCAGGAAGCCGAGCCGCCATACCATCCTCAATGTGTCACCCAGTCAATTGCGCAATTTACACTGACAGCTTGTGTTACCAATGTTTTGTATCATAGCAAGAAGAACACAAAATCCTTACCTGATTTTTTGGACAGCTTTTCCGCTCTAACTTGATAACATAAGCACGCTAGAGAGTACCATATGAATATAGGAAATCTGAACTCTTTCCTTAACAGCGCCATATCACCTACACACACTCGTAGTAGCGGTCGATTGTTGTTTGTAAACAACCTTTCACGTGCGGCTATTTTTATCTAAATCCAACCGGAAGTCGTAGTTATGGTTGCGCGGACACGCCACTCATGATCCGGTGTAAACCGGTCTGTCTGTCTGTTCTACCTTTTACCATAGTAAAAAAGTAATGCTTACAGTCATTACATGTTGTGGTTTTAAGCAACTTGTTTATAACCGGAAGAAAGAAGCTATGCAGCTATCAGTTGTTGACCTGCATGTTATATATAATTCAGGCCCGGATTTAACGGGGGCGGAAGGCGGGGGTGGGGGGGGGGGGGGGCAACGAGGGAGCCTTGCGCCCCCACCCACCCCTGTTGGCCCGGTCATGCATTTTGAAAAATGGCCTGACCACACTAAGTTTTCGGCGTTGTTAGCCGAGATGTTCCGATTGATTGTCGTCTTGCATCCTAACAATGGTACACAGAAGCCTGACGTGTACTTAAAGTTAACTTTTTTCAGATCATGACAAAATGGTTAAAAGAAGCAAACAAGAATTTTATAATAAGGAGCTTTTTGTGTGACAATATATTGAGATCACATCTTTGAAAGTTATTCTGACATAGAATAGAGCAAAAAAAAAAAGTTATATCCAAGCAAAATAACAACACAAACAGTGGCAATAGTTCTAGCATTTGTGTATTTACGCGACTTAACTATGCGAACCAAATTAACCTCTTTGCAAAATGTGGAAAATGTACTGGCCGGAGGGGATTTATCCTCATTGGAAAAATTACGAGAGGGGGTTTGTCTCTTTCGCTAAAATGAACAAAGGGAGTTTTGTAATTAAAGGATTTTGTCTGTATTCCACTTCAGGCAATAACCCAGGATTAAAGAATTTGAAAAGTGTACTATAACACGACGATGGTTTCATGATGTGTGCACAATCTGTTATTATTTTGTTTCAAGTTTAAATAAATGCTTAGCTTGATTGATTTGCCGAATCTCCAGCGTACAGTTGGGAGAAAAGATATAAATTTGAAAAGGCTTTGATATATTTTGTTTGTGCTACAATAAATACTGAGAGTTTTATTTCGTCGGTCCAACATCTAATAAAGTCTTCGCGGCATATCAGTACTGTTTTGTTCCCCTCACCATTTATTGAAGGCTCCATTGAAGGAAATTTTGGTATTTGTTATAAGACGATTTCAATTGTCTCTTCTATAAATACCGAACATTGAAATTATCGACATTCTCGGACGCTCAACAGGAATATAAATTCATGCAATATGTACATGTGTTAAGCCTAATATAAGAAGATACTGCGATGATTATTTGCCGAAAAATTGCGCCAAGATAGCAATTTTGTCTTTATAATTATTTTTTTTCCAAAGCGGCATTTTATTTTCCATCTCGAAGGGAAGTATGTGTTTGGAAGTATTCGAACCAGCTTTCAACAACAAAGTTATGCTGCTAAAGGTGTATCTCTTCGCATTCTCAGACTTTCAGAGTAAGTTTAATAAAACCATTAAGCATTATTTATTTGTCCAGATACATTTCAGAACGCATCTCCTACATTTAAGAAACATTCCTTTTCCCTGAGAGCTCCGGGCCCCCTATAATGTATGTCATATTCGATCTTCGCGCCTACCACCCCCCACCCCCCACCCTCACCACACACACACAGATGAAAGGTTGTGGATCCGGGCTTGAAATTGCAGGTTTATTTCTTAAAAGCACACTCTTCATTTGTGTCAGTAAGTATTGGTAGGGGCGGGTCTAGGATTCTACTTTAGAGCGGGTGCGCATTTTTATGTTTTAAAAGTTAGTGTTGCGGAGAGAATGTGACTAAACGACCTCAATATATACGCATAATATTTTTGTAGGCGTGGGGTGTATGAGATGCGTCTGACGCGTTCACTCGCCGAATTACATAATCTGTTATCTCCTGTGAATTGAATTCTATTTCAACTGCATACGCACATAGGCCTAATGGTCGACACAGACACGATAGCAAAGTACCTGGGGCAGGCTAACTTGGTACTTGCTGACCTGGCACGAAACTTTGTAGAGTTAGAGGAGCTAGAAGAACAGTAGCGGAGAGAGAGAGTAGAACAAGAAAAATGTGGAGCAGAGACTGGCTGCTGCGCAGACCCATCCAAGGCCAACACGAGGCTTGGGAGGCAGAACTTCAACTGGGGGACCTCTTTTCGCTTTTTTGGAGGCATAACAGCTCAGAGATACAGAGAAAAAAACAAACATTTTTTTTATAGTTGTTTCTGCTTCTAGATCTAAAAGCATATAATCGCCTTGGTTTGGACGTAGGCCCTACTGCGCAGGCGTAGGCGTGGTGTTTACAGTAGATTAGCGCTGTTTACCTTAGTTTGCCATAGTTGTGCATATTTCGAACGTAGTTAAACGGCGTTATACGTAGTTAGACGCAGTAATCTGCAATTAATCCAAGCAATTTTAATCGTAGTTTAACGTAGTAAGCCGTATTAACCCATACTTCACTGTACTCGAACTTTCTTTGTATCTCTTTCTTTGGGCAAGTTTGAACGTACTTCAATTGCTTCAACCTTATTGACGGTAATGACACAACGGCAAACTACATTCCAACTGAACTGCGATTAACTACGTGCCTTATGTGACCCCCGTTTAATCCTTAGAGCGCTTTCACACAGGCGGTCGCTCTTTCTGGCGTTAACACACTGGACTGGAAGTTCATGTCGGAAAAGGTTACTGATATGTTAAGGTATGTTCTTGTGACTTGATGCTATATAACGCATATTTGAAAGATATTTGTCGACTACTGGAATGCTCATTGAAATTTACACTTTGTGAAAGTCTTTTCTGCGGACTTCCATAATCCTGACTAAATACGTCCTAATTCGGTAAACGGCGTTCTTTGTTATTATTCATTTGTATGTATTTTATATTTATTGTTGTGTGCCTCTAACTTTCACACAATCATGGCAGAAAGCGAGAGATTTTGATTTATTTCTGTTTATCGTTAAATTGTCTAAACCATGAACGTAACTGTACATGAATTGTCAGTATATCCTTACATATTCATACTTACGTTTAGAATGCTTCTCGGTACGTCCTTCGATGTTCGGACTCATTGTAACAAAGTGAGATTATCTATTAGTAATGAAACAGTCCATAGGCAAAAAATAGATGGCAATATGCTTGAAGCATAGACATATAATAACGGGACCGCTGACTCGTGACGTCACGCTATATACTCTATATAAATAGGTTGAATCCATCGCAGCGCCATCACCGGGAGTCATAGAAAACTTCCGGTGTAAACTAAAACAATAGATGGAAAGCTAAAAGCTGTGTTTACATTAATGAAAAAACGCGTAAATATCGTGTTAATGGGGGTACTAGGATGTGAAATTATATCTTCCAAAGGGTTTTACCAAACAAGAGTGGTGGAGACACTATTTCTTGTTTATAGTCGTTCAGATTTTACTGTTAATCCAGACACGACGCACATCTGCCCCGCCCACCTCGAACCTTCGGTCATGGTATGTTATTTCTTTGTTCGTTTGTTGTTGTTTTTAATCTAAATAATAAGTTTTATCGTTATATAATATGTCATTTTACGTTTATTTTCCTGCTAAGTAGAAAATCAGCACGTCAATAGCAGCTGTCAGAAAACCTTGTTCTACTTTCGGTTTCCATTGTGATAAATAGTAACTATTCAGTTTAAAATTCTGGATGAGATTATCCTTAACAACAAATCATGTCTGAAACTTATAGAAGTGTATTTATTTGAACATATATGCCTTATTTTCTATGGAAAAAAATATTTTGCTTTATTTATTTTTTACTTTGCAGCCTGTAGTGGGCAGAAGGGGATGGGGTCTAATCTATTAATTTTTATCATTTATGAAATAGAACCATTTATAGAATCAAACCTACCACTTCCGTTACTCTTGTTTTCAATGAATAATTTGAAACAAATATAGTGCTGCCTTTTCTGTGGTTTCCTGCCATGAACACCTGACATATCAATTAAACCCAATAATTTTATTCTGAGACTAGTGTTGTATAACCTTTAGTTTGAGTGTTGTCATGAAATTAAACTTCCAGATGCATGTACCACTGTTTAAGGTCACATCTTAGGATCAAGCTTTTAACTTTGAGCGCCCTGTTTCTGGGGTGGATGAGCTAGACACAAATATAGCAATACTTTCCTTGACTTACTCACAAAAATTTCAGTTTGTCATTGTAGTATATATGTGCCTCTTTTATGTGATTTTTTTTTATATAATATGCAATTTTATTTACAGTGCCTGCAAAATGAATTCCTTCCACACTTGAACACATGGTTAGAGGGTGTCAAGCCACACAAGGCATTTGCAAGGTGATTCAGAATCTATACCTTAAATAATTTACCTCATTAAAATTTATTTTGAGACAGCTTATCTGTATTTTACTGAACCCTGTGCATATTTTTTATGATTTTTCTTGATGTTTGTTGCATTGCACTGACATAAGTATGGTTAGATTGGTGATGTCCAGCTTATTATTGGTGAAGGAAACCCCTAGATTTATGTTTGGGCAGAACCACCAGCACACTGCAGGTTAGCTGGAAAACCTTCCCACCTAAAAGTTCTTGTCCTGACCAAGACCCGAGCCCATGCATTAAAGTGCTATTAGAGGTAATATGGTTACTTAAAACACTACAGTGTACATGTATTTTGATGTCATGTGTTGTGCCTCTATCAAATTTGTCTTTCTAATATCTGACATCAAATATAAGCATTATTTTTCAATCTTGGCATGTAAAAAACTTTAAAAAGAGAAAGTGTATAAAATAATGTTATGAATGCATATTTTTATCATAGTTGAAGCCTTCACAGTCTTCTGTCTCCCTCCTCTACTTTCAGACCTTTTGCCAAATCATGTGAAAGAGCTTTTCGGTCCACATAAAGGCATTTTGTTTTGACAGATTAAAGCTACCAAGAGGTCCAGGTAATGCAAAGAATCATCTGAATGTAAAAATCTGATACATATTAAACATTAACACACCTATTGGGAATTTCTTAGTTTAATAAATGCCATTTCACTAAAAAAAGTATGAATATACTGTCAGGAGTTAATACAGTCTATACTGTCAGATTATACAATTATACTTGTATTCAAAGTTAGTCAATAGTTAATAAAATTTTGGTACCACTTTGCTATTGAATGGCACAGAATAACTTTTTTTACAATCGACTTTCGAGATTTCTATTATATTATATTTATATATATTATATTAATAAAAATATCAGATGTTTATATATAAAAGGTGGTATCCAACTTTGTCTAAATAAAATACATATATCTCAACCACTGTTTTGGGAATTTTGGCACAACTTTTTGCATAAACTCATTATTTAGTCCAAGTAAGGACAATTTTTGAAACTGCCTAAATTATTAGTAAATGCAGTCTCTCGGGTAGAAAATGCATGTTTGTAATGATGAGTGGGGTGTTGTCCTTCACTTTTCAACATCATGGATATTTTGAGTATATAATAATTTATCTGGTTGTTTGAGAAAACAATTAGTCTAAACTTTTGGATACCACCATTAATTGTATTGTCAAAAAGGTTTAAATAACAATAAACTATGATAATAATTATAGGTAGGATTTACCCTGCAAAGATTTTTTTTGTGTGACAACTGTCACATAAATCTAGGATATAACTAGATTTTTATATTTTTGTTCTAATTTTGTATGTTTTGTTTTATATTATTATTGGTGAATGAATGATAAATGTATTTGTCCAGACTAGGAATGGAACCAAAGAGGTTAGGTGGGTTACTGCATCTTTTCTTTTAAAGCTGAAACCTGTATAGCATACTTTTATTTTTTCAGTTACCATGACATGAACCATTTCTTCAGAGATGGTTAACCTTTAAGTTCAACACCAAGGGCCAGCCAACAGAAGCACGGCTGTCAGGAAGGCAGAGAGGAAATATCAGTTGTTTGCAGTCCTTTGAAAAAGATTAAATATTATTATTAAAAGATTTTGAATTTTCAGTCTGTTTCAGTATTGCTATCTTAGGGGTAGACCATTTCTTAAATTTTACTTTTCATAAAACACATCACAAGGCAGGATTATGTTAAATATTGTTTATTTCTCCATATAATCTACAAAATTATTTGACAGTTAGCAAACATCAGCATAGCAGAAGAATCTAATTTACTTACCATATCACATGTTTAAAACTTTAAAAGAAAAACTTAATTGCACATTTATCGAGTGCTTGCACATAGTCAGTTAATATCAAATGGTAAAGGGAGAATGAAATATGTGCTATTATTATACATATAATTATTAAGATTTCATGAGAAACAACTTTAATAAATTATTTGACTTTTATTTCTGTTAAAAAGACAATGGTGTTGCATAAACATTGTCTGCATATTTAAATTTATATGTATTTTTCTGTCATAAATGCAATTTTCATTCCACATTAAAATATTTTCTACACATTATATATAAAGCTGTGTTCTTGCTTAAACACCTTAACATGAATGAAATGGAAAAAGAATAAAATGATTAGTAATACATACTTATTCTTGTTTCTTCTGACAACATTAATTAAAAAGTATGCTAAAAGCCAGTGCAAGT
Source organism: Sinonovacula constricta (assembly GCA_007844125.1). Lineage (NCBI taxonomy): Eukaryota > Metazoa > Mollusca > Bivalvia > Cardiida > Solecurtidae > Sinonovacula > Sinonovacula constricta. Next base: position 62,186,569 of record CM017558.1, on the reverse strand, counting down.
AAGAGTGTCATCTCTGGATGCAAGATTTAATAGTTTTAAACCCTTGAGCCATGTTGAAAGTTTTCACACTGTAAGAAGAAATGTTATAATATACCGGTATATAAAGTTGGGACTTAAGCAGGTTGTAAATTAATACAGACACTTTGTTAGTTTTAAATCATGGACCCAATTATTTCTTATATTTGGTATGGGATAGAGTTTGGGTTAGGCCTTAGTTCTATATTTTTATTTATACAATGGCTCTTAACTGATTCAGTTTAGTTGATGAATAACCCTACTGCAACTCAAACATATCATTTGTTAAATTGGCATGTTTGTTATATTAGATAATTTTTGGCTAATTGCTTTATGTTTTAAAAATGCACACTAAACCAGAAAAACAAATAAAGCTTATTCCCAGTCTATAACTCTTAAACTATATATTTTTATTTGTTAATAATTAAAACATACATATATTGTTCTGACTTGTTTAACTCTGAACTTTGGCATGTTTATATCGTCAAAACAACATATAACGATAGAGAAATGTTCTGTCAATAAAAATTAACTTAAATTACTGCATCAAACATACATAACCAATTCAGATAATGGAGTTTCTACATTTACTCAATTTATAATTAGTGTACTAAAATATGTAAACCAGGGTTCCTTTGATATGACATGTTAAAACTATATGTCAGCAGTAGGTAATAAGCTCTGTCAATAATGTAGGATATATATCAAAATTAAACACACACCAAGAAGACCACACCTTCAATGTTGTTAGTTGTTTTGTGTGATATTTATTTTCAAAATGTTCTTTTATAATAAAAAAAAATGTTGCCATCTAACAATTCAATAGTAATTTTAATATTGTCTGGAAGAATTCTGGCTCCAAGATGTGTTTAAGTTCCCTTGTACTGGTTGAACGTCTCAGAGCAACAGGCACAGGCCAGGAAGAGACGTCTCTGGGTCAAGGGATTCATCACTGTTGTCTTATTCCTAAAATCAGTATAAAAGACAATTAAGTGAATACTCTATAGGAAACAGTATAATCTTATTATACTTGTGTTCAAATATTAATAGTTGATCTTGGTTCTTTTTTCTTTCTAACTTGAGATCCCTTAAACACTTAAACTTTTCCACCATCATTCTTTGCGCAGTCTTCCTCCTGTGTCTCCAAGCAACGACTTATTTATTTTAATTAAATATTATGTCTTTCTCCGTGCATTTTTGGAAAATACAAGCCATAATAAATACCACCAGTTACACAGTATTAGCTATGGAAGTATTTATGGAAAAAAGGCAGCAAAAATTGGGCCTAAATGGGACGTTGTCTAGGATTCATTCAGAATTCGGGTTCTTTGTTTACACGTGGTTACGATATGTTTACTACCGATTCATGGAAAACTAAAAGCAGGCAATGAATACACATACAAAGAAGATATTTACCTTCAATCCACTTTCAAGTTGATTCATTTTCCGTGGCCGTTTTTCTTCAAATCTCTGTTTTATTTGTCAGCTTTATGCTACTGTTTTGCATGGGAAACCCCGACCGGATGTCTTTTCTATGAATTCCGGTGGTGGCGCTGCGAAATTGGGAGATATTCGCGCACCTTGCGGAGTCGGCGGTCCCGTTATTATATGTCTATGATATAACATAACATAACATAACAACATTTTACTGGCATTATTTTACATATAAATAAAGCAAATATACATGATAATATATAATCTCTACATAACGAACAATGTAGTATATGTACTAAGTAGCAGTATCTATATTTGATAATATTAAAAACTTTCCATAATAAGGCATTTGTTATTCTATTCTGTAGTATTTCCGTATTATATTGAATTACATACTACCTTTCACTTGACATTAACTTTTGCTAAGTTACAACATTTAACGTCAGTTCATTGTGTCATTATTAACCATATTTGCAATTAATTCCGTAAAAACTTTGCTTTGTAACAACATTTTTTTCCATCGGAATCAACGACATGCCAGGTCGTTTTGTTAAGTGTTTCTCTCAGGTTTTGTCTTTATCTAATCTATTCCATCATAAAATGCGTGAAGTGGGTTTATTTTAGGTAACACTAAACTTTGTTCTTTGTGTACATAACCCTGATACAAAAATGCTTGCATGCAAAACAACTTTGATAATAAACAATAAGATACTGATAAAGAAAGAAATACTGTGTTCATGAAAGATACTACCTGGACAATAATGATTTGTGTAAAGTAAGGTTGCAGCAGACGTGCTATTACACTTAAATTTTATAGTTAGAATATTTATCAATGAAATAGTGGGCCCTTATGTCCGAATTTTGATGAAAAAGTATAATTGAATGCTCTCAGTACACTTTAGACTTCCTCCAACATGTATATAAGGTGTCAGTTTGGTATAAATATGTCATTTTGTGACATTTTACGTTTATACATGTTTGTGTGTATGAGGTAATCGTGCATTTTTAATAATTTAATCTTGTTTCAGTACATAGCCAACATTACTGGGGAAAATGTGTCGGGTCTTGCAACTCTCATAGTTTGAGTGACACATAAAATGCTCTATGCTTGATTTCGACTGACGAATTCGTTCTTAAGACATGTTTTTAACAGTTTATATTGCAATGTAAATCAAACATAAAAGCGCGATATACTCCAATTATTCCATGCTGCGTTCCGCTGAAAGATACATTCAGTTATTTTCCTTAAATTTCAATTTATCCGATCATCAAAGGAAGACTGGACGGAAACTAGTTATAAGAGATAGAAATAACGGTGACTCTTTAAATTTATAAACTTTACTAAGCTTCAGTCAATGGATAAGCTAGCATGATTTTACTCAGCACCGATGTGTTGTCAGACTAAGTTTGACAGCAAATGAATCTTTTGTTAACCAAAATGTTTTTGCTGTTATTTTTGACAGATTCTTAATAGGCAGGAATGTAATACTTGTTCAGCAGTATCTTACTAGGTGCTTCGCGTCAATGCTTTCTACAGCTTATTTCAATTCCGCTTATTTCAGGCTTTTAATTCCGCTTATTTCAGGCTTTTAATTCCGCTTATTTCAGGCCGAAAAGGTCCACAGTTAATTCTTAAGCCACTCAGCTGTTCTGCGAAGTCCCTAGCTGTACGGAAAGTAGCGGAGATTGCCGATGGGAGCAGAATGTTTACACAAGTCGCACAAAAGGAATTATCAAGTACAAATGTGTTATTATATGTGCTACTATTTGTCAATTCTTTTATTAGAAATTTTTCAAGTATTCACAAGTAGGATAAAACATTGAAATAACGAAAAACTAAAAACAACATTTCTGCCACTTTCATTTGCAGTCGCAGTCAATACAAAATGTGACTTAGGTTTTGTTTATAGGATCTTGGTAAATAACAAAGAACATAACTTTATTATTATTGCCAGTTATAAGTGTTTATTGACATATATCATTTATACATGTTTAGTTTCTTTTAGTCAAATCTCCATTTTAGCACAAAAGCAAGAACGGCAGCAACAACCATAGATCCCACGGCAATCTTTGAGAGCGAACAAGAATACACTGGGGCCGATATTAGCACGTGGCTGGCTTGCACTTGACGTTTCCTCAGTCAATAATAAGAATATATGACAAAGTCCTATGAGCATTGCAACATATACCAAACTCCGACCTACAAGGACGATGGAGAATGTGCGATCGTTTTTCATAGAAGATGGGTAAACGCTTCAGAAATTGAGGCAATACAACGCATCTTATAATTTTAGACGTCTGAAACGGCGCTGCCATACAATCACTGTTAATTATATTATCGCCTTGATAACTCTATTGTATAACATTAATATATGTCATAATGTATTCTACATGCTGATACTATTTGTCTATAACGTTATGTTATTCATGCTATAATTTTATGTTATTTCATATTTAAAAAAATAATTAACAGGTTTTTGAGTCTAGATACAATGTAACATTAAATATGTCGTATACATGTAATTTTCTATAAACAAAACATGTCCAAACGGCTACATTCTGATCTCGTTATAGCACAATACACGAGGGCAACAGACCCATTTTCCTTATCTTAGAAATGACATCACTGAACGTTCTTGCAATTCAACATTATCAAGTACAGAATAATGTTGTAAACAAACAAACCATTGCGAAACATTAGACACTGACAGTGGTCACATGTGACAAACAAGTGGCTCAATAACAACAACTTGTAGCGTACTTGTATATACGGGTTTTAAAGAAACAAGTCAAGTTCTCGAGTCGCTATTTGTTAAGAAGTCACGCGTTCTTGATAAGAACGTCCATTAACAGCGACAATCGTAACTTTGAAGCATGACTAGCGGAGGATACACGTAGCGGATCCAGCGCCCTCCCATCACTGAAATTACTGATAATGCACTAAATATATATTACATAAAATGCTTGAAGGATAAAATACAATGCTTGATTATGTCTTCCCATCTGTAATGCCCTAAGTGGCAAAGTCTGAATTGTGTAATACACTAAGTGGTAATATCTGAATTGTGTAATACACTAGGTGGTAATGTCTGAATTATGTAATACACAAGGTGGAAATGTCTGAATAATGTAATACGCTAGGTGGCAATGTCTGAATTGTGTAAGACACTAAGTGGTAATATCTGAATGATGTAATACGCTAGGTGGTAACGTCTGAATTGTGTAAGGCACCAGGTGATAATGTCTGAATTGTGTAATGCACCAGGTGGTAATATTTGAATTATGTAATTCCCTAGGTGGTAATATCTTAATTGTGTAATACACTAGGTGGTAATATCTGAACTGTGAATTGGACTAGGTGGTAATATTTGAATTGTGTAATGCACCAGGTGGTAATATCTGAATTGTGAAATGCAGCAGTTTGTAACATCTAAATTATGTAAAGCACTAGGTGGTAATATCTTAATTGCGTCTTACACTAGGTGGGTATACCTGAATTGTGTTATGCACTAGGTGGGTATATCTGAATTGTGTTATGCACTAGGTGGGTATATCTGAATTGTGTTATGCACTAGGTGGGTATATCTGAATTGTGCTATGCACTAGGAGGTTATGTCTGAATTGTGTAATACACTAGGAGGTTATGTCTGAATTGTGTAATGCACTAGGAGGTTATGTCTGAATTGTGTAATGCACTAGGAGGTTATGTCTGAATTGTGTAATACACTAGGAGGTTATGTCTGAATTGTGTAATGCACTAGGAGGTTATATCTGAATTGTGTTATGCACTAGGAGGTTATATCTGAATTGTGTTATGCACTAGGTGGGTATACCTGAATTGTGTTATGCACTAGGTTGGTATATCTGAATTGTGCTATGCACTAGGAGGTTATGTCTGAATTGTGTAATACACTAGGAGGTTATGTCTGAATTGTGTAATACACTAGGAGGTTATGTCTGAATTGTGTAATGCACTAGGAGGTTATGTCTGAATTGTGCTATGCACTAGGAGGTTATGTCTGAATTGTGTAATACACTAGGAGGTTATGTCTGAATTGTGCTATGCACTAGGAGGTTATGTCTGAATTGTGTAATGCACTAGGAGGTTATGTCTGAATTGTGCTATGCACTAGGAGGTTATGTCAGAATTGTGTTATGCACTAGGAGGTTATGTCTGAATTGTGTTATGCACTAGGTGGTAAAGACTGAATTGTGTTATGCACTAGGTGGTAATGACTGAATTGTGTAATCCACGAGATGGTGATATTTCAACTGTGCGAAGCACTAAGTGGTTATGTCTAAATTGTGTATTGCACTGGGCAGTTATGTGTGACTTGTGTAATGCACTAGGTGAAGATGTCTAAATTGTGTACTGCACGAGGTGGCAATGTCTCAAATGTTTCATGCACCAGGTGCTTATGTGTGAATTGTGTAAGGCACTATGTGACAATGTTTAAATGGTGTAATGCATTAGGCGGTTGTGTCTGAATGGTGTAATGCATAAGGCGGTTATGTCTGAATTGTGTATTGCACTAGGTGGTTATGTCAGAATTGTGTAATGCACTAGGTGGTTATGTCTGTATTGTATAATGCACTAGGTGGGGATGTCTGTATTGTATAATGCACTAGGTGGGGATGTCTGTATTGTGTAATGCACTAGGTGGTTATGTCAGAATTGTGTAATGCACTAGGTGGTTATGTCTGTATTGTATAATGCACAAGGTGGGTATGTCTGAATTGTGTAATGCACTAGGTGGTTATGTCAGAATTGTGTAATGCACTAGGTGGTTATGTCTGTATTGTATAATGCACTAGGTGGGGATGTCTGTATTGTGTAATGCACACGGTGGGTATGTGTGAATTGTGTAACATACTAAGTGAGTATGTGTGAATTGTGTAACGTACTAAGTGGTTATGTCTGAATTGTGAAATGCATTAGGAGGTTATGTCTGAATGGTGTAATGCATTAGGCGGTTGTGTCTGAATGGTGTAATGCATTAGGCGGTTATGTCAGAATTGTGTAATGCACTAGGTGGTTATGTCAGAATTGTGTAATGCACTAGGTGGTTATGTCAGAATTGTGTAATGCACTAGGTGGTTATGTCTGTATTGTATAATGCACTAGGTGGGGATGTCTGTATTGTGTAATGCACACGGTGGGTATGTGTGAATTGTGTAACGTACTATGGGGTTATGTCTGAATTGTGTAATGCACTATGGTGGGTATGTCTGAATTGTGTAATGCACTATGGTTGGTTATGTCTGAATTGTGTAATGCACTATGGTGGGTATGTCTGAATTGTGTAAAGCACTGGGTGGGGATGTGTGTATTGTGTAAAGCACTGGGTGGGAATAACTGAATTGTATAATGCACAAGGTGGGTATGTCTGAATTGTGTAACACACTAAGTGGTTATGTCTGAATTGTGTTATGCACTAGGTGTTTAGGTCTGAACTGTGTTAAGCACTAGGTGGTTATGTCTGAATTGCGTAATGCACTAGGTGATAATGTCTGATTTGTATTATGCACGATTTGGTTATGTATGAATTGTGTAAAGCACAAGGTGGGTATGTCTGAATTGTGTAAAGCACTGGGTGGGGATGTCTGAATTGTATAACACACTAAGTGGTTATGTCTGAATGGTGTAATGCATTGGGTGGGGATGGCTGAATTGTAAAATGTACAAGGTGGGTATGTCTGAATTGTGTAAAGCACTGGGTGGGGATGGCTGAATTGTAAAATGTACAAGGTGGGTATGTCTGAATTGTGTAAAGCACTAGGTGGGGATGTCTGAATTGTAAAATGCACAAGGTGGTTATGTCTGAATGGTGTAATGCACTAGGTTGGTATGTCGGAATTGTGTAAAGATTTAGGTGGGGGTGTCTGAATTGTAGGATGTTATTTTTGAATTGTGCAAAGCACTAGGCGGAGATGTCCGAATTGTGTAACGCACTAAGTGGGTATGTCTGAATTGTGTGAAGCACTGGGTGGGGATGTCTGAATTGTAAAATGTACAAGGTGGGTATGTCTAAATTGTGTAAAGCACCGGGTGGGGATGGCTGAATTGTAAAATGTACAAGGTGGGTATGTCTGAATTGTGTAAAGCACTGGGTGGGGATGGCTGAATTGTAAAATGTACAAGGTGGGTATGTCTGAATTGTGTAAAGCACTGGGTGGGGATGTCTGAATTGTATAACGCACTAAGTGGGTATGTCTGAATGGTGTAATGCATTGGGTGGGGATGGCTGAATTGTAAAATGTACAAGGTGGGTATGTCTAAATTGTGTAAAGCACCGGGTGGGGATGGCTGAATTGTAAAATGTACAAGGTGGGTATGTCTGAATTGTGTAACGCACTGGGTGGGGATGTCTGAATTGTGTAAAGCACTGGATGGGGATGTCTGAATTGTAAAATGTACAAGGTGGGTATGTCTGAATTGTGTAAAGCACTGGGTGGGAATGTCTGAATTGTAAAATGTACAAGGTGGGTATGTCTGAATTGTGTAAAGCAGTGGGTGGGGATGTGTGAATTGTAAAATGTACAAGGTGGTAATATCTGAACCGTGTAAAGCACAAAGTTGTTATGTCGGAATTGGATAATGCACGAGGTGGTATGTCTGAATAGTGTAACGAACTAGGTGGGTATGTCTGAATTGTATAATGCACTAAGTGGTTATTTCTGAACTGTCTAATGCACTAGGTGGTAATGTCTGAATTGTTTATGCCCTAGGTGATAATATCTAAATTGTGTTATGCATAAGGTAGGTATGTCTGAATGGTGAAATGCACGAAGTGGTTATGTCTGAACTATGTAATGCACTAAGTGGTTATGTCTGAATTGTGTAACGCACTTAGTAGGTATGTCTGAATGGTGTAATGCATTAGGTCATAATATCTGAATTGTGTCATGCACGAGGTGGTTATATATGAATTGTGTAATGCACCAGGTGGTTATGTCTGAATGGTGTAATGCATTAGGTGGTTATGTGTGAATTGTGTAATGCACGAGGTGGTTATGTATGAATTGTGTAAGGCACTATATGACAATGTTTAAATGGTGTAATGCATTAGGCGGTTGTGTCTGAATGGTGTAATGCATTAGGCGGTTATGTCTGAATTGTGTAATGCACTAGGTGGTTATGTCAGAATTGTGTAATGCACTAGGTGGTTATGTCTGTATTGTATAATGCACTAGGTGGGGATGTCTGTATTGTGTAATGCACTAGGTGGTTATGTCTGTATTGTATAATGCACAAGGTGGGTATGTCTGAATTGTGTAATGCACTAGGTGGTTATGTCTGTATTGTATAATGCACTAGGTGGGGATGTCTGTATTGTGTAATGCACTAGGTGGTTATGTCTGTATTGTATAATGCACAAGGTGGTTATGTCAGAATTGTGTAATGCACTAGGTGGTTATGTCTGTATTGTATAATGCACTAGGTGGGGATGTCTGTATTGTGTAATGCACACGGTGGGTATGTGTGAATTGTGTAACGTACTAAGTGAGTATGTGTGAATTGTGTAACGTACTAAGTGAGTATGTCTGAATTGTGTAATGCATTAGGAGGTTATGTCTGAATGGTGTAATGCATTAGGCGGTTATGTCTGAATTGTGTAATGCACTAGGTGGGGATGTCTGTATTGTGTAATGCACACGGTGGGTATGTGTGAATTGTGTAACGTACTAAGTGAGTATGTCTGAATTGTGTAATGCATTAGGAGGTTATGTCTGAATGGTGTAATGCATTAGGCGGTTATGTCTGAATTGTGTAATGCACTAGGTGGGGATGTCTGTATTGTGTAATGCACTAGGTGGTTATGTCTGTATTGTATATTGCACAAGGTGGGTATGTCTGAATTGTGTAATGCACTAGGTGGTTATGTCAGAATTGTGTAATGCACTAGGTGGTTATGTCTGTATTGTATAATGCACTAGGTGGGGATGTCTGTATTGTGTAATGCACACGGTGGGTATGTGTGAATTGTGTAACGTACTAAGTGAGTATGTCTGAATTGTGTAATGCATTAGGAGGTTATGTCTGAATGGTGTAATGCATTAGGCGGTTGTGTCTGAATGGTGTAATGCATTAGGCGGTTATGTCAGAATTGTGTAATGCACTAGGTAGTTATGTCAGAATTGTGTAATGCACTAGGTGGTTATGTCAGAATTGTGTAATGCACTAGGTGGTTATGTCTGTATTGTATAATGCACTAGGTGGGGATGTCTGTATTGTGTAATGCACACGGTGGGTATGTGTAAATTGTGTAACGTACTATGGGGTTATGTCTGAATTGTGTAATGCACTGGGTGGGGATGTCTGAATTGTGTAAAGCACTGGGTGGGTATGTCTGAATTGTGTAAAGCACTGGGTGGGGATGTCTGAATTGTGTAAAGCACTGGGTGGGGATGTGTGAATTGTGTAAAGCACTGGGTGGGGATGTGTGAATTGTGTAAAGCACTGGGTGGGAATAACTGAATTGTATAATGCACAAGGTGGGTATGTCTGAATTGTGTAACACACTAAGTGGTTATGTCTGAATTGTGTAATGCACTAGGTCGGGATGTCTGAATTGTGTTATGCACTAGGTGATAATGTCTGATTTGTATTATGCACGATTTGGTTATGTCTGAATTGTGGAAAGCACAAGGTGGGTATGTCTGAATTGTGTAACACACTAAGAAGTTATGTCTGAATTGTGTAATGGACTAGGGTGGTATATCTGAATTGTGTAAAGCACTAGGTGGGGATGTCTGAATGGTGTAATGCACTAGGTGGTTATGTCTGAATTGTGTAATGCACTAGGTGGTTATGTCTGAATGGTGTAATGGACTAGGTGGTATATCTGAATGGTGTAATGCACTAGGTGATAATGTCTGATTTGTATTATGCACGATTTGGTTATGTCTGAATTGTGGAAAGCACAAGGTGGGTATGTCTGAATTGTGTAACACACTAAGAAGTTATGTCTGAATTGTGTAATGGACTAGGGTGGTATATCTGAATTGTGTAAAGCACTAGGTGGGGATGTCTGAATTGTGTAATGGACTAGGGTGGTATATCTGAATTGTGTAAAGCACTAGTTGGGGATGTCTGAATTGTGTAAAGCACTGGGTGGGGATGTCTGAATTGTATAACACACTAAGTGGTTATGTCTGAATGGTGTAATGCATTGGGTGGGGATGGCTGAATTGTAAAATGTACAAGGTGGGTATGTCTGAATTATGTAAAGCACTGGGTGGGGATGGCTGAATTGAAAAATGTACAAGTTGGTATGGTATGTCTGAATTGTGTAAAGTACTAGGTGGGGATGTCTGAATTGTAAAATGCACAAGGTGGTTATGTCTGAATGGTGTAATGCACTAGGTTGGTATGTCGGAATTGTGTAAAGATTTAGGTGGGGGTGTCTGAATTGTAGGATGTTATTTTTGAATTGTGCAAAGCACTAGGCGGGGATGTCCGAATTGTGTAACGCACTAAGTGGGTATGTCTGAATTGTGTGAAGCACTGGGTGGGGATGTCTGAATTGTAAAATGTACAAGGTGGGTATGTCTAAATTGTGTAAAGCACCGGGTGGGGATGGCTGAATTGTAAAATGTACAAGGTGGGTATGTCTGAATTGTGCAGCGCATTAGGCGGTTATGTCTGAATGGTGTAATGCACTAGGTTGGTATGTCGGAATTGTGTAAAGATTTAGGTGGGGGTGTCTGAATTGTAGGATGTTATTTTTGAATTGTGCAAAGCACTAGGCGGAGATGTCCGAATTGTGTAACGCACTAAGTGGGTATGTCTGAATTGTGTGAAGCACTGGGTGGGGATGTCTGAATTGTAAAATGTACAAGGTGGGTATGTCTAAATTGTGTAAAGCACCGGGTGGGGATGGCTGAATTGTAAAATGTACAAGGTGGGTATGTCTGAATTGTGTAAAGCACTGGGTGGGGATGTCTGAATTGTAAAATGTACAAGGTGGGTATGTCTGAATTGTGTAAAGCACTTGGTGGGGATGTCTGAATTGTAAAATGTACAAGGTGGGTATGTCTGAATTGTGTAAAGCACTTGGTGGGGATGTCTGAATTGTAAAACGTACAAGGTGGGTATGTCTGAATTGTGTAAAGCAGTGGGTGGGGATGTGTGAATTGTAAAATGTACAAGGTGGGTATGTCTGAATTGTGTAAAGCACTTGGTGGGGATGGCTGAATTGTAAAATGTACAAGGTGGGTATGTCTAAATTGTGTAAAGCACCAGGTGGGGATGGCTGAATTGTAAAATGTACAAGGTGGGTATGTCTGAATTGTGTAAAGCACTGGGTGGGGATGTCTGAATTGTAAAATGTACAAGGTGGGTATGTCTGAATTGTGTAAAGCACTTGGTGGGGATGTCTGAATTGTAAAATGTACAAGGTGGGTATGTCTGAATTGTGTAAAGCACTGGGTGGGGATGTCTGAATTGTAAAATGTACAAGGTGGGTATGTCTGAATTGTGTAAAGCAGTGGGTGGGGATGTGTGAATTGTAAAATGTACAAGGTGGGTATGTCTGAATTGTGTAAAGCACTTGGTGGGGATGTCTGAATTGTAAAATGTACAAGGTGGGTATGTCTGAATTGTGTAAAGCACTGGGTGGGGATGTCTGAATTGTAAAGTGTACAAGGTGGGTATGTCTGAATTGTGTAAAGCAGTGGGTGGGGATGTGTGAATTGTAAAATGTACAAGGTGGGTATGTCTGAATTGTGCAGCGCATTAGGCGGTTATTTCTGAACTGTCTAATGCATTAGGCGATTATGTCTGGATTTTTTTATGCATTAGGTGGTTATGTCTGAATTGTTTAATGCATTAGGTGGTAATATCTGAACTGTGTAAAGCACAAAGTTGTTATGTCTGAATTGGGTAATGTACGAGGTGTTATGTCTGAATTGTGTAAAGCACTAGGTGGGGATTTCTGAATTGTATAATGCACACAGTGGGTATGTCTGAATTGTATTCTGCACTAGGCGGTTATGTCTGAATAGTGTAACGAACTAGGTGGGTATGTCTGAATTGTATAATGCACTAAGTGGTTATTTCTGAACTGTCTAATGCACTAGGTGGTAATGTCTGAATTGTTTATGCCCTAGGTGGTAATATCTAAATTGTGTTATGCATAAGGTAGGTATGTCTGAATGGTGAAATGCACGAAGTGGTTATGTCTGAATTGTGTAACGCACTTAGTAGGTATGTCTGAATGGTGTAATGCATTAGGTCATAATATCTGAATTGTGTCATGCACGAGGTGGTTATGTATGAATTGTGTAATGCACCAGGTGGTTATGTCTGAATGGTGTAATGCATTAGGTCATAATATCTGAATTGTGTCATGCACGAGGTGGTTATGTATGAATTGTGTAATGCACCAGGTGGTTATGTCTGAATGGTGTAATGCATTAGGTGGTTATGTGTGAATTGTGTAATGCACGAGGTGGTTATGTATGAATTGTGTAATGCACCAGGTGGTTATGTCTGAATGGTGTAATGCATTAGGTGGTTATGTGTGAATTGTGTTATGAACTAGGTGGTTATGTCTGAATGGTGTAATGCGTTAGGTGGTAATGTCTGAATTGTGCAATGCACGAGGTGGTCATGTCTGAACTGTGCAATGCACGAGGTGGTCATGTCTGAACTGTGTAATGCACGAGGTGGTAATGTCTGAATTATGTTATGCACAAGGTGGTAATGCCTGAATTATGTTATGCACGAGGTGGTAATGTCTGAATTATGTATTGCACGAGTTGGTTATGTCTGAATTATGTAATGCACGAGGATAATGCACTACGTGGTTATGTCTGTCCTATGTCATTAATTTGGGGGTATATCTGCCGTCTAAGGCAGTTGATGGTTATGTCCTTGGTAATTCACTAGGGCATTATATATGCCCTTCGTTATTCACTAGGTTATTCTGCCTATCCTGGGTCATTCATTTAGGCATTATGTCTATCCTGAGTAATTCACAAGGGCATTATGTCTGTCCTGGGTAATTCACTAGCGCCTTATGTCTGTGCTTGGTAATTCACTAGGGCATTATGTCTGTCCTTGGTAATTCACTAGCGCTTTATGTCTGTCATTGGTAATTGACTAGGACATTATGTCTGTCCTTAATAAATCACTAGCCCTTTATGTATGTCCTTGGTAAATCAGTAGCGCTTTATGTCTGTCCTTGGTAATTGACTAGCGCTTTATGTCTGTCCTTGGTAATTGACTAGCGCTTTATGTCTGTCCTTGGTAATTCACTAGGGCATTATGTCTTTCATTGGTAATTCACTAGGGCATTATGTCTTTACTTGGTAATTCACTAGGGCATTATGTCTGTCCCTGGTAATTCACTAGGGCATTATGTCTGTCCTTGTTTATTCACTAGGGCATTATGTCTGTCCTTGTTAATTCACTAGGGCATTATGTCTTTCCTTGGTTATTCACTAGGGCATTATGTCTTTACTTGGTAATTCACTAGGGCATTATGTCTGTCCTTGTTAATTCACTAGGGCATTATGTCTTTACTTGGTAATTCACTAGGGCATTATGTCTGTCCTTGTTAATTCACTAGGGCATTATGTCTGTCCTTGGTAATTCACTAGGGCATTATGTCTGTCTGTCCTTGTTAATTCCCTAGGGCATTATGTCTGTCCTTGTTAATTCACTAGGGCATTATGTCTGTCCTTGTTAATTCACTAGGGCATTATGTCTGTCCTTGTTAATTCACTACGGCATTATGTCTGTCCTTGGTAATTCACTAGCGCTTTATGTCTATCCTTGGTAATTCCCTAGGGCATTATGTCTGTCCTTGGTAATTCACTAGCGCTTTATGTCTGTCCTTGGTAATTCACTAGGGCATTATGTCTGTCCTGGGTTATTCACTAGGGCATTATGTCTGTCCTTGGTAATTCACTAGGGCATTATGTCTGTCCTGGGTTATTCACTAGGGCTTTGTGTCTGTCCTTGGTAATTCACTAGGGCATTATGTCTGTCCTGGATAATTCACTAGGGCTTTGTGTCTGTCCCTGGTAATTCACTAGGGCATTATGTCTGTCCTGGATAATTCACTAGGGCTTTGTGTCTGTCCCTGGTTATTCACTAGGGCATTATGTCTGTCCTGGGTAATTCACTAGGGCATTATGTCTGTCCCTGGTAATTAACTAGGGCATTATGTCTGTCCCTAGTAATTCACTAGGGCAGTATGTCTGTCCTGGGTAATTCACTAGGGCATTATGTATGTCCTGGGTTATTCACTAGGGCATTATGTCTGTCCCTGGTAATTCACTAGGGCATTATGTCTGTCCTGGGTTATTCACTAGGGCTTTGTGTCTGTCCCTGGTAATTCACTAGGGCATTATGTCTGTCCTGGATAATTCACTAGGGCTTTGTGTCTGTCCCTGGTAATTCACTAGGGCATTATGTCTGTCCTGGGTAATTCACTAGGGCATTATGTCTGTCCTTGGTAATTCCCTAGGGCATTATGTCTGTCTTTGGTAATTCACTAGCGCTTTATGTCTGTCCTTGGTAATTCACAAGGGCATTATGTCTGTCCTGGATAATTCACTAGGGCTTTGTGTCTGTCCCTGGTAATTCACTAGGTCATTATATCTGTCCTGGGTTATTCACTAGGGCATTATGTATGTCCTTGGTAATTCACTAGGGCATTATGTCTGTCCTTGGTAATTCACTAGGGCATCATTATGTCTGTCCCTGGTAATTCACTAGGGCATTATGTCTGTCCTCGTTTATTCACTAGGGCATTATGTCTGTCCCTGGTAATTCACTAGGGCATCATTATGTCTGTCCTTGGTAATTCACTAGGGCATCATTATGTCTGTCCCTGGTAATTCACTAGGGCATTATGTCTGTGCTGGGTAATTCACTAGGGCTTTGTGTCTGTCCTTGGTAATTCACTAATGCGTTATGTCTGTCCTTGGTAATTCACTAGGGCATCATTATGTCTGTCCCTGGTAATTCACTAGGGCAGTATGTCTGTCCTGGGTAATTCACTAGGGCATTATGTCTGTCCTGGGTAATTCACTAGGGCATTATGTATGTCCTGGGTTATTCACTAGGGCATTATGTCTGTCCCTGGTAATTCACTAGGGCATTATGTCTGTCCTGGGTTATTCACTAGGGCTTTGTGTCTGTCCCTGGTAATTCACTAGGGCATTATGTCGGTCCTGGATAATTCACTAGGGCTTTGTGTCTGTCCCTGGTAATTCACTAGGGCATTTTGTCTGTCCTGGGTAATTCACTAGGGTATTATGTCTGTCCTTGGTAATTCCCTATGGCATTATGTCTGTCTTTGGTAATTCACTAGGGCTTTGTGTCTGTCCTTGGTAATTCACTAGGGCTTTGTGTCTGTCCATGGTAATTCACTAGGTCATTATATCTGTCCTGGGTTATTCACTAGGGCATTATGTCTGTCCTTGGTAATTCACTAGGGCATTATGTCTGTCCTTGGTAATTCACTAGGGCTTTGTGTCTGTCCCTGGAAATTCACTAGCGCTTTATGTCTGTCCTTGGTAATTTACAAGGGCATTATGTCTGTCCTGGATAATTCACTAGGGCTTTGTGCCTGTCCCTGGTAATTCACTAGGTCATTATATCTGTCCTGGGTTATTCACTAGGGCATTATATCTGTCCTTGGTAATTCACTAGGGCATTATGTCTGTCCTTGGTAATTCACTAGGGCATCATTATGTCTGTCCCTGGTAATTCACTAGGGCATTATGTCTGTACTGGGTTATTCAATAGGGCATTATGTCTGTCCTGGGTAATTCACTAGGGCATTATGTCTGTCCTTGGTTATTCACTAATGCGTTATGTCTGTCCTTGGTAATTCACTAGGGCATCATTATGTCTGTCCCTGGTAATTCACTAGGGCGTTTTGTCTGTCCTCGTTTATTCACTGGGCATTATGTCTGTCCTGGGCAATTCACTAGGTCATTGTGTACAATATGCAGAAAACAGTCTTGCTCAAGGAATGACTTGGTCAGTTTCTGAGTTCGATCCTAGGAGGCCCTGATCCGAAGTTCAACGTCTTAACCATAAGACCATTAGACTTCGGACGCCGCTGTACTTATTAATTATGTGAAAATTATCGGCTGACATTGCAAGGCAAAACAATACTGTTCGACTTAAATTATATTCCTGTACCAATAAAGGGGCGAATCAAGAGGGTACACAATTCCTCGACATAAAGGCAACCGTTTGTCTAAACAGTTTGCTTGACTAAAATATTCGGTTTCTCTGTATCCACTTATAGACAGAACTGTGTAATGCTGTCATTTTAAAACAGTCATATGTCACTACCTTTGTTGTGAAATGGGGAAAATAACTCTAAAATAATGTAATGTGACATGCATTTACACCACCCTGGATCCATAAAACAACCTGGGATAAACCCGGAAGAATAGGTGAGTCGGATGATTCTTTATTAACGGTTAACCGTCCGTTGTGAGAAGACCCGAGTGCAAGGTTGATAACGTGTACATGTTTTCCTGTGACTGTTATAGTGTCTTGTGAACTATATCATGGCGAATGAGCAGCCGTGTTCGGACTTTGATGATACCTGTTGTCATTCGGATGATGGTAGGTTGTACAATCACTCGTTTGTTGTTTACACTACTCTAAAAGCAAGGATTATTTGTCTTTTGTTTTATTCTTGTATCTTGTTCATGCAGTCACCTTGAGGCTCATTGGTTTCTTTGAATGTATTTTCTCTTTCTCCTCCCCCTATTGATCTCTTTATCTTTCTTTCACTTGCCCTCCCTCCTTCTCTCTCAACCAGAGTATTTTCATCTCTTTCTTTGTCTCATTCTGTTATCCCAACAACTGACATACTGTCAGGAAGTCTTTCATAACTGCCTCTATCTGTAACGTGACCAATGTATAATTTGTTTCACGATAATCTATTTCTATCTCTTTCTTTGTCTCTTTCTTTCCATAAAATTATTGTATGTCTTTCTGTCAGTAAGTCCATTATGTTGTCCGAAACAATTGCCTACGCAGATACGACAATAGTGACAAGAAAAAATATACTATGTAATTTACCAATTTAATATTTGATTAGTGATTGAGTCCTGTATGTTTGGGCAAATAAGGTTCAGACCAGGTGTGGCGACACACATCAAAACAGATCACCTCAATTGAAATACAGCTGTGCGCATTCTTTATTCATTACTGGTAATAAATTCAATACACACACTTCAAAATGATCATACATATTCACATACATATTCATGACTTCCGATGACCCACATACCTGTTTTACTGTAAGCTGATACTTAGAAAGGCTCTAATTCTTAATGTTCTATCATTATCAAATTTAACATAAAAGCGCCAACGTTTTCCTTAATGATCATGATTTGCAAATTAGAACTACAGCTGTTGTTGCTGCTGTGGAGGTAATGATGACGATGATACTGATGATGATGATTTTAGTAATCAAGATAATGATGATGGTTCTACTAAGGATGATGATGATGAGGAGGAGGTGGAGCAAAAGAAGGGGAGGTCGGGGAGGATGGGGAGGACGGGGAGGATGACTGCGTTTTTGTTTTTTATATGAGGAAGCTGGTTGTTTTGTTGTTTTGTTGAAGATGATGGTGATGACAACTTACGATAAAGAAATTGGATAACTTTCCGGCAATACAAAGAAAAAAGACAGAAATTTTAAATGGCATGTTTATATAAATAAATAAACACACACACACACACACACACACACACACCACACACACACACCACACACACACACACACACACACACACACACACACACCACACACACACACACACCACACACCACCACACACCACACACACACACCACACCACACACCACACACACACACCACACACACCACACACACACACACACACACACCACACACACACCACACACACACCACACACACACACACACACACACACCACACACACACCACACACACACACACACACACACACACACACACACACACACACACACACACACACACACACACACCACACACACACACCACACACACACACCACACACCACACACACACACACCACACCACACACACACCACACACACACACACACACACACACCATACACACACACACACACACACACACACACACCACACACACACACACACACACACACACACACACACACACACACACACACACACACACACACATTGTGTATCATGTGTTATTTTGAGCTGACACTGCGGATAACTGATACGACCAATTAATACAATGATATGCCTAGTTTAACATGTACACAGGGTAACATTGTTAGCTGATAATTGTTATCAAATACAAAATGTGGCCGATCCATTACACTATAAATCTGTTAGAAAAACAAACAAACCCACATGTGCATTTGCCCTTTAATGGTGGTAAACGACAGTTTAGATACTGATGAAGCTTATATGTGTGATATTATTCATTATTTAATCGTTTAAATTTCACACACAATATATTGTTTGTAAACTTTTCTTGGAGCTTTTGTCCAACTGCTATGGACTTCATCAGAAGACTGGTTGTTTATTTACTGCTGGTCAACACTGCTCAAGGGCTAAATTACAATATATATATATATATATATATATATATATATATATATATATATATATATATATATATATATATATATATATATATATATATATATATATATATATATATATATATATATATATATATATATATATTGTACTAAATCAAAGCTAACAGTGAATGTAAATAAAAGTAAAATTATGATTTTCAAGAAAGGTAGAGCGTTGTCAAACGAGAGATTTATGTAGCCAATCGATGAAAGCAATATTTAAATTGAAAAAGCACCTAAATAAGTTTGTAGACATGAAAGTATCTCATAGGATAGAACTATTTGATAAGCTTATACTCCCTATTCTTAACTATGGTGCTGAGATATGGGGTAGCATTGAAGCAATGCAAATTGAAAGGATACATTTAAAATTCTGCAAACAAATACTTGGTGTAAAACTTTAAACACAGAATATTTTATTTACGGGTGATTAGGAAGAACGCCCCTCAGACAACAAAGAATAGTAGCAATGATCAGATACTGGTTAAAAATTACCACAGGCAATGAGACAAAGTTTATCAAACATACATATAATATACTATTACAAGACATGGAAATATTCCCAAATAAAGCTAATTGGGCAGGTGTGATAAAACAGATTCTAGACACCACTGGCTCTAGTGGTGTATGGATGTATCAAGGTGTTAGCAGAGTTAATGTTTTTATGGCTTTATTTAGGCAAAGATTAAATGACTGCTACAAACAAGAATGGCTAGAACATATTACCGACTCATCACGAGCATATACATATAAACATTTTTGTTCCTTTGGTTATAAGACATATCTTGACACTATTACAACTACAAAGTTCAGAATTGCATTAACACAGTTGAGACTCTCTTCACACAGACTACGAATAGAGACAGGACGCTGGAATAAACCCTCTCCTACACCTTTGCATGAAAGAATATGCATAAACTGTTCTAAATTGGAAGATGAATATCATTTTCTACTTGAATGTCCAGCATATAGCACTTTAAGAAAACAATATATCAACCAGTACTACTACAAGTACCCAAGCATGGTGAAATTCATTGAATTTCTTAAATCGGAAAATAATATTGAAATAAAAACTTAGCTTCCTACATTTACAAAGCATTCGAATTAAGAAAAGCGATGTCATAAATAGTTGCCATTATTATTATTATTATTATTACTATTATTTTGCATAACAAGAGAGAAATATACTGTATTCATAAACATTCCTTGTTAATACTAAAAGCAACCATACGAACAATTTTTATTATGATATTCATGTTACATAATACTCGTTGTATACACATGTCTGTTTGTTTGTTACATAATGAAACTATATGTAATTTGCGTATGTCATTGACCACTTTCCGATTATTTGTTAATACAACTTGTGTACTGACGGGCCATTGGCCTAATGTATGAATGAATAAAGTATCTATCTATCTATATATATATATATATATATATATATATATATATATATATATATATATATATATATATATATATATATATATATATATATATATATATATATATATATATATATATATATATATATACAAACTTTCGGCTACCATCTTCAATACAATAATATTTGTAACCTTGATACACAGTAACATACATGAATTTACGTGTTTATAATTAGTTTCTGAGTGAATGTATCGGAACAACATACACGGGTTTATCTATAGAGAATGCGGAAGTACGCAAACTTATCAAACTCTTTGGAAAGTTATAAACAAACCTCAAAACGATTTCGAATTTGAGGTTTTGGAAATATAGAATAGTTTAAGCATTTTTGTGAAAAAACACCACGTGGTCTTGCCCTACGACATTACTGACCCCGCTCCTCTTTTTTTTGGACAATTTTCTGAGCACTAAGCAGAACAGAACAATTATTATTTAACATAGTAAATCATCTTAAACAAATGGAAAATTTACAAAGTAATTTTGTCAAACAAAAGAGCACTGATGTAAAGCCTCAAAGGTCGCCGCCGAGCTATTGTTCGACCGTGGTACATTTCTTATTGTCTTATTGCAAACCGTACACACAACAGCAAAACCTTGATGTCAATTGTAATTAAAAGTTTTGAAATGCAGTCAAATAGTATTTGCCCGAGAAACATACTTGTTCTATTTACCCCCTAGCTAAAGTGTAAATAAGAAGTCAGCTTTTGTTATTTTCGTATTTTTTTTTTTTTTGTAATTCATAATCATAAATAATGTTAAAAAACAACAACACAGAAATTAAACAGAAATTGGTGTGCACGTATGCCGATGGTAACAGTTCAGATTGCAATTAAGAAAAGAGGTGAAACAGGTAAGAAAACATAGTAGTAAGAAGTCTGGCTTTCAGAATACAGGTTGTCTTGCTATAGACGCCGGCTGTCTTCGCTCCATTCGGTTTCGCACGACCATGATCTTGCCACAAAGCGGGATCCCCATATTTTCACTTCCTGATCCTGTTTAAGCTCTATACAAACAATTGTGGTCTGAGAGATATTGTTCGGAAGGGACCGTTTTCATGCCGGTTGTTTCGATCACAAACGTGCAAAGAAAAATATGTTCTGAGTGGGGTTGTTTGGCATGATTGGTCCGTTCTTTCAACAGGGAACATTTATCGCCAATTGTATGTAAACTGATAACAAAATAAAATTGTCAAAACACGGAGGTAAAGCAATGCGTTTTTACATCTATAAGGAAAAATAAAGATTCGTTTATATGGCGCCGGTTTGGGGATTATTGCAATAATTCGACCAAACGGACATTATTTCCAAACGATCTTTGCATTCATCCACTTTTGTATATTTACGTGCATTAAGTCATGACATTTATATGACAAGGGATGACTCCATTTTTGAAAACGTTTTAAAATTCCCGATAAGTCAGTTCCAATAATCTTCCTGTTTATGTAAAGTAGATTGCCGATGAGCTTTTAAATACTCTCTTTTTACGTTACTGGGAGGAGATTGTAACTTGAACAAAGGAGTGTGTGTGTGGTTGAAATCGCGACTCCGGTAATATCACACCCACCTTTGTACATTTATATCCGTGTAAGTGTAAATGTGTTCCTCTTGTTTCGAATTCCCCGGACATTATTACTAAGTTAAAAAAAATATAACATAGACATTCAGCTCTTTTGTCAGCGTTGTACAGGTTACTGCATTCTGAAAGAAACATGGCACCGTAAGTGGAGATTGAGATATAGGAGGTAAATATTCATCATAAACAACAGATGTAACTTCTAGTAAATAAACTTGATGAAAATATTTGGCGATGTGTATTGAAAGAGCTATGTTGTTGATGATATATTCTTGTTTGTTGGTCTAGAGGGTGAAGTTCCTGTACTTCCTTTTCTGGCAGACACTCAGGTAAACATCGGACGTGAGGTAACACCCATCAGTTATTTAAATACCTACCAAACGACTATAAATACCTCACACACATCCATGCAAAACTATGAATATCCCACACAGCTATGAATACACAAACGCAGCTATGGATATCCACAAACAGCTATGAATACCCCTACAGCTGTGATTACCCTTACACAAATATGAATACCCCTCACAAATATAATTGCCCAACACATCTATGAATACCCCCGTAGATTTATGGATACATCCCACCGCTATAAATACAGCTATGAATACCCACATCTAGCTTTGAATACTGCCACATAGCTATGAAAATCCACATACAGCTTTACATGCCCACACACAGCTATGCATATTCACACAGTTTTGAATGCCCACATACAAATATGAATGCCCCCACAAAAATATGAATACCCCACACAGCTATGAATACCCCCACACAGCTATGAATACCCGCATACCGATATTATTACCCCCACACAGCTATGAATACCCGCATACCGATATTAATACCCCTACGCAACTATGAGTATCCGCATACCGATATTAATACCCCTACGCAACTATGAGTATCCGCATACCGATATTAATACCTCTACGCAACTATGAGTATCCGCATACCGATATTAATACCCCTACGCAACTATGAGTATCCGCATACCGATATTATACCCCTACGCAGCTATGAATACGCACGCACAGCTATGAAAACCGCCACATAGCTATGGAAATTCACACACAGTTATAAAGGCCCACACACAGCTAGCTATGCAAATACACACAGTTTTGAATACCAATTATGAATACCAACACATCTATAAATACCCGTATGCAGCTATGAATACCCGCACACTGCTATAAATACCCACATGCAAATATGAAACTCCCCATACAACTATAATTACCCATACGCTATATGAATGCCACAAAGCTTGAATACCCACACACAGCTATGAATTCCTACTCACAGCTTTGAATACCCACACGCAGATATGAAACTTCCCACACAACTATGATTACCCCTTCGCTGCTATGAATATCCCCACAGCTATAAATACCCACACACAGCTATGAATACTCCATATAGCTATGAATATCCTTTCACAGCTATGAATACCCACACAGCTATGAATACCCTTTCACAGCTATGAATACCCTCAGCTATGAATACACACACAGCTACACATACCCACACACAGCTATGAATACACACACAGCTACACATACCCACACAGCTATGAATACCCTTTCACAGCTATGAATACCCTCAGCTATGAATACACACACACAGCTACACATAACCACACAGCTATGAATACCCTTTCACAGCTATGAATACCCTCAGCTATGAATACACCCCCATACTGCTTTATTACCCCCACGCTATTATGAATACCCCACACTGCTATAAATACCCACGTGCACATATGAAACTCCCCATACAACTATAATTACCCTTACGCTGCAGGAATGCCACACAGCTTGAATACCCACACACATCTATGAATACTCCCTACAGCTATGAATTCTCACACAAGCTATGAATACCAACACACAGCTATGAATACCAACACCCAGCTGTGAATACCAACACACAGCTGTGAATACCCGCATACAGATATTAATACCCAAACGCAGCTATGAACACGCACACACAGATATGAATACCCGTAGGCAGCTATTAATAGTCACACACAACTATGAATACCCACACGCAGATATGAAACTTCCCACACAACTATGATTACCCCTTCGCTGCTATGAATATCCCCACAGCTATAAATACCCACACACAGCTATGAATACTCCATATAGCTATGAATACCCTTTCACAGCTACGAATACCCTCAGCTATGAATACACACACACACAGCTACATATACCCACACAGCTATGAATACCCTTTCACAGCTATGAATACCCCCAGCTATGAATACCCACACACACACAGCTACACATACCCACACACAGCTATGAATACACACACAGCTACACATACCCACACACAGCGATGAATACCCCCATACTGCTTTATTACCCCCACATTATTATGAATACCCCACACTGCTATAAATACCCACGTGCACATATGAAACTCCCCATACAACTATGATTACCCCTTCGCCGCTATGAATATCCCCACAGCTATAAATACCCAAACACAGCTATGAATACTCCTTATAGCTATGAATAACCCTACACAGCTATGAATACCCATACAGAGCTTTGAATACCCCCCACAGCTACACATACCCCAACACAGCTATAAATACCCCCCACTGCTTTATTACCCCCACACAGCTATGAATACCCCCACATACAATCATGAATCTCGCCCCCCCCCCCCCTCACCCTGCTTTTCAGCTTTGAATCCAACCACGCAGGTACGAATATCTCAAACACAGTGGGGAACTCATACTATTTCACCCGCTTCTTCCTTAACCAGATAACATCTCGAGGTACTTACTAACATTCCCATGCATACATTAACCGCTTATTGACCGTAGACTTCCGAATTAGGTACACAAACTACATGAATTTCAATACCTGCGTTTGAATATTTAATTTGCATTACTCTTGTCAGGTAGTTTGAAACCAGTTAAATTCAATATTATTTACTTGTAATCATTACCCCATTTTGATGACCCCTTTAATGCACGATCTTTGAATGCAAATTATGTAGCACTATGCTAATATACTTAAACAGAAAATGCTTATAAAAAGAAATAAAAACATTGTTTTTATTGTTTTCATGAAACGCATGATAGAGTTTTATATTTTCTTGAATACCTGTACATATATGTCGTGTAATATCGCTTGTTTGACATTATGTGGGATTGGGATACATATTTCATTATAGAATATAATAATATTTTCAAAACAAATAATTAGACTTCTTTACGAAGCATTGGGGGAAATTTCAGACAGAGACGCACGTTTGCTTCATTATTTAATAGATGGCTGTCTTCAATACGTACGATGTATCCAAAGTCTGAAGAGAACAAAAAAACTATCGGTCTAAGAGAGATAACTTTTGTTATCGTCGACTATAATCCTGTTTTAGTTAATTCCCTTTTGGCTCCAAAACTGTTAGGAAGGTACCGATGGCCGGCACTAGACATTTGGTCAGCACATTGACTAAAACCGCTTTAGGAGATCCAAACGATTGCTGACATATATGTGTGCACCGCTTATATGTTATGTATGCATATCTTGTAGAGAGCGACCTCTTTCCATATGACCTTGACAACCTTGACCCGAGTTTCCACATTATCCTCAGAGACGGTGATCCCCTTCGATACTTTAGTAACCTTGACCTTGAATCCCAGCCCAACCGTTACCTTTCACATATCATAGTAAGTGGCACAATCCTGCGGTGTTTTTGTTCTTAAAGTATGTCTTACAAAGTGGATTCCGATAGTTCTTCAGTATCTAATATGTGTACCAACATATAAAAGTAAGTGTTCACGTGGTTTTCTTTCTTTATAAATAGCTTACCTTGCAGCTTGGCTCCGTTAGGAAATACTCGTTTGTAATGACAAGTGGGGTGTTATGCATTTCTTTTCACATGGTTGTAGGACTCTAAATAACAGCATTTCTGGGGATCTTAACATGTAATTATGAGTTATTTATATCAAAAGCTATTTCCAGCTTTAAGAACAAATACAATCATGTCTCTGCTTAAAAACACTAATTGTTTAAGATATTTTAATCTTTAAAAAGTACGTGCAGAGCAAAATATTTTCAATGTTTGTGATAAACACAGTTACCAATTGCACACAAACATGACCAACATGTGATTTATTTCTACTGCAGCCAAGAGAGAACAAATACGAAGGCTATCTCGAGAAACAGGGCGGGTGAGTTGACTTGATGTACATGTACAACTCAGTGTCAGCCCACGAAATACTATAAAATAGAGTACCAAATAAAATATATGTGTATATTTTTCATTTCGGCTTAATTTTAAACAATTTCCGTTATTATGCTTATAAACAAATAAAACAAATACCTTATTATCTTGATTTCTTTTTTATGACGTAACATGTCCTTATATTTCTTATGTGCATGTTCATATTACTCAAGAACATGTATAATTTTTTCCCGTGTTTCATTTTTTTTCTGTATTTGCATTTTTACTGAAACATTCTCTGTATCCCAGTACACCTTAAGCACTGGAAAGGAACAGATTAAAGCGTTGATATTTCGTCACTTATAGTTGGACCTCGCCTCTCGGGTCGAACATTTAACCTGCCAAGCCGTCTTGTATTTCAGGGTGCACGCCAACCAGGGATGGAGGCGGAGGTATATGGTATTCGACGGCCAGTCGCTGAAGTATTACGTCAGTCCCAGAGTAAGACATTCTTGCTTAAGACGAAGCTGATCATATAGTTTATAGCATTAATATGATTACATTCGTCATCCGTTAAATCGTTGTGTGTTCCTTTCCGTTTGTAATAATACTACTTTACCGCACATTTGTATTTTGTACTTATATTGCTCAGTTAAACTGTTGGTCCAATTATTATAAACATGCTTACACCCTTATTGCACCTTTTACGTTTTATTGATTTTTGTTACTTAATAATAAGTTTACGTATCACAGGCGCCGGTGTCTCTGAGGATCATCCCGGTGTCGAGCATGCGCAATGTGAGCCAGCTTTCTCTAGGAAAGGTCTGTATGGCAAAAAAGTAAACGCTTGCAAGTGCTTGCAAGTGCAAGTTCGTCTGCGCTGATTTAATATTGCTGGTAGTTCTGTCTATGAAAAGATAGGTTTTTTAAAATTTCTGCTATACTATGAATTTAAAAATGACATTTTCAGTGTTTACACTTGCAACGTTAGTGTATCATTTGTTGATTGCTGATTGATGATATATTCTTCATAGTCCAGGCTTCTTTTTGTTTCATTTCTTTGATTGAATAATCTCGACATTATTCATCGTCTTTGAGAACTTAACTATCCACACTTGGATCATTGTTTTGCTTAAAAATACCAAGAAGGTCTTTGACTAATTTAGAAAATATGAATGTTCTGTAAAAAGGAGACACTTAACATTTTGAAACTATAAATAGTTGAAGAACCAATGTTCTTCGTAGCGCTTCATGAACCTTCGAACTGTAGAGTAAACAACGACACATTGTTGCTCGTATTGTCGACGTCCATTCTATTATTAGTGAAGGAAGACCTCAGGCTACTGTCTCGGTAGAACCAGCGATGCACCGCAGGTAAGCTCGAGCCCACGCGGTGAGGGGCTGAGGAGTTACAAGCAGGCGACTCTAACCGTTTGGCCACTGGCGCCTCCTAAGATAAACCTTAATATATATTTTTTAGAGATCTATTGCATGTTGCAGCTCAACCGGTTCCAACTGAGCCTGGAGTGTACACACAGAACATTCTTGTTCGCCACAGATGATCTCAGTGAGTCACGTGATATAATTATGATAATAATAATTATAATAATAATAATAATAATAATGAAAAAAAGAATAAATAAAATCGCATTACAAATAACAAGCCTGACCAGAGAAAGTCAACAATGTGTATCAATACATTCAAGACACACAGACAAAAGGCATTAGTAACGTTTTTCTTGCGGGTTGTAGTTTTTATAATCAAAAGACAGCTCATCCAGTGTCGAAGTCAATTTAGACTCAAATAAAACAAAAACACGAATCTCCGATCCGGTTCCCCTATGTTGAGCACACGATACATTTTTATCCAGACATAAGATTTAAATTTATTTACCTAGGTGGAATAGAAAAGTGGATATATGATGCTTCTTCTGTAAATAGAGGCAACATAGAGTTATATCTGATAATACGTTTGGAATCACGTTCTGTTTCAGCGGCATGTCAGACATGGGCCAACTATCTTATGGAGGCTATCATCAAGTACAAGAAACAACACGGGGTACGTACATTACAGCAACATAATATTGAGGAATAATTAAAACTAGTTCTATATATGGTATAATCACAAAATCATTTCAAGTTACAGTAACAGACGTTTAGTTCTATATATGGTATACGCACAAAATCATTTCAAGTAACAGTAACACACGTTTAGTTCTATATATGGTATAATCACAAAATCATTTCAAGTTACAGTAACAGACGTTTAGTTCTATATATGGTATACGCACAAAATCATTTCAAGTTACAGTAACACACGTTTAGTTCTATATATGGTATAATCACAAAATCATTTCAAGTTACAGTAACACACGTTTAGTTCTATATATGGTATAAGCACAAAATCATTTCAAGTTACAGTAACACACGTTTAGTTCTATATATGGTATAAGCACAAAATCATTTCAAGTTACAGTAACACACGTTTATTATCAATATTTATAATGTTTTAGTGTATATCGTATATTTTGTCAACTTACCGCAATGAAAAATATTTTCGCTTAAACTTAGTTAACATTTCCTTTTTATTAGGACATGATAAATAGCTAAACTAAGTATCTTGGATAAATTGACTAAAGATTAAAACCCTGAAAAGTACACTTTGTTCTGTTTTATAATTTCAGGATACTGCTCCGGATGGGGGGATAATGGCATCACCAGACATTTCTGTAAGATATATTGGTTTGTTACTTAATGGACGTCTTCAGTGCCTATAATATAAATTGGAATGGGTTCTATGCTAAAATATAATCAAGATATAATATGCAGCAGTAATTTATTTTAAACATTTCCATCTATCATTTAGTTTCGATCATAGGTTTTTAAAATATTAACGTGATTTGTATGGTTACGTCGTTTAAAATGCAACTGAAGTCAAAAGTACAATACTCCAGATATGCACTTCCATATAAACCGTGTATACGCGATTTATATTGATAGAAATTCTGACTTTATGGTGTGTTATTGTGAAAATATCTATATTTTTAGGGGGTCGTTCGGTTCAAGAACAAGAAATATTTCGCTGCACTTAAGGATGATACATTCCGCTATTACGGAAATGAAGAGGTGAGAGTCGGCGCAAATCTAAAATGACCACTGTTGTGCCCTACATTGCACAGCTCAGAAGCGGGGTAAAAGTCTGGTGACTTATTCTCACCACCACTTAAATATCGAGTTGCATGCTACTTTAACGTTACTATGATGGCAATTTAAGTGTTTTAGCCACTACTTAAATACCAGTACGCACGCACGCACGCACGCACACACACACACACACACACACACACATTTGCACATTAGTATGTTGACATATTGTCGCCATCACTTTATAATCAGTCTAAATGAAGCTCACATTTACTTTCACGTTTTATATCGCCACCACATACCTGTTATTATAGTTTTATGACATCAGAAGTAGTTTCATGAAAACAATTTCTGAAAAGTTAAAGGCTTTCACGAAACCACTTATTTTGCCTTCAATGTGATGGTGTGTGGTGGAAATGACATTAACATTCCTGTTATGATATTTATCTGACATCACGATAAACAAAAACCTTTCGTGATACCAGATAAGTATCATGAAAAAAATCAAACTTCTTAAATCCCTTCATAAAGAAAGCACAACAAACAACAACGAAAAAGGTATGATAGAAATATTGATAAAATCGCTTATAGTAAAACGTAATAAATGCGTTAGCGACGACTTATGGATAAGTGTCATTTTAAATCATAAAGTTAATACAACGTTAGGCATTCCTGTTAGATGGAGCTCGTTAACGTTTATTGCAATATTAATTTATCAAATGCTGATAATTAATGGTTATATTTAATTAACACTGGATGTAATAAAACAGCTTAATAGCTAGGCTTTAGTCAAGATGAAGGAATGCAACGTGATTAACATTATTATAGATAAGTTATGTTCTTTATTATACAGAATATCAGTGCAGCGCTTTGCACTAATTGAAACTAAATGTTGTCGTATTTTCAAATCTACGTCATTTTCACTTAAATTTAGAATACATACTGGCGCAAAGAAAACGTTTGAAGTCACCATTCGATTACATTAAGTAATTGCATTGCATATTATATCACTGCTATATGAAAGATATTGTTGTTACAACAATACAGCAGAAACAGGCAAACTTATCATTTCGACTGTTCAGATAATATCTACTTTTTTATTAATGAATTCACACGTTGCTGCTTTAAGTAAAAGACACCCCCCCCCCTTTCACAAACGATTCCCAAGCCTCAATCATGGCTTGAGCTCTTTTCATACCAACAACATTAGCTTAACTATGTTGTCCAACAGTGACTACGAGCTAAAAGAAATACAATAAATAGACCATGCAAAATGTCAAACATCGCCTTTTGAAATCTCTGACTTGAGCCATTCCTATTAAGGATTAGTTATTGAGCACGTATTTTTGTCCCTTATATTAATTGATTGACATTTGCAGGACTTCCGGAGCGACTCCCCGATCCACGAGCTGTCCATGTCGCTGGTCAGCGTGAGTAACGTCAGTCCAACAAGTATCCGGATCACCTCCACCCCTGGGGAACCGCCTTTAGTGTACGTTACCAGGGTAAAAAGGCGCTCATATCGAGGCGGCCCTCAGTCCCATGGTGAACGTTATCAAAGATAGCTAGTGTCCAGATAGGGGAGGGGTTAGTCCTAGGGCGTACGTTATCAAGGGTCCCTGACAAGATCGGGTCAATCCCATTAAACACGATTAGGCACGTTACAGGGGTAGCCAGGGACCCAGATAGTGACGGGGTCAGTCCCCTTTAGGAACGTTACCGGTTACCCAGAGACCCAGATAGTGACGGTGTCAATCCCATTAGGCACGTTACAGGGGTAGCCAGGGACCAAGATAGTGACGGGGTCAGTCCCATAAGGTACGTTACAGGGGGTAGCCAGGGACCCAGATAGTGACGGGGTCAGTCCCATAAGGTACGTTACAGGGGGTAGCCAGGGACCCAGATAGTGACGGGGTCAGTCCCATAAGGTACGTTACAGGGGGTAGCCAGGGACCCAGATAGTGACGGTGTCAATCCCATTAGGCACGTTACAGGGGTGGCCAGGGATCCAGATAGTGACGGGGTCAATCCCATTAGGCACGTTACCGGGGTAACCAGGGATCCAGATAGTGACGGGGTCAATCCCATTAGGCACGTTACCGGGGTAACCAGGGATCCAGATAGTGACGGTGTCAATCCTATTAGGCACGTTACAGGGGTGGCCAGGGATCCAGATAGTGACGGGGTCAGTCCCATAAGGCACGTTACAGGGGTAACCAGGGACCCAGATAGTGACGGTGTCAATCCCATTAGGCACGTTACAGGGGTGGCCAGGGATCCAGATAGTGACGGGGTCAATCCCATTAGGCACGTTACCGGGGTAACCAGGGATCCAGATAGTGACGGGGTCAATCCCATTAGGCACGTTACCGGGGTAACCAGGGATCCAGATAGTGACGGTGTCAATCCCATTAGGCACCTTACCGGGGTAACCAGGGATCCAGATAGTGACGGGGTCAATCCCATTAGGCACGTTACCGGGGTAACCAGGGATCCAGATAGTGACGGGGTCAATCCCATTAGGCACGTTACAGGGGTAGCCAGGGATCCAGATAGTGACGGGGTCAATCCCATTAGGCACGTTACCGGGGTAACCAGGGATCCAGATAGTGACGGGGTCAATCCCATTAGGCACGTTACAGGGATAACCAGGGACCCAGATAGTGACGGGGTCAGTCCCATAAGGTACGTTACAGGGGTAGCCAGGGACCCAGATAGTGACGGGGTCAGTCCCATTATGCACGTTACCGGGGTAACCAGGGACCCAGATAGTGACGGGGTCAGTCCCATAAGGTACGTTACAGGGGTAGCCAGGGACCCAGATAGTGACGGGGTCAATCCCATTAGGCACGTTACAGGGGTAACCAGGGACCCAGATAGTGACGGGGTCAGTCCCATTAGGCACGTTACAGGGGTAGCCAGGGACCCAGATAGTGACGGGGTCAGTCCCATTAGGCACGTTACCGGGGTAACCAGGGACCCAGATAGTGACGGGGTCAGTCCCATAAGGTACGTTACAGGGGTAGCCAGGGACCCAGATAGTGACGGGGTCAATCCCATTAGGCACGTTACAGGGGTAGCCAGGGACCCAGATAGTGACGGGGTCAGTCCCATTAGGCACGATACAGGTGTAGCCAGGGACCCAGATAGTGACGGGGTCAATCCCATTAGGCACGTTACAGGGGTAGCCAGGGACCCAGATAGTGACGGGGTCAGTCCCATAAGGTACGTTACAGGGGTAGCCAGGGACCCAGATAGTGACGGGGTCAATCCCATTAGGCACGTTACAGGGGGTAACCAGGGACCCAGATAGTGACGGGGTCAATCCTATTAGGCACGTTACGGGGGTAGCCAGGGACCCAGATAGTGACGGGGTCAGACACATTAGGCACGTTACAGGGGTAACCAGGGACCCAGATAGTGACGGGGTCAATCCCATTAGGCACGTAACAGGGGTAACCAGGGACTCAGATAGTGACGGGGTCAGTCCCATTAGGCACGTTACAGGGGTAGCCAGGGACCCAGATAGTGACGGGGTCAATCCCATTAGGCACGTAACAGGGGTAACCAGGGACTCAGATAGTGACGGGGTCAATCCCATTAGGCACGTTACAGGGGTAACCAGGGACCCAGATAGTGACGGGTTCAGTCCCATAAGGTACGTTACAGGGGGTAGCCAGGGACCCAGATAGTGACGGGGTCAATCCCATTAGGCACGTTACAGGGGTAACCAGGGACCCAGATAGTGACGGGGTCAATCCCATTAGGCACGTTACAGGGGTAGCCAGGGACCCAGATAGTGACGGGGTCAGTCCCATTAGGCACGTTACAGGGGTAGCCAGGGACCCAGATAGTGACGGGGTCAGTCCCATTAGGCACGTTACCGGGGTTACAGGGGTAGCCAGGAACCCAGATAGTGACGGGGTCAATCCCATTAGGCACGTTACAGGGGTAACCAGGGACCCAGATAGTGACGGGGTCAATCCCATTAGGCACGTTACAGGGGTAGCCAGGGACCCAGATAGTGACGGGGTCAGTCCCATTAGGCACGTTACAGGGGTAGCCAGGGACCCAGATAGTGACGGGGTCAATCCCATTAGGCACGTAACAGGGGTAGCCAGGGACCCAGATAATGACGGGGTCAGTCCCATTAGGCACGTAACAGGGGTAACCAGGGACTCAGATAGTGACGGGGTCAATCCCATTAGGCACGTTACAGGGGTAACCAGGGACCCAGATAGTGACGGTGTCAATCCTATTAGGCACGTTACAGGGGTAACCAGGGACCCAGATAGTGACGGTGTCAATCCCATTAGGCACGTTACAGGGGTAGCCAGGGACCCAGATAGTGACGGGGTCAATCCTATTAGGCACGTTACAGGGGTGGCCAGGGATCCAGATAGTGACGGGGTCAATCCCATTAGGCACGTTACAGGGGTAGCCAGGGACCCAGATAATGACGGGGTCAATCCTATTAGGCACGTTACAGGGGTGGCCAGGGATCCAGATAGTGACGGGGTCAATCCCATTAGGCACGTTACAGGGGTAACCAGGGACCCAGATAGTGACGGGGTCAGTCCCATAAGGTACGTTACAGGGGTAGTCAGGGATCCAGATAGTGACGGGGTCAATCCCATTAGGCACGTTACAGGGGTAGCCAGGGACCCAGATAGTGACGGGGTCAATCCCATTAGGCACGTTACAGGGGTAACCAGGGACCCAGATAGTGACGAGGTCAATCCCATTAGGCACGTTACAGGGGTAACCAGGGACCCAGATAGTGACGGGGTCAATCCCATTAGGCACGTTACAGGGGTAACCAGGGACCCAGATAGTGACGGGGTCAATCCCATTAGGCACGTTACAGGGGTAACCAGGGACCCAGATAGTAACGGGGTCAGTCCCATAAGGTACGTTACAGGGGTAGCCAGGGATCCAGATAGTGACGGGGTCAATCCCATTAGGCACGTTACAGGGGTAACCAGGGACCCAGGTAGTGACGGGGTCAGTCCCATAAGGTACGTTACAGGAGTAGCCAGGGATCCAGATAGTGACGGTGTCAATTCCATTAGGCACGTTACAGGGGTAGCCAGGGACCCAGATAGTGACGGGGTCAGTCCCATTAGGCACGTTACCGGGGTAACCAGGGACCCAGATAGTGACGGGGTCAGTCCCATAAGGTACGTTACAGGGGTAGCCAGGGATCCAGATAGTGACGGGGTCAATTCCATTAGGCACGTTACAGGGGTAGCCAGGGACCCAGATAGTGACGGGGTCAGTCCCATTAGGCACGTTACCGGGGCAACCAGGGACCCAGATAGTGACGGGGTCAGTCCCATAAGGTACGTTACAGGGGGTAGCCAGGGACCCAGATAGTGACGGGGTCAGTCCCATTAGGCACATTACCGGGGTAACCAGGGACCCAGATAGTGACGGGGTCAGTCCCATAAGGTACGTTACAGGGGTAGCCAGGGATCCAGATAGTGACGGGGTCAATCCCATAAGGTACGTTACAGGGGTAGCCAGGGATCCAGATAGTGACGGGGTCAATTCCATTAGGCACGTTACAGGGGTAGCCAGGGACCCAGATAGTGACGGGGTCAGTCCCATAAGGCACGTTACCGGGGTAACCAGGGACCCAGATAGTGACGGGGTCAGTCCCATAAGGTACGTTACAGGGGTAGCCAGGGATCCAGATAGTGACGGGGTCAATTCCATTAGGCACGTTACAGGGGTAGCCAGGGACCCAGATAGTGACGGGGTCAGTCCCATTAGGCACGTTACCGGGGCAACCAGGGACCCAGATAGTGACGGGGTCAGTCCCATAAGGTACGTTACAGGGGGTAGCCAGGGACCCAGATAGTGACGGGGTCAGTCCCATAAGGTACGTTACAGGGGTAGCCAGGGATCCAGATAGTGACGGGGTCAATCCCATTAGGCACGTTACAGGGGTAACCAGGGACCCAGGTAGTGACGGGGTCAGTCCCATAAGGTACGTTACAGGAGTAGCCAGGGATCCAGATAGTGACGGTGTCAATTCCATTAGGCACGTTACAGGGGTAGCCAGGGACCCACCCAGATAGTGACGGGGTCAGTCCCATTAGGCACGTTACCGGGGTAACCAGGGACCCAGATAGTGACGGGGTCAGTCCCATAAGGTACGTTACAGGGGTAGCCAGGGATCCAGATAGTGACGGGGTCAATTCCATTAGGCACGTTACAGGGGTAGCCAGGGACCCAGATAGTGACGGGGTCAGTCCCATTAGGCACGTTACCGGGGCAACCAGGGACCCAGATAGTGACGGGGTCAGTCCCATAAGGTACGTTACAGGGGGTAGCCAGGGACCCAGATAGTGACGGGGTCAGTCCCATTAGGCACATTACCGGGGTAACCAGGGACCCAGATAGTGACGGGGTCAGTCCCATAAAGTACGTTACAGGGGTAGCCAGGGATCCAGATAGTGACGGGGTCAATCCCATAAGGTACGTTACAGGGGTAGCCAGGGATCCAGATAGTGACGGGGTCAATTCCATTAGGCACGTTACAGGGGTAGCCAGGGACCCAGATAGTGACGGGGTCAGTCCCATTAGGCACGTTACCGGGGTAACCAGGGACCCAGATAGTGACGGGGTCAGTCCCATAAGGTACGTTACAGGGGTAGCCAGGGATCCAGATAGTGACGGGGTCAATTCCATTAGGCACGTTACAGGGGTAGCCAGGGACCCAGATAGTGACGGGGTCAGTCCCATTAGGCACGTTACCGGGGCAACCAGGGACCCAGATAGTGACGGGGTCAGTCCCATAAGGTACGTTACAGGGGGTAGCCAGGGACCCAGATAGTGACGGGGTCAGTCCCATTAGGCACATTACCGGGGTAACCAGGGACCCAGATAGTGACGTGATCAGTCACATAAGGTACGTTACAGGGGTAGCCAGGGACCCAGATACTGACGGGGTCAGTCCCATTAGGCACGTTACCGGGGTAACCAGGGACCCAGATAGTGACGGGGTCAGTCCCATAAGGTACGTTACAGGGGGTAGCCAGGGACCCAAATAGTGACGGGGTCAATCCCATTAGGCACGTTACAGGGGTAGCCAGGGACCCAGATAGTGACGGGGTCAATCTCATTAGGAACGTTACCGGGGTAACCCGGGACCCAGATAGTGACGGGGTCAGTCCCATAAGGTACGTTACCTGGGTAGTCAGGGACCTAGATAGTGACGGAGTTAGTCCCATAAGGCAAGTTACCAAGGAAACCAGGGACCCTGACTTTGGCGGGGTCACTCCTAATATGCACCTAGCATGGTAACCAAGAACCCAGATAGGTCATGTTTAATCGCATTTTGTATGTTATAAGAGTCATTAGATGCCCAGATTGGCGTGGGCCAAACCAGGAGTCAAGGCATGGTCAATACCATAAAGCACGTTACCAGGGAGATCAAGAACCCATATGGCGACAGGGCTATACAATGCACGTTACCAGGGTAACTAGGGACTCAGGCATTGGAGTTAATTTGACCTGTTGTGTTGTTGTAATATAAGGATGTAAACCAAACGTGTGTTATGGATGCAACCTAAACACCAATTTAGGCAAGATTTAGAGTATTCCATAATCCGATATGCATGTTGACCGTTTTCTTGTGTATAATTTTAAGTGATTTTCACGTCAATGTCAGACTATAATGATTGATGAAAGACGTAACGTCTAGACTGGCTAGAACTACCGACGAATTTGAAGGAATCAGTACCCAACTCCATTTATATTATTTTTAAACTAATAATGATTGATTTTTTAAACTAATAATGATTGATAGTTGAAGGGTTTTAAATTAGAGGTTTTATGGTCCTTCTTGTAAAATGGGAAATTACATTGTCTGGAACAAGAATTGTTTGAATTACTGCAGGTTCAGAAAATAGCTAAAGATAAAGTGCTTTTTAAATTACATGTTTTCACGGAATCTGCTAAGTTATAAAATAAAATATAAGGGGAGAGACAGCTGAATAATCATTTCGTTAAACTATATGATATGTACCGCTGAGTAGGGCGTATCGTCCATCATTTTAATGCGCAATTTCATCCCCCCCCCCCCCCCCCCACCCTCCACACACACACCCAAATCTCCCACCCTCCCAATAAAAAAACAAACAAACAACATATAACATATTTTACAAGTGTATTTATCGACGTTTGGCAGTGTTGCAATGTGATTTGATATTATGAATGTTAATATTTTTTTCTATGAAACGATTGAAATTTAAACTTTGCCTATACATAACCACGCCATTTCCTTCTGCCTGTATGACATGACAAAATACCAAACAATTTGTTTCTTTGCAGCCTCAGTTTTGATAACGACCAGGACTGCACCAGCTGGAAGACAGCCCTCGAACACAGCATCTTTGAGGCGCACGGAGACAACACAGTATGGAGACCCTAAGTGTTCATAGCATTGCTCCAAAGTTTCACTATCTCACTGTCACGTTTTAATTTATCTCGGACCCAGATCTATAATGACATTTCAGAAACACCAAGCTCAATGTCATTGCTAA
The DNA here is from genome assembly GCA_007844125.1 of Sinonovacula constricta. Taxonomy (NCBI): domain Eukaryota; kingdom Metazoa; phylum Mollusca; class Bivalvia; order Cardiida; family Solecurtidae; genus Sinonovacula; species Sinonovacula constricta. The sequence continues at coordinate 62,148,598 of CM017558.1, read as the reverse complement.
ATCTTTTTGATGACTGTTGCGTATTTACTTAAGATCTACGAAATATGCAGTGATTAAGAAAAATAGTTCTGCCGTTCATTTGATTATGAGTAAAGATGATGTTTTCCATCTGTTAACATAATCTAGTCCACATGAAGCGTTATTTAAAGCGAACTCTTCTATAAGCTATGATTAATTTGATTTATATATATTTCTACAAACATTGTGCAACTGTCAGTCTGTATGTTTAGCTTTTGCTGTTTTTTTTGTATCAGATAGTGGATCAAATCAGCAGTATAGAAGGCAATGACACATGCGCCGACTGTACATCAACAAGTAAGATAACAGTATATACTGTTTATTATCATACATCAAGTACGTTTTATTGTAATTCTCAATGATACAGATCTTAAAAAATGGAGAATATATTTTTAACTGTTCAACTACCATCTAGTAAGTGTTTTAGTCATTTGACTTTATTAAACATAATGTCCCTTTACAGGAAGACATAAAATAGTGCATATCCATAATGACCTGGCACAATAATTTGTTTATCTATATGACGATAGAATCATTGTTTTAACTTTGGTCGAAAGAAAAAAAAGCACGACAGTTGTATAAATGCATGCCGCTTATATGGCGACTGTGGTTCGATTCCTTACCAAGAGTGCTCGCTGCTTGACTCGCACGTTGTTTGCACTGGGTGGCCAATATACGGATAATCACGATAATGCAACTAGATGTAGTAAGTATCTTGCCATAAATTCTGGCCACGACAGTTAAGAACTTGAAAGAATGAAATATTGTTGAATAAATATTCACCACGAATCATTCATGGCAGCACCATGTCTTCACGTATATTGCAGAGACCCACTGGGCTGTCCTTAACCTCTGTATCGTGTTGTGTCCCAGGTGTGCAGGTAGGTACATCCGGCACACCTTTTTGTGACATCTGTTACCCGTGGTCAAATTTTTATAAAGTACAAATTTGTTTACCGCATTACCTTTCGTGCATCATTTGACATATAATATCACCCCTTGTACAGTTAGTTCTTCGCAATTAATGATTCGATTGGTAATTCAATTCACTACAATATCTTCAGTGTACTAGAAAGTGTTTTTCACTATCGATGTTAAGATAGATTCATACCGCATACATTTAAAAACTTAATTATATAACTGAACCATACATAAATCTGATACATGGATAGGTTGCTGCAAATTAGAATCAACAGGATTGGTGGAAAAATGTAATACTATGAGATTTATAACATGGGAGAGAATATGTCAGTCTAGGACAACGTTACAACATTGAAACGCAATGCAAGAAGTTAGTATCTATAACATTGCATGATATAACCGAGATAACAGCCCTGCAAAACTTGAACAGATTCTGTTATAAAAGTAAATAGCAGGAAAAACAGCAGCATTTGCAATAGCAGCAGCAACAGCAACAACAAAATGTTTAAAATGTGTGTAAATTCGTTAGGTGTCCATCGGTCCCTGGGCGTGACCCGGTCTAAGGTTCGCTCCCTCAGGATGGACAACATCTTCCAGCAGAACCAGCTTCTTGTCCAGGTGAGTGGGGTAATTATGGGCATTGTTAATGGTCGCATCTGGAGGTTTATGTTATCTTAGGCTTATAGTCTACATCTGACTGCAGGATTCGAGGCTCGAAAAAGTGAATATTAAACAGTTTAACAATAGATCTACGCAGCCGATATCTTAGGTTTGCCAGTTTTGTTGACTAAATGATTCGCTAACTGATTGTCAAAGTACATATTTTACACGTGAGACTAAATAATTCGGGATGCATTTTCAGAAAATATTATTTTAATCAGTCTTCATTTGTCTAGAGAAATCAGAAATAACGTTATTCGCTTGGAGAGCTTGCAATAATTACCACTTTATGCACCACTCCATTATTTCTGCAGCTGTTCGGCGTAATTGGAAATCGGAGAGCAAACGAGTTTTGGAACCATAATTCCCCTGGTGACGTCATAGACAAAATGGCATCCGACGCAGTAAGGCGACGTCACATACACCATAAATATATCGACAAGGGGCTGGCTGACATGTTTGAGTATGAGAGTGAGGAGCAACTCCAGCAGGTGCCACGGTCTAGTTTTTAAGTTCAAGCTCCAAGGTTATACAACTCGGAGGCTGGGAATGTTATCATTCTCAACCCTCTGATTACTCAGATTTTGAGCTGTATTCAAATTATAAACTATCATATGCCAGAGACCGATCTTAGACTCGACCTGCAAGTTTTATAACCTTGGACCCGTATCTTGTTTCATAGTTATTTACTGTATACATTATGTGTACATATTGTTTGTATTCTTAACTTGTTCATAGGTTAGTTAATTATATCCAGTGTCGGTGACAACCAGCATTCAGATGGCACTCATTTGTGTAACTCGGCTTATTAAATATATGTTGCAGTACTCAAAGGACTTTGTCATATTCATTAAATTAGGATTCTTACGTGTACTTTCCTTCGACATACTTTTCACTTTGGTACTTTACTTTCATCTAGACATAAGCAGGATGCAACAATCATTGACATTTTATCTTTCAATCAAATATTTAATTTCTATTACAATGAAAAATTTTGTGCATTTTTAATAGGCACAATACTTTTTCTTCTTTTCAAAATACTGTGTGGACTTTGTCTTAAGTAACGCCACCAAATTCTAATTTATGACGTCACAGGAAGTGTGAGACTATAGTGCTGTAAAACAGTCTTAGCACCAGTCATCCCAGTTGCCGACTGCGGTTACTGTTGGGTTTGCTCTGTTTTGTATTAATTTATGTCTCGCCACAGTTTTATTGTATAACTTGTACTTTGACAACTGAATGGCACGTACCGTTATCCTGTGCAATAACAAATTTTAGTACGTTGTACGTTGGAGTACTCATAGGACTTTGCTATACTTTTTTAAAAATAGTTGAAAAAAGGTAGAAAATTAATTTATTAAAAGATGATTTTAATTAAAATTATTTAAAACAACTTGTGAACAATGTTTGAGAAGTCAACAGTTAAAATGTTCTGCGCATGCGTATGCTAAGCCACACCTCTTCCTGCAGGTTCTAATGGAGGCCGTGATGGAGGGTAACATCTTGACATCCATGAGGCTGTTGTACTCAGGAGGCGATGTATGTACAGGTCTGCTCTGCTATAACGTAATATGAGGGCATACTTTCACAGCTCTTGATGCTCGCGAATCTTAAGTAAAGGAGAAAATATGTTTGTGCATAGATTTTGATGGAAGTTGATGCTGTATCTTTTTGTGAAATCTTCTAACGAACAATAGTATATAAGTTTTGTAATGGAAGTCAGTGCTAGATTATTTAAGTACATGCAGCTGATTATAAATGCATTTTCTCTTATTCAGTACTGACTTTTTGTGGCGTTTGGGAAGACCTATATTCCGCATATATCACCCCCTTCAATGAATTGATTTTATTAATTTGATACGAGATATCTTAGATATCTGTGCCATAGATGTTCTTGTTTGAGTATAATAATTATGTGAGCTCAGTGACCACGACATATTGTTATGTTACTTGTCAACAAACAATAAGCGCCAAACTGAACCTTTAAATATCCAAGCCTTTACATTCATGTATCAACAGCTGACTTAGTACTTGTCACATGCTATTTTTTCACAGCTGCATCGAAGCTGCGATGCCTATGACGGAAAGAATGGTATGTTTTTGCTTAATGAGTCTATATAATTACACACTGTTCAAAAAGATTGAGTAAAAGATTTAAATAATTTTATATTTTACATATGCATTATATATTTAAAGTTATTGTTCTAATTAAGTTTCGTTTTATTACCATTCCGTCTCCTGTTATTAATAAACAGGCTGGTCATAATAATGTAAACATTTGATGATTCTACCTTTTGTTTAACATCTTATCATGGGAATGCGTACCACTATTTTTGTCGCGCTTGACACAAGCATAGACGTAAGTTGTTAGGTCGGCAGCTTCTAGTGTAAAGCAGCAACAATGTTTTTACTGATGTTGATACAAAAAGGAAACAGTTATGTCACAAAATCATAAATAGTTCTTTCAGACTAAGCCGGTTCTCTGTGCCTCATACTAAATAAACTGCATTATGTTACTGTATTATCGGCTACTAGCTACTACTCTTCCTTAGACAAATGTAACTAGCCACAGTCTGATTATGTTCCAGCAATACAATTGGCAGATAGTCTGGGACACGATCTTTTATTGGTAAGTTTATAGTCTAATTTACAACCTGGCGACTTCCAAATATTTGAACAAGACCTGGATAATCTATGTGACATTATCCTCAATCGTCCACTCACGAAAACTCCTTTAGTAGACATAACAAAAGCTTGTTTTTAATATTTTGTAATGATTACAACTAAATTACCTCATATAAGAAAGATAAATAGATTTATTTTCATTTTCACGATAAAGCAATGCCACATTTCAAGTGCTTTAACAGCGGGATATGGACATTTACTTATACATCGCTTGGAAACCAACATTATTGACATTGTATATAGATGTATAGATGTTTAAGACGCTTGAATATAATTTCTTGTAATATGTAAAGAGAATTTTGTAAAATTAACACATGATGAATGATTTTGCCTTAACTCATAGTGTTCCTAATCATTTCAGGAATTTCTAAAACAGAATGAAAACATTGGTGAGTATAGTTATGTATACGCAATAACACTATTAATTGGAACATAAATGTTTATGGTCAATTAAGGAATTAGCGTAGCCTAGAAAACTAAAGAAAGTGAACACAAGTTTAACAAGGAGTGTAATAACCAACACGAGAAACACAAAATAGGAAGATTAAAGTAGTTGTTGTTTTCATATATCTGATTAAATGCAAATAAATTTGTTTTAATTTAACGGAAGTGACGGCTAATAAATACTAAGTAATGGTTCTTGTTTTCTTGGTTCTTACAAATAAATGTAAATAACTGACTGTACGTCCCAAAGCGTTCCCCTATCCCATCAATTTTCATTACCCTAACTCTAAAGAAACATTTTAGAACAACAGCCTTGTTTTCAATTTCAACCCATGTCTGGCAAATCAATACAAACACTTATCTGTTTATATTATCTGAGCGGCATCTGTCAGATATGAAGAATAAACAGAAAACATAAATATAATATCTACTTCACTATCTCAGAACTTCAGTCTGTTCTCCTATTTCTCGTGTCATATAAATAATAGCTTCTCCAAAATCTATATTAATGGCAGACATTTGAATAATCAAACTATGACAAAGTTTATAAAGACTCGCGACATATATTTTGGGTAAACTTATGGAATTAAATGATGTGTAGTACTAAATTCTTATTTACTTATTTTGTCATTTGTCCTTGATACATTGAAGATCTGAAAATGTCGTTATTTTTTATAACTAAATATATCATTCATGTTTTTTTCAGAGATGACAAGTAAACGTGAATCGCCAAAAGTAAGTCAACACAAATTCATTGTATTAAATAGTCCTATACAGATTTCTTAGGACGGCACGTATGAGCACGGTGAAAGTGTTCAAATGCAGTTTAATGGTACAACTGTTGATGGTTAAACTTGGAATGTGTATCTTGATCATAACCTGCAGTTTAATGGTACAACTGTTAATGGTTAAACTTGGAATGTGTATCTTGATCATAACCTGCAGTTTAATGGTACAACTGTTAATGGTTAAACTTGGAATATGTATCTTGATCATAATTGCAGTTTAATGGTACAACTGTTAATGGTTAAACTTGGAATGTGTATCTTGATTATAACCTGCAGTTTAATGGTACAACTGTTGATGGTTAAACTTGGAATGTGTATCTTGATTATAACCTGCAGTTTAATGGTACAACTGTTGATGGTTAAACTTGGAATGTGTATCTTGATCATTACCTGCAGTTTAATGGTACAACTGTTGATGGTTAAACTTGGAATGTGTATCTTGATCCATAACCTGCAGTTGAATGGTACAACTGTTGATGGTTGTTAAACTTGGAATGTGTATCTTGATCATAACCTGCAGTTTAATGGTACAACTGTTAATGGTTAAACTTGGAACGTGTATCTTGATCATAACCTGCAGTTTAATGGTACAACTGTTGATGGTTAAACTTGGAATGTGTATCTTGATCATAACCTGCAGTTTAATGGTACAACTGTTGATGGTTAAACTTGGAATGTGTATCTTGATCATAACATGCAGTTTAATGGTACAACTGTTGATGGTTAAACTTGGAATGTGTATCTAGATCCATAACCTGCAGTTTAATGGTACAACTGTTAATGGTTAAACTTGGAATGTGTATCTTGATCATAACCTGCAGTTTAATGGTACAACTGTTGATGGTTAAACTTGGAATGTGTATCTTGATCATAACATGCAGTTTAATGGTACAACTGTTGATGGTTAAACTTGGAATGTGTATCTTGATCCATAACCTGCAGTTTAATGGTACAACTGTTAATGGTTAAACTTGGAATGTGTATCTTGATCATAACCTGCAGTTTAATGGTACAACTGTTGATGGTTAAACTTGGAATGTGTATCTTGATCATAACCTGCAGTTTAATGGTACAACTGTTGATGGTTAAACTTGGAATGTGTATCTTGATCATAACATGCAGTTTAATGGTACAACTGTTGATGGTTAAACTTGGAATGTGTATCTTGATCCATAACCTGCAGTTTAATGGTACAACTGTTGATGGTTTAACTTGGAATGTGTATCTTGATCATAACCTGCAGTTTAATGGTACAACTGTTGATGGTTAAACTTGGAATTTGTATCTTGATCATAACCTGCAGTTTAATGGTACAACTGTTGATAGTTAAACTTGGAATGTGTATCTTGATCCATAACCTGCAGTTTAATGGTACAACTGTTGATGGTTAAACTTGGAATGTGTATCTTGATCATTACCTGCAGTTTAATAGTACAACTGTTGATGGTTAAACTTGGAATGTGTATCTTGATCATAACCTGCAGTTTAATGGTACAACTGTTAATGGTTAAACTTGGAATGTGTATCTTGATCATAACCTGCAGTTTAATGGTACAACTGTTAATGGTTAAACTTGGAATGTGTATCTTGATCATAACCTGCAGTTTAATGGTACAACTGTTAATGGTTAAACTTGGAATGTGTATCTTGATCATAACCTGCAGTTTAATGGTACAACTGTTGATGGTTGTTAAACTTGGAATGTGTATCTTGATCATAACCTGCAGTTTAATGGTACAACTGTTGATGGTTAAACTTGGAATGTGTATCTTGATCATAACCTGCAGTTTAATGGTACAACTGGTAATGGTTAAACTTGGAATGTGTATCTTGATCATAACCTGCAGTTTAATGGTACAACTGTTGATGGTTGTTAAACTTGGAATGTGTATCTTGATCATAACCTGCAGTTTAATGGTACAACTGTTGATGGTTAAACTTGGAATGTGTATCTTGATCCATAACCTGCAGTTTAATGGTACAACTGTTGATGGTTAAACTTGGAATGTGTATCTTGATCATAACCTGCAGTTTAATGGTACAACTGTTGATGGTTGTTAAACTTGGAATATGTATCTTGATCATAACCTGCAGTTTAATGGTACAACTGTTGATGGTTGCTAAACTTGGAATGTGTATCTTGATCATAACCTGCAGTTTAATGGTATAACTGTTGATGGTTAAACTTGGAATGTTTATCTTGATCATAACCTGCAGTTTAATGGTACAACTGGTAATGGTTAAACTTGGAATGTGTATCTTGATCATAACCTGCAGTTTAATGGTACAACTGTTGATAGTTAAACTTGGAATGTGTATCTTGATCATAACCTGCAGTTTAATGGTACAACTGTTGATGGTTAAACTTGGAATGTGTATCTTGATCCATAGCCTGCAGTTTAATGGTACAACTGTTGATGGTTAAACTTGGAATGTGTATCTTGATCATAACCTGCAGTTTAATGGTACAACTGTTGATGGTTAAACTTGGAATGTGTATCTTGATCATAACCTGCAGTTTAATGGTACAACTGTTGATGGTTAAACTTGGAATGTGTATCTTGATCATTACCTGCAGTTTAATGGTACAACTGTTGATGGTCAAACTTGGAATGTGTATCTTGATTATAACCTGCAGTTTAATGGTACAACTGTTAATGGTTAAACTTGGAATGTGTATCTTGATCATAACCTGCAATTTAATGGTACAACTGTTAATGGTTAAACTTGGAATGTGTATCTTGATCATAACCTGCAGTTTAATGGTACAACTGTTGATGGTTAAACTTGGAATGTGTATCTTGATCAATAACCTGCAGTTTAATGGTACAACTGTTGATGGTTAAACTTGGAATGTGTATCTTGATCATTACCTGCAATTTAATGGTAAAACTGTTGATGGTTAAACTTGGAATGTGTATCTTGATCCATAACCTGCAGTTTAATGGTTCAACTGTTGATGGTTAAACTTGGAATGTGTATCTTGATCATAACCTGCAGTTTAATGGTTCAACTGTTGATGGTTAAACTTGGAATGTGTATCTTGATCATAACCTGCAGTTTAATGGTACAACTGGTAATGGTTAAACTTGGAATGTGTATCTTGATGATAACCTGCAATTTAATGGAACAACTGTTGATGGTTAAACTTGGAATGTGTATCTTGATCCTTAACCTGCAGTTTAATGGTACAACTGTTGATGGTTAAACTTGGAATGTGTATCTTGATCCATAACCTGCAGTTTAATGGTACAACTGTTGATGGTTAAACTTGGAATGTGTATCTTGATCATAACCTGCAGTTTAATGGTACAACTGTTGATGGTTGTTAAACTTGGAATGTGTATCTTGATCATAACCTGCAGTTTAATGGTACAACTGTTGATGGTTAAACTTGGAATGTGTATCTTGATCATAACCTGCAGTTTAATGGTACAACTGGTAATGGTTAAACTCGGAATGTGTATCTTGATCATAACCTGCAGTTTAATGGTACAACTGTTGATGGTTAAACTTGGAATGTGTATCTTGATCATAACCTGCAGTTTAATGGTACAACTGTTGATGGTTAAACTTGGAATGTGTATCTTGATCCATAACCTGCAGTTTAATGGTACAACTGTTGATGGTTAAACTTGGAATGTGTATCTTGATCATAACCTGCAGTTTAATGGTACAACTGTTGATGGTTGTTAAACTTGGAATATGTATCTTGATCATAACCTGCAGTTTAATGGTACAACTGTTGATGGTTGTTAAACTTGGAATGTGTATCTTGATCATAACCTGCAGTTTAATGGTATAACTGTTGATGGTTAAACTTGGAATGTTTATCTTGATCATAACCTACAGTTTAATGGTACAACTGGTAATGGTTAAACTTGGAATGTGTATCTTGATCATAACCTGCAGTTTAATGGTACAACTGTTGATAGTTAAACTTGGAATGTGTATCTTGATCATAACCTGCAGTTTAATTGTACAACTGTTGATGGTTAAACTTGGAATGTGTATCTTGATCCATAACCTGCAGTTTAATGGTACAACTGTTGATGGTTAAACTTGGAATGTGTATCTTGATCATAACCTGCAGTTTAATGGTACAACTGTTGATGGTTAAACTTGGAATGTGTATCTTGATCATAACCTGCAGTTTAATGGTACAACTGTTGATGGTTAAACTGGGAATGTGTATCTTGATCATTACCTGCAGTTTAATGGTACAACTGTTGATGGTCAAACTTGGAATGTGTATCTTGATTATAACCTGCAGTTTAATGGTACAACTGTTAATGGTTAAACTTGGAATGTGTATCTTGATCATAACCTGCAGTTTAATGGTACAACTGTTAATGGTTAAACTTGGAATGTGTATCTTGATCATAACCTGCAGTTTAATGGTACAACTGTTGATGGTTAAACTTGGAATGTGTATCTTGATCAATAACCTGCAGTTTAATGGTACAACTGTTGATGGTTAAACTTGGAATGTGTATCTTGATCATTACCTGCTGTTTAATGGTAAAACTGTTGATGGTTAAACTTGGAATGTGTATCTTGATCATAACCTGCAGTTTAATGGTTCAACTGTTGATGGTTAAACTTGGAATGTGTATCTTGATCATAACCTGCAGTTTAATGGTTCAACTGTTGATGGTTAAACTTGGAATGTGTATCTTGATCATAACCTGCAGTTTAATGGTACAACTGGTAATGGTTAAACTTGGAATGTGTATCTTGATGATAACCTGCAATTTAATGGAACAACTGTTGATGGTTAAACTTGGAATGTGTATCTTGATCCTTAACCTGCAGTTTAATGGTACAACTGTTGATGGTTAAACTTGGAATGTGTATCTTGATCCATAACCTGCAGTTTAATGGTACAACTGTTGATGGTTAAACTTGGAATGTGTATCTTGATCATAACCTGCAGTTTAATGGTACAACTGTTGATGGTTGTTAAACTTGGAATGTGTATCTTGATCATAACCTGCAGTTTAATGGTACAACTGTTGATGGTTAAACTTGGAATGTGTATCTTGATCATAACCTGCAGTTTAATGGTACAACTGGTAATGGTTAAACTTGGAATGTGTATCTTGATCATAACCTGCAGTTTAATGGTACAACTGTTGATGGTTAAACTTGGAATGTGTATCTTGATCATAACCTGCAGTTTAATGGTACAACTGTTGATGGTTAAACTTGGAATGTGTATCTTGATCCATAACCTGCAGTTTAATGGTACAACTGTTGATGGTTAAACTTGGAATGTGTATCTTGATCATAACCTGCAGTTTAATGGTACAACTGTTGATGGTTGTTAAACTTGGAATATGTATCTTGATCATAACCTGCAGTTTAATGGTACAACTGTTGATGGTTGTTAAACTTGGAATGTGTATCTTGATCACAACCTGCAGTTTAATGGTATAACTGTTGATGGTTAAACTTGGAATGTTTATCTTGATCATAACCTGCAGTTTAATGGTACAACTGGTAATGGTTAAACTTGGAATGTGTATCTTGATCATAACCTGCAGTTTAATGGTACAACTGTTGATAGTTAAACTTGGAATGTGTATCTTGATCATAACCTGCAGTTTAATTGTACAACTGTTGATGGTTAAACTTGGAATGTGTATCTTGATCCATAACCTGCAGTTTAATGGTACAACTGTTGATGGTTAAACTTGGAATGTGTATCTTGATCATAACCTGCAGTTTAATGGTACAACTGTTGATGGTTAAACTTGGAATGTGTATCTTGATCATAACCTGCAGTTTAATGGTACAACTGTTGATGGTTAAACTTGGAATGTGTATCTTGATCATTACCTGCAGTTTAATGGTACAACTGTTGATGGTCAAACTTGGAATGTGTATCTTGATTATAACCTGCAGTTTAATGGTACAACTGTTAATGGTTAAACTTGGAATGTGTATCTTGATCATAACCTGCAGTTTAATGGTACAACTGTTAATGGTTAAACTTGGAATGTGTATCTTGATCATAACCTGCAGTTTAATGGTACAACTGTTGATGGTTAAACTTGGAATGTGTATCTTGATCAATAACCTGCAGTTTAATGGTACAACTGTTGATGGTTAAACTTGGAATGTGTATCTTGATCATTACCTGCTGTTTAATGGTAAAACTGTTGATGGTTAAACTTGGAATGTGTATCTTGATCATAACCTGCAGTTTAATGGTTCAACTGTTGATGGTTAAACTTGGAATGTTTATCTTGATCATAACCTACAGTTTAATGGTACAACTGGTAATGGTTAAACTTGGAATGTGTATCTTGATCATAACCTGCAGTTTAATGGTACAACTGTTGATAGTTAAACTTGGAATGTGTATCTTGATCATAACCTGCAGTTTAATTGTACAACTGTTGATGGTTAAACTTGGAATGTGTATCTTGATCCATAACCTGCAGTTTAATGGTACAACTGTTGATGGTTAAACTTGGAATGTGTATCTTGATCATAACCTGCAGTTTAATGGTACAACTGTTGATGGTTAAACTTGGAATGTGTATCTTGATCATAACCTGCAGTTTAATGGTACAACTGTTGATGGTTAAACTGGGAATGTGTATCTTGATCATTACCTGCAGTTTAATGGTACAACTGTTAATGGTCAAACTTGGAATGTGTATCTTGATTATAACCTGCAGTTTAATGGTACAACTGTTAATGGTTAAACTTGGAATGTGTATCTTGATCATAACCTGCAGTTTAATGGTACAACTGTTAATGGTTAAACTTGGAATGTGTATCTTGATCATAACCTGCAGTTTAATGGTACAACTGTTGATGGTTAAACTTGGAATGTGTATCTTGATCAATAACCTGCAGTTTAATGGTACAACTGTTGATGGTTAAACTTGGAATGTGTATCTTGATCATTACCTGCTGTTTAATGGTAAAACTGTTGATGGTTAAACTTGGAATGTGTATCTTGATCATAACCTGCAGTTTAATGGTTCAACTGTTGATGGTTAAACTTGGAATGTGTATCTTGATCATAACCTGCAGTTTAATGGTTCAACTGTTGATGGTTAAACTTGGAATGTGTATCTTGATCATAACCTGCAGTTTAATGGTACAACTGGTAATGGTTAAACTTGGAATGTGTATCTTGATGATAACCTGCAATTTAATGGAACAACTGTTGATGGTTAAACTTGGAATGTGTATCTTGATCCTTAACCTGCAGTTTAATGGTACAACTGTTGATGGTTAAACTTGGAATGTGTATCTTGATCCATAACCTGCAGTTTAATGGTACAACTGTTGATGGTTAAACTTGGAATGTGTATCTTGATCATAACCTGCAGTTTAATGGTACAACTGTTGATGGTTGTTAAACTTGGAATGTGTATCTTGATCATAACCTGCAGTTTAATGGTACAACTGTTGATGGTTAAACTTGGAATGTGTATCTTGATCATAACCTGCAGTTTAATCGTACAACTGGTAATGGTTAAACTTGGAATGTGTATCTTGATCATAACCTGCAGTTTAATGGTACAACTGTTGATGGTTAAACTTGGAATGTGTATCTTGATCATAACCTGCAGTTTAATGGTACAACTGTTGATGGTTAAACTTGGAATGTGTATCTTGATCCATAACCTGCAGTTTAATGGTACAACTGTTGATGGTTAAACTTGGAATGTGTATCTTGATCATAACCTGCAGTTTAATGGTACAACTGTTGATGGTTGTTAAACTTGGAATATGTATCTTGATCATAACCTGCAGTTTAATGGTACAACTGTTGATGGTTGTTAAACTTGGAATGTGTATCTTGATCATAACCTGCAGTTTAATGGTATAACTGTTGATGGTTAAACTTGGAATGTTTATCTTGATCATAACCTGCAGTTTAATGGTACAACTGGTAATGGTTAAACTTGGAATGTGTATCTTGATCATAACCTGCAGTTTAATGGTACAACTGTTGATAGTTAAACTTGGAATGTGTATCTTGATCATAACCTGCAGTTTAATTGTACAACTGTTGATGGTTAAACTTGGAATGTGTATCTTGATCCATAACCTGCAGTTTAATGGTACAACTGTTGATGGTTAAACTTGGAATGTGTATCTTGATCATAACCTGCAGTTTAATGGTACAACTGTTGATGGTTAAACTTGGAATGTGTATCTTGATCATAACCTGCAGTTTAATGGTACAACTGTTGATGGTTAAACTTGGAATGTGTATCTTGATCATTACCTGCAGTTTAATGGTACAACTGTTGATGGTCAAACTTGGAATGTGTATCTTGATTATAACCTGCAGTTTAATGGTACAACTGTTAATGGTTAAACTTGGAATGTGTATCTTGATCATAACCTGCAGTTTAATGGTACAACTGTTAATGGTTAAACTTGGAATGTGTATCTTGATCATAACCTGCAGTTTAATGGTACAACTGTTGATGGTTAAACTTGGAATGTGTATCTTGATCAATAACCTGCAGTTTAATGGTACAACTGTTGATGGTTAAACTTGGAATGTGTATCTTGATCATTACCTGCTGTTTAATGGTAAAACTGTTGATGGTTAAACTTGGAATGTGTATCTTGATCATAACCTGCAGTTTAATGGTTCAACTGTTGATGGTTAAACTTGGAATGTTTATCTTGATCATAACCTACAGTTTAATGGTACAACTGGTAATGGTTAAACTTGGAATGTGTATCTTGATCATAACCTGCAGTTTAATGGTACAACTGTTGATAGTTAAACTTGGAATGTGTATCTTGATCATAACCTGCAGTTTAATTGTACAACTGTTGATGGTTAAACTTGGAATGTGTATCTTGATCCATAACCTGCAGTTTAATGGTACAACTGTTGATGGTTAAACTTGGAATGTGTATCTTGATCATAACCTGCAGTTTAATGGTACAACTGTTGATGGTTAAACTTGGAATGTGTATCTTGATCATAACCTGCAGTTTAATGGTACAACTGTTGATGGTTAAACTTGGAATGTGTATCTTGATCATTACCTGCTGTTTAATGGTAAAACTGTTGATGGTTAAACTTGGAATGTGTATCTTGATCATAACCTGCAGTTTAATGGTTCAACTGTTGATGGTTAAACTTGGAATGTGTATCTTGATCATAACCTGCAGTTTAATGGTTCAACTGTTGATGGTTAAACTTGGAATGTGTATCTTGATCATAACCTGCAGTTTAATGGTACAACTGGTAATGGTTAAATTTGGAATGTGTATCTTGATGATAACCTGCAATTTAATGGAACAACTGTTGATGGTTAAACTTGGAATGTGTATCTTGATCCATAACCTGCAGTTTAATGGTACAACTGTTGATGGTTAAACTTGGAATGTGCATCTTGATCCATAACCTGCAGTTTAATGGTACAACTGTTGATGGTTAAACTTGGAATGTGTATCTTGATCATAACCTGCAGTTTAATGGTACAACTGTTGATGATTAAACTTGGAATGTGTATCTTGATCATAACCTGCAGTTAAATGGTACAACTGTTAATGGTTAAACTTGGAATGTGTATCTTGATCCATAACCTGCAGTTTAATGGTACATCTGTTGATGATTAAACTTGGAATGTGTATCTTGATCATAACCTGCAGTTTGATGGTACATCTGTTGATGGTTAAACTTGGAATGTGTATCTTGATCATAACCTGCAGTTTAATGGTACAACTGTTGATGATTAAACTTGGAATGTGTATCTTGATCATAACCTGCAGTTTAATGGTACAACTGTTGATGGTTAAACTTGGAATGTGTATCTTGATCCATAACCTGCAGTTTAATGGTACAACTGTTGATGGTTAAACTTGGAATGTGTATCTTGATCCATAACCTGCAGTTTAATGGTACAACTGTTGATGGTTAAACTTGGAATGTGTATCTTGATCATAACCTGCAGTTTAATGGTACAACTGTTGATGGTTAAACTTGGAATGTGTATCTTGATCCTTAACCTGCGTCGTCAGGGTTAAAAGTGGGTCTGTATTTTGACAATATGCTCAGTTTTGTTGCAAACTTGTGTTCTGAGTTTTCGTTTAGAAGCCAACGCCAAGTTTATATTTTTAGTTTTATTTGCAAACTTCGTGTTTTACAATTTACACCTTTTTACACCTTTCGTTTTAGTTGCCAGCATCGTGTTTATATTTTTTAGTTTAGTTGCCAACTTTTTGTTAAATTAATACGAAATCGATATGCAGTTTCCATCCTCGTTGTAACGCTTTATCAAAACCTGCTTTTGGCATTTATAAGTTTGCTTATGATCTAGAACATGTTTAAGAACAAAAACACGTAGAATAACAATGTATTGCTTGGACGGCTTTCACATTACAAAACATGTACAAGAAAAATCGTTGATGCAAAGCATCAAAGGCGACGCAAAAAGTGGAAGAGGTAAATAGACTAAAGCAATATGGGAGCAAGTAGCAAAGACATTTAAAACGTTTTTATTTGAAAGTTCTCATTACTATAAATCCCGAGAAAAAATATGTGTAACTTATATTCTTGAGGCCATATGTGAGAATGGTTTAAAACAAAATTATACGCAAAATACGACACCATTTAATAGGTTTTCATATGTAACATATGTAGAAAAAAGATTGGATTTTTTTATAATTAACTATAAAACTAGAGTGTACAAGCAGAAAATGCACGTGTGCAGCAGCTTCACATTACACAAATAACAAATAACTATTGTTCAGAAAGTATTTTTCTCGAACGTAGTATGTTGTTTCTATCTCAGTATCTTATTGTTTATTTACAATGTTATTTTCAAAGTTAGAGACACACAAACATAAATAAATAAATAAATAAATAAATAAATAAATAAATAAAATAGAACGCAGGCTACCGAATTCGGACCCGTATTTTATCAGGTTTAGAAAGTCCGCAAAACAAACTTTTCTCCATGTACAAATAGCATTGAGGATTCCATATATAGGCGTTAATCTCCAGCGCGTCGCCAATGATACTCTCTGCCTTAACTTATGTCGGTGTTTCTACCTTAAAATAATGCCGTCAACCAGAATAAGAAAGTATGAAAAAGCCCTATGAGTGATGAAACAAATATCAAAATTAGAAAAAAAAGCACGTGACAAAGGTATTCAAGCGAAGACAAATTTATTTGCAATGTTAAAAGCTAAAGAAATAAAACTAACTCGAAATCCCTATTAACCCTATTAACAAAATGAACTCCACTTACACCTCCATGAGCAGCATTTCATTGGCTCTCGGTTATTAAATATATGGGAGTGAGACACATTTACATTTGTTTTAGCTTCTACATCAAAACACGCGGTCCATCTACTTAGAAAATCATCTGGAGAAGACCGGTCCTAACTTAAAAGGTAAGATTATATTAGGAAAAGACCATGCATTTAGGAAAGGACCATGCATTAAGGAAAAGACCATGCATTAAGGAAAAGACCATGCATTACTTAACAAGGTAACCTGTACATAAATGGGTGAAATTCTATTTGTGAAAGACCGACTCTAACTTAGGAGGTTTGATTATATTTGAGAAAACCGGTCCTTACCTAAAATGTAAGGTGATATTTCAGCCTGACTGACACTTATATACAAAGTAAAGTTATATATGAGGAGACCGCATTGAACATAAAAAATGTAACACTCAATTTGAAAAAGACCGACCGAACTAAAAAGTAAGACTGTATAAGAAAAAGTCCGATCCTTACTTAAAAGGTGTGAGCATATTTGAGACAGGCTTAATTTGAGAAATACAGGTCCAAATTTAAATTGTGAGATAATATTTAAGCAAGTAGTTGCCGGCTCATGATTCTAACGTTCAGTCAACATAACACAAGTCCCACGAAGGCAAGTGCTGTCTTTACTTTGCTGTCATGCCATTAACACGAATCAATAACAAAACACAGCATTCAGCAGTCACGATATACACTGGGCACCACTATCCTGACCAAACACCAGAAATAGTGCGGTACTTACTATCTGAAAAAAGAATAGCAAAATATGTTGGTTTTACTTGCATGGCTGTGAAAAATGATTTTGTTTTCCTTTCTCTTGAAGGATTTCTAAAACGATGGTGCGTTTTGAACAACAACACTATAACTTATTACGCGGACAAAACCGGGGTATGTCGTATTTCGTTTATATATTAAGTCCGTTTTTAGAAAAGAAGCTCAACAAGTATACGATTACAAAATAATATATTGCAAATGTTAACATATTTGACCGCGAACGCATTCCACTGTTTAGTTCAATTAAATGCTTTTTACTGATCGCATGTGTGCCTTTGTCTTTTTGTAATATACATTTAATAATGAAACCATTTAGCAAACTTGTTAGATGCTTATGGACAACCTTCAAAATGACGGATGGATTAAATAAGAAACAGTCCCGTTTGTCCAAATAGTGCGTTTTTTCCGCAACTATATCGATATAGCCGAGTATTGACTCATCGCCTAACGTGTATATTTTTGTTAATCTTCTGCTAGTGATTTTATAATAAAATGTCACAACATTATATTTAAACATATTATTTTCATTTTCGTCAGAAATGTGTTGAAAAGGGATGTTTAGAGGTGAAAGATATCCTGACCGTGTCCAAAGCATCGTGCAACGAGAGGTAGGTATCGTTATCAGTATGCCTCCAGCAGATGTAACTTACTTCTTCATGTGAAACCAATGGTCAATACGTTGATTTTTTATTCTATTCTAGACTCCTTAATGCATAAAAGACGCCATTGTATTCCGCTTCTAAATTTGTTCACTTTTGTCGAAGACACGTTTTGACCTTAGTGTACATTTATCTCGGAGGAAAGGGCCGGCGTTCACGTAATGTAAATTCTGAACTTTATTATCACCATCCTAGACAAAGTTATCGTTCGTTATTTTCACATATAACCATGCAACAGGCTGACGGCCATGTATGTCAGGATTCTTGACGGAAATAAGACATAGTGGTATTCTATGTTTTGCAAGTGTGTGCATGTTATGCACTGTTTAAATTAAAATATTTTATTTAGATCAGATTACTTGAATTATTTAGCAATAAATAAAGAATTATTTTGTGTACTTTTAAGCAATGTAGGTTAAGCGAATGTAAACTATAACACTGTATATCTAAAACATACACGTACATACAAAAACTTAGTTTAAAAATATAAAAATAGTTTCTATTTATCCCACTTCTACTTCAAACGGACTCAGTGTGTCTCAATTATTGACTACGTTTCTTTACAATAATCCTAACCTAAAGGAATCAAGGTTTCCAGCGTGTATTTACAGGCTCCACTGTTTTGATTTCTCGGTTAAGGAGAAGCGGCGGATATACAGATTTGCTGCTGAGGATGGCGGTGTTAGAGACGATTGGATGCGCGCTCTTATTCAGGTAATCATCATCATCATCATCATCATCATCATCATCATCATCATCATCAATATCATCAATATCATCAATATCATCATCATCATCATCATCATCATCATCACCATCATTTTCAGCAAAAGCAATAGCTGTAAAACTCGTCCTACATTTTAGTCCCCGAAACCAGAAGCATTAACATAAACGTCCGGATTTTTAACCCTCCTCTTCACTTCCCCAACTTGTCACTATTACAATCATCGATATATGTTGTGCTTGTTTTTTCAGACCGTACAACCACAGGGCATACAAGACCTGCCTTTAGACCAAGAGATTCAGTTTGCTGGACAGATCTACGCAAGACAGAAAAACGTAAACTTTAATAGTCGGATTTTAGCCTACATTTCCTTAAACATTTGCATATCTATTAAAAACATTTACAAAGAAAAAAGTATACACATGCGGTCTTTGTAAAGCGGGTTGCAACTAAGTTAATGACATCTATCTATACCCATAGTTCTTATGGTGTTAAAAGGTACGGCTTAGTCGTTGTTCACTGTGCATCATACCACTTTAATTGATATAATATAAATCATACCTTGTATGGTACGAATAAACGTTAATGACCTTTGGTAAATCAGTTGTTTATTTAAATATACCTGTTATTGTGTTTGTCATTTCAGTCCTCGTGGTATCTTGGTTGGATGACTCTGATTGGACACGTGCTACGTATTGAAAACCTGGTAAACATTTATATAAAATTACAATGTTTACAGAAATGCCTGCAATTAAAACAATCTCAAAGATATTCAAGTACTGTCGCAAGGTGATTTAACGACTATCTTACAGATCAATAGACGTAGGAACGATGCTGGCAGCAAAAGGGCCTTAACTGTCATGGATAGGGTATAAACAGCCTGCCTGCTAGCAGCATAATGGCCTTAACTGTCATGGATAGGGTATAAACAACCAGCCTGCTGGCAGCATAATGGCCTTAACTGTCATGGATAGGGTATAAAGAACCAGCCTGCTAGCAGCATAAGGGCCTTAACTGTCATGGATAGGGTATAAACAGCCAACCTGCTAGCAGCATAATGGCCTTAACTGTCATGGATAAGGTATAAACAGCCTGCCTGTTAGCAGCATAATGGCCTTAACTTTAATAGATAAGGTATAAACAGCCTGCCTGCTAGCAGCATAATGGCCTTAACTGTCATGGATAGGTAATAAACAGCCTGCCTGGTAGCAGCATAATGGCCGTAACTGTCATTGATAAGATATAAACAGCCTGCCTGCTAGCAGCATAATGGCCTTAACTTTAATGAATAAGGTATAAACAGCCTGTCTGCTGGCAGCATAATGGCCTCAGCTGTCATGGATAAGGTATAAACAACCAGCCTGTCAGCAGCATAACGGCCTTAACTGTCATGGATAGGGTATAAACAACAAGCCTGCTAGCAGCATAATGGCTTTAACTGTCATGGATAAGGTATAAACAACCAGCCTGCTCGCAGCACAATGGCCTTAACTGTCCTGGATAAGGTATAAACAACCAGCCTGCTAGCAGCATAATGGCCTTAACTGTCATGGATAAGGTATAAACAACTTGCTTGCTAGCAGTATAGTGGCTTTAAATGTCATGGATAAGGTATAAACAACCAGCCTGCTAACCGCATAATGGCCTCAACAGTCATAGATAAGGTATAAACAGCCTGCCTGCTGGCAGTATAATGGCCTTAGCTGTTATGGATAAGGTATAAACAACCTTCCTGCCAGCAGCATAATGACCTTAACTGTCATGGATAAGGTATAAACAGCCTGCCTGCTGGCAGTATAATAGCCTTAACTGTCATGGATAAGGTATAAACAACCTGCCTGCTGGCAGCATAATGGCCATAACTGTCATGGATAAGTATAAACAATCAGACTGCTAGCAACATAATGGCCTTAACTGTCATGGATAGGGTATAAACAACATGCCTGCGAGTAGCATAATGGCCTTAACTGTCATGGATAAGGTATAAACAACCTGCCTGCTGGCAGCATAATGGCCTTAACTGTCATGGATAATGTATAAACAACCAGCCTGCTAGCAACATAAGGGCCATGACTGTCAAGGATAAGGTACAAACAACCAGCCTGGTAGCAGCATAACGGCCTTAGCTGTCATGGAAAAGGTATAAACAGCCTGCTGCTAGCAGCATAATGGCCTTAACTGTCATGGATAAGGTATAAACAACCGGCCTGCTAGCCGCAGAATGGCCTTAACTGTCATGGATAAGGTATAAACATACAGCCTGCTAGCAGCATAATGGCCTTAGCTGTCATGGATAGGGTATAAACAACCGGCCTGCTAGCCGCAGAATGGCCTTAACTGTCATGGATAAGGTATAAACAACCGGCCTGCTAGCCGCAGAATGGCCTTAACTGTCATGGATAAGGTATAAACAACCGGCCTGCTAGCCGCAGAATGGCCTTAACTGTCATGGATAAGGTATAAACAAACAGCCTGCTAGCAGCATAATGGCATTAACTGTCATGGATAAGGTATAAACAAACAGCCTGCTATCAGCAAAATGGCCTTAACTGTCATGGATAAGGTATAAACAGCCTGCCTGCTGGCAGCATTATGGCCTTAACTGTCATGGATAAGGTATAAACAAACAGCCTGCTATCAGCAAAATGGCCATAACTGTCATGGATAAGGTATAAACAACCTGCCTGCTGGCAGCATAATGGCCTTGACTTTCATGGATAAGGTATAAACAACCTGCCTGCTAGCAGCATAACGGCCTTAGCTGTCATGGATATGGTATAAACAACGTTCCTGCCAGCAGCCTAAGGGCCTTAACTGTCATGGACAGGGTATAAACAACCTTCCTGCTGGCAGCATAATGGCCTTAACTGTCATGGATAGGTAATAAACAGCCTGCCTGCTAGCAGCATAGTGGCCGTAACTGTCATTGATAAGGTATAAACAGCCTGCCTGCTAGCATCATAATGGCCTTAACTTTAATGAATAAGGTATAAACAGCCGGTCTGCTGGCAGCATAATGGCCTCAACTGTCATGGATAAGGTATAAACAACCAGCCTGTCAGCAGCATAATGGCCTTAACTGTCATGGATAGGGTATAAACAAACAGCCTGATAGCAGCATAATGGCTTTAACTGTCATGTATAGGGTATAAACAACCGGCCTGCTCGCAGCATAATGGCCTTAACTGTCCTGGATAAGGTATTAACAACCAGCCTGCTAGCAGCATAATGGCCTTAACTGTCATGGATAAGGTATAAACAACTTGCCTGCTAGCAGTATAGTGGCTTTAAATGTCATGGATAAGGTATAAACAAACCAGCCTGCTAACCGCATAATGGCCTCAACAGTCATGGATAAGGTATAATCAGCCTGCCTGCTGGCAGTATAATGGCCTTAACTGTCATGGATAAAGTTTAAACAACCTGCCTGCTAGCAGCATAACGGCCTTAGCTGTCATGGATAAGGTATAAACAACCTTCCTGCCAGCAGCATAATGACCTTAACTGTCATGGATAAGGTATAAACAGCCTGCCTACTGGCAGTATAATGGCCTTAACTGTCATGGATAAGGTATAAACAACCTGCCTGCTGGCAGCATAATGACCTTAACTGTCATGGATAAGGTATAAACAACCAGCCTGCTAGCAGCATAAGGGCCTTGACTGTCAAGGATAAGGTATAAACAACCAGCCTGGTAGGTAGCAGCATAACGGCCTTAGCTGTCATGGAAAAGGTATAAACAGCCTGCTGCTAGCAGCATAATGGCCTTAACTGTCATGGATAAGGTATAAACAACCGGCCTGCTAGCCGCAGAATGTCCTTAACTGCCATGGATAAGGTATAAACAAACAGCCTGCTATAAGCATTATGGCCTTAACCGTCATGGATAAGGTAGAAACAAACAGCCTGCTATCAGCAAAATGGCCTTAACTGTCATGGATAAGGTATAAACAACCTGCCTGCTGGCAGCATAATGGCCTTGACTGTCATGGATAAGGTATAAACAACCTGCCTGCTAGCAGCATAACGGCCTTAGCTGTCATGGATATGGTATAAACAACGTTCCTGCCAGCAGCCTAAAGGCCTTAACTGTAATGGACAGGGTATAAACAACCTTCCTGCTAGCAGCATAAGGGCCTTAACTGTCATAGATAGGGTATAAACAACCTTCCTGCCAGCAGTATAGGGGCCTTAACTGTCATGGACAGGGTATAAACAGCATTCCTGCTAGCAGCATAATGGCCTTAGCTGTCATGGATAAGGTATACAAAACCAGCCTGCTAGCAGCATAATGGCCTTAATTGTCATGGATAAGGTATACAAAACCAGCCGGCTAGCAGCATAAGGGCTAAACTGTCATGGATATGGTATAAACAACCGTCCTGCTAGCAGCATAAGGGCATTAACTGTTATGGCCAGGGTATAAACAACCTTCCTCTAGCAGTATAGGGGCCTTAACTGTCATGGATGGGGTATAAACAACCGTCCTGCCAGCAGTATAGGGGCCTTAACTGTCATGGACAGGGTATAAACAAGCTTCCTGCCAGCAGTATAGGGGGTTTTACTGTCATAGATAATGTATAAACAACCTTGCTGCCAGCAGCATAATGGCCTTAACTGTCATGGATAAGATATAAACAACCTGCCTGCTAGCAGCATTATGGCCTTAAGTGTCATGGATAGGGTATAAACAACCAGCTTGCAAGCAGCATAATGGCCTTAACTGTCATGAATAGGGTATAAACAACCAGCCTGCTAGCAGCATAATGGCCTTAGCTGTCATGGATAAGGTATACAAAACCAGCCTGCTTGCAGCATAAGGGCCTTAACTGTCATGGATAAGGTATAGACAACCAGCCTGCTAGCAGCATAATGGCCTAAACTGTCACGGATAAAGTATAAACAGCCTGCCTGCTGGCAGTTTAATGGCCTTAACTGTCATAGATAATGTATATACAACCAGCCTGCTAGCAGCATCATGGCCTTAACTGTCATGTATACGGTATAAACAAACAGCCTGCTATCAGCAAAATGGCCTTAACTGTCATGGATAAGGTATAAACAACCTGCCTGCTGGCAGCATAATGGCCTTGACTGTCATGGATAAGGTATAAACAACCTGCCTGCTAGCAGCATAACGGCCTTAGCTGTCATGGATATGGTATAAACAACGTTCCTGCCAGCAGCCTAAAGGCCTTAACTGTAATGGACAGGGTATAAACAACCTTCCTGCTAGCAGCATAAGGGCCTTAACTGTCATAGATAGGGTATAAACAACCTTCCTGCCAGCAGTATAGGGGCCTTAACTGTCATGGACAGGGTATAAACAGCATTCCTGCTAGCAGCATAATGGCCTTAGCTGTCATGGATAAGGTATACAAAACCAGCCTGCTAGCAGCATAATGGCCTTAATTGTCATGGATAAGGTATACAAAACCAGCCGGCTAGCAGCATAAGGGCTAAACTGTCATGGATATGGTATAAACAACCGTCCTGCTAGCAGCATAAGGGCATTAACTGTTATGGCCAGGGTATAAACAACCTTCCTCTAGCAGTATAGGGGCCTTAACTGTCATGGACAGGGTATAAACAAGCTTCCTGCCAGCAGTATAGGGGGTTTTACTGTCATAGATAATGTATAAACAACCTTGCTGCCAGCAGCATAATGGCCTTAACTGTCATGGATAAGATATAAACAACCTGCCTGCTAGCAGCATTATGGCCTTAAGTGTCATGGATAGGGTATAAACAACCAGCTTGCAAGCAGCATAATGGCCTTAACTGTCATGAATAGGGTATAAACAACCAGCCTGCTAGCAGCATAATGGCCTTAGCTGTCATGGATAAGGTATACAAAACCAGCCTGCTTGCAGCATAAGGGCCTTAACTGTCATGGATAAGGTATAGACAACCAGCCTGCTAGCAGCATAATGGCCTAAACTGTCACGGATAAAGTATAAACAGCCTGCCTGCTGGCAGTTTAATGGCCTTAACTGTCATAGATAATGTATATACAACCAGCCTGCTAGCAGCATAATGGCCTTAACTGTCATGGATAAGGTATAAACAACCAGCCTGCTAGCAGCATAATGGCCTTAACTGTCATGGATAAGGTATAAACAACCAGCCTGCTAGCAGCATAATGGCCTTAACTGTCATGGATAAGGTATAAACAAATAGCTTGGTAGGAGCATAATGGCCTTAACTGTCATGAATAAGGTATAAACAAACAGCCTGCTAGCAGCAAAATGGCCTTAACCGTCATGGATAAGGTATAAACAACCGCCCTGCTAGCTGCATAATGGCCTAACTGTCATGGATAAGGTATAAACAACCAGCCTGCTAGCAGCATAATGGCCTTAGCTGTCATGGATAAGGTATAAACAACCAGCCTGCTGGCAGTATAATGGCCTTAACTGTCATGGATAAGGTATAAAAAACCAGCTTGCTAGCAGCATAAGGGCTCTAACTGTCATGGATAAGCTAAAAACAGCCAGCCTGCTAGCAGTAAAACGGCCTTAGCTGTCATGGAAAAGGTATAAACAGCCTGCTGCTAGCAGTATAATTGCCTTAACTGTCAGGGATAAAGTTTAAACAACATGCATGCTAGCAGCATAACGGCCTTAGCTGTCATGGATAAGGTATAGACAACCTTCCTGCCAGCAGCATAATGACCTTAACTGTCATAGATAAGGTATAAACAGCCTGCCTGCTGGCAGTATAATGACCTTAACTGTCATGGATAAGGTACAAACAACCAGCCTGGTAGCAGCATAATGGCCTTAACTGTCATGGATAGAGTATAAACAACCTGCCTGCTAGCAGCATAATGGCCTTAACTGTCATGGATAAGGTATAAACAACCGGCCTTCTAGCCGCAGAATGGCCTTAACTGTCATGGATGGGGTATAAACAGCCTGCTATAAGCATTATGGCCTTAACTGTCATGGATAAGGTATAAACAAACAGCCTGCTTTCAGCATAATGGCCTTAACTGTCATGGATAAGGTATAAACAGCCTGCCTGCTGGCAGCATAATGGCCTTAACTGTCATGGATAAGGTATAAACAACCAGCCTGCTAGCAGCATAATGGCCTTAACTATCATGGATAAAGTATAAACAACCAGCCTGCTAGCAGCATAATGGCATTAACTCTCATGGATCAGGTATGAACAGCCTGCTGCTAGCAGCATAATGGCCTTAACTGTCATGGATAAGATACAAACAGCCTGCTTGCTAGCAGCATACTGACCTTAGCTTTCAGGGATAAGGTATATACAACCTGTCTGCTGGCAGCATAATGGCCTTAGCTGTCATGGATAAGGTATATACAACCTGTCTGCTGGCAGCATAATGGCTTTTACTGTCATGGATAAGGTATATACAACCTGTCTGATGGCAGCATAAAGGCTTTTACTGTCATGATTAAGATACAAACAGCCTGCCTGCTAGCAGCATAATGGCCTTAGCTGTCATGAATAAGGTGTTAACGACCTGTCTTCTAGTCTTAACGTTTAAAGTCTTCGA
Source organism: Sinonovacula constricta (assembly GCA_007844125.1). Lineage (NCBI taxonomy): Eukaryota > Metazoa > Mollusca > Bivalvia > Cardiida > Solecurtidae > Sinonovacula > Sinonovacula constricta. Next base: position 62,122,128 of record CM017558.1, on the reverse strand, counting down.
TCATGTCAATATTAAAATAAATAACCGAATTAAGATACCCTCGTTAAAGATTCATTTGGTTAGCAGCCACTGATATTAAGGTATCAAAATAGTGTGTTAAATTTTATGTATTTTCTTTCATTCCCAAGTGTCTGTGTGGAATGTAATAACGATTTATGTATGAATATTTAATTTGATGAATATAATTGGTTTTGTTCTGGTCGAATAGTTTGAACAAATATATATAAAAAATATAACTTCCTGTAAAACGGTATCGAAAATATGTAACTTTTCGTCCTTCCTAACAACTTAAGAATCGCGTAACAAATATTCAGACTAGGCAGAGATGAGCTCTCAGCCTTATACAACTTTGATAGCTTTTTAGAATCTTTATAATTCTTGCCAATATAAATGGTTTCATCATTTTATCTATTGTTGTAGACCTGTAGATCTAGTCTGGTTGTTGACATGAGCCAGGTTTTCATGGTGTACACACACCACAAGGGCAAGTGTAAAGGTAGGTAACTATAACATCATTGGAAACATACAAGGATATATCTGTACTATAACATCACTGGATACATACAAGGATAGGTCTGTACTATAACATCACTGGATACATACAAGGATAGGTCTGTACTATAACATCATACGATACATACAAGGATAGGTCTGTACTATAACATCATTGGATACATACAAGGATAGGTCTGTACTATAACATCATACGATACATACAAGGATAGGTCTGTACTATAACATCATTGGATACATACAAGGATAGGTCTGTACTATAACATCATACGATACATACAAGGATAGGTCTGTACTATAACATCATTGGATACATACAAGGATAGGTCTGTACTATAACATCATTGGAAACATACAAGGATATATCTGTACTATAACATCACTGGATACATACAAGGATAGGTCTGAACTATAACATCACTGGATACATACAAGGATAGGTCTGTACTATAACATCATACGATACATACAAGGATAGGTCTGTACTATAACATCATTGGATACATACAAGGATAGGTCTGTACTATAACATCATTGGAAACATACAAGGATAGGTCTGTACTATAACATCACTGGATACATACAAGGATAGGTCTGAACTATAACATCACTGGATACATACAAGGATAGGTCTGAACTATAACATCATACGATACATACAAGGATAGGTCTGTACTATAACATCACTGGATACATACAAGGATAGGTCTGTACTATAACATCACTGGATACATACAAGGATAGGTCTGTACTATAACATCACTGGATACATACAAGGATAGGTCTGAACTATAACATCATACGATACATACAAGGATAGGTCTTTAATATAACATCAATGGATACATACAAGGATAGGTCTGTACTATAACATCATTTGATAGATACAAGGATAGGTCTGTATCATAACATCATTAGATACACACAAGGATAGATCTGTACTATTACATCACTGGATTCATACAAGGATATATCTGTACTATAACATCACTGGATACGTACAATGATAGGTCTGTACTATAACATCACTGGATACATACAAGGATAGATCTGTACTATAACATCACTGGATACATACAAGGATATATCTGTACTATAACATCATTGGATACATACAAGGATAGATCTGTACTATAACATCACTGGATACGTACAAGGATAGGTCTGTACTATAACATCACTGGATACATACAAGGATAGGTCTGTAATATAACATCACTGGATACATACGAGGATAGGTCTGTACTATAACATCACTGGATACGTACAGGGATAGGTCTGTACTATAACATCACTGGATACATACAAGGATAGGTCTGTACTATAACATCACTGGATACATACAAGGATAGGTCTGTACTATAACATCATTGGATACATACAAGGATAGGTATGTACTATAACATCACTGGATACATACAAGGATAGGTCTGTACTATAACATCATTGGATACATACAAGGATAGGTCTGTATTATAATATAATTGGATACATACAAGGATAGGTCTGTACTATAACATAATTGGATACATATAAGGATAGGTCTGTACTATAACATCACTGGATACATACAAGGATAGGTCTGTACTATAACATCACTGGATACATACAAGGATAGGTCTGTACTATAACATCATTGGATACATACAAGGATAGGTCTGTACTATAACATCATTGGATACATACAAGGATAGGTCTGTACTATAACATCATTGGATACATACAAGGATAGGTCTGTACTATAACATAATTGGATACATACAAGGATAGGTCTGTACTATAACATAATTGGATACATATAAGGATAGGTCTGTACTATAACATCACTGGATACATACAAGGATATATCTGTACTATAACATCACTGGATACATACAAGGATAGGTCTGTACTATAACATCACTGGATACATACAAAGATAGGTCTGTACTATAACATCACTGGATACATACAAGGATAGGTCTGTACTATAACATCACTGGATACATACAAAGATAGGTCTGTACTATAACATCATTGGATACATATATCGATAGGTCTGTACTATAACATCATTGGATACATATATCGATAGGTCTGTACTATAACATCATTGGATACATATATCGATAGGTCTGTACTATAACATCATTGGATACATATATCGATAGGTCTGTACTATAACATCATTGGATACATACAAGGATAGGTCTGTACTATAACATCATTGGATACATATATCGATAGGTCTGTACTATAACATCATTCGATACATATATCGATAGGTCTGTACTATAACATCATTGGATACATATATCGATAGGTCTGTACTATAACATCATTGGATACATATATCGATAGGTCTGTACTATAACATCACTGGATACATACAAAGATAGGTCTGTACTATAACATCATTTGATACATATAACGATAGGTCTGTACTATAACATCATTGGATACATATATCGATAGGTCTGTACTATAACATCATTGGATACATACAAGGATAGGTCTGTACTATAACATCATTGGATACATATATCGATAGGTCTGTACTATAACATCATTCGATACATATATCGATAGGTCTGTACTATAACATCATTGGATACATATATCGATAGGTCTGTACTATAACATCATTGGATACATATATCGATAGGTCTGTACTATAACATCACTGGATACATATATCGATAGGTCTGTACTATAACATCACTGGATACATACAAAGATAGGTCTGTACTATAACATCATTTGATACATATAACGATAGGTCTGTACTATAACATCATTTGATACATATAACGATAGGTCTGTACTATAACATCATTGGATACATATATCGATAGGTCTGTACTATAACATCATTGGATACATATATCGATAGGTCTGTACTATAACATCACTGGATACATATATCGATAGGTCTGTACTATAACATAATTGGATACATATATCGATAGGTCTGTACTATAACATCATTCGATACATATATCGATAGGTCTGTACTATAACATCATTGGATACATATATCGATAGGTCTGTACTATAACATCATTGGATACATATAACGATAGGTCTGTACTATAACATCATTGGATACATATAACGATAGGTCTGTACTATAACATCATTGGATACATATATCGATAGGTCTGTACTATAACATCATTGGATACATATAACGATAGGTCTGTACTATAACATCATTGGATACATATATCGATAGGTCTGTACTATAACATCATTGGATACATACAAGGATAGGTCTGTACTATAACATCATTGGATACATACAAGGATAGGTCTGTACTATAACATCATTGGATACATATATCGATAGGTCTGTACTATAACATCATTTGATACATATAACGATAGGTCTGTACTATAACATAATTGGATACATACAAGGATAGGTCTGTACTATAACATCATTGGATACATACAAGGATAGGTCTGTACTATTACATCATTGGATACATATAACGATAGGTCTGTACTATAACATCACTGGATACATACAAGGATATATCTGTACTATAACATCATACGATACATACAAGGATAGGTCTGTACTATAACATCATTGGATACATACAAGGATAGGTCTGTACTATAACATCACTGGATACATACGAGGATAGGTCTGTACTATAACATCATTGGATACGTACAGGGATAGGTCTGTACTATAGCATCACTGTATACATACGAGGATAGGTATGTACTATAACATCATTGGATACATACAAGGATAGGTCTGTACTATAACATCACTGGATTCATACAAGGATAGGTCTATACTATAACATCATTAGATACATACACGGATAGGTCTGTGCTATAACATCAGTGGATACATACAAGGATAAATCTGTACTATAACATCATTGGATACATATAACGGTAGGTCTGTACTATAACATCACTGGATACATACAAGGATAGGTCTGTACTTTAACATCATTGGATACATACGAGGATAGGTCTGTACTATAACATAATTGGATACGTACAAGGATAGGTCTGTACTATAACATCATTGGATACATACAAGGATAGGTCTGTACTATAACATATTTGGATACGTACAAGGATAGGTCTGTACTATAACATAATTGGATACATACAAGGATAGGTCTGTACTATAACATCACTGGATACATACAAGGATAGGTCTGTACTATAACATCACTGGATACGTACAAGGATAGGTCTGTACTATAACATCACTGGATACATACAAGGATATATCTGTACTATAACATCATTGGATACATACAAGGATAGGTCTGTACTATAACATCACTGGATACATACAAGGATAGGTCTGTACTATAACATCACTGGATACTTACAAGGATAGGTCTGTACTATAACATCATTGGATACATACAAGGATAGGTCTGTACTATAACATCACTGGATACATACAAGGATAGGTCTGTACTGTAACATCACTGGATACATACAGGGATAGGTCTGTACTATAACATCATTGGATACATACAAGAATAGGTCTGTACTATAACATCACTGGATACATACAAGGATAGGTCTGTACTATAACATCATTGGATACACACAGGGATAGGTCTGTACTATAACATCATTGGATACATACAAGGATAGGTCTGTACTATAACATAATTGGATACATACAAGGATAGGTCTGTACTATAACATCACTGGATACATACAAGGATAGGACACTACTATAACATCATTGTATACATACAAGGATAGGTCTGTACTATAACATCATTGGATACATACAAGGATAGGTCTGTACTATAACATAATTGGATACATACAAGGATAGGTCTGTACTATAACATCATTGGATACATACAAGGATAGGTCTGTACTATAACATCACTGGATGTATACAAGGATATATCTGTACTATAATATCACTGGATACATACAAGGATAGGTCTGTACTATAACATCACTGGATACATACAAGGATAGGTCTGTACTATAACATCATTGGATATATACAAGGGTATGTCTGTACTGAATAACAGTTAATTCAATGTTAATAATTTGTGAACGGATCACATGTTTACAGATTTATTTAAATAGTTACCTACTTCGTATTTAAAGCTGTCATGACGTTATACAGCAAACACATTATTTTGTGTTGCTCTTTGCAACTCCCTTGGACTAAAACCTTGATCTCTTGATACGGTGCACGCATTTTCTTTTGTGTTCTTGTATGCCTCTTTGTAACACTCATTAAACATACTTCACACCAATTGTCACGTTATAAACTGTTGATGTTGTCCAGCCCTCGACTTGTCCCCATCTGACTCCAAAATCCTAGAAGACAACCAGCGGACTGAGGTATTGGTGGATGACAGGTACCAACTTTCTTTCTTTGCTATTACTTTTGCCTCTACTATTTCTGCTTCTGTTTATACTGTTGTTGCTGCTGTTACTGGTTTTAATACTCCTTCAAAGACTACTACCGCTACCTCTACTACTACTTCTACTACTACTTCTACTACTACTGCTACTACTACTACTTCTACTACTACTACTACTACTACTACTACTACTACTTCTACTACTACTACTACTACTACTACTACTACTACTACTACTACTACTACTACTACTTCTACTACTACTACTTCTTCTCCAGGACTAGCATCGCTTTCATGTCTGGGATAAGAAAACGAGAGAAGCCACTGGTTCCAAGTGATGATGATGATGATGATGATGATGATGGTGATGGTGATGATGATGATGATGGGTGATGATGACGATTATTATTATTATAATTATAATAATAATAATAATAATTATTATTATTATTATTATTATTATTATTATTATTATTATTATTATTATTATCATAACAATATACTTACTTGTATTACATAAAGGTTTTCTTTGACAGCTTATTAAATTGTCAACATTAAAAACAAAACAAAACAAAAAACGCTTTTATCATCGTAATAAATGCATACATTTTAATGAAAGGAATTGTGATTTTTTAATTTCGCACAGTTTTTCACTTCAGTAGTTTATTACAGATTTTCATAAGAAAACTCACCCAGGTAATAAAGTGGAAAAGGCTAAAAAGGATTCCCTTCAACATTTCCTTAAAATGAAAGGACGAGGAATTCCACTTTAATAAAGTCAAACAGGCAATAACATTAAGCATCTGTCTATTGGCGGGGTGTTGTGGGTGTTTGTTTCGAACCTTGGATATCTGGTTGGAATCCCACGTGTTTTTTATTTTTCTGATATTATCTTTTTTATTTAAAATGATGATTTTGTTAATTATATTTGCTTGTATTCCTGTTTCATTTATTATTCCAAAAAGTTATATTTTCAATGTTAAAACAGAAACAAATGACTCATTTTTACAAATGCATTTATTTGCATGTTCATGGTGTACAAACAAGTTGTTCCCTGGTTTCGTTTCAGAATCTTGATGCTCCAAGGAATTATGCTCAGGGACACTGAGAAGATATTTACATTACTGGATGAACTTGTCAAAGCTCGGTGATATGGAGCTTCTAAATCAAACACCTGAGGCTTAAGCTAGGCGTAGACTTTTGCCTTCAGACATTATCATCGTGAACAAAGTCATTGACAGTTATACATATACATATTCGAGTAAAAAAGGTTCATATATAACAGGGTACATGATGTGTGAGATAAAGATCAAATGACACCAGGCACGTGTGATGAAAATGCCAAAATTAAAAACGACAAACTTACAGAAAGGAAAACAAATATACAAAAACAAAAGAAACAAACATACAGACAACTGGGCTTGCCGACTGAGAGAACCAGATGGCAAACCGGTACATGTAATTCTCTTTGTGCAATGTTATGTGCTTTTTGTCACATTTTACTGACATGTTTGTATCGACATCATGTGTTCAAACTTTAATATGATGATGACATTCTCAATGATTTTGTTATATATTTGAATGAACATGAGGAACAGAAAGATAAACATAGGCCTATAAATAGGATAGAATTAGATGGATACGCTTGTATCAGACCCCATTGGATTCAAAAATGGCTGTGATTAAAAAGAGATCTCCATACTTCAGAGCTAGAGAGCTGTAATATGGGCATAATATTAATTATATTTGTGCGCTCCCTGCCACTACAGTTCATTTATGTCACGAGAAGACAACAATACACAATTTGGATTGACAAACTATTTAGACCTATGTAAGTCTATGTAATATTTAGACCTATGTAAATCTAGGTAAATCTGTTATATCTTCTTAACGATATTTACCTTCGTAGTTCAGTCCAATTATATTTTAAGCATTAAACAATACAACTGCCAAATGTTCTATTGTCCATAATGATTATTTATCTATTCGCATTATCTAAATATGTCTGACACAATTAGAAACTGCAGAACGAGAAAACATCAGGTTGTTATTCAGCTTTTAGGAATTAAAGGAAATTAGGACGATACAAATGTGTGATTTTTACTTTGCTGCTAAATCATTGATAATGTTATTTTGTAAGTCTTGTTTGTTTAGTATTAAAATAGTGTTTGGAACCGTTTCTGATAAAAAAGCCCATGTTGTGTCGGGTTAATCATTTTATTGCTGTACCCTGTTATTAAAAGACCACCTAATTTCGTTTACTTTGAAACAGAAAGGGTATTACGAATCATAATTATTGTATATAATGGTCGCAAACTAGCGTGTGGCAACAACTTCAAATTAGAAAAAGTAAACAACTAGAAATTGGAAATGTGTAATATTTCAGATAAAGATGTCTCATTTAATAAAAAGGTAATAGTTTTATGGTGGTTATATATCTCCCATTAGTGTGTGTATACTATGAAAATAGCAGGTTTCTGCATCTAGAGTTAACAATTGCTTTTTCACTAGTATTTCATGCTTCGTTCGTTTACATGTACGCTGTGTGTTATAGTCTGTATTGTAAGTTTCGGATAGCTTGTGTTTTAGAGTATATTTGTGCTATTTTAAATGTTATTCATTCTATTTCTAGTGGTTTGTTTTCGTGTTATTTGAAATTTGATTTAATTTGAATTATGAAATATTTAATAAATTGATTAGTACAACTTAAAAATATAGGCTAAAATTTATGCGTATTTATTTATTATTTGCAGTTGTAAATTTCTTAAGAGAATAAAAATCGGTCGTACTGCTTTGCTAAGTTTGTTTTGGTTGACCTTCAATCCACCACAACACATAATCAGTATTATATTAGAAATATTTCCTTTCAAGCCTGATTAACAGATGTACGTAAGGTACGAACAATTGTTGCAGATCAGGTTTGTGTTAAATGCAAGCCGTAATTTGTAAAATTATGGCAAAGTGACAAATATTGGCAATGAGAAGGGAACCTTATGTAAAAGCAATTAGAGGAATGTTTGTAAGAGCTTTCCATTTTAAGTAAAATATTAAGTAGTCTTACAAATATTAAATAATTTAAAATATTAAGATAAAATTTCGAAATCCGTGACTGTACTGGGCTTCGAACTACTGATTTTTTTTCATATAAAGATTTATCCATTATTGACCATCTTTCCTATACGTAATAGTTAAAAGGTAAGTATAGTATATATGTTCTCATCTCCCTTATTTACATTATACCGTACAATTTCTGGGTTTCACCGATACGTCTGTCGAAAATTATTAACTTATAGTTCAAAGGTGGTAGCCGACTGTTTGCCTTGGTCATTTCATTTACATAGACGCATATTTAGTCCTTTTTAAAAAGGATCACAAACATTTCTTCAATAGTAAGCTAGCAAATTGTCTAAGATCGCTCTGGCGTGATGCACGTTTCCTTGGAATTTAGATGATAATGTCAGAGCCCTCAGCCCGTGGTTTATATTTAGCGCACAGTAAGTGGTCACGTGGTTTAGTCAAGTGACTATTCTGCGCAGGCAGAGAAAGGAAATATTTATTTGTGATAGTGCTTGAGATGGTATGCTATACTTCATCGTCGGATACCCCCGGTTGATTCTATTACGTTACTCTCCATTCATCACCCGTGGGCAAATTGCTACTCATTTCGTCGTTTTGTTTACTATGAAATGCCGCAATCCGATTGGTTCGCTAAGAAAATCCAGCGGATCTGCCAACCAATCAGGTTTACGCTTACATACCACTTCGATGACCGATAATCGTGTAGCTAGGTCGTCATGTAGTTTGCAAAACCGGTTAAGTTTATTTACGCACAAATTACACGCAACGTCACTGTCTTCATGGGCAAGGATACCGATTTCGTTTAAGACCGACGTGTATTTTGCAATACTTGCTGGAGTGCCCAAAGATCTGTAAGAACATCTGTCGCGGATCGCTGACAGACATACTTTACACTTGCGATGCGCTGCACCGGTCGCCATGTTTACGTTGTCAGGTCACCGTATTGATCTTCCGATTGAAGAGTATTTAATTTTGTAACCTATCATCTGATTGGATAATGTCTGTTCCGTTCTATTCAAACAAAACGATGAAATGAGTAGCAATTTGCCCACGGGTGATGAATGGAGAGTAACGTAATAGAATCAACCGGGGGTATCCGACGATGGCTATACTTTTCACACTTCACACATATCTAGTGCATCACCGAACAGTATTTTGCAGGACCCATTTAGGTAACAATTGCTTAGTAATTTTTTATCAGAAGGAAATGTCCAAACAGTCGAAACCCACGTTTAGTGTTGTTTAGAGCCTAACAATCTTCCAATAGTTACACATGTTTAAAACTAAAAGTAACGCCTTAACATGTTAACAGTTTTTTACACGGTGCCGGCAAGATAAAACTAAACTGATTTAGAAAACAATTAAAACTTAAAACACAAACAACTCGTCAAGTCAGATTAAATCACAATCCATATGTAACTTTTGCACGGAAATGGGAAGTAATCGGTGCGTGAAGATTATTGTGTAGGTGTGAGTTTGCGAACCAACTGTCCCAGATACTGACCTCAATAAGTCGATCACTGCCCTAGTTCTGTTTAGAATGCTAACATTTCAGAGATCGATGAGCGTTAGACAAAATGTTTACATTGATGGAATAATAGAATATACAGTATGAGTGTCAATCACAGACGATTTAAACTCTCGTGCAAAACGGAAAACACACAAAGTTCATATTTTAACTCCACTTTCGTTTTCGCGATGCATGATTGTTACGTCATATCCGTTGTTTTACCCACTTGGATTTTCCTGTTTCCCACTAACTAGTCCAGTCTGTGTATGCGAGCATCATAAACAATGGCCAGCCTAACAAGTAGTACAGTAAGTTACTTACATTGTTGTTTGCTTCTAAACTAATTGTATCGCTTCGTATTTCCGTTCCTTAATTATTATCTGTAATGAGCAGTTCATAAAATACAAAAAAAACTTGCTACTTTCGATTTCGAAAATCATTATGAAATGCAAATGAGTCCCTCTTTGTATGTGAGAACCTCTTTGTATGTCAGTAACAGGTAAGATCGCCATTCAAGTCGAGCGTACAGTACAAGAGCTTTCATCCCACTTCCGTGCTTCTTATTATCCATAACAGATTTTCCTAACCTGCAGTGTTTGTTAAAGGTAATGTCCGATAGATTGGACCCTTTTATCTTCTCAGATATCCAAATAAATTATTTAACACGAAAAAAAAAATCATCATCCGGGTAAATCGCTGAGGCGTCGATATCTATTTTAAGCGGAAATGCACATAGTGCTTATTTATATAATTGGACAGATTGTGCATTTAGAGCGTTTACTTTCCATAATTTGACCTGTTCAACAATTAAGATAGTGTTTGAAATTGTCATCAGTTATACAAAAACAGGACTAAATGCAGAAATGATGCCCAAATTCTGCATAAACACGAGTAAGGTTTAATGAATTTTATTTAATATAGGCAAATTGTTGAATACCACCTTTAACACTGACTGTTACACTGGAGACTGTGCAGCTGTTCATCCGAACATTCTTTCAACATACTCGACATTTATTTAAGTAAAACATGAGTCTAAACATTTTATTATGACCATTTTTCCTGCTCCGATTTAAAAAAAACAACAACACACTCTTTTAATTACGTTATTTGACTTCTAATGGTACTTCTGCTGGCGATTTATCATTTACTGCTGCTACACTGTAATACACAATGTAATTTGAAGGACTGTTTTAGGAAAAGACAGTTTGTAATTAGGCTGTACTTTCGTTTTCGATGTCAAATGTATTGATTTCGTCATATCCAGCGATAAACCCAAGCAATTTGTTTTTGGATTGTTCCTGTTCCACTAAAGCCTTGGTCTTTGTCGGTCAACACAACATAGAATGGCTAATCTGATGGCTAGTACAGTAAGTTTCCACAGTCTCAGAATGTGCGTGACAGCTTTATTTCACCTTCTTTTTTTATCAATATAAATGGTGTAATAATAATAATAATAATAATAATAATAATAATAATAATAGTATGCTTGTTTCGATATGGAAAAGGACGTCATGTCGTGATTGAATAAAACGACAGAAGCAGACGTCCCAGCGATATGCTACAAAGCATATGAAGAATTGTTTTCTGTGTTTGTGTGAGAAAGGGTAAACAGGTAATAGATTAAACACGAGTCATTATCTAGATCGTAGTACGACATCCACTGACTCGTATTATCTGTCCGTGCCCTTCATATCATTTCTTATCTTAAAGGTATCCGACAGTTTGGACCAAAAATATGTTCATTAAACATCTTAATAAGCTATTGTTACCTGAACAGATCACAATGATGTTTATTGATGTCCTATACTGGTCTCAAAAATGTGTAACATAACACCCCAATCGTCATTACAAACAGGTATTTCCTATCTAAGCTACGCTGCACAGTTATTTTTAAACCAAGACAACCACGAGACCACTTAAGTATCGGTAATAATAATAATAATAATAATAACAATAATAATAATAATACGCTGCACAGTTAGGTATTTTTAAACCAGGACAACCACGAGACCACTTATGTATCGGTAATAATAATAATAATAATAATAATAATAATAATAATAATAATAACAATAATAATAATAATTATACGCTGCACAGTTAGGTATTTTTAAACCAAGACAACCACGTGACCACTTATGTATAGGTAATAATAATAATAATAATAATAATAAAAAGAAGAATAAGAAGAGGAAGAATATCAAGGTAAATACTTCAGTTTGTGGTCGTTCTTTGTGTTTAGTTAAAGATGCCTAGGCATCGGTTGCACAATCATAATCATATCGAAAAGCAAGTGTTAAGAACGAAAAGTTCTGGTTGTTTAGGCTTCGAAGTAAAGGAGCACCGATCAAGCACAATGTAAATGATTGCTTATCTAGTGATAACAATTCACGGGTTAAACAGGCACCGTATGTTGAACTTTTGGAGAGGAATTGATGTATTCTACTCGTGGTCATGTCCTGCTGCCTATAGTGCTCTATATTGTCCGGAGTTTAGCTCTCGCATTTTGCACACATTTGTGGACTATTAATGGGTGTCTTGCACCAGGACTTAGCTATTGTTTGCATGGGTTTTCTTGTTGGGCTGAATTTGAAAAGTTTACATAACACAGAGGATTGCACTTTGATTTGTAGTCTTCTAAAAATAAAATAATCAAAAAATAAAGTCATCTCAAGACGTTATTCTTCTCGACCACTCTTGTTCGTCTGTTCCGTATACAATTTTTTAACAAAGTTCGTCCAAATAGATTTTGCAGGTAATGATGTTGGAACTGTGAGAGTTTGATCTATAAAATATAACAGATCATATTTATACAAAATGGAACAAATATCAGGGATAAAACTATAACAAGAGCTTGATGAATATATATATCCATAGTAACGTCTTACAAAAATATTCCTCGAGACGCTGGCACTGTGAAGGCTGAGTAGTGTAGGAACATCAGTTTCCTTATAATAATATCACAGTACAGTTTGTCCTACCATTGACTCACACATGTCGGACCTAGTGTTTCTTTTAAAACCCTGGATTTGTTTGACAGCAAAGTGTTGGAATTTATTTATTCTAGTGATGTATGTCTGTGGTATATCACACCATTGCTCACTGTCATATAGTAGTATTGGTTGAACATCTTTTGAGTACAGGCTGACAGAAATAAGTGGGTTTAAACCTTCGCCGTTGACACCTTCAGCTATCAGTGCGAACATGTATATGTAGCATTCTGTAACCTTTCGTCAATGCGCATGGTATGCTTGAGGTTAGTATTATGTCATATACCCAAGTGGGTCACGTGATCTGCTTGGGCGAAGTACTTGTCACCGTAGAGTATATCCAAAGGTGGCGCCACTCTATGTACCATAAACACTATGCCTTTGGATTTAGGTACATTTATTTCAATTTTTCAGCGCATGCAATAATTGTAGACAATACCTACTTATCGTTGTAGATTAAGCGGCGTATTGGTTGTGAGTGCCATATCGTCGGCGAAGGATAGATTGCCTGCCTTTACAGAGTATATTGAGGTGCCGAGGTTACTGTTCTCTAGCTCTGTCAAAAGGCTGTCGACGTTTACGAGATAAAGACATGCAGACATTACCCCTCCCTGCCGGACAGAACGCTTAACTGCTCCGATAGCATACCGTTAACACGAACGACGCATTTTAAATTTAATATGCTGAGTTTATTAGTATTCCCAGGATTTTGCCTGTATTGCCAAGTGTCCCTAGCTTGTGAAAAAACCTGTATGCCAGACGGCATCAAATGCGGATTTCTGGTCAAGACTTGCTGCATAAGCGTTACTGCCGCGTTCAATTCGGTGGTATATGGCTTCATGGAAGTTGAAATACGTTGTGATACGGCTGAGATCCTTCTGGAGCCCATGTTGTTTATCTGACGGAAATCGGTGTAAATTAGTTTTAGAGAATAAAGTGAACCTATTTAATGTTCGGATCAGATTTAACTTTCCTCTTTCATATATACACAGGTATGATCGTACTTCTTTTCTATACATTTTGTTGAGTCTCTTGTTTTAAAATAATATTGCTGCAGTCATTGTTTCACCGTCATAAAGAACATGCTCATTAAAAATATTGTCAATACCGGACGATTTACGTTTTTGTTCAATTCTTTATTTACGTTTGTCATGTCTGCTTTTGTAAATTCGTTTGTTATAATATTGTACATATTTTCTTGCTTCGCGATATCGCTCACTATTTTAATAATACCATGACCACTTTAAGTTAAATTATATTCAAAGCTTGTTTAAAGTAGTCACGAAAGCCGTCCGCCGTACTGTTGCTGCTGTTGTTACGACCCGTCGCGCTGTATAAGTTTATTTATAAAGTGGCACGTTTAATAAACGACGAAATGGTGTAACAGAAAGAACAAGCCAGCAACAAACTAGTACAATAATGTTTTATTAAAAAAACAATTAAAAATATGGCGTAATTAAACAATAACAAATAAATGAAACAAAATTTCAGAAGGCAAAATAAATATTATCTTACAGTTTGTCCCTTTAGGAGTTGTCCCTTTAACAATGCAACAAATAATCCAGCGTCGAATAATCCTGAAGAGTTTTCGGTAGAATGTTCTCGTAGATAAGCACAGTTGAATAATCCAAAGGTAGAACAATACACGAATGTTATTTATGTAATCCAAATTCAACACTTTAATATTTATATCACTGTAGAATATAGTAAGTCCAGCTAAGTTCCAACACAGAAAGATTTAAAATAGAAGCTGCAAGTATTTCCTAATTATATGTCCAATATCTAAAGCAATTCAAAATTCCGAACTTCCAAACTTAACTTCAATTCGGCAAACACGCCCTTATATATACCCAAAAAATTTCCAGAACATTCACGTACCCAGAACATTCTCGAAAACCAGTTAAAAATAAACAACTGAACTTTCTAGCATGATCCTTTTTTTCTAGCAGTTACGCGAATGCTACGTCATCAAAACCACAACGGTAAACAACCCTTAACCTGACTAGCGTAACCTTAAACGCTGGTGCACTATTGTACATAACACTGTACATAGTATTATTTACGTTTATATTATTACAGTCTTTTCTCAGATTTCCCCGCTTCAGTAATTTCCAATCATGTTTATAATCAACTTCTGCTGTATTATTAAGTTGATCAATATCATCGTTTTCTTTGTCGAATTGCCTTTGCCGTTGAATCCGCCTGAATTCGGTTTAAGCTGTGTTGTGTCTTTCGTATGTTCAATGATTTTTTTCACGACGTTGGGTGTCCGCTATCCACTCGCGTTTAAACAAACTGACGTGGGCAGCTTTGACGTTCGAACTCCAGTAAGGCTTTGCGTGCCTGTTGTAGAATCTACGCGGTATGTTAGCATCGGCTGTTAAACGGTACCCGCTGTTTAAATCCGTTGACGATAGTCGCATTTAAAAATTTGGTGTCGCAAGAACAGCTGTCTGTTTCCGTTATACACCCTAGATTATCCTGCAAGACGCGCTGATACTATAGTATATTTGTTAATGTACTCTTTGACCACGCGATAGATAAACTTTAAATTGCTTGCTTTGTTATCATGTGGGAACGGACCGTTGAAATCACCCGCCGCGATCATGTTTCCCAACTGACTATAATTGACTATTGATGACTCGATGTCGCAGAGGGTAGACCGGTAGTAAGACAAATCATGACATGAGGGTAGGTAAACAGCAAAGACATACATTGGAAACGAGTTTGGACAATTCAGCTCTATTTCAGGATGGCGTAGACTCCCGTTAATAGAATTCGGGAATGCAGAAGATCTCGGGAGTAGCTTGTGTACGATATAAGTGCCACATCTATATCATGCTTTGTCAGGTATTCAGATAGGGGATATGCAGATGACAATTCCAGCACAAAAGGTTCACCAGCATTACAACAACCATCGATGAAGATTTCATTCTTATGTACTATTCAAGTTCACACTGGCTATTTTCAGCAGAAGGTCAATCGGCCGCCCTGTCGTCTTCTCACTATGTTCAATACAGAATCGGTTTGGCGATCTTAGTGATCCTTTTCTTCCATGTAGTCCCAAAGGGTGGGAAGTTCTTCCCTTGTCTGTGGCGGCAGCGGTTCCATCTACGGAGCTGTCTACGTAGAGCCTGCCGGCTATGCTGCCACTTCTCCCTGGAGACACACCTTCTGTAATTTACATTCGAAACTTGACTGGACATTTATTCTAGCGGAATTTCCATTTTGACCCTGAAAGATTCGAACGTTAGATGCACCTGTTTTTTTTCTTTCTAGAAGTAGACATAAATGTCTTTCTCGCACAAGGCCGCACAATTTGTTGTCTAGTTCTGGCACAAATTGTTGTGGCATCGGAGGCTGGGCGTCCTCTCCATTTTCTTCGTGGTCACGCTCATCATTGTACTCATATGTAACTACTGGTTTGACTCATTGTTCTTTTGCGCCTTATGCGTAATAGATTTTGGTTCACTAATATCTTCGGGTCCTTTTCCCCCACTCTGGTTACCATAAACCCTCAGGGTGTTATTGTTGGCATGCGGTATATCACTAGTGGTGATATTTCTATCTGTAGTGGTGCTCTTTTAATCCTCTTCAATCAAGTGGTGTATTGTGCACGATTAGATGTGTTAACACTGTGAAGAGTGAATTACATATATGCGTCTAATAATATAAAGGTCAACACAATTTTGTAATAAATCAAGTTTCGTATCACAACACTATATGCACTGAATGCTCTATAGTAAAATGTTCCATGCGGTTCTATCAATATAATCAATAGAAACTAGAATAACATTATCTATGTGATGAATCTGCACGTAATACGCTCTTAAGAAAGATCTCTCCGTACGTTCACAATACGCGCTTATTTGGTTTTGTATCTGAAACTGCCAAAAACTTTGGATATTTGCTTTAATTTGAGATTAATACCCTTTTAAGATAAGTCCAACATAAACACAAAGATGTATTGTACTTGACTTTTTCATATAGCCTGTTTATGTCCGTATATTACACAATAATCCTTTTTTGTCAGAGAAACCCAAAAACGTAAATATCTTTCCTCTACATTCACATCTAAAATAAACTGTTGAGTAATCAAATGGTTAATTATATGCAATAAAACATTCAGCTAAAGCCATTCTCAACGGGGAATTATTTCTGGTAGTGGGGAATAGTCTATACCATATGAAGAAATATGTCTGTTCATGTCGTAAAGAGGGACATTACCTCGAAGTTATTGTGCCTATCATTACCTGGCTTAGCCTAAGGAAATAGTTGTAAAGAGGGTAGACACATTTCAGATATTTAATTCAAAAAAGTCACTTTCCTTAATTATTAATATGCTCTCTGATTGATCCATAAACATAATGCATTCTTTAAAAACATTTTAACACACACACACACACACACACACACACACACACACACACACACACACACACACACACACACACACACACACACACACACACACACACACACGTGCGTGCGTGTTTGTGATTGTATGTGTGTGCGTGCGTGTGTGTGTGTGTGTGTGTATCGAGTAAACTTTGTTTACAATGGCTTGAAAACAATGATAAGTGGTTTCAGTACACTTCTTTACACATTTTAAACTGTCTATAAAATAAAGAATGCGAAAGTACCCACCTACAAGGTCAAAATATCTTGCACAAAACCTGATATGTTTTCAAAACTTGATATACAATGGAAACAAATCTTTAACAATGTTAATTAGGGGCTTTACAATGTTTTACAGATAAAAAGGAATTATGGCAATGAAGGCAATATGTTTGTTTCAAATGAAATAACCTGTACAGTTTAAATGCTAAAAATGTTTACCCCGCCGGATAATTATTTTATGTCTTCAATATAAAATAATAATTTGTCTTGTTTATACGGCACATGTTGTATGTATATTTGGTCACACGAAGGGATATAACAATGCACGGTATGCCGCCAATCCAACTTATTACGGAAAAATATTTAAAATATATAGTTTGCTTGAAAAACTATATTTCATATATATATATATATATATATATATATATATATATATATATATATATATATATATATATATATATACGAGTATATATATATATATATATATATATATATATATGAAGGGTATTCCGGGAAATGAATCTTGCATTCAGTCATGATCATTGTAAGTTATAACTGTTACAAGTTCAGACCCACCACGTGTTATTTGAATCTGTTATAATCACTAACCTGCTGCATGTTAACCGGAATCTGTTAAAAGCAAGTAAGTTAGTATCTGTTGAAATGGACTGACCCATTGCAAGTAAGTTTGTATCTATCGGTAAAAAGGACTGTCCCGTTGCATGTAAATTTGTATCTGTTAAAAAGGACTTACCCGTTGCAAGTAAGTTTGTATTTGTTAAAAAGGACTTACCCGTTGCATGTAAGTTTGTGTCTGTTGAAAGGACTGTCCCGTTGCAAGTAAGTTTGTATCTGTTATAAAGGACTGTCCCGTTGCAAGTAAGTGTGTATCTGTTGAAAGGACTTACCCATTGCAAATAAGTTTGTATCTGTTATAAAGGACTGACCCGTTGCAAGTAAGTTTGTATCTGTTAAAAAGGACTGACCCATTACAAGTAAGTTTGTATCTGTTATAAAGGACTGTCCCGTTGCAAGTAAGTGTGTATCTGTTGAAAGGACTTACCCGATGCAAGTAAGTTTGTATTTGTTAAAAAGTACTGACCCATTGCAAGTAAGTTTGTATCTGTTAAAAAGTACTGACCCATTGCAGGTAAGTTTGTATCTGTTAAAAAGGACTGACCCTTTGCAAGTCAGTTTGTATCTGTTATAAAGGACTTACCCGTTGCATGTAAGTTTGTGTCTGTTGAAAGGACTTACCCATTGCAAGTAAGTTTGTATCTGTTATAAAGGACTGACCCATTGCAAGTCAGTTTGTATCTGATATAAAGGACTGACGCATTGCAAGTAAGTTTGTATCTGTTGAAAGGACTTACCCGTTGCAAGTAAGTTTGTATCTGTTAAAAAGGACTGACCCGTTGCAAATAAGTTTGTATCTGTTAAAAAGGACTTACCCGTTGCAAGTAAGTTTGTATTTGTTAAAAAGAACTGACCCATTGCAAGTAAGTTTGTATCTGTTGAAAGAACTTACCCATTGCAAGTAGGTTTGTATCTGTTAAAAAGGACTGACCCGTTGCAAATAAGTTTGTATCTGTTAAAAAGAACTGACCCATTGCAAGTAAATTTGTATTTGTAAAGAGGAAGTACCGTTGCATGCAAGTTTGTTTCTGTTAAAAAGGACTTACCCATTGCAAGTAAGTTTGTATCTGTTAAAAAGGACTGACCCATTGCAAGTCAGTTTGTATCTGATATAAAGGACTGACCCATTGCAAGTAAGTTTGTATCTGTTGAAAGGACTTATCCGTTGCAAGTAAGTTTGTATTTGTTAAAAATTACTGACCCATTGCAAGTAAGTTTGTATTTGTTAAAAAGGACTGGCCCATTGCAAGTAAGTTTGTATCTGTTAAAAGGACTGACCGATTGCTAGTAAGTTTGTATCTGTTAAAGGACTGACCCATTGCAAGTAAGTTTGTATCTGTAAAAAGGGCTGTCCCGTTTCATGTAAGTTTGTATCTGTTAAAAAGGACTGACCCATTGCAAGTAAGTGTTTATCTGTTAAAAAGGACTAACCCGTTGCAAGTAAGTTTGTATTTGTTAAAAAGGACTGACCAATTGCAAGTAAGTTTGTATTTGTTAAAAAGGACTGACCCATTGCAAGTAAGTTTGTATCTGTTATAAAGGACTTACCCGTTGCAAGTAAGTTTGTATTTGTTAAAAAGGACTGACCAATTGCAAGTAAGTTTGTATTTGTTAAAAAGGACTGACCCATTGCAAGTCAGTTTGTATCTATAAAAAGGACTGACCCATTGCAAGTAAGTTTGTATCTGTTAAAAAGGACCCACCCATTGCAAGTAAGTTTGTTTCTGTAAAAAGGACTGTCCCGTCGCAAGTAAGTTTGTATTTGTTAAAAAGGACTAACCCGTTGCAAGTAAGATTGTATCTGTTAAAAAGGACTGACCCATTGCAAGTAACTTTGTATCTGTTAAAAAAGGACCCACCCATTGCAAGAAAGTTTGTATCTGTAAAAAGGACCCACTCATTGCAAGAAAGTTTGTATCTGTAAAAAGGACTGACCCATTGCAAGTCAGTTTGTATCTGTTATAAAGGACCCACCCATTGCAAGTAAGTTTGTATCTGATATAAAGGACTTACCCGTTGCATGTAAGTTTGTGTCTGTTGAAAGGACTGTCCCGTTGCAAGTAAGTTTGTATCTGTTATAAAGGACTGTCCCGTTGCAAGTAAGTTTGTATCTGTTGAAAGGACTTACCCATTGCAAGTAAGTTTGTATCTGTAAAAAGGACTGACCCATTGCAAGTAAGTTTGTATCTGTTAAAAAGGACTGACCCATTGCAAGTAAGTTTGTGTCTGTTAAAAAGGACTTACCCGTTGCAAGTAAGTTTGTATCTGTAAAAAGGACTAACCCATTGCAAGTAAGTTTGTATCTGTTAAAAAGGACTTACCCGTTGCAAGTAAGTTTGTATTTGTTAAAAAAGACTGACCAATTGCAAGTAAGTTTGTATTTGTTAAATAGGACTTACCCGTTGCAAGTAAGTTTGTATTTGTTAAAAAGGACTGACCAATTGCAAGTAAGTTTGTATTTGTTAAATAGGACTGACCCATTGCAAGTAAGTTTGTATCTGTAAAAAAGGACCCACCCATTGCAAGTAAGTTTGTTTCTGTAAAAAGGACTGTCCCGTTGCAAGTAAGTTTGTTTCTGTAAAAAGGACTGTCCCGTCGCAAGTAAGTTTGTATTTGTTAAAAAGGACTAACCCGTTGCAAGTAACTTTGTATCTGTTAAAAAGGACTTACCCGTTGCAAGTAAGATTGTATCTGTTAAAAAGGACTGACCCATTGCAAGTAACTTTGTATCTGTTAAAAAAGGACCCACCCATTGCAAGAAAGTTTGTATCTGTAAAAAGGACCCACTCATTGCAAGAAAGTTTGTATCTGTAAAAAGGACTGACCCATTGCAAGTCAGTTTGTATCTGTTATAAAGGACCCACCCATTGCAAGTAAGTTTGTATCTGATATAAAGGACTTACCCGTTGCATGTAAGTTTGTGTCTGTTGAAAGGACTGTCCCGTTGCAAGTAAGTTTGTATCTGTTATAAAGGACTGTCCCGTTGCAAGTAAGTGTGTATCTGTTGAAAGGACTTACCCATTGCAAATAAGTTTGTATCTGTAAAAAGGACTGACCCATTGCAAGTAAGTTTGTATCTGTTTAAAAGGACTTACCTGTTGCAAGTAAGTTTGTATTTGTTAAAAAGGACTGACCAATTGCAAGTAAGTTTGTATTTGTTAAAAAGGACTGACCCATTGCAAGTAAGTTTGTATCTGTAAAAAGGACTGACCCATTGGAAGTAAGTTTGTATCTGTTATAAAGGACTTACCCGTTGCAAGTAAGTTTGTATCTGTAAAAAGGACTGACCCATTGCAAGTAAGTTTGTATTTGTTAAAAAGGACTGACCCATTGCAAGTAAGTTTGTATCTGTTATAAAGGACTGACCCATTGCAAGTAAGTTTGTATCTGTAAAAAAGGACCCACCCATTGCAAGTAAGTTTGTATTTGTTAAAAAGGACTAACCCGTTGCAAGTAACTTTGTATCTGTTAAAAAGGACTTACCCGTTGCAAGTAAGATTGTATCTGTTAAAAAGGACTAACCCGTTGCAAGTAACTTTGTATCTGTTAAAAAGGACTGACCCATTGCAAGTAAGTTTGTATCTGTTATAAAGGACTGACCCATTGCAAGTAAGTTTGTATCTGTAAAAAGGACTGACCCATTGGAAGTAAGTTTGTATCTGTTATAAAGGACTTACCCGTTGCAAGTAAGTTTGTATCTGTAAAAAGGACTGACCCATTGCAAGTAAGTTTGTATTTGTTAAAAAGGACTGACCCATTGCAAGTAAGTTTGTATCTGTTATAAAGGACTGACCCATTGCAAGTAAGTTTGTATCTGTAAAAAAGGACCCACCCATTGCAAGTAAGTTTGTATTTGTTAAAAAGGACTAACCCGTTGCAAGTAACTTTGTATCTGTTAAAAAGGACTTACCCGTTGCAAGTAAGTTTGTATCTGTAAAAAAGGACCCACCCATTGCAAGTAAGTTTGTATTTGTTAAAAAGGACTAACCCGTTGCAAGTAACTTTGTATCTGTTAAAAAGGACTTACCCGTTGCAAGTAAGATTGTATCTGTTAAAAAGGACTGACCCATTGCAAGTAAGTTTGTATCTGTTAAAAAAGGACCCACTCATTGCAAGAAAGTTTTTATCTGTAAAAAGGACCCACTCATTGCAAGAAAGTTTGTATCTGTAAAAAGGACCCACTCATTGCAAGAAAGTTTGTATCTGTAAAAAGGACCCACTGATTGCAAGTAAGTTTGTATCTGTAAAAAGGACTGACCCATTGCAAGTCAGTTTGTATCTGTTATAAAGGACCCACCCATTGCAAGTAAGTTTGTATCTGATATAAAGGACTTACCCGTTGCATGTAAGTTTGTGTCTGTTGAAAGGACTGTCCCGTTGCAAGTAAGTTTGTATCTGTTATAAAGGACTTACCCGTTGCAAGTAAGTTTGTATCTGTTGAAAGGACTTACCCATTGCAAGTAAGTTTGTATCTGTAAAAAGGACTAACCCATTGCAAGTAAGTTTGTATCTGTTAAAAAGGACTTACCCGTTGCAAGTAAGTTTGTATTTGTTAAAAAGGACTGACCCATTGCAAGTAAGTTTGTATTTGTTAAAAAGGACTGACCCATTGCAAGTAAGTTTGTATTTGTTAAAAAGGACTGACCCATTGCAAGTCAGTTTGTATCTGTTATAAAGGACTGTCCCGTTGCATGTAAGTTTGTATCTGTAAAAAGGACTGACCCATTGCAAGTAAGTTTAAATATGTACATGCTTTGACACAGTGCAGGTCAGCTTAAATCTGTTAAAGGTACTGACCCCATGAAGGTAATCTGGAGGCAGTTACAAGCGCTGGTCCACTGCAGGATAGCTTGAATCTGCTACAAGCGCTGGTCTACTGCAGGATAGCTTGAATTTGTTACAAACACTGGTCAACTTGAATCTATTATTAATGCACTTACACAAGTTCTGGTTAGTTTGAAACTTTGACGAGTACTGACCCTCTGCAGTATAGCATAATTCCTTTACAAGCATTTGTCTAGTGCAAGTTAGCTTGAGTATGGTACATGTACATGCCCACTGCAGGTTAGTCTAAATCCTTTACAAACACCGATCCTTTACATGTTAGTTTGAATTTGTAAAAAGATGGATTCCTTTACAAACATTGGTCCTCTGAAGGTTATATTGGATCTGTTACAAGCACGGACGGTCTGCATTTTAGAGTGAATCTTTTACAAGCACTAGCCCTGTGAAGGTTAGCGTGAATCTTTTACAAACACTGACCTTGTGTTGGTTAGCGTGAATCCTTTACAAGCACTGACCTTGTATTGGTTAGCGTGAATCTGTTACAAGCACTGACCCTCTGCTTTTAAGCGTGAACATGTTACAAGCAAGTGACCCTCTGCATTTAAGCGTGAATATGTTACAGCACTGACCCTCTGTATTTTAGCGTGAATGTGTTACAGCACTGACCCTCTGCATTTAAGCGTGAATATATTACAGCACTGACCCTCTGCATTTTAGCGTGAATATATTACAGCACTGACCCTCTGCATTTTAGCGTGAATGTGTTACAGCACTGACCCTCTGCATTAGGCGTGAATATATTACAGCACTGACTCTCTGCATTTTAGCGTGAATATATTACAACACTGACCCTCTGCATTTTAGCGTGAACATGTTACAGCACTGACCCTCTGCATTTTAGCGTGAATATGTTACAGCACTGACCCTCTGCATTTAAGCGTAAATATATAACAGCATTGACCCTCTGCATTTTAGCGTGAATATATTACAGCACTGACCCTCTGCATTTTAGCGTGATTATATTACAGCATTGACCCTCTGCATTTTAGCGTGATTATATTACAGCACTAACCTTCTGCATTTTAGCGTGAATATATACAGCACTAACTCTCTGCATTTTAGCGTGAATATATTACAGCACTGACCCTCTGCATTTAAGCGTGAATATATTACAGCACTGACTCTCTGCATTTAAGCGTGAATATGTTATAGCACTGACCCTCTGCATTTTAGCGTGAATATATTATAGCACTGACCTTCTTCATATTAGTGTGAATCTATTACAGCACTAACCCACTGCATTTTAGCGTGACTATATTATAGCACTGACCCTCTGCATTTTAGCGTGAATATATTACAGCATCGACCCTCTGCATTTTAGCGTGACTGTATTATAGCACTGACCCTCTGCGGGTAGCGTAAATCTGTAACAAGCACTTACCCTCTGCAGGTTAGCGGAAATCTATTGAATGTATTTAAATCTCTGACCCCTGAAGGTTAGCTTGAATCTGTTACAAGCACTTATCTTTTGTAGATCAGCTTAATCTGTTACATGCACTGTCCCAGTGCAGGTTGGCTTAATTCTGTTACAAATAGTGGCACTGTGTAGATCAGCTGGAATCTTTTACCATCACTGACCCAGTGCCGGCTAACTGAAATCGTTTACACTGATTAAGTTGATAATCTCGTTGTTTCAAATGTTGTTGATGACGATTATGATCATGATGGTGATAGAGACTATAATGATTATGCCTTTTTTGAAGTCTCTGTTGTTTATACAATGATAGTTATAATGAAAATAAGGCAAATAATAATGGTGTCGGCATTTTCATGTTTTTAAAAAGTATTGCTGTGCCTATATCTTCCAGTACGGCCAGGCTATGCCCGTAATTATGGCCGCGATGACAGAACGTGAGAAGGTTGCTGCTATTGACCTCGGCACGACGTTCTCGGGATGTGCATTTGCCGACCGAGAGGAAATCTTGAATGACCCAGAAAAGGTAAGAGGAGATTTTGATTATTAAACATCTTATTATTAACTTATTGAAATATTAAACAAGTACATTATTTCTTCATTCTTTGAAAATAAAATCCAATATAGATACGGCTCCGTACCGGTATGCGATATATAACGAATATCGAATATCGGTATTTTAGGTTCGACAGATATATCGGATTAAACGATTCTGTATCGATTATGAACAAAGTATATACAGAAGAAAGACACTGCTTATTTTTTCTGAAATCTTTTAGAATACTCGAAAGATAGTTCGAAATATACAGGTAGAGATAGACCGATTCAATTCTCCTTTCATTTTCCAATAGCCAGAAGTTGTGATACATTTATTTAGATTTGTCTGTACAAGACCGAGATAAAAGGTAGCTTTGTTTTTAATAGCAGTTGATCGTTCAGAACAGCATTTTCTTATTCTCTGCAATTATTGTTAGCTTCAGGAAGTTAAACTACAATATAGTAAGTCTTTGATCGGTAAAGCACTTTTAGGTATTGCTAATTAATATTAAAATGGTTGCTTTTGAAAACTTGTAATCTCTGTGTAAGGAATTACAGTTGCAGTCGGACAATGTTTATTGCAAAAAGAAATCCATTGTAGATTTTGGCTCAGATATTTCTTAAAAAATGAACTATCCCATGTTTATTGACAACATCTTTGGCTATCGAGACTTAGGTTAATCGACTGCATTGCTGTCATCACGAGATTGTGAAACGATGACGAGAAAGCCAGTAATAATCGTTTAGTTATATGGCTTCTTTACATTGTCCGAAAGAATAAATTTCACATTTTTATCTTTGTTTAGATATAAATCTAAGAAGTTATTTCAGAAGAAAATGCTTTGATTTGTTTAATTTTACTTTTTGTCCGAAACATTTTGACACTTAACTGTCCCGGTCTCCCAATCAAGATAGGCTCATAGTTATCATCCATAGGGTACTCGGAGCAAATTAAATTTCTCAGCCAATATACATTCAGCATTTACAGTAGCGAAACTGGTAGCAGAAGCATTATTTATTAGCGACATGCAGATATATGTGCATTTTTCGGTAATTTGCGGAACTTCCATTTCACGAAAGTTTTGGTACACTCAGTATAAATTCATCACCAAACTACAAGAAATGGAGAAAATCATTTTTGATTTAGCGATACACTTCCGATGTTTCGAATCATACATGCCACACCAAATGCAGTCGTGTTTTGGTATCTAATATTTATGGGAACAGTACTTTGCAGTATATCCACTAGTACATCTCCTATTTACGTACATGTTATACTTATTTGTAAGCATACAGGCTCACAGTAATAGGCAAACAATCAATAATGCATTTTTTGTCTTAAGTCGCCAAATTGTTATAAGTAGCGAATTTTAGGCTGCCCCTTGGATGCCTGCTTAATACAAGTTTGACTTTAATTATAAACTGGTTAAAGTAGAGAAATTATCGTTATACATTTTGAACCGAAGTGACATGTGTAATGCATTATCTATATTTGCTAATTTTATTATTAAATTTAAATTGCCAATACCTTATATGGAAGCTCAGGCCGGGTAACTGTTGCTTATTTTAGATAACTGTTGTGGACCTGAATGGCAATGCATCGAGACGACTTATTTCACAAAAGACTCCTACCAGCATTCTTTTCGACAAAGATATGCAATTTATGGCTTTCGGACATGATGCCGAAGAACAGTATGCACAATTACAGTGTGAAGGAAAGGATATGGACGTCTACATGTTTAAATGGTTCAAAATGATGCTGTACCACGAACAAGCAAGTACTGTTTTATATCAAGACCATAATAATAATAATTGTAATAATAACTTGATCAACCTGAACATAATTTTTTTCAGTAAATTGTTTTGCTTTTTGTTATTATAAAAAGCATTTTATACAGACTTGTATATTGCTAATCAGAAATTAATTGCTTAATCAAGATTAAAGTGACAATTATATCAATTCATAGCCTCTCTTATCTAGGCAGTACATTTATTGTAAAAAATTAGTCATGTATGGCTTCAGAACGGAGGTTCTTCTGTTGCTGAATACTGTGCCTTAATGGCCTTGTAATGCGAATGTTTTAATGCACAAACGTGTAAAATATAACATTTTTTCTTCTCACCAACAAAAAGAAAAAAGAATATAAAAAATTAAATAAAATAAATAAAAATACATAAAATCAATAAAAATTAGAACATCAAATCCGGTATTTCGTCGGGCATTCCAGTTAAACACGCTGAAAGTAGACGATCTCGTCGGTGTTTTTCCGACGCGAGGTAAATTCCAGACTTGTGCTGTTGCATCCTACGAGTTAATGATCTTCATTGTCTTTCCTAATAAGACAAAGATTGTCTTCACCTCTTTCGAACTGGTCTTCCGATTGTTACTTGTTTGTTATAAATTGTGTTTTTTTTTAAA
This sequence comes from Sinonovacula constricta, assembly GCA_007844125.1. Taxonomy (NCBI): domain Eukaryota; kingdom Metazoa; phylum Mollusca; class Bivalvia; order Cardiida; family Solecurtidae; genus Sinonovacula; species Sinonovacula constricta. Next base: position 62,094,203 of record CM017558.1, on the reverse strand, counting down.
TATTGTTTTACGAATTAACGTAAAAGTAAATGCGGGTCACGGGATAATACGAACACTTACATGTACGTAACTGATCGGAACATTTCGGGATTCGACCGATGTAATTTATATCTCCCCGATGTTAAAAGATTTTATTAATTTCATGATTTTTTATTAACTCATTTGAAATAATTATAACAACTATGGACAAACAGACATTATATATGTCCTATAATGTATGTGAAACGTTTTTACACCAAATCTGAGGATGAAATAATTCCGAATCATATATATAACTTTAAATGTGTGTTGACTCTGACTCTCTGAGTACATATTTTAACATCTTGTCAACCTTTGCTCTAGGTTGATTTACTAAGGACACATTACATTCCTTTTTCTAATCAGAAGTCATTGTCATATGCCATACATGATGTGTTAAAATCACACATCCAATTAGGTGACGAGTCACGGCTGATCAAGTATGAACAACATATTCCGTTAGAGTGAAGAAGTGACAACTCTGACCAGGTGTAGTCGCTATTACCGGGGATTGGAAAAAGTAAGCTGGATGACTGGTTCTGAAATAAGTGTCCCAGGTCCCGGTTAACGAGGTAGTTCACTCTCCGTGGTTCGGGGACAATAGAATATATAAAACAAACGGTTCTGAAGAAAAGTGTCCCTATTAGCGGCATGACCCACTTAGTGAGATGGTCATCTAGCAAGGTTTTTACTATATATTTACACACGTTACGTACAAGGCAAACAATGGAAATGTCTTCGCTACAAACTGTTCTGCTGCATTGTTAAATTGTTATTCAAAACACTTGTTATTTCTACACTTTAAAACATTGCTTACTGTTGTCTATAATCAGCTGAATATTAATTGTGTTCCACATTTTTTTGTCAACACGAATCTATATCAGCTTCAAAATACCCCCGGTAACTTTAATAAAAATGCTTTCAGGACACCCGAAACGTCCTTAGCTATTCATTAAAATCATCTTGAAACTGGACTATATATACGAAACAAAATGACTAATTACACAAACAAAATGTAAAAGATGTCTATTTGTATAGAAGCTGTCAAAGAGCACGAAAATCAGAGATGTCCATGGGCGAGCCTTTGCTGCCTTCGATGTTTTCTCCCACTGTCTTGCCTTTCTGAGGCAGAAGCTGCTGCAAGCTATCAAAGTAGATGACTCGCGTATCCACTGGGTACTCACGGTGCCTGCAATTTGGAGCGAGAATGCCAAACAGTTCATGAGACAGACAGCATTAAAGGTAGGCCAGGAAACAAACAGATAGACCAGGATTGCTGGTCTTACAAGAGGCGCCGAACTGATTGTGAATGGAAATTATATTCTTTGTCTTTGCAGCTTCTCGTTTCTGGCCAAGCAACATAAACTTGGAGCACATGTCGCTTCTGACAATTTCCGATATATAAACTTCTAAAGACATGATATATAAAATAATTCTTTTCACAGAATAGGACGTTCAATATTTATCTCGCTGTTTGCATTGTTTTCGTTATAGTTAACATTCGCCATTTCAGTATAAGTTCGCCTACATGATTGTACTTCTGCTATTTGTCCAAGGTTAAACTCGATTTTATTTTCTTGCCACGTGCATCTAAGTGCAGTTGCGTACAAACATAACTGAATTGCTCTAATTGGAGGAAATTAAATGTTTCTAATGTGTTTCCTGCTACCAATGTGACTATGTTTTGTAAGAGAGCATACTGCCAAAGATTATTCACTCACGAGGAAAATAGTATCCAACATACCAATAGCACATTTATAAAAGTGTAATTTCTGATAGTATCTATGTTAAACATGATTATAAGAACTGTCGATACTGATAAAGCATATCATTGATTTGCCATACAGGCAGGGTTCAATAGCGAAAGACTCTCTCTAGCCTTGGAGCCAGAAGCCGCTTCCATATTTTGCAAGAACATCCCTCGAATAAAGATCCTTTCGTCTGGCACTAGTGAAGTCGGTCGATTCTCGGCAGGAGACAAGTACATTGTGTTGGATATCGGAGGTATGTCCGATTAACAATCGTATCTATTTAGATCCATCTAATACATTTAAGTTCTAAACAGCACACTAAGCAGATGGTCAATAATGATTTACTTTAAAGATTTATTTAAAGTATTATCTTTCACGGTGCACTTGCATAACGTAGCCATTCAGGACTTGAAGAGTTACTTGCATAGAATACATATTCTACAATAGAAAAACAAACGGCCTAATGGCAAGCTGTAACTATAATACATTTCTTAACTTCTCAGGTGGCACTACTGATATAACCGTGCACGAAATCTTGAAGAACGGAAACATCAAAGAGCTCGTTTCGGCAAATGGTGGAGACTGGGGCGGCAGATCCATTGATAAAGCATTTGAAAACCTTCTGGAATATCTAATTGGTGCAGATGTTATGGAGATCATTGGTAATCGTTTTGCAGAAGATAAGTTCCGCCTGCATCAAGAGTTCGAAATCACTAAAAGGACCGTCGGTTCAACAAGGACCGGATGGGTAAAAATCAAACTGCCCCAAATCATCTTTGAGCAATTCCAAGAAATGAACAAGAAGTCATTGGACTCCATCAACGGCACAGACAAATGTCAAGACGGAACCATTCAGATAAAATCAGTCAATCTCTTAATTGATGCTGAACGTTTCAAAAAGCTTTTTAAGCCAACAAGTGACCACATTATGGAACGTGTGAGATGCATCAGAATGGAACTCAACGACGATGATTTAAAGAAAGTTTTGTTAGTTGGTGGCTTTGGTGAGTCTACACTAATACATGAGGAACTGCAAAGAAATTTCCCAGATATGACGATTATAGTTCCCGAAGATGCCGGATTGGCCGTACTGAAAGGGGCTGTATTGTTCGGCTTCAACCAGGGTTTGATCAACTACCGTGTCTGTAGAAAGACTTACGGCATCCAGACATACAAACACTTCGAACCAGCCATGGATTCACCAGACCGCAGGCTGGTCATCGGGCGAACGGTACTATGCAAGAATTCTTTTGATATTCATGCGCACAAAAACGAAGAGTTCGAAGTAGATGAATTCGCTCAAATCCATGAGTATGTCCCTTCCGATCCTGGAAAGCAAACAATGTCACTAAATGTGCTTGCATCGGACGAAGAATGGCCAAGGTACGCAGACTCCCCTGGTGTTGTCACGATTGGCCAGATCCTCATCGAGCTAGAGGATAGTGATGTGAACAACCCGAAGCCGATAGAAGTACAGATGCAGTTCGGGAGAACGGAACTTGGTGTGGTCGCCAAGGAAAAACATACAGGAGAGGAAACTAAGGCGACCTATAATTTTCTGGAACATAACTCAGCATAATGAAATGAAATACATTCTGAAAAAGCTTACTGTTTGGTAAGTGAACCGCTCCTTGATCTTATTTTTGAGAAACCAATCACATACATTTAACTCATGTTATTTGTAATAAGGATTAACAAATACTAAAACTCTAATCAGGTTCGTTTACTAATTATGTTTACAATTAAATTTAAGGAGTTACTATGATATTTATGCTCTCGATAAATTAGCTTTTCTTTTGTCCTAACAGATACACGAAAATATGCATTTTAAAATAATTATTTGATTTATAAATATATAATGTATCTTTTGCGCATTGCAAACGGCATCTACGTATGACACACACCTGTATGGAATAATATGTTTATAATTTTGTAGCAAAGTGAACTCTCACTGGACCTGGTAGCGCAATCGGTAGAGCCTCGGCTCCTTGTACTGGAGGCCGCGGGTTCGACCCGGACCGTGACATACCAAAGTCCTTAAAAATGGTAATGGTAAAGCTCCCCTGCTAACGCTCAAGCAAATGTCAGGGTAGTTCCACGATTAGTTGAACCAGTGTCAGGATAATATGACTGGGTGTGGTATCATGCCAGGTGCATGCTATACAAAGTGAAGACGGCACTATATCTGCTGCAAGAGGACATTGTCTCCAGAGAACTGAAATATTGTTGGTGGGACGATAGACCCAATAAACAGACAAAGTGAACTCCAATTGACGTACATATGTTTTCACGCTATACTTATTGATGGAGCAATAGCAATCAGTAAATGACGAGCTTTTCTCATAGAATAATAAAAACACGTTATCAGTCTGCACGCAATTGTGTATTATTCTTGTGAACAAACATACCGGTAATAACCTATGTACCCACCCAAATTAAAAATATAACTGCACTTTATAAAACATACTTGATTGATTTATACAGTTTTTACGATGCCAATACCTTTAGATCACCATCTGAATAAACTCCATGTCTGTCTGTCTTAATGCACATTAATAATTATCACTGAACTTAACAGCTTACTGTGTGTACGATTTTTGGTAACACTTTTGATAATTATGTCTGTTAAAAATTATGTTTTGTTCAAATTGTTCAAATCTAATTCATTCTTCTACATGTTTCTTTTCTTTAGGTATGCAAATAGTTATAACAGAATACAAACAAGAAAAGAGCAGTATTTACCCGTCTCATCTATTCCGACTGACGATAGCCTACGGGAATATGTTGTGATAAGTTTCCATCTTCAGTCTACCGTCGAGTGGCCACATACGCATGGTACTACCACAATGCGACACTTACTTATCAGCACAGCTATAATTCATCTTGACCCTTGTGCTGTGACTTTTGGGCCAGTCTACTGTCACCATATAAGTAATCAAGCAGAAAAATAACGGACGATTTCTTTACGAACGGCAGATTTAAAGCAACGCACTGTATAGGTAACCTGCACGACATATCCATTTTTCTAGAGTATTCTAGTGTTTTTCGCATGAGACTATTGGCCACTTATTGTGTCATTTTGTAGGGATGACTAATTCTTTTATTATACGTTTATTTTTGAAATTTTGATTTTATATTATATGTTTGTTTCATTGGTAATAATGATTTTACTAATTTTTTCATGTGCATATTTTATAAAATTTTAATTATAGTTGATTTTTCAAATTATCATTTCACAATAAGGAAGTATGAGCATTGCACAATAGAGCAAAATTTGAAAAAGCAAAGGAGAAAGATACTCACACAAATCACACTCGCCAGATGCATCTGTCTCAGAGTTAGCCGTGTCTGTAGGAGATTTTGGTTCCTCTGAGCTGGAACCATCTGCTAGTGACATGACAAACTGGTTAGGCATCTCATATGCTGCGTTGCCCAACAACCAATTGGTTTAGTATATTGCTTTAACGTGGTCAATGCACTTTTCCTATTCTGCGACTGATATGCATTTCAGTCTGCTGTCAATAAGGCATCGCATTTATACCGTACACATATTATACGCACAAACGTGCAAAAGAGTGTATATCGGGGGACTACGAACAAACGACCCAAATCAGAATATGAAAATATGGGCCTCTTAGCCCACTGGCCTTTTTTCACTTGACAACATTCACCATTTGCTAGCAAGATTTATTATCAGTGATACATGGTTCCACCCCTTTTACTTGGACCAATCCAAATTATGTAAATATTGCATGACTCAGTACTCGTTGTTGACCAACAGAACAGCATCATTCAAGAGATGAACTTACCACAACCCCTCCACTCGCTCCTCTTTCTCCTTGGCTCTGTCTGTAGAGTAAGGTCTATTGTATAATTGTTAAATATTGTTATTTTTAACCCTTTCATCCTTTCGCTTTTGTACCAAGGAGGAATTGCACTTTTCGCTGGCAATATTTGCAACATGTCTGTAATATGACAATGTACACTTTTGTTTGATCCTTGCATGTTTTCCGGTTTCATATATTAACAAGAAAAAAACAATGAACAGTGTCAACCTATATGCCTATGTTTATCCAAAGACATTATTGACTTTTACTTTTGATGTTGTTAATTGCCAATGCTATGTTTTGGTATACAAATGCCTCATCTGTTTCTCCATCTTCTCACCTATTCTCTCTCTCCCCATTCTCTCCCTCCCTCTCTGTCTATCTTAAAATATATCACTCACAGAAATGGTCTCCTTGTCATTGGACATGCATCGTTTATTTGTTATTGTTTCACTGTACTATCCGCTCTTTCGGAACTCGAATGTGTTTTGTCTTATGTTTGTTTCCATATCTTTGTAAATTGACATTAATGTGTATAAATAAAGCTGATTATTTAATTTATCATATTTTGATTAACTACTACAATTAACTGCTGGCCGATAACGAGTCTATTTTTATTCTTGCAGGAATACTACTACTGTGATTCCTTACAAAGCCCACTAACAAACTTGAAGATTATCTCGAGTGCTGTACGATTTACTACAATATTCAATCATAAATTTCTTAAAATAATACTGGCATAATATTTATATATGATAAATGGTGAAATATGTATTGAAATAAAGACACTCACTTAGGTAATTATTGATAAAACCAATAAATAATAACAGTTGTTAACGTGAAATAACACAAACTATACATTGAAACAAAAACAAAAAAACAACAACCTGAAACAGACATCGACCGAAGGAAAAATGTCAAAAATGACAATTTTGGCAGTAATCTGTATTCAATGATACTCAGAAAACACACAAATGAATGATGACAAGAAACGGTTAACAACAAGCATGCATGCATGCACACAACGATTGTGTGTGTGTGCATGTTTGTATAAATAAGCAAACAGTGGGACGATAGTACCAAAGAACATTACTAGCTGATTATTTGGTGCAATGTAGATCGTTCTTAACATCACAAACGAACATGCATCCATTGTTTCTATGTATACTCTTCACGCCTAGTACATGCACACATGCATACGATTTTAATACCATAACGAAACCCTGTCAGAGTTGACAGAATGCAACAATTAACATGCATGAAAACACAGGTATTGACAGGACACAAAACACTCCCAAACTCTGTACAACAAATGGTTCTTTCAACAACAACAAAACAAACACGTACAAATTGCGGTTGGTCAAGAGGTGAAAAGGAGTGATATTTTAACAATTATTTCAGATGAATATGCATGCCATTTTTAAAATTTACTGTTTTTATTTTAAAAACAAGTGAAAAAACAACAACGTATTCTGAACAATGCTTACATTGTACCAGATTAGTTATATTAATGAAAGCTATATACTAGTAGGAAAATGTCCAGAAACCATAAGAACTGCTGATATTGACAACCAAGTTTATACAAAGCATGTTCTTTACCATTACCACACTCGTAATATCTAAACCTGCCGCAATAGCTCAAGTGGTTGAGCGTCTGCTTGCAAATCGGGAGGTCGCGGGTTCAAACCCAGGCCGGGTCAAACCAAAGACTTTAAAGTTGGTAGTAGTGGCTTCCTTCCTAATGCTCGGGGCTAAGGGGACAGCATTACACCTGATTTGTCGGTGTCAGTATAATGGACAGGCCGGGTTCAGTCCCTGGGCGGGTTCAGTCCCTGGGCACTTCATAAGTGCCACTGTGCTATAATGATAGAAATGTCTCTGCACAGTATCGGCAAAAATGCCGGCAAATCCCCCTCCCTAATATTTGACGCACGTATCATACATATAGACGCATCTGCTTTTAATTTTTGATAAGCTAAACAAATTACAAACGATAATGCATATCACATTTTTAAAATTACATTTGCATTCAATGTATGTACACAGATGCGCATACATTAATGTCATTATTTTGATATATTAAATATGTCCAAAAGCTTGTGATCTGTCAATAGGTTAGACAGTTTATCGGAAGGCAATGATTGTGTTTTTACAAATAAATTTATACGAGACAGGAATAAACGCTTTCTGTATATATGACTTCATAGAAACCTAATCATTTATAATAATGATATATATATCAATGGCAAATTGTAGCAAAATTATACATATTGAATAATAATCAATGCATTAATACATTAAAGGTTGACATGCAAAAAATACTCAAAAAAATATAAACAGCAAATAGTGCCTAAGATTTGATTAAAAGACAATGAAAACATTGTAAGATGGTTATTAAGATGCTTTAACACTTATCACAAATGCACATGTGTCTCATTTTAGATACACTGTCATGCTTTCAACCTAGGTATGTATATAGTTTTAATTACCTTAATAAAACCGCAAAGAGTTAAAAAAAATGGTGTCATATATTAATTTTTAATGTCTGAAATATGTTGACCGACAAAAGATTAGAATGTTTATTGCAATGTAAGCTAAAGAGTTATGACACAAACATGTAATAGAGATGACACAAACATGAAATAGAGATGAGACAAACATGAAATAGAGATGAGACAAACATGAAATAGAGATGAGACAAACATGAAATAGAGATGAGTGAAATAGAGATGAGACAAACATAAAATAGAGATTACACACACATGAAATAAAGATGACACAAGCATGAAATAGAGATGACACAAACATGAAATAGAGATGACACAAACATGAAATAGAAATGACACAAACATGAAATAGAGATGAGACAGATATGAGGAGCAAAGGAGATTCAATATACTAACATCTATCTGAAATCTGAACATTTATTTATGCCAAGGTTTTTACACGCTTTAAAGATTTATTTGCTATATGACGCGTAGAATTGAACAACTTAAAAAACTCTGACCCATTGCAACTCAGCTGCCAGTCAAATGCATGTGACGTAGACCTAAAGTCCATGATAGGGTAACTTAGGATTCCGCATAGAATTAAGATTCCACTTCTTATTGACCTTTTCCATGAATAAACATTTTTTTTGCAGAAAATCCCAAGCATTTTAATACATACAAGTTCAATTTACCCGTAACCCCCGGCTACCAAATACAGCAACAGGTCACCAAATACACGCATAGTTTATGTTATTTTAAACCTGGTGTCAGACAGTTTGCGTAGATCTTATTCATGTAAAAACATATTACCCCTGTACTGGGAATTTGTGTATAACTGTTGCATAAATTAACACTTTAGTTTAACTAAAGACTTTTTTAAAACCCTACATCAAGTGATCTTTTAGTTTCTGACTTTCAGAGTTAACTAAATAGCCACTGTGTGCTATGCAGTCGTATAGGACAATAGCAACACCCCTGGCGGACATGATTTTTGACAGTTCAATTTTTTAACAATATTGAAAGAGGGATTGTCGACGCAAGATACTTGAAAATAAACAACCAAGGCTCTCTGCCTTGTTATTTCTAAAAAAAAAAAAACGATTTTCAAGGTTGTGCCTTATATGGTAAATGCCACTCCCCCCTGGGGGCCTTATTTTCTGATTGATGATTTTTTAAACAACATTATACCAAATATCAAAATCTAGCTTCTGTAGTTTCTCACAAGAAAAGTCTACAATATAGAGATATATGACCTACGTAGCAACGCGGGAAAGTGGCCACGCCTAAGGCGGTCATGCTTTTTGAAGGATCAAAATTCTTACTTAGAATGACTTTTTGTTTTCTCTACCTACTGAAGCTTATTATTACCCATCACGCTTATTCATAGCATTGGACAGACTGGACATTTATAGCGATTATTTCCATGATTTGAGAAAATCTAACAATTTAGATAGTGTTCGAATCTGTCATCATTTAGACAAAGATATTAGTAAATGCAGCAATTATGCCCACGTTTTGGAAAACATGACTATGGTTTGATTAATACTATTTGATATAGGCAAACGATTGGTCACCACCTTTATCACTAACTTCATGGTTTTACAACATCACATCTTACTGATAAAGACTGAGCAGCTGCTCATCAGAACATACTTTCACTCGAACATTTATTTTACTAAAAACATGAGTCTTAACAGTTTTATTATGGCCATGCTCCCTTAAAAACAACAACACTCTTTTATTTGCGTTATTTGAGTTCTAATGATACATCCAATTTACCATGTACAGCTACTACACTGTAATACAAAGTGTAATTTGAAGGACCGTTTTAGGAAAAGATAGTTTGTAATTAGGCTGTACTTTCGTTTTCGATGTCATGTGTTTTGATTTCTCATATCCGGCGATAAGCCCAAACCATTTGGTATTAGATTTGTCCTGTTTTACTAGAGCCTTGGTCTTTGTCGGTCAACACAACAGAGAAAGGCAAATCTGATCGCTAGTACAGTATGTTTCCACAGTCTTATTTGATTCGTTAAATTTTTATGCTTTGTTTTACTTTTTTATCAGTATAAACAGTGTAACAATAATAATAATATGTATGTTTCGATATGGAAAAGGGTGTCATGTCGTGATTGGATAACATGATAGAAGCAGACATCCCAGCGATATGCGACAAAATATAGGAAGATATTTTTTGTGTTTGTGTTTTATGTTTTGTTACATCGCACCGACACAATTATGATCATAGCGGCGCCCAGCTACTTACTGGTAGAGGAAGACCCCCAGACTTATCTCTGGGTAGAACCACTGGCGCACCGCAGGTTAGTTGGAAAACTTCCCGACACATGAAAGTTCTCACCCTGACCGAGACTCGAACCCATGCCGTGAGGGGCTGAGGAGTTTCCAAGTCAGCGATTCTTACCGCTCGGCCACGGGCGCCACCATTTTTCTGTTTTGTGTGTGAGAGAGTAAACAGGGAATAGGTTAAACACGAGTTATTATTGTTATAGATCGTTGTAATACGGTCACTGGCTCTTATTATCTAACGGTGCTCGTCAGATCATTTGTTATCTTAAGTTACATTTATAGTCTCTGGTCTTTGTAAGCCGCGTGTGTATGTGTGCGTGTGTTTGTGCGCGTGTGTGTGTGTGCGCGCGCGCGCGCGTGTGTGTGAGGGGAGGGGGTTAGGGAGGTGGATGGTGGGTGGGGGAGACGGGTTACATTGAAACAATGCTAACTTCCCTTACAACATAGCCATGACGATTCATACGATTCATGACGATTATCATCGATGACGTTCATGTTCATTAGTCTTTTTATTTTAATATATGTGTGTGTGTTTGTTGTACGTTCACATAATAGAGGTGATAAATAAAATATACTGACGATGATATTATGATATTAAGATAATTATCATTTCTATGATAAATTGTAACATAGTAAGGCAGCATAATCTTACACTTGGTGTAAAGGTGCTAAAATAAAATGTTAAGTAAGCAAATGGTAAATTGTATACAATAAAACATTCAGCTTAAAGCCACCGATTTGTCATTGTTTCTGCTAGTGGGGCACAGTCTATATACGAGTACTATGAAGAAATGTGTTTATGTCGCAAAGAGGGACATTACCATGTTATCCTGCCTATTATAACGTGGGTTCAACCTAAAGAAAATAGTTTCAGAGGCTGTAGATAGATTTAATTGAAAATTATTTCTTATTACAATGTACATTTCTTATTTATTTATAGGCTCACTGAATGATCCATATTATTCACGATACTTTATTGCACAATGAAACTTATTACCTTGTTTAAAAGATATTTCTCGTTTAACTTCTATGTTAAGACCGTATTATCTGTTTTATCTGCCCAAACTGCCCCACGGATGATAAAACTGTATATATGTATGTATCTGAAGTAAACCTTGTTTACATTGGCTTGATAACAATGATAAAGTGATATCAGTAGACGACTCTGTAAACATTTTAAATTGTCGCAAATATAGTATGCGAAAGTACCCACCTAGAAGGTGATATTATCCTGCACAAAACCTCATATGTTTTCAACATTTGTTATAACGCTGAAACAAATATTTAACAATATTAATTTTGGACTTTAAAATGATTTAAAGATAAATAGAAATTATGATAATAAAGGCAATAACTATGTTTAAAATCATATCTCCTGCACAGTTTAAATGTTAAAAATGTTTACTCAACTGGATAATTTTTTAAAAATTATTTAATAAAAAAAACTTGATTTTGTTATACTGCACATCTTATATGTATATTTGGTTACACGAAGGGATATAGCAATGCACCGATCCAAGGACCTATTACGGGAAAATAATTAAAATACATAGTTTGCTTGAGAAAAAACAACACATTTCAGCGATATTTAAGGTTGGGTCAGGTTAATTTGTTGAAGGCTATTCCGGGAAATGAATCTTGCATTACATCATAATCATTTGGACTCATATCTGTTACAAGTTCTGACTCACCACAGGTTATATGAATCTGTTGTAAGCTCTGACCTGCTGTATGTTAACTGGAATCTGTTAAAAGCAATGACCTACTGCAAGTAAGTTTGTATATATAAAAAGGGATCTAACCTGTTACATCCACTGACCGAGTGCGGTTTATCTTGAATCTGTTACAGGCACTGACCTATTGCGGGTAAGCTTAAATGTTACAAGCACTGAACCAGTGCATGTTAACTTGAATATGTAACAAGCACTCAACTAGTGCGGGTTACCTTGTATCTGTTACAAGCACTGACCCAGTGCGGGTTATCTTGTATCTGTTACAGGCACTGACCCAGTGCGGGTAAGCTTGAATCTGATTCTGTGTAGATCAGCGGAATCTGTTACAAGCACTGACCCAGTGCGGGTTATCTTATATCTGTTACAAGCACTGACCCAGTGTCGGGTTATCTTGTATCTGTTACAAGCACTCACCCAGTGCGGGTTACCTTGTATCTGTTACAGGCACTGACCCAGTGCGGGTTATCTTGTATCTGTTACAGGCACTGCCCCAGTGCGGTTTATCTTGAATCTGTTACAAGTACTGACCTAGTGCGGGTTATTTTGTATCCGTTACAAGCACTGACCCAGTGCGGGTTACCTTGAATCTGATTCTGTGTAGATCAGCGGAATCTGGTACAAGCACTGACACAGTGCGGGTTAACTTGTATCTGTTACAGGCACTGACCCAGTGCGGGTTATCCTGTATCTGTTACAGGCACTGACCCAGTGCGGGTTAGCTTGAATCTGATTCTGTGTAGAACAGCGGAATCTGTTACAAGCACTGACCCAGTGCGGGTTATCATGTATCTGTTAAAGGCACTGACCCAGTGCGGGTTATCTTGTATCTGTTACAAGCACTGACCCAGTGCGGGTTATCTTGTATCTGTTACAGGCACTGACCTAGCCCGGGTTATCTTGTATCTGTTACAAGCACTGACCCAGTGCGGGTTATCTTGTATCTGTTACAAGCACTGACCCAATGCGGGTTATCTTGTATCTGTTACAGGCAATGACCCAGTGCGGGTTATCTTGTATCTGTTACAGGCACTGACTCAGTGCGGGTTACCTTGTATCTGTTACATGCACTGACCTAGTGCGGGTTATCTTGTATCTGTTAAAAGCACTGACCCAGTGCGGGTTATCTTGTATCTGTTACAAGCACTGACCATGTGCGGGTTATTTTATATCTGTTACAAGCACTGACCCAGTGCGGGTTATCTTGTATCTGTTACAAGCACTGACCCAGTGCGGGTTATCTTGTTTCTGTTACAGGCACTGACCCAGTGCGGGTTATCTTATATCTATTACAGGCACTTACCCAGTGCGGGTTATCTTGTATCTGTTACAAGCACTGACCCAGTGCGGGTTAACTTGTACCTTTTACAGGCACTGCCCCAGTGCGGGTTACCTTGTATCTGTTACAAGCACTGGCCCAGTGCGGGTTATCTTGTATCTTTTACAAGCACTGACCCAGTGCAGGTCATCTTGTATCTGTTACAGGCACTGACCCAGTGCGGGTTAGCTTGAATCTGATTCTGTGTAGATCAGCGGAATCTGTTACAAGCACTGACCCAGTGCGGGTCAGCTAGAATTTGTTACAATGATTACTGTGATAATATCGTTGTTTCCAATGTTGTTGATGATACATCATCGTCACTGCATTTTAGCGTGAATATATTACAGCACTGACTCTCTGCATTTTAGCGTGAATATATTACAGCACTGACCCTTGGCATTTTAGCGTGAATATATTACAGCACTGACCCTCTGCATTTTAGCGTGAATATATTACAGCACTGACCCTCTGCATTTTAGCGTGAATATATTATAGCACTGACCCTCTGCATTTTAGCGTGAATATATTACAGCACCGACCCTATGCATTTTAGCGTGACTACTCGTATAATTATTATAGCATTGACCCTCTGCGGGTAGCGTAAATCTGTTACAAGCAGTAACCCCCTGCAGGTTAGCGGAAATCTATTGAATGTAATTAAGTCTCTGACCCCTGAAGGTTAGCTTGAATCTGTTACAAGCATTTATCTTTTGTAGATCAGCTTAATCTGTTATATGCACTGTCCCAGTGCAGGTTAGCTTGAGTCTGTTACAAATAGTGGCACTGTGTAGATTAGCTGGAATCTTTTACCATCACTGACCCAGTGCCGGCTAACTGAAATCGTTTACACTGATTAAGTTGTTAATCTCGTTGTTTCAAATGTTGTTGATGACGATTATGATCATGATGGTGATAGAGACTATAATGATTATGCCTTTTTTGAAGTCTCTGCTGTTTATACAATGAGAATTATAATGAAAATAAGGCAAATAATAATGGTGTCGGCATTTTCATGTTTTTAAAAAGTATTGCTGTGACTGTATCTTCCAGTACGGCCAGTCTATGCCCGTAATTATGGCCGCGATGACAGAACGTGAGAAGGTTGCTGCTATTGACCTCGGCACGACGTTCTCGGGATGTGCATTTGCCGACCGAGAGGAAATCTTGAATGACCCAGAAAAGGTAAGAGGAGATTTTGATTATTAAACATCTAATTATTAACTTATTGAAATATTAAACAAGTACATTATTTCTTCATTCTTTGAAAATAAAATCCAATATAGATACGGCTCCGTACCGGTATGCGATATATAACGAATATCGAATATCGGTATTTTAGGTTCGACAGATATATCGGATTAAACGATTCTGTATCGATCATGAACAAAGTATATACAGAAGAAAGACACTGCTTATTTTTTTCTGAAATCTTTTAGAATACTCGAAAGATAGTTCGAAATATACAGGTTGAGATAGACCGATTCAATTCTCCTTTCATTTTCCAATAACCAGAAGTTGTGATACATTTATTTAGATTTGTCTGTACAAGACCGAGATAAAAGGTAGCTTTGTTTTTAATAGCAGTTGATCGTTCAGAACAGCATTTTCTTATTCTCTGCAATTATTGTTAGCTTCAGGAAGTTAAACTACAATATAGTAAGTCTTTGATCGGTAAAGCACTTTTGGGTATAGCTAATTAATATTAAAATGGCTGCTTTTGAAAACTTGTAATCTCTGTGTAAGGAATTACAGTTGCAGTCGAACAATGTTTATTGCAAAAAGAAATCCATTGTAGATTTTGGCTCAGATATTTCTTAAAAAATGAACTATCCCATGTTTATTGACAACATCTTTGGCTATCGAGACTTAGATTAATCGACTGCATTGATGTCATCACGAGATTGTGAAACGATGACGAGAAAGCCAGTAATAATCGTTTAGTTATATGGCTTCTTTACATTGTCCGAGAGAATAAATTTCACATTTTTATCTTTGTTTAGATATAAATCTAAGAAGTTATTTCAGAAGAAAATGCTTTGATTTGTTTAATTTTACTTTTTGTCCGAAACATTTTGACACTTAACTGTCCCGGTCTCCCAATCAAGATAGGCTCATAGTTATCATCCATAGGGTACTCGGAGCAAATTAAATTTCTCAGCCAATATACATTCAGCATTTACAGTAGCGAAACTGGTAGCAGAAGCATTATTTATTAGCGACATGCAGATATATGTGCATTTTTCGGTAATTTGCGGAACTTCCATTTCACGAAAGTTTTGGTACACTCAGTATAAATTCATCACCAAACTACAAGAAATGGAGAAAATCATTTTTGATTTAGCGATACACTTCCGATGTTTCGAATCATACATGCCACACCAAATGCAGTCGTGTTTTGGTATCTAATATTTATGGGAACAGTACTTTGCAGTATATCCACTAGTACATCTCCTATTTACGTACATGTTATACTTATTTGTAAGCATACAGGCTCACAGTAATAGGCAAACAATCAATAATGCATTTTTTGTCTTAAGTCGCCAAATTGTTATAAGTAGCGAATTTTAGGCTGCCCCTTGGATGCCTGCTTAATACAAGTTTGACTTTAATTATAAACTGGTTAAAGTAGAGAAATTATCGTTATACATTTTGAACCGAAGTGACATGTGTAATGCATTATCTATATTTGCTAATTTTATTATTAAATTTAAATTGCCAATACCTTATATGGAAGCTCAGGCCGGGTAACTGTTGCTTATTTTAGATAACTGTTGTGGACCTGAATGGCAATGCATCGAGACGACTTATTTCACAAAAGACTCCTACCAGCATTCTTTTCGACAAAGATATGCAATTTATGGCTTTCGGACATGATGCCGAAGAACAGTATGCACAATTACAGTGTGAAGGAAAGGATATGGACGTCTACATGTTTAAATGGTTCAAAATGATGCTGTACCACGAACAAGCAAGTACTGTTTTATATCAAGACCATAATAATAATAATTGTAATAATAACTTGATCAACCTGAACATAATTTTTTTCAGTAAATTGTTTTGCTTTTTGTTATTATAAAAAGCATTTTATACAGACTTGTATATTGCTAATCAGAAATTAATTGCTTAATCAAGATTAAAGTGACAATTATATCAATTCATAGCCTCTCTTATCTAGGCAGTACATTTATTGTAAAAAATTAGTCATGTATGCCTTCAGAACGGAGGTTCTTCTGTTGCTGAATACTGTGCCTTAATGGCCTTGTAATGCGAATGTTTTAATGCACAAACGTGTAAAATATAACATTTTTTCTTCTCACCAACAAAAAGAAAAAAGAATATAAAAAATTAAATAAAATAAATAAAAATACATAAAATCAATAAAAATTAGAACATCAAATCCGGTATTTCGTCGGGCATTCCAGTTAAACACGCTGAAAGTAGACGATCTCGTCGGTGTTTTTCCGACGCGAGGTAAATTCCAGACTTGTGCTGTTGCATCCTACGAGTTAATGATCTTCATTGTCTTTCCTAATAAGACAAAGATTGTCTTCACCTCTTTCGAACTGGTCTTCCGATTGTTACTTGTTTGTTATAAATTGTGTTTTTTTTTAAATATTGTTTTACGAATTAACGTAAAAGTAAATGCGGGTCACGGGATAATACGAACACTTACATGTACGTAACTGATCGGAACATTTCGGGATTCGACCGATGTAATTTATATCTCCCCGATGTTAAAAGATTTTATTAATTTCATGATTTTTTATTAACTCATTTGAAATAATTATAACAACTATGGACAAACAGACATTATATATGTCCTATAATGTATGTGAAACGTTTTTACACCAAATCTGAGGATGAAATAATTCCGAATCATATATATAACTTTAAATGTGTGTTGACTCTGACTCTCTGAGCACATATTTTAACATCTTGTCAACCTTTGCTCTAGGTTGATTTACTAAGGACACATTACATTCCTTTTTCTAATCAGAAGTCATTGTCATATGCCATACATGATGTGTTAAAATCACACATCCAATTAGGTGACGAGTCACGGCTGATCAAGTATGAACAACATATTCCGTTAGAGTGAAGAAGTGACAACTCTGACCAGGTGTAGTCGCTATTACCGGGGATTGGAAAAAGTAAGCTGGATGACTGGTTCTGAAATAAGTGTCCCAGGTCCCGGTTAACGAGGTAGTTCACTCTCCGTGGTTCGGGGACAATAGAATATATAAAACAAACGGTTCTGAAGAAAAGTGTCCCTATTAGCGGCATGACCCACTTAGTGAGATGGTCATCTAGCAAGGTTTTTACTATATATTTACACACGTTACGTACAAGGCAAACAATGGAAATGTCTTCGCTACAAACTGTTCTGCTGCATTGTTAAATTGTTATTCAAAACACTTGTTATTTCTACACTTTAAAACATTGCTTACTGTTGTCTATAATCAGCTGAATATTAATTGTGTTCCACATTTTTTTGTCAACACGAATCTATATCAGCTTCAAAATACCCCCGGTAACTTTAATAAAAATGCTTTCAGGACACCCGAAACGTCCTTAGCTATTCATTAAAATCATCTTGAAACTGGACTATATATACGAAACAAAATGACTAATTACACAAACAAAATGTAAAAGATGTCTATTTGTATAGAAGCTGTCAAAGAGCACGAAAATCAGAGATGTCCATGGGCGAGCCTTTGCTGCCTTCGATGTTTTCTCCCACTGTCTTGCCTTTCTGAGGCAGAAGCTGCTGCAAGCTATCAAAGTAGATGACTCGCGTATCCACTGGGTACTCACGGTGCCTGCAATTTGGAGCGAGAATGCCAAACAGTTCATGAGACAGACAGCATTAAAGGTAGGCCAGGAAACAAACAGATAGACCAGGATTGCTGGTCTTACAAGAGGCGCCGAACTGATTGTGAATGGAAATTATATTCTTTGTCTTTGCAGCTTCTCGTTTCTGGCCAAGCAACATAAACTTGGAGCACATGTCGCTTCTGACAATTTCCGATATATAAACTTCTAAAGACATGATATATAAAATAATTCTTTTCACAGAATAGGACGTTCAATATTTATCTCGCTGTTTGCATTGTTTTCGTTATAGTTAACATTCGCCATTTCAGTATAAGTTCGCCTACATGATTGTACTTCTGCTATTTGTCCAAGGTTAAACTCGATTTTATTTTCTTGCCACGTGCATCTAAGTGCAGTTGCGTACAAACATAACTGAATTGCTCTAATTGGAGGAAATTAAATGTTTCTAATGTGTTTCCTGCTACCAATGTGACTATGTTTTGTAAGAGAGCATACTGCCAAAGATTATTCACTCACGAGGAAAATAGTATCCAACATACCAATAGCACATTTATAAAAGTGTAATTTCTGATAGTATCTATGTTAAACATGATTATAAGAACTGTCGATACTGATAAAGCATATCATTGATTTGCCATACAGGCAGGGTTCAATAGCGAAAGACTCTCTCTAGCCTTGGAGCCAGAAGCCGCTTCCATATTTTGCAAGAACATCCCTCGAATAAAGATCCTTTCGTCTGGCACTAGTGAAGTCGGTCGATTCTCGGCAGGAGACAAGTACATTGTGTTGGATATCGGAGGTATGTCCGATTAACAATCGTATCTATTTAGATCCATCTAATACATTTAAGTTCTAAACAGCACACTAAGCAGATGGTCAATAATGATTTACTTTAAAGATTTATTTAAAGTATTATCTTTCACGGTGCACTTGCATAACGTAGCCATTCAGGACTTGAAGAGTTACTTGCATAGAATACATATTCTACAATAGAAAAACAAACGGCCTAATGGCAAGCTGTAACTATAATACATTTCTTAACTTCTCAGGTGGCACTACTGATATAACCGTGCACGAAATCTTGAAGAACGGAAACATCAAAGAGCTCGTTTCGGCAAATGGTGGAGACTGGGGCGGCAGATCCATTGATAAAGCATTTGAAAACCTTCTGGAATATCTAATTGGTGCAGATGTTATGGAGATCATTGGTAATCGTTTTGCAGAAGATAAGTTCCGCCTGCATCAAGAGTTCGAAATCACTAAAAGGACCGTCGGTTCAACAAGGACCGGATGGGTAAAAATCAAACTGCCCCAAATCATCTTTGAGCAATTCCAAGAAATGAACAAGAAGTCATTGGACTCCATCAACGGCACAGACAAATGTCAAGACGGAACCATTCAGATAAAATCAGTCAATCTCTTAATTGATGCTGAACGTTTCAAAAAGCTTTTTAAGCCAACAAGTGACCACATTATGGAACGTGTGAGATGCATCAGAATGGAACTCAACGACGATGATTTAAAGAAAGTTTTGTTAGTTGGTGGCTTTGGTGAGTCTACACTAATACATGAGGAACTGCAAAGAAATTTCCCAGATATGACGATTATAGTTCCCGAAGATGCCGGATTGGCCGTACTGAAAGGGGCTGTATTGTTCGGCTTCAACCAGGGTTTGATCAACTACCGTGTCTGTAGAAAGACTTACGGCATCCAGACATACAAACACTTCGAACCAGCCATGGATTCACCAGACCGCAGGCTGGTCATCGGGCGAACGGTACTATGCAAGAATTCTTTTGATATTCATGCGCACAAAAACGAAGAGTTCGAAGTAGATGAATTCGCTCAAATCCATGAGTATGTCCCTTCCGATCCTGGAAAGCAAACAATGTCACTAAATGTGCTTGCATCGGACGAAGAATGGCCAAGGTACGCAGACTCCCCTGGTGTTGTCACGATTGGCCAGATCCTCATCGAGCTAGAGGATAGTGATGTGAACAACCCGAAGCCGATAGAAGTACAGATGCAGTTCGGGAGAACGGAACTTGGTGTGGTCGCCAAGGAAAAACATACAGGAGAGGAAACTAAGGCGACCTATAATTTTCTGGAACATAACTCAGCATAATGAAATGAAATACATTCTGAAAGAGCTTACTGTTTGGTAAGTGAACCGCTCCTTGATCTTATTTTTGAGAAACCAATCACATACATTTAACTCATGTTATTTGTAATAAGGATTAACAAATACTAAAACTCTAATCAGGTTCGTTTACGTAATTATGTTTACAATTAAATTTAAGGAGTTACTATGATATTTATGCTCTCGATAAATTAGCTTTTCTTTTGTCCTAACAGATACACGAAAATATGCATTTTAAAATAATTATTTGATTTATAAATATATAATGTATCTTTTGCGCATTGCAAACGGCATCTACGTATGACACACACCTGTATGGAATAATATGTTTATAATTTTGTAGCAAAGTGAACTCTCACTGGACCTGGTAGCGCAATCGGTAGAGCCTCGGCTCCTTGTACTGGAGGCCGCGGGTTCGACCCGGACCGTGACATACCAAAGTCCTTAAAAATGGTAATGGTAAAGCTCCCCTGCTAACGCTCAAGCAAATGTCAGGGTAGTTCCACGATTAGTTGAACCAGTGTCAGGATAATATGACTGGGTGTGGTATCATGCCAGGTGCATGCTATACAAAGTGAAGACGGCACTATATCTGCTGCAAGAGGACATTGTCTCCAGAGAACTGAAATATTGTTGGTGGGACGATAGACCCAATAAACAGACAAAGTGAACTCCAATTGACGTACATATGTTTTCACGCTATACTTATTGATGGAGCAATAGCAATCAGTAAATGACGAGCTTTTCTCATAGAATAATAAAAACACGTTATCAGTCTGCACGCAATTGTGTATTATTCTTGTGAACAAACATACCGGTAATAACCTATGTACCCACCCAAATTAAAAATATAACTGCACTTTATAAAACATACTTGATTGATTTATACAGTTTTTACGATGCCAATACCTTTAGATCACCATCTGAATAAACTCCATGTCTGTCTGTCTTAATGCACATTAATAATTATCACTGAACTTAACAGCTTACTGTGTGTACGATTTTTGGTAACACTTTTGATAATTATGTCTGTTAAAAATTATGTTTTGTTCAAATTGTTCAAATCTAATTCATTCTTCTACATGTTTCTTTTCTTTAGGTATGCAAATAGTTATAACAGAATACAAACAAGAAAAGAGCAGTATTTACCCGTCTCATCTATTCCGACTGACGATAGCCTACGGGAATATGTTGTGATAAGTTTCCATCTTCAGTCTACCGTCGAGTGGCCACATACGCATGGTACTACCACAATGCGACACTTACTTATCAGCACAGCTATAATTCATCTTGACCCTTGTGCTGTGACTTTTGGGCCAGTCTACTGTCACCATATAAGTAATCAAGCAGAAAAATAACGGACGATTTCTTTACGAACGGCAGATTTAAAGCAACGCACTGTATAGGTAACCTGCACGACATATCCAGTTTTCTAGAGTATTCTAGTGTTTTTCGCATGAGACTATTGGCCACTTATTGTGTCATTTTGTAGGGATGACTAATTCTTTTATTATACGTTTATTTTTGAAATTTTGATTTTATATTATATGTTTGTTTCATTGGTAATAATGATTTTACTAATTTTTTCATGTGCATATTTTATAAAATTTTAATTATAGTTGATTTTTCAAATTATCATTTCACAATAAGGAAGTATGAGCATTGCACAATAGAGCAAAATTTGAAAAAGCAAAGGAGAAAGATACTCACACAAATCACACTCGCCAGATGCATCTGTCTCAGAGTTAGCCGTGTCTGTAGGAGATTTTGGTTCCTCTGAGCTGGAACCATCTGCTAGTGACATGACAAACTGGTTAGGCATCTCATATGCTGCGTTGCCCAACAACCAATTGGTTTAGTATATTGCTTTAACGTGGTCAATGCACTTTTCCCATTCTGCGACTGATATGCATTTCAGTCTGCTGTCAATAAGGCATCGCATTTATACCGTACACATATTATACGCACAAACGTGCAAAAGAGTGTATATCGGGGGACTACGAACAAACGACCCAAATCAGAATATGAAAATATGGGCCTCTTAGCCCACTGGCCTTTTTTCACTTGACAACATTCACCATTTGCTAGCAAGATTTATTATCAGTGATACATGGTTCCACCCCTTTTACTTGGACCAATCCAAATTATGTAAATATTGCATGACTCAGTACTCGTTGTTGACCAACAGAACAGCATCATTCAAGAGATGAACTTACCACAACCCCTCCACTCGCTCCTCTTTCTCCTTGGCTCTGTCTGTAGAGTAAGGTCTATTGTATAATTGTTAAATATTGTTATTTTTAACCCTTTCATCCTTTCGCTTTTGTACCAAGGAGGAATTGCACTTTTCGCTGGCAATATTTGCAACATGTCTGTAATATGACAATGTACACTTTTGTTTGATCCTTGCATGTTTTCCGGTTTCATATATTAACAAGAAAAAAACAATGAACAGTGTCAACCTATATGCTTATGTTTATCCAAAGACATTATTGACTTTTACTTTTGATGTTGTTAATTGCCAATGCTATGTTTTGGTATACAAATGCCTCATCTGTTTCTCCATCTTCTCACCTATTCTCTCTCTCCCCATTCTCTCCCTCCCTCTCTGTCTATCTTAAAATATATCACTCACAGAAATGGTCTCCTTGTCATTGGACATGCATCGTTTATTTGTTATTGTTTCACTGTACTATCCGCTCTTTCGGAACTCGAATGTGTTTTGTCTTATGTTTGTTTCCATATCTTTGTAAATTGACATTAATGTGTATAAATAAAGCTGATTATTTAATTTATCATATTTTGATTAACTACTACAATTAACTGCTGGCCGATAACGAGTCTATTTTTATTCTTGCAGGAATACTACTACTGTGATTCCTTACAAAGCCCACTAACAAACTTGAAGATTATCTCGAGTGCTGTACGATTTACTACAATATTCAATCATAAATTTCTTAAAATAATACTGGCATAATATTTATATATGATAAATGGTGAAATATGTATTGAAATAAAGACACTCACTTAGGTAATTATTGATAAAACCAATAAATAATAACAGTTGTTAACGTGAAATAACACAAACTATACATTGAAACAAAAACAAAAAAACAACAACCTGAAACAGACATCGACCGAAGGAAAAATGTCAAAAATGACAATTTTGGCAGTAATCTGTATTCAATGATACTCAGAAAACACACAAATGAATGATGACAAGAAACGGTTAACAACAAGCATGCATGCATGCACACAACGATTGTGTGTGTGTGCATGTTTGTATAAATAAGCAAACAGTGGGACGATAGTACCAAAGAACATTACTAGCTGATTATTTGGTGCAATGTAGATCGTTCTTAACATCACAAACGAACATGCATCCATTGTTTCTATGTATACTCTTCACGCCTAGTACATGCACACATGCATACGATTTTAATACCATAACGAAACCCTGTCAGAGTTGACAGAATGCAACAATTAACATGCATGAAAACACAGGTATTGACAGGACACAAAACACTCCCAAACTCTGTACAACAAATGGTTCTTTCAACAACAACAAAACAAACACGTACAAATTGCGGTTGGTCAAGAGGTGAAAAGGAGTGATATTTTAACAATTATTTCAGATGAATATGCATGCCATTTTTAAAATTTACTGTTTTTATTTTAAAAACAAGTGAAAAAACAACAACGTATTCTGAACAATGCTTACATTGTACCAGATTAGTTATATTAATGAAAGCTATATACTAGTAGGAAAATGCCAGAAACCATAAGAACTGCTGATATTGACAACCAAGTTTATACAAAGCATGTTCTTTACCATTACCACACTCGTAATATCTAAACCTGCCGCAATAGCTCAAGTGGTTGAGCGTCTGCTTGCAAATCGGGAGGTCGCGGATTCAAACCCAGGCCGGGTCAAACCAAAGACTTTAAAGTTGGTAGTAGTGGCTTCCTTCCTAACGCTTGGGGCTAAGGGGACAGCATTACACCTGATTCGTCGGTGTCAGTATAATGGACAGGCCGGGTTCAGTCCCTGGGCGGGTTCAGTCCCTGGGCACTTCATAAGTGCCACTGTGCTATAATGATAGAAATGTCTCTGCACAGTATCGGCAAAAATGCCGGCAAATCCCCCTCCCTAATATTTGACGCACGTATCACAAATATAGACGCATCTGCTTTTAATTTTTGATAAGCTAAACAAATTACAAACGATAATGCATATCACATTTTTAAAATTACATTTGCATTCTATGTATGTACACAGATGCGCATACATTAATGTCATTATTTTGAAATATTAAATATGTCCAAAAGCTTGTGAACTGTCAATAGGTTAGACAGTTTATCGGAAGGCAATGATCGTTTTTACAAATAAATTTATACGAGACAGGAATAAACGCTTTCTGTATATATGACTTCATAGAAACCTAATCATTTATAATAATGATATATATATCAATGGCAAATTGTAGCAAAATTATACATATTGCATAATAATCAATGCATTAATACATTAAAGGTTGACATGCAAAAAATACTCAAAAAAATATAAACAGCAAATAGTGCCTAAGATTTGATTAAAAGACAATGAAAACATTGTAAGATGGTTATTAAGATGCTTTAACACTTATCACAAATGCACATGTGTCTCATTTTAGATACACTGTCATGCTTTCAACCTAGGTATGTATATAGTTTTAATTACCTTAATAAAACCGCAAAGAGTTAAAAAAAATGGTGTCATATATTAATTTTTAATGTCTGAAATATGTTGACCGACAAAAGATTAGAATGTTTATTGCAATGTAAGCTAAAGAGTTATGACACAAACATGTAATAGAGATGACACAAACATGAAATAGAGATGAGACAAACATGAAATAGAGATAAGACAAACATGAAATAGAGATGAGACAAACATGAAATAGAGATGAGTGAAATAGAGATGAGACAAACATAAAATAGAGATTACACAAACATGAAATAAAGATGACACAAGCATGAAATAGAGATGACACAAACATGAAATAGAGATGACACAAACATGAAATAGAAAAGACACAATCATGAAATAGAGATGAGACAAACATGAAATAGAGATAAGACAAACATGAAATAGAGATGAGACAAACATGAAATAGAGATGAGTGAAATAGAGATGAGACAAACATAAAATAGAGATTACACAAACATGAAATAAAGATGACACAAGCATGAAATAGAGATGACACAAACATGAAATAGAGATGACACAAACATGAAATAGAAAAGACACAATCATGAAATAGAGATGAGACAGATATGAGGAGCAAAGGAGATTCAATATACTAACATCTATCTGAAATCTGAACATTTATTTATGCCAAGGTTTTTACACGCTTTAAAGATTTATTTGCTATATGACGCGTAGAATTGAACAACTTAAAAAACTCTGACCCATTGCAACTAAGCTGCCAGTCAAATGCATGTGACGTAGACCTAAAGTCCATGATAGGGTAACTTAGGATTCCGCATAGAATTAAGATTCCACTTCTTATTGACCTTTTCCATGAATAAACATGTTTTTTTGCAGAAACTCCCAAGCATTTTAATACATACAAGTTCAATTTACCCGTAACCCCCGGCTACCAAATACAGCAACAGGTCACCAAATACACGCATAGTTTATGTTATTTTAAACCTGGTGTCAGACAGTTTGCGTAGATCTTATTCATGTAAAAACATATTACCCCTGTACTGGGAATTTGTGTATAACTGTTGCATAAATTAACACTTTAGTTTAACTAAAGACTTTTTTAAAACCCTACATCAAGTGATCTTTTAGTTTCTGACTTTCAGAGTTAACTAAATAGCCATTGTGTGCTATGCAGTCGTATAGGACAATAGCAACACCCCTGGCGGACATGATTTTTGACAGTTCAATTTTTTAACAATATTGAAAGAGGGATTGTCGACGCAAGATACTTGAAAATAAACAACCAAGGCTCTCTGCCTTGTTATTTCTAAAAACAAAAACGATTTTCAAGGTTGTGCCTTATATGGTAAATGCCAATCCCCCCTGGGGGCCTTATTTTCTGATTGATGATTTTTTAAACAACATTATACCAAATATCAAAATCTAGCTTCTGTAGTTTCTCACAAGAAAAGTCTACAATATAGAGATATATGACCTACGTAGCAACGCGGGAAAGTAAACCACTCCTGAGGCGGTCATGCTTTTTGAAGGATCAAAATTCTTACTTAGAATGACTTTTTGTTTTCTCTACCTACTGAAGCTTATTATTACCCATCACGCTTATTCATAGCATTGGACAGACTGGACATTTATAGCGATTATTTCCATGATTTGAGAAAATCTAACAATTTAGATAGTGTTCGAATCTGTCATCATTTAGACAAAGATATTAGTAAATGCAGCAATTATGCCCACGTTTTGGAAAACATGACTATGGTTTGATTAATACTATTTGATATAGGCAAACGATTGGTCACCACCTTGAACACTAACTTCATGGTTTTACAACATCACATCTTACTGATAAAGACTGAGCAGCTGCTCATCAGAACATACTTTCACTCGAACATTTATTTTACTAAAAACATGAGTCTTAACAGTTTTATTATGGCCATGTTCCCTTAAAAACAACAACACTCTTTTATTTGCGTTATTTGAGTTCTAATGATACATCCAATTTACCATGTACAGCTACTACACTGTAATACAAAGTGTAATTTGAAGGACCGTTTTAGGAAAAGATAGTTTGTAATTAGGCTGTACTTTCGTTTTCGATGTCATGTGTCTTGATTTCTCATATCCGGCGATAAGCCCAAAACATTTGGTGTTAGATTTGTCCTGTTTTACTAGAGCCTTGGTCTTTGTCGGTCAACACAACAGAGAAAGGCAAATCTGATCGCTAGTACAGTATGTTTCCACAGTCTTATTTGATTCGTTAAATTTTTATGCTTTGTTTTACTTTTTTATCAGTATAAACAGTGTAACAATAATAATAATATGTATGTTTCGATATGGAAAAGGGTGTCATGTCGTGATTGGATAACATGATAGAAGCAGACATCCCAGCGATATGCGACAAAATATAGGAAGATATTTTTTGTGTTTGTGTTTTATGTTTTGGTTCATCGCACCGACACAATTATGATCATAGTGGCGCCCAGCTTCTTATTGGTAGAGGAAGATCCCCAGACTTATCTCTGGGTAGAACCACTGGCGCACCGCAGGTTAGTTGGAAAACTTCCCGACACATGAAAGTTCTCACCCTGACCGAGACTCGAACCCATGCCGTGAGGGGCTGAGGAGTTTCCAAGTCAGCGATTCTTACCGCTCGGCCACGGGCGCCACCATTTTTCTGTTTTGTGTGTGAGAGAGTAAACAGGGAATAGGTTAAACACGAGTTATTATTGTTATAGATCGTTGTAATACGGTCACTGGCTCTTATTATCTAACGGTGCTCGTCAGATCATTTGTTATCTTAAGTTACATTTATAGTGTCTGGTCTTTGTAAGCCGCGTGTGTATGTGTGCGTGTGTTTGTGCGCGTGTGTGTGTGTGCGCGCGCGCGCGCGTGTGTGTGAGGGGAGGGGGTTAGGGAGGTGGATGGTGGGTGGGGGAGACGGGTTACATTGAAACAATGCTAACTTCCCTTACAACATAGCCATGACGATTCATACGATTCATGACGATTATCATCGATGACGTTCATGTTCATTAGTCTTTTTATTTTAATATATGTGTGTGTGTGTTTGTTGTATGTTCACATAATAGAGGTGATAAATAAAATATACTGACGATGATATTATGATATTAAGATAATTATCATTTCTATGATAAATTGTAACATAGTAAGGCAGCATAATCTTACACTTGGTGTAAAGGTGCTAAAATAAAATGTTAAGTAAGCAAATGGTAAATTGTATACAATAAAACATTCAGCTTAAAGCCACCGATTTGTCATTGTTTCTGCTAGTGGGGCACAGTCTATATACGAGTACTATGAAGAAATGTGTTTATGTCGCAAAGAGGGACATTACCATGTTATTGTGCCTATTATAACGTGGGTTCAACCTAAAGAAAATAGTTTCAGAGGCTGTAGATAGATTTAATTGAAAAATATTTCTTATTACAATGTACATTTCTTATTTATTTATATGCTCACTGAATGATCCCTATTATTCACGATACTTTATTGCACAATGAAACTTATTACCTTGTAAGATATTTCTCGTTTAACTTCTATGTTAAGACCGTTATCTGTCTTATCTGCCCAAACTGTCCCACGGATGATAAAACTGTATATATGTATGTATCTGAAGTAAACCTTGTTTACATTGGCTTGATAACAATGATAAAGTGATTTCAGTAGACGACTCCGTAAACATTTTAAATTGTCGCAAATATAGTATGCGAAAGTACCCACCTAGAAGGTGATTTTATCCTGCACAAAACCTCATGTTTTCAACATTTGTTATAACGCTGAAACAAATATTTAACAATATTAATTTTGGGCTTTAAAATGATTTAAAGATAAATAGAAATTATGACAATAAAGGCAATAATTGTGTTTAAAATCATATCTCCTGCACAGTTAAAATGGTAAAAATGTTTACTCAACTGGATAATTTTTTAAAAATTATTTATTAAAAAAAAAACTTGATTTTGTTATACTGCGCATCTTATATGTATATTTGGTTACACGAAGGGATATAGCAATGCACCGATCCAAGGACCTATTACGAGAAAATAATTAAAATACATAGTTTGCTTGAAAAAACACATTTCAGCGATATTTAAGGTTGCGTCAGGTTAATTTGTTGAAGGCTATTCCGGGAAATGAATCTTGCATTGTTACAACTTCTGACCCACCACAGGTTATATGAATCTTTTGTAAGCTCTGACCTGCTGCATGTTAACTGGAATCTGTTAAAAGTAATGACCCACTGCAAGTAAGTTTGTATATATAAGAAGGGTTCCAACCTGTTACATCCACTGACCGAGTGCGGTTTATCTTGAATCTATTACAGGCACTGACCCATTGCGGGTTAGCCTAAATGTTACAAGCACCGAACCAGTGCATGTTAACTTGAATATGTAACAAGCACTCAACTAGTGCGGGTTACCTTGTATCTGTTACAGGCACTGACCCAGTGCGGGTTAGCTTAAATTTGATTCTGTGTAGATCAGCGAAATCTGTTACAAGCACCGACCCAGTGCGGGTAATCTTGTATCTGTTACAAGCACTGACCCAGTGCGGGTTATCTTGTATCTGTTACAGGCACTGCCCCAATGCGGGTAAGCTTGAATCTGATTCTGTGTAGATCAGCGGAATCTGTTACAAGCACTGACCCAGTGCGGGTTATCTTGTATCTGTTACAGGCACTGACCCAGTGCGGGTTATCTTGTATCTGTTACAGGCACTGACCCAGTGCGGGTTACCTTGTATCTGTTACAGGCACTGACCCAGTGCGGGTTATCTTGTATCTGTTACAGGCACTGACCCAGTGCGGTTTATCTTGAATCTGTTACAAGTACGGATCCAGTGCGGGTTATCTTGTATCTGTTACAAGCACTGACTCAGTGCGGGTTACCTTGAATCTGATTCTGTGTAGATCAGCGGAATCTGTTACAAGCACTGACCCAGTGCGGGTTACCTTGTATCTGTTACAGGCACTGACCCAGTGCGGGTTATCTTGTATCTGTTACAGGCACTGACCCAGTGCGGGTTATCTTGTATCTGTTACAGGCACTGACCCAGTGCGGGTTATCTTGTATCTGTTACAGGCACTGACCCAGTGCGGTTATCTTGTATCTGTTACAAGCACTGATCCATTGCGGGTTACCTTGAATCTGATTTTGTGTAGATCAGCGGAATCTGTTACAAGCACTGACCCAGTGCGAGTTATCTTGCATCTGTTACAGGCACTGACCCAGTGCGGGTTATCTTATATCTGTTACAAGCACTGACCCAGTGCGGGTTATCTTGTATCTGTTACAAGCACTGACCCAGTGCGGGTTATCTTGTATCTGTTACAAGCACTGACCCAGTGCGGGTTATCTTGTATCTGTTACAAGCACTGATCCAGTGCGGGTTATCTTGTATCTGTTACAGGCACTGACCTAGTGCGGGTTATCTTGTATCTGTTACAAGCACTGACCCAGTGCGGGTTATCTTGTATCCGTTACAAGCACTGACCCAGTGCGGGTTATCTTGTATCTGTTACAAGCACTGACCCATTGCAGGTTATCTTGTATCTGTTACAAGCACTAACCCAGTGCGGGTTATCTTGTATCTGTTACAGGCAATGACCCAGTGCGGGTTATCTTGTATCTGTTACAAGCACTGATCCAGTGCGGGTTATCTTGTATCTGTTACAGGCACTGACCCAGTGCAGGTTATCTTGTATCTGTTACAGGCACTGACCCAGTGCGGTTTATCTTGAATCTGTTACAAGCACGGATCCAGTGCGGGTTATCTTGTATCTGTTACAAGCACTGACCCAGTGCGGGTTATCTTGTATCTGTTACAAGCACTGACCCAGTGCGGGTTATCTTGTATCTGTTACAAGCACTGACTCAGTGCGGGTTACCTTGTATCTGTTACAGGCACTGACCCAGTGCGGGTTATCTTGTATCTATTACAGGCACTTACTCAGCGCGGGTTATCTTGTATCTGTTACAAGGACTGACCCAGTGCGGGTTACCTTGTATCTGTTACAGGCACTGACCCAGTGCGGGTTATCTTGTATCTATTACAGGCACTTACTCAGCGCGGGTTATCTTGTATCTGTTACAAGGACTGACCCAGTGCGGGTTAACTTGTATCTGTTACAGGCACTGACCCAGTGCGGGCTACCTTGTATCTGTTGCAGGCACTGCCCCAGTGCGGGTTACCTTGTATCTGTTACAGGCACTGGCCCAGTGCGGGTTATCTTGTATCTGTTACAAGCACTGACCCAGTGCAGGTTATCTTGTATCTGTTACAGGCACTGACCCAGTGCGGGTTAGCTTGAATCTGATTCTGTGTAGATCAGCGGAATCTGTTACAAGCACTGACCCAGTGCGGGTCAGCTAGAATTTGTTACAATGATAACTGTGATAATATCGTTGTTTCCAATGTTGTTGATGGCGATGCTAATCGTGATGATGATAACGAAGTTGATGATTATAATGATGCTTACTTTGATGTCGCTGTTGTTTATACAACGAGAAAAATTAAAATAAAAAAATGAAGCAAATATGTAATCTATGTTGTCATGTAATTAATCCTATAAGGATTACTGTATTTACTTTGATGGACATTGATCTTTGGTTCCTCGATTCCATCTTAACATGAACAGGGTGCTACAACTATTTACTCTTCTCTGGTCCTTTTTTTCTTCATTAATAAATTCTAAATAAAAAGATTCTAATCGAGATAATACCCCTCTCTCTCTTCTAAACACTATGTGGGCACTTTTTCAATGACGTCATTACTTTCTATTTAAAAATATCAAAGAAAACGTCAGCGCTTGAACATTGTTTAGTCAAATGGATCGGTGATCTTTTCATTTGAGATCATTTGAGAAACCCATCAGGTTAGAGCTCTGTCCGTTCCGTTCTGCCGACTGACCGTTCCAAGGCGGTAAATGTTGCGTTTGCTCTTTATGTTAAATGACTCATCAAAGATTTGTTCTTACTTTTTCATTTGGCTTGCATGTGAATACCTTTGTCTGTACCTTTTAGCGCCTGGTATATGCCGCAATGCTCATAGGACTTTGTCATATTTTCTTAATAATGCATGTGAATACCTTTATCATGTGCCTTTTCAAATTTTGATATATGTTTCAATGTCCATAGGATTTTGAAATATTTCCTTATTCATGATGGCTCCCTGTGCACGCCACACGCACGCGCACACACAATCGCGCGCGCGGGCACACACGAACAAAGTGCGGTTGATCAACAGGTGAAAACAAGTGATTTTTTAACATTTTTAACAGATGAACATGCATGCCATTTTAAAAATTTAAAACACATCATATTCTGAACGAACAATGCATACCAGATTAGATATATTAATGAAAGCTAAACATTGTCAGAAACAATAAAAAGTTCTGTACAATCCTCATACTAAATATATCTGGCGCCCTGATCACAAATATAAATGCATTTTAAGAATTTACTTTTAATTTGTGAACATGTAAAAAATCACATATGAAAATGCCTACTATATTTTAAAATTACCTTTCCACCCTAAGTATGCATACATATAAATTAATAAAATTCTTTCTGTATATCACTTTGCTAGACACCTGAACATTTTTCATAATGACATATGTAAATGGCATAATGCATCAAATATACATTAAACAACTGATAAATCAATGCATTAAAACATCAATGTCGACATTTAAATATTGCACAACAATACATGTACATCAAATGGTGTCTATTACTTGGAAACAACCACGTTCACCCCAGTAACCTGACCTTAATGAGGCCCATCAATGCCCACTTTGGCATATATTTTCCCGTAACATTTTAAGTGACCTTGCATTTGACACAGCATGACTTAGTCTCGTGCTCGTCCATATCTTATGCAAACATTCTGATCCAGTGTAGCGAAAATAAAAGTTAAGCGAAGTTACAAAATGTGACCTCTAGGATTTGACAAAGTGACCTATGTAGCATTTTGATTCATCATGACTCAGGTTGGGGAAAATTAGACTATATTGTGAATGTGACCCCAAGATCTGACCAAATGATCTAATATTTGACCACACTAGTTCAGCTTTGAACATATCGAAGATTTCATGCAAACAACCTGACAAAGTTTGGCGAGACAGTTAAGCTAAGTTTTGGATATAAGTGTAACCTTTAGCATAGTCGCAAGTTTCAAAATTATGATTTATGCAGACACACAGTCGTATAAACTGGATCAAAACAGTCGCAAGAAAACAAATGACCATATCACATATTAAAGAAAAAAAAGACATCTGAATGTATTTTGTTACAATACTATATTTTGATTGTATACACAAAACTGGTGTTTCGAAATCAGTACTATATCCGACAAATTTTGATAAAAACTTCCGTCTGAACAAATGTTTAATTCTTCTTCTAGAGTAAAAAAAGCACAAAAGCATGCACATATGCCTAATTAAAATCATAAAAGGTGTCAAAATCCCCTGAGGTAGGTATCATAAATTATAAATAAAAGATAACATCTCTCTGCAATCAAGAATATATGCGAAGTTTCATGTCCAATAAATTGCTTTAATGAAAAAAAAAAAGCAAATGTATTGATGGAAAGTGCAATGTACATATGCAGTGATCAACTTTCTTGCAGTAAAGAATGGATATTTTGACGTATGCATCAATCATGGTCCGAATCGTGCCTCTTTATTGCCATTTTACTAGTTTCCCGGTGCACAAAATGTACATTGTTTGGGTTATTATTCATGTCATTCTTTCCACACACGAGGCTGAAATGCCGCAATAGTTAAGTATTCATACAATCTTAGTATTATTAGCATTGTTATTATTTTTCTTCAACTAAACAATTATCCTGTCCATGTTATTATTATGTAATTAAAAACTAATTAATATGGTAATATATCATTACAAAAAGTTAGCAATTTAAATTAGATTATGTACACAGTATGCAATTTAAATTAGATTAAGTACTATGTGCAAGGCTTCATTAAAGTATTTTTGTTTTGCCCTATGTATGATATGCAAAGCAAAGATTATATACAAAACAAAAGGCCATCAACTGGCTTTGGATTTTTTTGTGTAATCTTTTCCACAAAAGAAACCTGTTTTTGCAGAAACTCCCAAACATTTTCATACACGAGATCAATTTACCCGAAACGTCCGGCTACCAAATACAGCAACAGGTCACCAAATACAGGCCTAGTTAGTGTTCTTTTAAAGGTTGTCTCCGACAGTTTGCCTAGATCTAATACATGTAAAAACATTTAACCCCTGTACTGGTAATTTGTGTATAACTGTTGCATAAACTAACCCTTTTAGTTGAACTAGAGGTTTTAGATAACACTATCTCAAATGCTAGACTGTACAAACCGTGAGATAGTACAATAATACTTTCAAAGCAATACAATATGATATCTTTTATACGTAAAAACTATTTCACAGCACATGACCACTACACCTATAATATGGCCTATTATATTAGGTTTCTCTCTCACATTGCTGCACAAAAAGAGACAAATATCTTTGAATATGTTGAATTAAATCGACCAATTAGTCATGTTGGCTATGTTGGAAGAATTGATTGGCCTGCGACAGGATCATATAAGGTAGCGGTGGAACCGATTAATGCTCCCTGTGGAACATGTATTAAGCGGACATGGGAAAATTAACAGCAAACCGCGACACCAGCTATAGCAAGGACATCAATTAAATGAATTTAGTTTATTTTCATCACTTCATATGGCCTTGTAAGGTAGTCATGTGGTGCTATGGGTGAAAGTTTTAACAGTTAAAGTCTGCAGTTAAAACGTCGGGTTATTTCACCTGAATATAATTAATATGTCAGAAATTTAAAAATAAATAAACCAAATAACTGACCACTGCATGCACACAGTATATAAACTGATATCAGTTTTAGATAACCTATATAATGAAAATATCAAAAGTAACTTTTATTTCGTTTAGAATGTTATATTATGTGTAAAAAACGTACATATATCATAAAATAATTTACTTTATGCTTAATCAACGCATGTAGACATGTAAACCTGAAGATGGTTTATGTTCTGGAAGTTGGATGTGAATCTCTTTCTAATGACGAAAAGTAACTCGCTTATGTCATCTTGATATTGGATGGGTGGTTTCTTCCAGATATCCCCTTTGGATCTGTCCTCTTCCTTTGTTGTAATATAATCCGTGTTAAAATATACTTTGAGCTTGAATCTGCGACGCAAACATAAACACGACTGTAGATTAAGACAAGTACATGATAGTTTATCACAAAAGTCAAACTTAGTTGATTCGTTTACAACATAAGCACTTCGCAACATTGTTTGACGTTGGTGATTTTGGAAGTCATGTGATATTATAAACGACAGACTTAGCAATTTAAGATGCTCCACAGCTGATACAAATTACTATTTCAACTTTTTAGATCGAGAAAGTACACAGTATACTTATATCGGTGTCATTGTGTTAATAGTCTTACCCTCATGGGAATAAATGCCCACCCATATAAATAAAAGAAAGGAAAAGTACAATTTACTATTATGATAAGAGCCAAACCGCTATGCCCCATCCACAGTTCACTGAAATCAATATTTACCAAGTGATTTGACCTTAAAGGCATTGAAAATTTGAGTTTGGCCAAATCTGGACTCACACTGTGATCATAGTGAGGGGTAAATGGCTTTTGGGGAGGAAATGGTGGTGGTTGGGTCTAGTCGGC
Source organism: Sinonovacula constricta (assembly GCA_007844125.1). NCBI lineage: Eukaryota > Metazoa > Mollusca > Bivalvia > Cardiida > Solecurtidae > Sinonovacula > Sinonovacula constricta. The sequence continues at coordinate 62,058,333 of CM017558.1, read as the reverse complement.
TGAACAAAGCCACAGGCTACAGTGGTCAGGCTGCAGTGGTCAGGCTACAGTGGTATCAGAAAGGGGGGGGGGGGGGGGGGGGACTAGCGCGTTACTAACCAATGACAGTCCATCAGTAAGCCAATATGCATCATGTGTGACTGATTGTTTTACGACCTCTTCTCTTATGACAACTCTGTATGTAATAAACTAATCAAGTGTCCAGCTGTGATCTCGCGATATGGTGTTATCTTTGAGAGGTGGGGACAACTAAATCATGTGTAGGCACCTGAAGTGGGGTGTGGGGTGTGGGGTGTGTATACTCGTATAAAATTCAGGCGAACCGATGTCTGGTTAAGGAGGACCGTACTTACGCATGTTATTGTTTATATTTAAAACATATTTTTTGCATATATTGGTACTGGCTTATACATTATATATGAATTTTGTATACATACTTTTGTTACGATTTTCAGTAACAATCAATAAATCCATGTACTTATGTACTGAGGCGCAACAGATTGTGTGATTTTTGTAGCTAAAGCTCATGCACAAACCGTAACCGCCGCCCCGACAGTTTTTTTTTCTCCATTTTTGGCATTTTTTAAATTTTGATTTTTGAGAAAAATGTTTAGGCACGTGCCTACAGTGCCTAAAGGAAGCTACGCCAGTATTATCGAACATATATATATATATTAATTCACCTTTTAAGTAATGCCATTTATTCAAATTAACGAAAATACGTGTAACCTTATATTGTCAGAGAATACAGTTAACTTGGCGGTGTCGCTTGCGAAGGATTGTCCTTGTATGACATTGACTCCACGCCGTCAGTTATCATGTGTGTGAGAAGGTAATGTGTGTACAGAAACACATATGTATGTCGAAGGTGACTAGACGCGTCAGTTTTGTCCAGGCATGTCTCAAATGTTAATATTAATGTGGTAATCGGTTTAAAGGAGAAGTTTAAGAGATTATATTATGTTATGCATTTATACATGACATGCATATTTCTGAATGAACAATGCCGCGCAGAAATTTTACTAAGCGACAAGAAACGGAAGCGAGCTGTTTTTATAACAAGTGCTCCATTATTTAAATTTAATACCTAAAAAAACGTGAAAAGTTTCACGAATTATTTTCTAGACATGTATGACCAAAGATCTCCTGCGTGCTCTGCCCACGCTGGTCAGGATCCCTGACAACTCAAAGTAATGCTAAGTTTACATCTGGCCACGATCTCCCCGATTAGCCAGAGGCTAAAAAATCGGGGAGCTCTACGATTAAATTGTATACTCCACGTTCTGTTACGTTTCCTTACGAAATCAGCACGTTTTGTTGCGCTCTACTGCGCTTTGCTACGATCGAGCCCACGATTTGCATCACGTTCTGTTACGCTTTGTTGCGATCAACACGATTGGCTTCCACGCTCCACCACGTTCCGTTACGTCCTGTTAAGATCTCCCACGACAAAGCCGCTTTGTTGCGATCTCCTGCGATTTGACCTACGATTTGAGACAAATGACCACGTTTTACGTCACGATTTGATATTTAAACAAGAAATAATTCACTTTAGGCTTATTATTCGCAACAATGAACCAGCCTGTTGCTGCCACAAGCTTTCCTTGAGCTGCATGTTTTTATAGTCAGCCCTTCTTTTTCATATATGGAAGGGTTAGCTTTGAGAAAATCTAAAATTTCCTCTTTTTGCTGGTCAGTGTATGTTGTAGTTGTTCTGGGAAATTTCGTCTTCTTTGGAGCATCATCCTGGGGCGATGGGGTTTCCACCGGAGCATCTTCAATTTCTTCCGGTTGTGGAGGTGGGGGAGGGGGTGGTGGCGGATGAACATCAACCACAACAGTTCTTGAAGTTTTGGAACCTTTTCGTTTCGCTAGCATGATTAAACTGATAGAGTACCAGTAGATAAAGCTGTTAAGTATATGCAGCTTGCGTGGAAATCGTGGCTATCGTGAGGAAACGTGTTGGAGCGTGTCAGAGCGTATCAGAACGTGAACGACAATCGGGGATACCGTAGGAGAGCGTGACGCAACGTGGAGCAATAAATGATAGAAAAGTGTATATCGTAACAGATCGTGGTAGATCGTAGCAGAGCGTGAAGCTATCGTGAGACGTCGCAGCGACGCGGGATGAAAAAATGTGTCCACGCTGGTCCCGATCTGTTGCGATTGTACTCCACGTTTTGTTACGCTTCGGTACGTTCCGTTACGTTTTGTTACGGAGGCCACGCTCTGTCACGATTAGAAAATGAATAGGGGCAATCGTGGTGAAATTTAAGTTTGATTTAAAATCTGTCCCGATGCCCACGATGTCCCCGATTCAACCACGTTCCATTACGCTCCCCCACGATCACCCCGATTCGACTCCACGCTCTGTTACGTTCGCCACGATGCTCTGGAATCGGGGACATCGTGGTAATCGTGGCCAGATGTAAACCTAGCATAAAGAAGGAATATCAAGTTTCTTTTAGGGCCGTTTATCAGGATTACAGGCGGCGTATAAAGTAATATTTTAAGACATACCGTAATTTTTGCATCTTATATTGCATTTAACATTACACATCACAAAACGAGATGTATTTACTTTATTTTATGCTCCTTAGAAACCCACATTGATTGTTATTGCTTAGTATGAATTTGATTGTGTTTTAGACAAAGGCCAGGAAGAAATGTGTATATATTGATTAATTATGCAAGTACCTGCCACTTTTGAGGTCATCAAATAAATTTATCAAATATTTTATTTCAATATGAACAAATGCTTAACTGTCTGAAAACAGATGAAAACCCGAAGCTTTGAGATAATCCTCAAATAATTAATTTCTGGACTATATGTTTAAACACAATCCTGGACTCTTTTCATACGTCACCTTTAGATACAAGGTAGCGAGTAAGTATGTTTTTGACTATACATAATGTAACATAGGGAGAACAATGTGCAGTCAGTCTGGGACTCGAACCCGTGACACTTCGCTAACAGGGCGAATGCTCTTCCGACTGAGCTAACCGGACCGCTTTCACATTCTCTCCCTATCACCCGGCTACATACACCCCGGGCAACTTGAATTTCGTCCTCGAAATTCCACAGACTATATACTCTACATACAACTCACAAGCACTTCTCAAGCATTTGTACCGTAACGACCGCGGGTCATTTACGTTGGGTGCCATTGTAACATAGGGAGAAGAATTTGCATCCAGTCCGGGAATCGAACCCGGGACACTTCGCTAACATGGCGAATGCTCTTCCGACTGAGCTAACCGGACCGCTTACACATTCTCTCCCTATCACCCGGCTACATACACCCGGGCAACTTGAAATTCGTGCTCGAATTTCCACAGACCATATGCTTTACATACAACTCATAAGCTCTTCTCAAACGCTTGTACCGCAACGACCGCGGGTCATTTACGTTGGGCGCCATTGTAACATACATTTTAAAAATTTGCAGCCATACCAAGACCCTTCGCTAACAGGGCGAATGCTCTACCGACTGAGCTAACCGGACCGCTTACACAGTCTTTCCATATCACCCGGCTAGAATAAACTCGCACGCCCGTGTTAAAATTCCTGACTGACAGATGGTCTAATTGCCAAATTAATTAAGACAATTTACCCTCAATTTATTTTAAATAATAATTTCTTGTATGATTAAAAAAATGACATATTCTAACACTGTAGGATATGTTCCATACTTTGGGTGTACCCAGCCACATTGTTTATGTCTTCCGTCGGCTTAATTAGGACTTTCATTTAAACAAAACATATATTTTAACAGTATTTATAACTAATTTTTCTCCCTACATCTAAGTTACAAATAAAACCTTTCTTGGTGCTATTCTACTGCTTCAGTTAATAATACTGTTGATCTATCAACCACTGCCTCTTCATTGTAATGCTAAGCGTATAACGCAGGTAGATTTTGGAAAAGGGAGTTAATTATTACGTCTACTTTCGTTTTCGGTTTCGGGTCTATGGTACGTTTCGGTAGCATATGTCATATCCGGAAACATAGCCCAAACGAGGATTGGGTTTTTCCTGTTTTGCCGTTAGAGGTTTGGTGATAGTGCCCGTGATCTAGTACAGCCAGCTTGACGAGTCATAAAGTAAGTTTTTAACACTTCTTCAGGAGTCTTAATAATTACGTAACACATTGCGACAGGTTGCTTTCAAAACATTTGTAATAATACTAGCCGCACTGTTTGTCAGTTATAATGCCAGTTTCGATTTCGAAAGCCAGCCACAAAACACAAATATATAATCATTATACAGACGATGGCAAAATCATCATCATCATCATCATCATCATCATCTCATCATCATCACCATCACCGTTATCATTACTATTACCATCCTTTACGTTCTTCTTATAATTACAAGATACTACCATGATTACCATTGACTGCAAGCTTTAGGTCCCGATTTCATACGAGTACGCGTCGTTCTTGTTCATATTTACCCATGTACACGGTGTTTCTATGGGATTTGAGATTTGCTGGACATTTTTTCCGATACTGTGCAGCTGACATTTCTATCATTATAGCACAGGGGCCGGTCCATTATATTGACACAAACGAGTCGGGCGTAATGCTGTCCCCTTAGCCCCAAGCGTTAGGAGGGAAGCCACTACTACCAACTTTAAAGTCTTTGGTTTGACCCGGCCGGGTTTGATTTTTTTTATATATCTAATACTATTAAGTAATGATAATGGTGATTATGATGAAGATGTTGATGATGATTATAATGACGGAGCTGCTGCTTGTGGTAATGATGTTGATGATAATGTTGTTGATGATGATGATGATGATGAAGATAATGATGGTGATTTTGATGATAATGATAATAATGATGTTGATGATAATGTTGATGCTGCTGATGTGTAGTAGTAGTTGTAGTAGTAGTAGAAGTAGTAGTAGTAGTAGTTGTTGTTGTCATTGTTGTTGTTGTTGTTGATGATGATGATACTGAATGAAGACGATGATGATGTGTAGGAGGAGGAAGAGGAAGAGGAAGAGGAGGAGAATCGAGATGTGTATGACAGTGAAATGCGAACCAAAATGGAAAAAAATGTATATTAATTAATAAAAACAACATTTTATATAGTTTTAGAGGAAATGATATCCGTAGTTTTTGTTTCAAAAAAGCAGTAAAATGCAATTGATGGACGTATTAAAGGTGGCAAAAAAGTATGGACCAGAATTATTGTTGCCTGAAAAGATCTCGCAAAATGCTGATTATTGATGTCATACATCTATGGGAAAAGTGAAGCGTAACACATCACTTGTTAAAGCCATGCTGCACAGTTAGCTATTAAATTTTAAGTTAGCAGAAATCACAATCATACTTATTTATAGCTTTAGACAGATTGGGCATGTAGAATGATCTATGTCACGATTTGTACTGTCTTACAATTTAAAGTGTTCAATATCGTCTTTTGTTAGACTTAGGGGCCAGTCCCACAGCGAATACGCAGGAATCACGCACAAATTGCGCACAGATTTTCGTTTCTGCGCGGAGCGTGCGTCGTATGCGTAATTCGTCGGTGGAACGAACGTTGACCGTCAGTGATTGTAAGTGGATGTGCGTCGAAGGCGGTTTGTGCGTGATTTTGAGTTTTGAACGGTTCAAAAATTTTCCGACGCACAACTGTGCGTCGGTGTGCGATATTCATGAGCCAGCATGCGTAGTTTATGCGTCGAGTATGCGTGACTATGCGCGGGACACGCGTCGGCCGTAAGTGCTTATGCTTCGGAACTGGTTCGAAACCGCGCACGTCCACGTCCGTCCACTGACGCCCCACCTTCATATCACGCATGAACCGCGCACGTATCACGTTCATTCCACTGACATCCATGCTTGTACGTTCGCGAAGCGTGCGTGTTTGGACGCGCTCCGTCAGTGATTCATGCGTCGGGCGTGCGTCGAATGTTCGTGAAATACTGCACCGTATTGGCTCGCATGCGTCGACGTGCGCGATATGTCAGTGATTCGTCAGTGATTGTAAATGATACGTGCGCTGTTCATGCGCGATTCTTGCGTGATTCGTCAGTGATTTCTACCCCCGACACCCCGAAAATTTGGTCAATTTCTCGACGCACAAGCACGCACAAACCCAATCTGTGCGTGATTTGTGAGTGATTCGTGCGTGATCGGCTGTGTGACTGGCCCTTTAAGTGTGATGTATTTTTGTTAGAAATTAGCCCCAATCTATCCAATCCAGCTTTACGTGTTTTTGATGGAAACAAATCACCTTTAAATGTTTACGATGTTGTGAGTCGCTTACTGTGTATCATTAACGAGGACGTTAAATCATTAAACAAGCTTTGTTACAAACATTTAAACTAGTTCAACTGGCCATGTTGTTTAATATCTCAGGATTGGTCCAATCGGAACACCTCGGGTAATTCCGTCCTCGGGACAATCATACCTCGGATGTATCTGGTGCAATGATACATACAGAATTACTGTATTTGTTTTGTTCGCCAGAAGAAGAATCTGCCAAGAAAAAAGTTTTTCATAAACTTTACGTGTTCATATACATTATGTGTAGTGTATAGAAAGAATTCATCTTATAAATTTAATTTAATCATTTAACTCTTAACGTCTCGTTAGATAAACAAATGTAACTGCATTATCAGTAGAGATAACAGTACATCTATCTTTGTTTTTGATGACGTCATGTTTATGTTTGAGAGATATTCCCCGTTAGACATCTGAGAGATGGTTCGTGAATTACTCATGGCGTTCCACAGGGATGGATCCAGAGGGAGGGGGGGGGGGGGGGGGGGCACCAACCTAGTAAAAGACTAGACTTGTGAGAACATATACATGTAAGCTGAAATAATGCTAAGCGTTTTAAGTAAATTTTGTCTGTTGACTACCTAGGTCGAAATTAGGGTGCATTATTGTGTATATCTGTCTATCGTGATTCATACCCCCAACACGAATTTCTAGATCCACACCTGGCGTTCCGATCTCTGGGCCGGTTTACAATTTACAATACAAGAGAATTGCACTCCCTTCGTTCGCATTTTTTTTATTGTGGATGGTCACATAAATTATTCTGTCACTCTAGCGGTATGTATAACGGAATGCGGTCAAGGTCTTCATCTTCCTTAAACAATGGCGGCCACTGCTGAATCCGGATAGCCTCTTTCCGTCTTTCCTAGTAATTTTTATCATGTGACAAAACAATCCACGTCACAATAATCCAAAAGTTGCCGAAGAAGACGGGTTCTGGGACATTCAGAACACCTCGCTCTTTCTCTGACGAAAAAAAAAAAAAGACTCGGAGGCGCTTCAAGATTTGGTCAGTTTAGTGATTCGGCTAGCACTAAATGGGCAAAAATATAGATTCAACAAGTCTTTAGAAAACCCTTATTGTTCCAGGGAAATGTCCAAACTCTAATTGGATCATGTTTCAAATTACAAAATTCAAACACAAAATAGGTCTTATTTCTATGATATAAAAAAATCCCGAACCGTCCCTGGAGTATTCGCCCAGAAAGTGTTGTACTACAAACACAATACAATTAGCTGGCACTCGCACTCACACTATCTACATGGATATGACTTAAATTAGTGTTACCGGGTGTTTATAGTGGGATCCATTTACTGCTAATTGTGTGCTTTTTCTTTTCAGTGCATAGTATAAAATGGGATGGGATGAGACAACTATACCTTGCAATTTAATACAGTACAACACTCAACATATCCATAATAATTATATTTCATCTTAATTACATCTAAACAGTATTATAAGTTAATATTACAGGTTTTAGTTTCTTAACTGGAGTTTAACCATATAGCTGAAACCATTCTTTCATAGTTTTAAAAATGAAGCAGAAAAAAATGTAGATGTCTGTTTAAAGGTGATATACTTAGAATCTGTAGTTAAATGCATGTGACCAAAGTTTATTCTACTTCCATAAATTACTGTTGACAGCTCGCCTTCTGAACAGAAGCAGAACTCTAGTAGTTATAAGTTGAGGTAATGCATAGTTAAGAACTGACATCTCAAGAACTGATCTACCGGTAGGGGTCAAACCCAATAGCATCCTATCCTTGGTCCAATGCCTCCATTTGACCAAGTTATCTTAAACTTGGTATAGAGAACTTTACTACGACCTATACATGTGTACTTTGGTACTATCTTACCCCTATGTTGTATTTTGAATGATTATATATTCCTTGTTCTGTTAAGAAAGGAGTCATCAGCTGTTGTAAATTATTGTACTTATATAATCTGTTATGTACAAGTTTTCTAAGAAATATAAAGCTTGTAAAATTCTGCTATTTTATTAGCTTGATTCATTACACTCTTTTTTGTTTGTTTGTCATTCATAAAATAATACAATTATGATTAACAAGAGTAGTTCAAGGAAAGATGCTGAATATATATTTTTATTAAACAATATTGTCAAAATAACTTGTCCTATTTTTATGGTTGAAATATACACATAGTAAGATCTAAGAAAAAGAATGCAGGCTTTATGCTGTTAGTTATTTTTCTGTCATTCTGTTAGAGACAGTAATTTTCTTTCATAATCATCATGGCATTATTTATTTAAGTTTTGTTTGTTTTTGTTTTTGAAATTCATTGCATCAACCATTTATGATCATTATATCAACTTCCAGGCTTTTTGGATGGAGGAAGACCCCAGATACATGTCCGGGTAGAACCATCAGCACACCGCAAGTCAGCTGGAAGACCTCACATTAAGTCCTTCACCCTGAACGGGACTCGAGCCCATGCCGTGAGAAGCTAAGCAGTCAGAGGAGTTACAAATCAGTGACTCTACGACTATGCCATGGGTGCTCCATATACTTATTAAAAAGTTATTAAAATAATTTAGCATAATGTGATTGTATGTTATGTGCATCTTATTTAAATGAGAAATGTATGGCCAGTCTGTGTTTTATTGATTTCTTTTGGTAGTTACACACTCTGTCTTAGGGTTCAGAAGGAAATACTGTGGCAGTTGTATATAGTTTTCTTCAAAAGGTTTGATCACAGAATGCAAACTCCCCGCAGTGATTACTTCCCTTGACAGTACATTATATCACTGCCACCAGCAAGTTTTTCGCCCAAATACAGGCGGATAGTTTTTTTTTTGTTTTGTTTTTTCTGGACTAATCTCCTCAAAATATAGTATCTTTCCTTTAAAAATATTAATTTATCATATCAAAAATAAAAAGTAACTTAAAATATGAAAAAATATGAAATTATGAAAGTCAAATTTCACCGTACTGTACAGAATACAACGTACTATACAGAAAACTAAACATGGATGATCACCTCTTCAAATTCCCAGTCGTTCGCTTGAAAAGTAATTTAACAAATTAGGTCTCTCCTCACCCGTTAAACAACAAATTGTATGTATTAGAATCCCGTCTTTGTAATCAGATACATTAAAATGCCGCTTTTTCTCGTCACATAAAAACAATTTGGACTCACTTTCTTTCGTGGCGTGTTTAAGGAGGCCGCCATGTTTACTTCACGTGATACTCTATCGTCACGTGATCCTTGCTGGGGGCAGAGATTTAAGTAGCAACTGCGTGACGTAATCGCTGTGAGGAGATTGAACAGAATGTGACTGCAGCATACTTCATTTTTATATATGCCTATTATATTATTAAGCTTTGATTGACTTGTAAAATATTAATAAATATTACTTCTATTATTTATATTTTGTTAAAAGTTGCAATTGCAGAGGTTTGATGTTATTATGAAAAATGTGATGAGGCATTTTAATTTTAATACTTGTACCTAGGCTACATAAAATAATTAAGAGTCATGAAGCAAACTTTATTATCATGGTAAAGGTCTCAGCATTAAAAACTTAAAACATCTGTGCCACTTAGTCAAAATAATGTCATATTTATTAAAACAATTTATTTAAAGAAATTTTGCTCATAAATATGTTGGGTTTTTTTCTTCTACATTCACATCAGTACTTTTCAGCAGGTTAATCAGGTTACTGGTCCATTTAACTTATTAAATTCATATTTTAGCATGATGTTTTATAATGAAAACTCCTAAAATTTTGCTCCTGAATGGCACTGGTCAAAATAATAGTAGAAGAGGATGAGTTTAAGGCATGTTCAGAAGGGCATCCTATCTGGCATCTATTATATAAAACAGTAAACAGCCTGTTTATCTTAGATTTTTTTCTAATATAAAGTGATACACATAAGAACAGGTGTGAAGTATTTTAAAAATAAATAGTACAACAGCAGAAAATATTTGTTTATCTTTTATTTGTAAATTTTCTCATTAATTTCAACAGAACTTGGATGTTTTCCCCTGGTTAACTTACATTTTGAAATGTTCACCTAGTGTTAAAACATAATTACCTCCAAAATGTAGACGGAATTATCTGAAATAAGCAAAATGTATCTTATATCATATTTAGATAGTACACTTTAGATAGTACACAACTGTAAGTGCTTTATTGTCAATATGAAATCAACATTTGTCTAAGAAACAAAAGGACATTTAAGAAGGCAAAAAGCATTGGAGAAAAATAATGATAATCCAAATAAATAAGTAGAAATAAGGTCATTTCACCAAATAGCAGATATTTTTTGACACTAAATACAACAGTTGGACACAGAGTGAAAATCTAGCATTATAAACCAGATATATCAGTACACCTGAATAATGTATATGGAAAAATAGGTGATATGCCTACAATGTGATTAACTCTAATGTCAATTGTAGACTGTTCTAGCCAGGTATTCTGCATCTCAAAGTAGCATCAACTGGGTCCCTATACTTTCACAGCTGGCCACCCAGTACTGAAAGACCTGTAACATAAAAATATTACTGACTGTTAAAAACAAGTTAAATTTTGGTCCCAGCATCACTAAACTAGAGTATGCGAAGGATCTGTACATAAAACCTGACAACTACATTAGGGAGTTAACTCGTCAGGTCAGTGGTTAGGGTGTTGGCTTTTCAATATGATGGCTTGGGTTCAATTCTTTCTACTGCCAAAATGATTACCTTGTCCCCACTGTTTTACCCTTCATTGTTTCAAATTCTTAATTTGCACAGAAAGTTTTTTTTAAAAAAAGCGAAGCAACAAAATTATGGTCATTATAGCAACGTTCAGCAATTTAAGAAGAGGAGGACCTCAGAAAAATGTCTGGGTAGAACAACCGACACACTGCAGGTTAGGTGGAAGACCTTCCCACCTTAAGTCTTTCTGACTGGCACTTGAAGCCACACAATGATAGGCCGAGGGTTTCTGACTGGCACTTGAAGCCACACAATGATAGGCCGAGGGTTTCTGACTGGCACTTGAAGCCACACAATGATAGGCCGAGGGTTTCTGACTGGCACTTGAAGCCACACAATGATAGGCCGAGGGTTTCTGACTGGCACTTGAAGCCACACAATGATAGGCCGAGGGTTTCTGACTGGCACTTGAAGCCACACAATGATAGGCCGAGGGTTTCTGACTGGCACTTGAAGCCACACAATGATAGGCCGAGGGTTTCTGACTGGCACTTGAAGCCACACAATGATAGGCCGAGGGTTTCTGACTGGCACTTGAAGCCACACAATGATAGGCCGAGGGTTTGAGCCCCTAACTTGCTGAGTAGTTTTCTCCCCTTTGTTCAGTAATCTTAACAGAAAGAAACAATTATTATGTTAGGTAAAAGAAACAAATATAGCTAAATATTGTAAAAAAAAACAACTTTTTAAAGCATTTATTAACTTCCTACAGAGATTTATGGATTCCAAATGAACCATCACTGTATTTGATCCCTCAGTGATCTCTGGAACGGGTCTGAAGATGCACTTTACTACAGGTTGAAGAATGGCCTCTGTGTCCATATCAGTTCTGTGAGCAACTTCTGAAATCAAAATTAATTGCAGATGGATCATTATTTTCACACAAAAAACACACAAAATAAAAGGTTAAAAAAAAACAGAAGAAGAAATTTATAACGAATATTAAGACTTTTAAAATCAGTAATACACATTCACGGATATTGTCTTTTAAAGGTTCAGACATATTAACATAGTCTTTTTTCTGCGCCTCTATGAATAATCTGCTTGTGTTTTCATCCTCTTTAAGTTGGCACCAACGACTTTTGCAGACCTTATGTTAATAGGTTATTATTGACACACACTGGACTGTCCTTACTTCTCAACCATGTCACTGCAATAAAATAAAATGAAAAAATATTACCATTTTTGAATGGCTCAACAGAAGTCAACATAAGTTGTTAGTGCAATGAGTTTACTTTATTTACCATCAACATCATCATCTTTTGTAGCTTAAGTGGTTATTAACCACATTGTGGCTGTTCATCTCCTCACAGAATGGGTTTGAATCTCATTTGACTGGTTGAGGGAAACAACTCATGTGGGTAGTTGTTACATCTGACCTGTAGTGGTGTGGGCTGGTTCTTTTCAGAAATTTGCCCACTTATAATAGCTGACCATAATTGCGTTGCTGTTATTTATTAAAAAAAACAACATAAAAACAAAACTCTGGGAGTAATCTTGATTGCATATTTTTCTGTATATATCGAGACCTCACAAGACTTTTCAAGTTCAAGCTGCCATTGATGTCATACTTACTACATAGTTTACTCTAGTGTATGTAATTATCAAACTAGAATAAAAATGTGTTTAAAACAAACAAGTGATGAAAAAACTTGTTACCAATGTTTTTCACATAGTTGTTCTAATACCCAAACTATCTGCTATGTAAAACAGCTGATTTTAACATGAATTATTAAAACATTATTCAATTTTCTCTATATGCTGCATTTAGAAATTAAAATTTACATAAATGAATAAAAACCAGGTGACCAAAAAAATTAGTTTGTAAAGCCCTTGTAACTTACACACACATCATAGCTCATGATTTACGGTATCCCGGTTCTCCCGGCCTGTAACAGTATGCACTGGTAGTTCTGCGATTTCTTTACGTCATTTTTGTAGAATATACCAATATGCAATTCTTTACTCACATCAGCACAGACTAGAAACTACTTACCCTGAGGAATTACACTTTCATTGCATATCAAGTAGATGCGTTGAACTTTATCCGCCATTTTGGAACTATTTTCAGTATGGCTACTACTTGCACCTAAGTCTATTTCGTAGAAATGGGCGACGAGTTCCGAATTGGTTCTGGGGCTGATATTCCTTAAAAAGTGCAACGAGGGGAATCGGATATTATTTCCATTAAAGAAACTTGTTGTTTGAGAACTGGCAAGTAAGCCGAAATGTGAGCCGGGACCGTTAATTTGTATTTTAACACCTAACTCACCAGATCTAATAGGTGTTGAGGCACTTAGTGCAAAGAGCTAACCGATACATAGATCATAGGAAAAAATTTTAAGATGCTGCTACATTGATGACTGATGATCTTGTGGCGATAAGTTAAACATGGTGTTTTTATAAAGCATGACATTTTGTGACCGTTTAATATATCAAGGTTTTATATATTTTTTTAAATTATTTTTGTTAATAATTGCTTTGTATACACTGTTATCATAACTGTTAAAAATATCGACGAATTTCGTGATCATGTCCCGTATAGCCTTCTTTAAAATGCCTCTAAAGTTTATGATATTTGTATTTATATTTTCTGCTTTTCAGAAAACTCCACAGGAAGTGCGTGGCTAGAGTGCGTGGTAACCGTTATATGCACACCACAAGGAAATCTTGCAGACAAGTCGTGTCAAAGCGGTAACTGTTCTCTATTTGTCTCCTCACAGTGTTCTTGTCGCATATACATCAAGCATGCATATGAGCACCTTTGTCTGGCGCCAACTTCAATTTATGTTGTGATTTCATAGGGCTTTGTTTTATGTTTAGCTCACCTGCGCACAACGTGCTCAAGGTAAGCTTTTATGATAGCCCTTCCTTCCTTGTGAACATGCTAGAAGCTACAGTTTTTATCACCAAACTAGGTCAGAATGATTGAAGGAAGAAGGTCTTGGATGAGTATGTAACTGGGTCACGCGGGTCAAACACAAGGTCACTAGGCCAAATTTTAGTATAACCTTGTGAACACGCTTAAGGCCCAATCGTCACTAAACTTGGCCAGAATGTTTACCTGCATGAAACCTTGGATAAGTTCGTAACCATGTCACGTTGGTTAAAAAGTAGGTCATTAGGTTAAATCTTAGAGAAGTCTTGTGAACACACTAGAGGTCACATTGATGGACCAACTTGTCCAGAATGAGTATCTGCATGAAATCTTGCTTGAGGTCGTAATCTGCGTCACCTGGGGTAAAAGAAAGTAGGTATCTAGATAAAATCTTAGAAAAAACATTGTGAACACGCTAGAGGTCACATTTATGACTCAATCTCCGCCAAACTTGACCAGGATATCTACCTGCATGAAATATTAGATGATTCCTAACAGGGTCACTTAGGGTCGGAAAGTATTTCACTACGGACAGATCCTAGACTTAAAGCCCAATCCTCATCATTATATGCGTTCATCTAGAAGAAAATTTTAACTTTTGGTGAGTGACAGATATTTTATATCAAAAGCCCCATCATAGACTTATTCACATGTGCCCTAAATGATTTATACATTGTTGTTCATAATATACTTTTGTTAACTAAAAGCAGTTACTTGTGGTAGCCTCTTGAATCAACTGCCTGTACGTTTCAAAAGTTTAATACTTATATAATACATTGTAAACCAATTATGCTTTAGGAGACATACAATTACAGGTATCTTTTATAGAGCACTTTCTTTTGTTGAAATGACGTTTACTAGTCATACAATATATAGACTGAAGACGTGACAAAAATTGTAAACTGGTTTGAGTACAAATGCCAAATACGTAAAGCTTTTTTTTTTTATAGATTTTTGAAAATCATAACTAGAAACTAACACACTTAAGGTCTAGCTAAAGATGCTGGCGCTTATTTTTTCTTCATGTCTACCTACAGTTGGTCAATCAATAAATGTGAGTATGGCCGCCAGGACGGAACATAAGAAGGTGGCGGCAATTGACCTCGGCACGACATTCTCGGGATGTGCCTTTGCTGACCTCCAAGATATCCTAGAGGATCCAGAAAAGGTAGTAGGTGTATTTAGTTTCACATAATTTACATTTTGCATTTATTTCGCCTTAATGTCTACAAAACCAAGATTCACTATGCTTCATTATTAACCCCAGGTATAAACAATTAATATGTTTTCTGTTCATTGTTTGTCTTTGACACACCGCCCACACACCTTCATAGTAAGTGCGATGTTTGATGATCCTCTCAGTGTTTTGTCATTTTTGCATTTAACTTAGATCATGGATACCTTTTAAAATTCCAGGTTGTTGTATATTCATAAAACCTTGTCATATTTTCGTTTTCGTGATTACAGCAATGTTGCTTGTGCAGTATGGCCTTCGTATTAACTCTCCCCGAGCATGTTATCTACGTTGTTAAAACCATCCTATCAGATATGTGAAAATTTTAATATTTAATAATGCTGCTTTTCTTTGAAACGTTGGTACATTCTGGCTCTGGCATTTAATCACCGATTTCAAGAAAATAATGTCTTTGAAAATCTAGATTTTTTCTTACCTTTTTGAAACCAGGAAACTATTCCAATATACAGTGGCCAGTATTATTTCAAATGACATCACTGTGCATTATTTAATGACGTCATTATTTAGCGCTCATTATACGACATGACGTAGGCTGTTTTGTTAAATTGGTATATTTTCTTTCCACTGTTTGTGTCCGAATAATCTGCCAGTATGGTGTTCCGGTGTTGTAAAATTGCCGACATATATTGTTTAGGTTATATACACTGTCAGCGACGTTTTGTTATAAGGCCGTAAATATTGTCGTTATGGCGTAATTAGCAATGTGCGTTTTCGACTATGGCTTATTTAATACTGACTTGGAGATGGTAGGCCTCAAAAGTTGCACACATAGAGTAATATAGTCTTATAACGTAAAGACATGTATCAATTAAGCTGTATAACGTACCGACCGTATGTGAGTAGGCCTTATAAGTTACATGCGTGGAGTTGCTGTGCCTTAAAACTTAGCGGCATGACATAAGTAGGTCCTGTAAGTTAAAATGTAAAGATATAACATGAACTAGATAAGTTTATTAACCTATCGACATTAGGATATTAGGCCGTACATTATGTGTACATTACCGGCATGGAGTTATATGGCCGTATAATTTTACCGATACTGAGTAACTAGCATATTAAACATACAGACATGTGGTAATTAAATTGTATTATTTACAAGCATTGACATGCATACGACTTATTTGTCTTATCTGTAAATGTTAATTAGTGCAATAGTGAATACAATAAACTATATTTAAACGATAGCCGTGACATCAGAGCAACTGTGATTTTCGTTGTCAACCTTGTCCCCTTAGTCGCAAAGCGAGGCCAATAAGCGACGTAGCGTTATTTAAAAACTGTATCGTCATTGATCGCTGTTTTCAAATTATCATAAATAAAAACTGAACGTCGTACCAAAAATGGTTTAAGATTCGAAATGTAAAACGATACATTTTCATAGAAATGCAAAAAATCTAAATATTTTAGACTGCTTACAAAATTCTTGCTCAGACAACCTGTATCAAGTATTGAAGTGTTCAAAGTTATTGTTGACGTTTTAACTGTTTAAACATTTATCAAGTTATTATCCTAAACATAGACCTACAATTTTAAACACTTGCTTTAATCGCAGTTATCCCACAATATAGCCCCATACAATATTGAAATGTTTATCATATGCATAACAAGTTAAAAAAGACACATATTGGGCAACTCACCCCGGCTATTTGACGTACATTCTAGATTACTGTTCTGGACCTTAATGGCACTGCGCCTGGACGACTTCTTTCAAAAAAGACGCCTTCCAGCATTCTGTTCGACCAAGACATGCAATTTATGGCTTTCGGACATGAAGCCGAAGAACAGTATGCACAATTACAGTGTGAAGGAAAGGATTGGGACGTCTACCTGTTTAAATGGTTCAAAATGATGCTGTACAGTGAACAAGTAAGTTGCTCTCTAATGCTAACTGAGTCACAATAGCTTATCTTAACGATTCCATTTTAAAATGTTCATTGAAAAGTTTTAAATGATGGGATAAACAAAATCAATTGCTAGACAAAAATGTCACTAACAGACTTTATAACCAGACCACTTACTAAAGTGCCTTGGAACGGCCATTCGGCAAAAGGAAACAAACTTTATGCACTTTGAAATGTTCGTCAACGATTATTACAATCCAACATAAGTGAAAAAAGAATGTGTATTTCAGTTATTTAAAATTTAGCTGATTAAGATATCCCTGTGATTATAATATAATTAATAAATTGCACAAATAACTATTCATTAACTATAAGTTAAATAAAATCAACATTCCCTTAAATCAATATAACTGTGACAAAAATAATGTTGTCGTTAGAAAACATTTTAAAACAAGAAACTCACGCCAGATATGACTGACAAAACTAATGGATATTTAGCCTTCCTTTCTTTAACAGAAATAACAAAGAAGCGTTGGTTGATACAAGTCAAAATAATAATTTAGGACTATGTGTGACGGCTGTTTGTAAACCACGTGTCAGTCGCTTTTTTGTATAATAAACAGACATAAAACATGCAATACCAGCAATCAGAGGCGCAGTCAATAAAGCATTGCACTGTAATACACAGGGTTCCGAGATCTAGTCATTTTGTCGTTCCCTTCTTAGAACCATATGTAAAGCTCTTAAATGTATCGACAAATAATATTCCTGAAATTATTCTAGACTATGCATCGATTTTTCCGTTTTGAAAAAGGTTTCCGAATGTAATTACGGATTTTAATATCGGATAAGTTAATTTAAACTATTTGATACACCAAGTCGTTCATGTGTAGCTACAATCAGGACAACATGCTACAGAAGCCTATTAGAGACACAATTTACAGCTAATATTGCCTTTACCTGTACCTGTACAGCCCGACGGACAAGTATTAAGGGTGTGCCACTCACAAAACCTATATCTTACAAAAAGTTATGGAAGCAAGCAGTGAAAGCGCTGGTATGAAAATAAATCAGATCAGGTGCATGTTGTGTAATAGATTAATGGATTATTTTGTAAGCTAATCGCCATGTGTTGTGTAAGTCCATCATATGTTTTCATCAAATATTGTCTTTTCGTTATAACAATTATTAATGCAACAAATGATATGTATGAAGATGTCTCAGAACAAATGCTCAGCTTTAACTTGAATTGTTTAAATCGAACATAGGTTGGGACTAAGTTTTTAAACAAAAACGCGTACAAAGATGTGTTAGTGCCACATTTAGAGTGTTTTAACGTGGATTTTATTTAGGAACATCTGTGCTTACTAGCATTCCCTTAATTATTTTTTTCTGCATAATTATAATGGACCTCTAGATATGCTGTAATCATAATCAGTGAAAAACATCCAAGGTCCGGAAGTTTAACGGCAATAGAATTTATCGTTTATCGTATAACGTATTTCACGACTCCCTTTATCACTTTATGAGTTGTTTGTATGTCGATATTGGTTTTAATGGTATTACTAGAACAAGAATGGTAACCAGTAGATTATAAATATGTCATACAGATTATCAACAACAGTAATATGTCGAGGTGTATAGTTATTGTTGTGTGTCAATGTCAAATTGCGGAAAAAAATGTTGAAAGTAATTAACTTTTAAGTTTGACAATAAATTATCATCGACTTGATATTCTCCTTAATATATGGTATTATTTTGACACAACATTTACTATGAACAATACTATGGGAAATGAAACTAATTTTAAAAATCAATATACATAAGTTTAACCCAACTGCAATAACAACAATAAGGATCATACTCAAAGCAACAATACCAGCAACATTTTTGAGTCGATGATAGTATGCTTGGATAATTAAACGATCTGCTATGGACAGTGATGTATAAATATCTGCATCTCTTGTCTAGTAGAGTCCAGAGCATCTGTATTAGCAGACTAATGAAGACAAATAAAGGAACCCATTGATAACTAATTTCTGGTATCGTTTGTACAAAATGCATAAAAAACCATACCTGTATATTCCATGAATAAACCGAAATAGCTAAAATGGTTTAATGTCCGTGTTTCCCAGTCTCGTGTTTACAGAAAGAACAACTATCCGTATTCTTGTTTTTTCTCTTTTTCCCAGGACCTGTCTATTAGGAAAACAAAAATCAAGGATGTCAGAAAACGGGAGTTTGTTGCATTAGACGTTTTCTCAGAATGTCTGACTTTTCTTCGAAAAAAATTGCTCGAAGCTATCACAGTAGATGACTCACAGATACACTGGGTCATCACCGTCCCTGCCATCTGGAGCGAGAATGCCAAACAGTTCATGCGAGAAGCCGCTTTAAAGGTAGAATATTAAAGCCTGTTATCACAAGACGTATGCAGATCAAATGGTAATGGAAATCATTATAATGCATTTGGAGCGTCTTGCTTTGTACCAAGTCAAAATAAACTTGGAGCCATTATGCACACTAACTTCTCCGGTATTTATGTTTTTTAAAGACATGGTACATGTTTTAAATCCCAATATTTATTACTAAAATACGTTTTCCCCAATAACACATATTAACACCTCATTCACTTCTTCCTACTTTTTCACTGACATGTAAACGGAGCTTTTCTGTAATGATTGTAAACCTTTCCGGCAAAGTACGCTTCAGAAGCAGGCGAATGATCAATCACAAAAACACCAAAACGGGACATAAGAGAAATTAAAAATATGGATATATACTCGAGCACTTGGAAACTTTCCTTCAATACTGAAAAAACAACAAAGGTCTTAGTATTTGGAGATAGGAAAAGTCGAAATATATCGTTTCGTAGTTATAATTTTGAAGTAGTTAATACTTTTGAATATTTATGCATTATTTTTGTAAAACAAGATTCTTTACCCCTGCCAAAAGCCACGTTTGTGAACAAGCAAGAAAGGCTATGTTTAGGTTGTACACTAAAATTCGTAATTTATGTCTATCCCATAGATTGCCAAATCAAGCTTTTTGATTGTACCGTACTTCCCGTTTTGCTATATGCTTGTGAGATTTGGGGTTTTGGGACATAAGAAATGATTGAAAAGGTCCACACTAATTTTTTAAAGACATCTTACATGTCAAGAGAGGTAATCCACATGTTATGCTATATGGTGACTTAGGGCGTTTCCCGCTTTCAATTACCATTGAGAAACGTATTATTGCATATTGGCATAAGCTTGTGAGTAATCATCAAACCCTTTCTTCCACTGTTTATTAAATAATGATAAATGATATGTCCAATAATAATGTTGAATATGCATGGTTAAGAAATGTCAGATCTATTTTAAACAAATGTGGTTTAAGTCACACATGGAATAGCCAAGCATTGAATTTGTCTAGAGGAATTCTCTTGTCTCTTGTCGAGACACGACTTAAAGACCACTTTTTGCAATCATGGTATTCTGACATTAACTCCTCATCAAAATGTATTAATTATAGATATTTTAAAACAGAATATAAATTTGAATTTTTTTTATCTAGAATTATCAGGTAACAGTCATTTATAAATTTCCGACTCTGTAATAATCACTTACCGATTGAAAGAGGGCATTGGCATGGGGTTCAACATCAACACCGGAAGCGCACATTATGTGATTTAAATGATGTAGGAGGTGGGTTTCACTTCCTTTTCCAATGTTCCTACGTTACGAGAAAACTCATAATTTCATTTCTTAGGTCCAGACATACAAACGTTATATCCTTCAAACATATTATGTGTGAGAATGATCACAGCAAATGACTTAAACTGAGTAAGTTTTTTAATATTGTTCTGCACACTGTCAATAATTCACCTGGCTTACAATTTCCAATGTAACTTACATTTCTTTCATATGTACGCTTATTGCTCTGAAAACTTTTGAGGTTTCCTAGATGTATGTAGCTCGACAATCCTTACAACATTTCTGTTGCATTGACTTAAATGTCTGTGTTGATATCAATATTGTACTGCCTTAAACATGATATTATGTAGCTATTATTATTTCTTCTCTTCTCTTAGTCTTGTTTTGTCATCATTACACAGCCTGGTTCAATTTATTGTTGTACCGCACATCACATCTCCTGTATATGTGTTGAGTATATAAATAAACTTGTAAACCTGTAAACTACTGACGGCTAGCACGGCTAACCTATAACGAATCTAACAAAAAATATTCAACGTCGAAAACATTGTGATGTGCATCAGGCATGCGGCTTTATCTGGCGTCAGTTTGGCGATGATGCTTCGTGTCTCATTTCATTGTCTTTACTTAAATGAGGTTTTCTTCTGTATGCAACTTTGGAAATATATACAAAATGTGATCCTTACAGGACGTCTTTCAATAATGTGTTATAATGACACAAGCTCTATTAAATTTAGTCGTTATAAGGCTTTTCGTCATATTTTAATTTAACTTTTTACAGTATTAAAACTGTTTTCATCGTTTTCCTAATTGAAAATCAATGCTTAAATTATTCATTTTTATTTGCAACGTTAAGAACGAATATTTATAATTTCAGTGTTTTTCATGCATATAACCATTGATAAAATACAGCATGTTGTTACTTATCAGGCAGGGTTCGATACGGACAGGCTCTCACTAGCCTTGGAACCAGAAGCCGCTTCCATCTTCTGTAAGCACATCCCTCGAACAAAATTAAAGTCGGGCGGCAGTCTTGAAGTCAGTCGATTCTCAGAAGGAGACAAGTACATTGTGTTGGATATCGGAGGTGGGTCTTGTTAAGAACTGAGTTTTTACAAGAATATTTATTTAGATCCAAATTTACCATTAAGTTTATTCAATAACACCGCATAAGAGTTTTAGAAAAGTCTATCAGAAACATTTTATTCGACCAACTCACATTTACGGTGTATGCATATCGTTCCCATTAAGAACTGCAACACGTTTCCTTCATGTATATTGAATTTAACCATTTATGTTTAATCAGTCCAATTGCGGCATTTACAATGACACCGTTTTGTTCTTCTAAGGTGGAACTACTGATATTACGGTACACGAAATCCTAGAGAATAATACCATCAAAGAGCTTGTTTCGGCAAATGGTGGAGATTGGGGGGGCAGATCCATTGACAAAGAATTTGAAATACTTCTGCTAGACCTAATTGGTGCAGATGTCATGGAGATCATTGATAACAATCACGCGGAAGACAAATTTCAGATGAATCAAGAGTTCGAGATTACAAAAAGGACTGTCAATCCGACAAGTACTGGATGGGTGAAAATCAAATTGCCTGGAGCAATTTCTGAGAAGTTTAAAGACTTGAACAATCAGTCACTGGAGGAGTCTATCAACAACACGGAAAAAAATCAAGGCGGAAAAATTAAGATAAGCTCTGGACACCTTATGATTAATGCTGAACGATTCAAAGAACTTTTCAAGTCCACAAATGACTACATAATAGATCGTGTGAAATGCATCAGGATGGAGTTGAACGACGACGATTTAAAAAAGATTTTGTTGGTCGGTGGCTTTGGAGAGTCAACACTATTATATGATGAACTGAGGAAAACCTTTCCCGATATGACGATTATAGTTCCCGAAGATGCCGGATTGGCCGTCCTAAAAGGAGCTGTATTGTTCGGCTTTAACCAAGATTTGATCAAGGCCCGTGTCTGTAGGAAGACTTACGGCATCCAGACCTACAAACACTTCGAACCAGGCATGGATTCGCCAGATCGTAGGTTGGTTATCAGAGGAAAAGTATTATGCAAAGACTCATTCGATATTCATGCGCAGAAAAACGACGAGTTCGAGGTAGATGCATTCACCCAGCCTCATGAGTATGTTCCTTCTGACCCTGGAGATAAAACTATGTCATTAAATGTGCTTGCATCTGACGACGAATGGCCAAAGTATGCAGACTCGCCTGGTGTCGTCAGGATTGGCAAGATCATCATTGATCTTAAGGATATTGACGTGAACAACCCGAAGGCGATTGAGGTGCAGATGCAGTTCGGGAGGACAGAGCTTGGTGTCGTCGCAAAGGAGAAAGATACCGGAAAGGAAACTAAGGCTGTTTACAAACTTCTGAAATAAACTTATGTGTAAACATTGTAAAAAAGGATTTTCATATATTATAAAAACACAGAGATAGAGTGATTTTATTGTCGAAACACCCTAAGAATTAATTAAGGCAAATATACATCGTTTAAAACCAAAGTAAAGAATAATGATGATACGGACCCAATCATTGTGACCTACACATTGCGGCAAATAATCAAGAACAGCCACCATATATGTCGGGACTGTGCGATGTCCGCCTTATTAGATCAGTCGATGATGGGGCATACTATCTCATGGACTGTATGTGTGAAGGTCTTCCAGCTGACTAACGGTGCGCCGGTGGTTCTGCCCAGACATTTGTCTCCACCAAATAGCTGGATTGGTCGCTGCAATGTATTAAAACCCCACAACAACTGCCTAATGCTTCATCGTCGGTTGCTCTCCTTCTGTATCGGTAGCGACCCTTACTGTTGTATATATTGTGACAGGACCTCTGGTAGTTTACAGCATATAGTTTTATGTTTAAATATTTAACATCGCACACGCAATATAGGTAGGTTGAAACAGCAGATGAACACACCCAAATATTCACCAATTAAAACAATGATTATTGGTGTTACTAAAATGAGTAATGACATTAAAATTATGTGTATACAGATTTTTCTATGTATTAACATTTAAAAACATAATGATTTTTTTAATTATTATTGATTGCACTCCATTTTAGATGTTGAGTATACATTATACTTGTTTAGAGTTAACCTTACTGCTTAAATATTAACATAGTTTAGTTGTTTGCAATGTTGTTATTTATGTTCTTGCACCTCTATGTGTATTTCCTTTTGGTCTTGCACCTCTATGTGAATTTCCTTATGGTCTTGCACCTCTATGTGTATATCCTTATGTTTTGCACCTCTATGTGTATATCCTTTTGTTCTTGCACCTCTGTGTGTATATCCTTTTCTTCTTGCACCTCTATGTGTATATCCTTATGGTCTTGCACCTCTATGTGTATATCCTTATGGTCTTGCACCTTCTATGTGTATATCCTTATGGTCTTGCATATCTATGTGTATATCCTTATGGTCTTGCACCTCTATGTGTATATCCTTATGTTTTGCACCTCTATTTGTATATCCTTATGTTTTTGCATCTCTATGTGTTATTCCTTGTGTCCTTGCACCTATATGTGTATATCTTTATGTTCTTGCACCTCTATGTGTATATCTTTATGTTCTTGCACCTCTATGTGTATATCCTTTTGTTCTTGCACCTCTATGTATATCCTTATGTTCTTGCACCTCTATGTATATATCCTTTTGTTCTTGCACCTCTATGTGTATATCCTTATGTTCTTGCACCTCTGTGTGTTTATCCTTTTTGTGAAATAGATAGGCTCCAGATACAGATTTATTTGTTTAAGATTGAATTGTTTATTAGCCCAAATTGTGTGTCCCTAAGGACTTTTCTTATTTCATGCCATGCATTGTTTCTTTTGAAAGAAAAATAACAACAGCATAATGTGTTTTGTTAAGCCATATAAATAGATAAAAATGTAAACATTACACATGTTTTAATATACTTTTGATAGGCTTATCGTTTGATCAAAAGAGATCGTCTTAATGCTATGAATACCTATATCTTATTCAAACAACTTAATTGCACAAACAAACAAGGAAAGAATAAATTTTCTGACATAACAATCAAATCAAACCTTGCATCTGCAATTTTTATTCGGAAACCGAACCTTAATACATTTAATCATTCATAATCGGTTCCATTAGCTATATATTGTATAAAACTGTAAACCTACTACAAATTAAAAAAATCTTCATCACGTAATATGTTTGTGTATGGCTGCTAGTATGTTAACTTGTACACAGGGGATTACCGACCTGTAAATATTAACGCTGAAAGTGTTATCGTATTAAAACAATGGGTCAATAATAACACATATAATAGCACATATCATTGGGCAGAAAAGGAGGCATGGTACTAGTAGACGGGCCACGGCAACAGAACTTACATCTAACTGTAAAATACACCTGCCAATCATTACTTTACAGATGTTAATAATCTATTTGTCAGTTCAACCGCTAATTTCGATCCACCAAGGTTTTCAAAATACCGCTCTTAGATGTGATGAGTCTAGCAAGATTAAACTGCGATTTAATTTATGTTTTCCGGAATACAAAAATAACAATAAAGTATTGAGGTCTAGACGATAACCATGCAATGTCAATATAAACAGTTATGTTCGTGCTCAAATTATGCTAAAATTTATACAGAAAATGGATTGACGTATAATGACGTACGTTCGCTATCAAGACAGAAAACAATAATACAATTTAGCAACCGAAGTATATTGACGTATATTTAGTATCAAGACAAAAAATACAACAACACAATAATACAATTTAGAAACCGAAGTATATTGACGTATGTTCAGTATCATGACACAAAACACACACAATAATACAATTTAGCAACCTTACGCTACATTAAATCGCAGAGTATCTGGAATAGGAATTATTCGCACGGATGCTTATAAACACGATTATCGTCATTCGTGTTTTACAAAAAAAAAAAAGAAACTGGAAAAATGACAAAATAATCATACTACGACTTAAACAACATACATGTAGGTTTATATAAATAACTTATTTTACATAATTGTAAATGTACGTCTTTATTTCTTAATTCTTGCCCAAATGGCCCAGAGCTAAACTCAAAGTAAATTATGTAAGTCTGTGTACGGTTGTTGTATGTTTTAAACCATTAAAGACAACAAGTAGCCAGTTATTTGCCGTATGAGTCTATATTGCTGTCTGTTAAAAATAACAACCAGAAAATAGTCCCTAGTATCTGTGTTTAGGATGTTTTCATTCATTGATGTCTGCTGAATTGTTCATCCCGGATGATCTTTTTTTCCTTCAAACTAAAACGAGCCACGTCAACCTTCTTATGTAATAGAATACACCAGATTAAAAAAACAACAACACAATATTGGCAGTTATTCACTTTCAATGTTATGCAGGTTTATCCTTGTTTTATATTTGATCCATAAAAGCCAAGTTCTTCTGAAATGCCGATAAACAAGTTTGCTATAGGCACTGCTTTCATTTAGTATGAATCTGCTGTAAATAAAACATCCTTTCAGTTGAAGAAACATCTTCTTTAGTTCCTTTGTTTACCAAGCCTATTCATTTACGCTATTAAACTTATAAACATCACGAACTGACAGAGTTTCGTCCTGTTAACCGCATCGTAGAATTTCGTATACTTCCGCCAATCGTCATTATAAGTACTCCAATGTTTTGCTGTTGGTCAATTCGTTAGGGGGTCAAAAACAGTTTTGGTGATAGATGTGTCGCGGGCGTAGATACAGCAATAAATAACGGAATAGTGTGAGCCTTCAGACATTCCCACAGGACGAAGCTATGCGTAGAAATGGGTTATGGCGATCGAGAATACTAGAGGTGACTGTGGGGTTGAGGGGGCATCGCGGAATCCCATTAAAATATTTTAATCTTTGTGTGCGTATGTTTTTTGTTGTTCATTTTTGAGGTCGTGCATTCTCACAAAAGACAAATAAACAACGCCCAATGGAAATGTATATTTATTTGCATTCGATCAGATATTATAAGCTTAGCAAAGTAATACAAACTGTAATTCATCTACTGTGGAGATGAGTATTTCTGAAGTATTAGAACCACATCAGAGATAGAAGCGCCATACAACCTTAGTTTTCTGGGCACCATCTAA
This sequence comes from Sinonovacula constricta, assembly GCA_007844125.1. Lineage (NCBI taxonomy): Eukaryota > Metazoa > Mollusca > Bivalvia > Cardiida > Solecurtidae > Sinonovacula > Sinonovacula constricta. The sequence goes on along the minus strand of CM017558.1, from coordinate 62,031,489 downwards.
CCAGCAGTCATAGGGTGATGGCTGTCATCTGAAACATAGTTTATGAATATGCAGTAACATTTGATTAAATGACGTTCTTAGTAAAGCTATAACGCTACTAACTTGTAACTCCTCCCACGTATGTTCGAATCCTGGTCTGAGCGAAAGACTTGGAAGAATGTCTTCCAACTGACCTGTGGGCCTGTGGTTTTATTCCGACATCTATCTGGGGAGTATGATAACCTGATTAACAGAACGTCGCTTTTATGTCACTAGTTATGTCGCTGTAAACATAGAAATGATATGTTATCTTTTTTTTCTGAAAATCATGGCCATTTTTAAACAAGGGAATTGAACCTTAAATGTAACAAGACAGTAAAAACTTTCTATATTCCTTTAGATGTTCTTACCAAATTTCTGTTAATGGCATTCCCTCTTTATCTTTGTTATGACAGCAAGTTTCCAGTACAAATCTGTACAACATTTGGGACTAAACTGCAAGTCTCTATCTTTTTCAGAATAAACATTTCATCTTCCAGGTTCCCTTCGAAATGCGATAGACGATGGTATGCACGAACATCCCCTAAAAGTCAAATTAAATGTTTTAATTGATGCAATGTATTAAATATTGCCATTAATGATAAGATAACACTAACAGAAAAGAAGTGGAGAATACCTTAAACTTCTACTTTTGAATAATGATCAATTATGCACTGACAGCAACGGACTCCATTAGGCTAAATCGGAGATTGAGTCGGTCTCCTTTCGGGTAAGAAAGTGGGCAGGTTATAAAACATTGATAGAAAAGGCTCAAAATCAAGTTCTTTACCACTTCGTATTTCCTGCTCCTTCTGAATCTACGTAACTCCGTGTTGTTTTCGTTTACTTTGATTTAAACACGCAACGCTTTTGGCTGAAAATGGTAAAGGATAACTTTTTATTCGTTCATATGGTCTGAATTATCGTCGGTATCGGAATAATTCAACTTTTGTTGCCAACTTTAATTGTAGCTTCCTCGCAGTTTGTCTGGCATTGTGACGAGTCCTTATGATGACGTCACAATATCCAATCTCGATAATCGGCAATTTCCGAAAATTACTTCCGCAATTTTCCGTCTACGTAATCCAACAGATGGTGTTTTATGGGTCACAGACAGGTTAATATGTAGATGTTTTTAGAAGTAAACGTAATTTTAATTTTAATCAAGTGAAGCGGCTCGTTCAATAGATCCTTTTAACCATTTTTTAAAACGACTTAGGTGTATGTTTGCGCTTCATCTTCCTTTAAATTCGATACAAGCAACATTTCCGGGGAACAAAGACAGCATTATGAGTCTTTCTATTCATGGCAGTGTCCAAGACATTATTTATGTTTGAAACTTATCAATGTATTTAAGTATGAACATGGTCTGATCATTTGAAAATTGTCAACAAGATGGTCAATGTTTATCACTGCACAAAGTGCAGTTAAATCAAGAGATATAGTAATGAAGTTGAAAAAAAGAACATTGGCTCGGGAAAAGCGCCCAGCAATTTTTACAAATAAATTAATTTAAAACGGACTTCATATAATTGATCAGGTAGAAACAAAATAATGGCTTATATAACTGCCTATCATTTCGATAAGGACGGGACCGTCTTAAAACATTTTACTTTAACCTAAGCATTAAATATATGTACATCTTTATTACTACTGAACAAAGCAGGCCGATACGCCAATAAATATAAAGGTCCAATTCTACATCGATGAGACATTGAGTCGTTTAAAACAATCCCCAAAAAGGTCGATTAATTTGATTCCATGGAGCAGCAATACGTTGGTCAACGGTAAATGATCGGATTCAACCCAAGTTAGTGGGAATTTGTATGTTAATATTGTGGGTGTGGGTATATCTCCACATATGTCAGTCACGGAGTACAGTAGTGATACAATGTAGATAATATGTGTACAGAAAAGAAAAAGATACATATTGATCGCAGACGAGGTCAATGTGCCCTTTAAGCAATAACTTTAACAGTTGTGCAAGCTAAATTGATCATGGCTATCGATTCTCACGATATCTTGCACAGTCCAAATATCACTTTATTTGGCTTATAGCAGAATTTCTAACATAGCATTAAACAAAACGCGATGTATAAATAACAGTTTCTACCACACTTATGCGACAACATATATCATGTTTAACTATATGTACTTTGTTGTTTATGGTGTATAATTATAGTATCTACCGTAATAAATGTATGTGGCATTTAAGGGCATAGAGGCAGCAGCTGTTTCCGTTCCAGTTGAAACTGAATTATATTTATGCATCATATTTAAGTTAAAAAATTCAGGCGCTGAAACGACTTGTCGAACTACACCGGAAATAGAGGTTTGACAAGTAGGTGTCTTACATCGGTATTTGGTGTATCTAAAAGCGTAAATGCCGGTATTTACGCATTAATGATATTATTCAAGTCGTAAGAATCTGGTGTTTTGATAATCTTAACAGGCTTCTAATGCAGTAATCTTTGAGAAAGAACAGTAATTCGATTTTCACCGCTGTTCTAAAACTAGTAAAGGCTTCTTCGGTAACGCGGATTGCATGTAAATTTATGTGTGTTTACCACACCCTATATACGTAAAATAGATTAATTAATCAATAGTGCAGGTATTTTACATTTTAATTTACTAGAAGTGTTTATTTTATTCTGTGGCTATGGATTGTTTCATTATTTTAATCAATACATATGATCTCATGCAAGCTGTTGAAAATAAAAAATTACGTGATATAAGTTTTCTATTTATGATTTGAACGTAAAGGTGGTATCCGACATTTTGGACCATGTTTTCTCTCTCATGCAAACAAATAAGTTATTGTTGCTGAATATTTAACTATAATAATAGTTTATACGTAGAATTTCAGCATAATATTCGTAAAAAGTATTTTGATCAATTGTTTTACTTATGATGCATCTCTCTACAAACCAGGTTAAAGCACCCCAGTGCCTTTGTCGTGTGTTATTTCAAATATAAAAATGGACCTTTGATCCTTTGCTATTAACAAGGGCGTATCAATTAAATACATCGATTTTTCGGTAACTTTTATTGACTTGATTGACATTTATGTGATTCTGTTGGCTAATGTTAACACAATGAGGTATTTTGCCCGTTTTTACCTCGCTCCATCGTCTTAGGACAGAGACTAGTATTACATCTTTCTGTATCGATAAACGGTCTTCTTTCGATTCAATAAAGTACCTACAATCCGTCAACAAATGCCATATAACAGTTGTTTAGCTGAATTGAAAGGCCGCTCTAGAAAAACGTTGATTTTTGTAAAGTACCAACATTTATTAAACTTTGATGATAAACTTTACCATACTGAAACATTCTTTCAACGTCTAAAGTTTAGTGTTAAAAGTGTTATCAGAAGTACTCAAACATTGTTGTCAAATCACAAAATGTTTGCACACCACTTGCATCTATTCTTTGGGACATCATGCACATAACATGCTTAGGAGAAATATGTTTTGTGTTGAGTGACATCGCTTTAGAGACTATTTCATGTAGTCAAGGACAATAATAAACTAAGTTTTATTTATTTAGGTTTTACGGCACACCGACACTTAATAGGTCATACGGCGCCGAAATAAGTATACACACGTATACATGTACACTGGTTCCGCTGGAAACAAGTGTGGATGGAAAAAATAATTTACCGAGGAGGTCGACATTGCATTTCTACTGTGCATTCCATACACTCAATGAACTTTTTTAATACGAACATAAGGATTCATGTTTAAAATAAACTGTTGGCTGAACCACACGTGACACAGAAAATGCAGTACATCGAACTTGCACGTAAAAAATGATTTTACATGCAATTATTTAATAAAAACATTTTGTTTAAATATTACTATAAAAGTTGAAATTGCTTGATAATCTTGTCAATATTGAAAAGTCCCTTTTTCTGTTATTCGACTTGATAAAGTAAACGTACATATTGCACAGAACAAAAAGTACACCGAATTCACACGAAAACCATGCACCACTGGATAGTAGGACTATGTTGTTTTACTTTGCGTGTCCGGCTTCTTTCCATGTTCAAGATCCGTATTCTATGTTCATCCACAACTTACATACTATTATAGAATACAACACACATAACTGCAATGTCAGGGAGAGAATATCGAGATACAAACATGATTTTGTTTTTATGAAAAAGTTGTACATTAGTGGTTTTTATTCTGAAAATGCACCATTGGACAACATTGTTACAAACCACATATTGTGAAAAATAATTAAAGTTTGAACGATCAGGTCGTTATGTGATGCTTACATGCAGAAACAAGGTTTTACGATGTTCCAAAACTGATCCTGCTAGAGGCATTTTAAATAAAAAGAGAAGAGCAGGATCTCGTTTCATTAAATGAGACGATACGCAAGGGCCCCATTTCATTAAAAATCTTTTGATGATAAACTCATTTATTAATTTAATATCCCCTGTTTGCGAAGATTTTCTTAAGATAAAGATCCTCAAGATTGAAAATATCGTTTAAGTAATTTCTTTCTCAAATAGTGTGTCCTTTTCAATGTATCGACTACGGTTTGGTAAAGAAAATATGTGTCACAGGCTAAGAAAAATGCTATATCAGTCATGGTTTCTTCTTCTTCTACTACTACTACCACCATTACTACCACCACTACTACCACCAATACTAATACTACTAATACTACTTATACTAATTCTACCAGCAGTACTTCTGCCACTACTACTTTTAGTACTACTACTATTACAACTACTATTACTACTACTGCTACTACTACCACTGCTGCTACTGCTACTACCACTACTACTACCAATGCTGCTGATACTACTACAGGGGTATTTTTACCATTAATATTACTACTTCTATTATTACTATTTCTACTATTACTACTACTACTATCAGAAGTACTTCTACCACTACTTACTACTGCTACTACTACTACCATTACTACTACTACTACTATTACTACTATTTCTACTATTACTACTACTACTACCAGAAGAACTTCTACCACTACTACTACTACTTCTATTACTTCTCTTTCTACTATTACTACTACTACTACCAGAAGTACTTCTACCACTACTATTACTACTACTACTACTACCACAACCAGTGTTTCTTCTGCCACTGCTACTGCTACTACTGCTACTACAACAACAACTACTACTACTACCAGAAGTACTTCTACCACTACTTCTACTACTTTGACTACTACCACTACTACTAATACCAGCAGTTCTTCTACCACTTCTACTACCACTACGGCTACTACTACTACCACAACAAGTACTACTACTAGTACTAATACTACCAGCAGTTCTTCTGCCATTTCTACTACCACTACTGCCACTACTACTACTACTACTTCTACTACTACTACTACTACTACTACTACTACTACTACTACTACTACTACTACTACTACTACTACTACTACTTCTACTATCTTTACTTCTTACAACAATAACAATAATAATGACAATAATACTGCCCATAAAACAAGTTACTTCACAACAGATACAACAACCAGGTATTTCAACTAATTGACTCATGGTTATGGTAACTTCATCCACCATATCAGATGAAAAAAGACAATAAGCTATTATAAGATTACATATTTACCTAATAAAACGAAAATAAACAATATGTATATAAATAGGCTTATTGGAGCACGATATTGAAGAGACTAGAGTAATAAAGTTTAGGAGAACTTAAAGCCTCAACATACAATAGATTGGACCCCGAATATTACCATCAACACATTTAGAAACTACACAACTTTTCATATGTTCTGTTACATATAATTTTAATGTGAAGCAAAGATGTTTATTCTTTGAAATTATCAACGCGCGCACTTGCAGTGTGTGGGAACATATCTAAACACACAGAGATTGTCAACGTTTATGTAATTCATATACGTCGCTGTAAGATATACGAGGGAGGTCATTACAATCAATTTTTGATATAGTCAACTTTCACATCGTGATAGTTTTGTTTTTTTTTCAATTTAGTATTATATCATTTTACTGCAAACCGTTTAGATGCACCCGTTATAAACAAAGAAATTGTGCGCTGATTGTGTAAACTGTATTCTTTTTATAGTATAACTGTCGGCCTTGACATGTGAAAGAATCCGCACAAAAGACAGTTCAAAGGTTTGTGTTATTTGCTGCTTAAAATTACAGATGTTTTCTTCCGTTTATGCAACGGACGTACAAATTTGACATCGACGGGGCTATTCAGATAATGAAGCCTCCCCCCCCCCCCCCCCCCCCCACACCACTCTCCGGCAAGATTTTATTTTATTTATCCAGTTTGTAAATGACTGACAATCTAACAACAATTGATAGTTGTCGGACTTAAACGATGTCATTTTTGTCCTGACCTAACAAATAGTAGATACTATTCTGTACGAACGTATAACTTAAAATCAAGAAAGTACACAATTAGCTTCTTACTGGTCGTCTTCAGCAAAAGCAGTCCCTATTTATTCTTCAAACGACACTTTTTGATCCCCAAATCAATTTAATTATATACATACATGTAGTTTAATTTTTTCAGACTGCATGTTTGGAAGTTGTAAACTGTAAAGATATAAACTAAATTACTACATGTTTCATAAACCTTTTGAGAAAAACTTGTGGTTTAATTACGATATGGTGTTCGTTTCGTCGATGACTTTTTTAACACCAACACACACCGATAAATGTCTACTCCAAGCTTTCGGTCAGATTATTTGCGAAACATCTACCTCAACTCTCTAGCCAAATTTATTCCCCACCCAAACCATCTCTCACTTTTATTCACATATGTTAATACGGACAATAGTTAGCATAAGCCACGACGCTAGCAAAAACAAATCATTTGATTTCTAGTATTCTATTACATCTATTACACCAATAATCCCAGATTATCTTTTAAAAGAAATAATTAAAAATTACGCTAAGAATGAATAATTTAGTGTGAGTGCTGGAAAAAGTAACTGTCCATGTCGATCTCTCATATTATACACCAGACGACAATTTTATTTTTGATACATATGCACGACTTTGTTAGCTTTAACACACTCATGTAAACAATCTGTTCCATGATTTTAACGTCCGTACTTCTATATATTTACGGCAATATTTTGTGAGCACATGATTCATTTGATTATATAAGAAAACGACAAAAATATTCCCGAACATGTAATCTAGGTTGTCATTTAATTTATCCTATAAGGATTGTTACGTGTATTTCCTTTGATTGATATTGGACGTTGTTCCTCAATTCCATCTTCACATGAACAGAATGCTACAACCATTTACTCTTCTCTGGTCATTATTTTTCCTGATTCAAAAAGTTAATTTCATTTACTATCAACAATTTTTTGTAGGTTTTCTAATTGAAATAATACCTACCTCTCTTCTAAACACTTTGTGGACATTATCTTTCAATGACGTCACTAATTTCGTCATAACTTGTCAAACAAAACGTCAGCGCTTGGACATTTATTCAAATGGATCAGTTTTCTTTTTTATTGCTTGCATTTGAGAAACCCATCAGGAAATGCGAGGTTAGAGCTCTGTAAAACCGGTTTAAGCACCTCAGTCGGTCCATATTGTCGAATGACCGTTCCAAGTCGGTATCTGATAAAAATAAAGAGTTTTTTTTATTTCCATTAACACAGATAGATCATACAAGAAACATGACTGTTTGCGTATTTGAAGTAAACAATCACAACAAATGCAAGGAGTTTGAACTCTATAGATGAAGACAAGTGTTTGTCCTCACGGCTTATGTAATTTGTGCAAATTAACCCAACAACGTTACATCAAGAAACATATGAGGCGACCAGTAACTTAATTATTCCACCACATAAGTGATGAAACGTCTGTAAATTTGTTTTGCAAGAACACATCTTACCTCCCAGTGTCGAAGCATATATTTCATTGGTCTCCGGCGTCCGTTTGGTTTTACTTCTCTGCACCGCTCTTCTTCTCTAATAATGCACTATTTTTGTGTGCACTCTAGTAATGCACTATTTTGTGTACTTTCCGAACAGTTTGCCTCATTACGAAATATACCATTTTTGTATTTTATTTAACATACACACAAAGACTGTACATATTATTTTATAGAATATGTCTAAAAAATGACAGTTATTAATTACTGACATTGTAACGTAACCTTTACATTGAATACGGACTTCCCTCTACAAAACATTTGGATGCTCAGAATTATTTAGAAACCACGATTAGAAATAATTTCAACTGTGTTATGGAATCAGAATGTTGAAGATTACTATTTTTATTCCTAAACAACAACACCTCCCCTACCCCCATAAAACAAACAAAAAAGCAAACTCACACAGACATTAAAAACAAACAAAACAAAACAATTAATAAACAGAAAACAAACAACAACAAAACCACAAACAAACAAACATAAGCAACAACAACAAACAACGCGTGTAGTTATGCATTCTGTGAAAAATACATTGACCAAATTTATTTTGTCTAATAACTCATTTTATATCATTTCTTGTTTTAAGAGTGCTAAGTATTTAGCGGCAAATATAACTTTTATCACACTCTTTTACGAATGAACCTTAAATAATGAAGAAAACATGTTTAGTTCAGGTTAAAACATTGCTGTCTGTGTACATGATCTGTGTTATTATGAACTCTCTAGTATTAAGTATCTAGTATGTAGACAATCCTTCAACAATAAATGGCATATAAAAATAAATACATATTGTTCTCATATGATTTTATTCGGCATGACAAATGAAATGAAACAAATAAGTCAGACAATTTGGCGTGAAGCGAGTGAGAAGAAGGACAGGTCCAGTTTTGAAATCCTTCCACTTCAAATCACTTTCAATTATCCTAGTGCTAACCTAATATATTTTGTATAATAATCGAAATAATGATACACTGTCGGATCGGTTAAGAATAGAGCGGCGAAAACCATCCAACTTTTAAAAGATTAAACATTTACCACATAGTACACATGTTCCAATAAGCTTGCTGTACGGTTACAGATACGGGAATGGATCACTAACACTTTAATAACAAACGCTCATCTATGGCAGTTGTTCGAAAATAATACGTAAAGAATATTACACACAAAATTTAAGCTGTCTATTGTAATATGTGTCAATTTACGAATCATCACTTTTATCATAAAACTGCCAAAAAACTTTGTTTCAGCCAGTCATCCAAGATTACAATGTAAAATGTGCCGTGTTAGGAATAATAGAACCGCGAATTAATCTACAACTTTTCGAAAAAAAAGTCAATACGAAGATCTTCACAATATAAAAATAACATTATAGGAAATGAATGGATGTATGTTAGGTATTAAGATAGAATACAATAACAAAGTTCAACAACCTTGCACAGAATTAAATCACAGAGTGTCTTGAACTTTTCAGGCGGAGGCCTAAGTAACACGTTTATCATCTATCTTGTTTACAAACAACTAGATAACTGACAGAGACAATCAGACAGTGTTTTTTACATTCAGACTGCACGAAAATAAACTTTTATTTCATTTATATCCGTACGGCCCCAGTTGAGCACATGGTAAATAATGTATATGTACGGCTGTGTCAGTTTTACTGAATAAAGACAACAATGAACTCAGTAAGTTGTTTGCTCGTTGGGTCTATATGTCTATATATTAAGGTGGCGGTCTCTAAAATGTGAGTTTTAGAAGCTTTGATGAATTAATTTGTAAGCGAAAGTCTGTGAATTATTTGCTAAAATTTCAGCAGTAAATATGTAGTGTCTGTTCTGTCTGCACAACAATAAGGGCTTGTCTTCAGGAAGCCTTAATACCATAATAAAAGTGTACTCATGTATGGAATTGTAAACCATTATGTGTAGCCGACTACATTATTCAGAGTCACAGTTTTTGACAATTCCGTTTTCTACATTTTGTTAATGTTAAAAGAGACTATGTGCAGAGTAATAAACTATGGAATTAACCTTAACACATGCTATTGACTGTTCTTTACTTGACATATTTTTTATGAATAAATATTAAATCCGGAAGGTCTTTTTGTATGCAACAACCTCTTAAATACACAAGGTTTTTACTTTGAGCAGAAAAGTGTTTCTGTTCTTTGTTAAAAAGGTTAAATTTTCTGCAGGTAGGAGAAATGAAAAGAAAGCATTATCTCCATTTCATAATTAATACACTGCACCTTACCTAATATTCGTCAAAACATGTATGGGACTGAAGGGGTGTGCATGTTTAATGTCAGATAGGAGCCTACAAGTAAAGCGCTTAAAAGTAACCAAATCATGTTTATACTGGTTATTTACAAGAAATGACTTTAACTAAGAACATCATCTACACATATTTTCAGTGTAAAGTGTATGGTTTGAGTTGCATGTGTGAATGAACAATATCTGTTTAGGTGTTATGATTACCTTAAAGGCGGTATGCGACAACTAGGACCAATATTTTTATTCGAACAACCAAATCTATTATTGTAATCTGAAAAGCTCCCACGAAATACCGCTTATATTTATGCCCAGAATCTATGTTTTATTCATCTTGTAGTTTCTTTTAATACATCGCACCGACACGTTTATGGCAATTTGGAGACGTCAGCTTATTATTTGCTGAGGAATACAGAAGACTTACATATGGTTAGAAACACCTGCGCACCGCAGGTAAGCTGGAAAACCTTCCCACATTAAAGTTCTCCACCCGACAGGGACTCGAACACATGCAGTGAGGGGGTGAGAAGTTACAAGTCAGCGATTCTAATCACTTAATTTTATTGAGACATTTTTAAAAGATTTTAAATTTATTTTGATATTATCAGACTAATATTTATCATATAGATTAAACACTTGTCTAACAATATCTCACACTGTGCAGCTCGTTGTACTAAAGTTTGGGATATTGCAGCATTTCATGGAATTGTTTCATCTTTAAACGCCTTAGTGCAGACGACTAGAAACAATAGAAGGTATCTGACAATATCTACTGGTAACAATGGTAATTGGGTTGTCTTTTACTTCGACACTGCACATTGCACATGTCATTTTATCACTGTCAAACTGCAGCCACGGGTATTTGGTGAGCCAATCCTTATAGAAATTCCATAAACCAGCAGTTTTCCAGTTTGATTTTGATTATTGTTGCACTTTCGGAAGACGTCTGTGTTCGTGTTCTACTACAATCATTACAATGTAAATGTAATACTTAAGTTTCAAAGAAAATTCACATATTTACCACATCATTTTCCTTGTTCAATATATAGCTTACTGATTTTTTAACATTTGCAGTATATATAAAAAATCAGACAGCAGAAAGGAAAAAGATTTTAGAAATTTTAGATACAGAAAATATAACCAACATAATGATAAACTATGTCCAGTTAGTAAATTTTCTTTATATAAAAAGCAACTATTTCAACGCAATTAGTGTGCATAAAAATGATAATTGTTTTCCTGTTTTGGTGTGTTCCATATACCTGTAGTCTGTCATGTCTTGTCATCGTGTAGTTAAATAGCACTGCAAGTTTTTGACTCTAAAATTATTTATTGTAAGCAATGCAGAACAACAAAATATTCCCGGCGTGTAAACATAAGCAATAAATTTCCTGATTTTATGAATACAAAATATCGAAACCATTAGTTTTTCATATTATATAATACATAAAATGCAGGATGGTTTAGGCCTTGCTGCGTAAGTAAATTCATACTGCTGTCGTATTTTCAAGTGATAGAATAATAATATATATCCACTGTTTTAGTGATGTGCAATATTTTGAGCAGAATCACTTATATGTTTAACAATAAAGATGAATAATGATATAAAAAATAAATGTAAAAATATCCAAAGTATCCTTCTCATGCTCTTGCTTCAGCAACCTAACCTACTTAGTGTATATCGCTTATTTGATTGATCATCGTTTAGGTTGGCTGTCACGTAATGTTTCTTCTTCCATCAGCGACTGTCTGTTACGCTTCCTATGGAGATGCATTAAAAGGTTGCATTCTAGAACCCTGATCAAACATACCCTACCGTGATAAGTGTCTATAATTCTTTAAATCTATTTGTAAATCGAACGAACATTTATATAAGCTACATTTTAGCTACATTTCTCGTAACAAATACAGAGGTTTAATTGTGTGCTAGTTATTACTGTGACATTACCTCTGGATAACTATATTAAGTCGTTCCATTTTATGCATTATTTTATTGATCAAATGCGTGGAAAATAAAAAAATACAAGCTGTGGTTGAAGTCGCCAACTTTGAACATATAACCCCCTTAACGCGTGGGTTTGAGTCTCGGTCGGGGCGAGAACGTTCTGCTGACCAGCAATGCGCCGGTGATTGTACCCAGACATACATGTGGCTTTCTTCCACTTGTAATTTGCTGGACGTCGCCATTATAATTATGTCGGTGAGATGTAAGAAGATTTTAAACAGACACTTGACATCGAAAGGCCCAGTGTGCACCCTAGCAAGATATTTGCTTACTTTATTAAACTATTTTAAGATCATATGGTTACACTCCAGGCAGAATGGTAGCTGCAAGTCATACCTTTTACATCTGACTTGGTTGCTGGTTCATTGCTGGATTAACAAATATATCCAATAAACAGAAGTTAAAACCGTGGATTACAAAAGAAAAGTATATATTCGACATTCACCATAACATATTCTGAGGATGTAGGGGTACTTTATTGTCATTAATGTCAAGCAAATTTGCGATTTATTTTGGTTACACAAACGGACACTAATATGATATAAATAGTAGTAACCTAGGTTTTGTGGAAATGCTTGCAAAAAGGTGTCATTGGTTAAATATGAAAATAAACGAATTGATTATAAACAGATAGATGTACATATTGCCGATTGCACGTCGAAAGAAGAAATGATTTACATATGAATATTAAGTGCTTACATTTATAGTAAATATGCTCAGCGTTATCTTATAAATCACATTTATATACGAAAAGAGAAATATAAAAATTGCTTCCGGAGGGTGATACAGCATCGCGCACTAGTTGTTATTGGAGGAAAAACTTTTTTCAGAATATAAACGTGTCATAAGGGCGGTTATTGCACGATCACCGTCACAATATACACGTTGCTTCCGAGACTAATCTACACAATAAGAAAAATATAAAATAACTATAAAATATAACAAGAAAGTATCAGTATAGGTAATGCTAAACACAATATTTTTAACGCATAAATTAACCGAATGCCGACTGTTTCGGCTTAAAATAGTATTCTACAAGGCAATAATTACAGAAAATTACTTCTTTTCATAATTGCCAAAGGGTCAAGATTCCCAGGGCTAAATATCTCAATTCTTCTATACAACACATAACAAAAACTGTAGAAGGCAACATTGTTCGCATATAACAATCTTTCAACGCCGCTTTAAGGTCATTTAAAAGGTAAAATGCTACTTTTGTTGAGCGGATAACATAGACATATAGACTTTTCATATTTTAAATGAACTTTCCAAAATATTGAAGCGTTCTGTAATAAATGTTTCCGAGACATGAACACCATTGACTAACCTGTTTTTGTTAATGGCATGCTTCTGTCACTCCAGAGATTCTTCAGGATGTACTTTGATATTATAGCGCCCGTACGAACGTTAATGAATAGCTGAAACGGGAGAAAGTGAAATTCCTGCAATTATTTCGTTATGAGACCAAAAATAGTAGCAAAATTACAAAAAACTATTTTGAAGAGATAAATAGAAGCCAAATTCGACCTGTATTATTGTGCCGATGTTCAAATATTTTTTCTTTACACACATAAATGATACCTATGCAAGCCTTTTCGTATTCACCTAAAGTCAACAGATAAAGATCTCAAATTAAAAGTTTTATTATTTATTATTAAGTAAAAGGACACAGAGATAAAATAAAGTAAACTATTATATTTTGTGTATATTTTAACCTTTTAACATCACAGAGTTGTTGCATAATTAACAGGGATTTTAAAAAGTATGCACCTCGTTAATGTTCATATTAAAATAGTGAAGTTTTTAGATGATTGGTACAACATTATGTAACAGTATAAGCAGTAGTGTTTATTTCTTGAATAACTTTCGATCGGATAGATTATATGTTCTTATGCAATATTTCTTCTTTTTGTATAGGATTCGGTTTAGTTAATCCTGATGGATTGGATGTACAGGTTATATTCTACAGTTTTGATAATCCATTTTCTCTCGTGCGACCTAATTAATTATCATTACCCTGACAAGATGCTCTACGCCCTCATGAAAAGTAAAGCAAAACACACAGCTTGTCATTATAAGTATGCATTTCCTATCAGAGTCACGCTAAACTGTTCAACTCTTTACTTTTGACATCACTTTACATGATTATCCGGGGAATTAGCTCTGAAGTCAATATCTTGGCTAAAATCCCCATCTCGTTTATAGATTTGGAATAATAGACATTTAAAGCGAATATCTTCCGATTTGTACTGTCTAACAATTGAGAGAGAAATATCAAGTCTATTTTTATGGTCATATTTGGAGATCATATAATCAATTCTTATGTATTGAATGACTAATCATGTAAGACTATACTCAGACAGGGTGCAGACATTCGATACACCATCATTAGTAAGATTAGTTAAAGCTTAACTAATAGTGAGTCATCGATAGCTAAGGAGACACATTCATACTTGTCATTATTTTAGAGGAGATAGTTAATTACAGCAATCATACAAAAATATTATTTATTTATGTATCATCATTGTCCAGCCCCTCGTTGCAAAGTTGCAAAGAAAATGTCACTGACCATACTTTACATGACTGCCTAAAGTATACGACCCAAACCATGGTTCGTGTCAACTTTGGTTCCGTAGTCTCTTTGGAACAAAATTGATAAAACTTAAATCTGCAGTTACAAGTGTTGTGTTCCGTGAACATGTGACAAAAACACACAGAGACGAGACATAACACACAAAAAGGAAAAACCAGCAGTTACCGCTTTGGAACGGTCAGTCGGCAAAAGGACCGACTGGGGTGCCTAAACCTGGTTTGTGGAGCGCTCCAACCTCGCACTGCCTGAAGGTCACCATCACCAGTTTGTGTTTACGGGTGCTTTGAAAGACGTTCATATCACATAATAAGATCATTTTGGCTTGTGAAGAACTTCTGTCAAAGTTTTAAAGTGTGATATCAAGTAATTCGATATAGCTCAAAAACGGAAAAATAAACTTCTGTGATAAGTAAAGAATTAAAACAAGCATTTTGAACAGCAAATTATTTCTGGTTCATTGTTGCAATTCCCAGACATGATTGCATGTTTGCATGTTTGTACGAAAATTAGTCCCAATTGAGATATTGCGATATTATGTGTGTAAGTCCCGCCCACTAAATTGATTACAGAAAATCTGTGCACAGTTATCTAGCGTATGGTTTATGCCACAATAATTTGTTTCTGTGATATAAGCCACTCTACCATACGTTTACTTATAGTCAGATCAATAATGAAATTAATAATTTGCTGACTGTTGTTACACGAAATAATTTGTAATTGTATGTACGGGTTTTATGGCACACAGACACTTGATAGATCATACGGCGCCGAATACAGTGAAATTTTACGTGAATTGAGTATAATCAGGTTAAAATTAAAATATGTAAGTAGAAATATAAACAAAAGTATATGAGTTTAAAATTATGTACGAAATGGTTTTATAAATGATACACGATGCATAAGGTTAATGGAATTGGTATAAAAAAATTCGTCTTTGCTTTTAAGGGTGCTATATATTTCATAGCAACGATTTCGAAAAGCAACATCCATCTTGATAAAATGAAACATATAAATTCATCAAATAAATAAAAATAGCCTGAACGCATTCAGTACGAATTCTATTATAAACAGTTACTACTACTTAATGTATATAAAGGCAGCGATGGGCTATTTGTTGTTCACATATTTAGAATTTCTGATTTTAACTTTAAAAAAAAACAACATATAGTCCATTGGATGCAGGATTCCAAGAAAAAGCAATTATCACATATAAGGATGATTGATTTTGCTTTTGAGTTTGTCCCAATTTTCGTTTGTCTACCTGCTCGTGTTTCGTCTTCTTTAACACATTGTCATGTACAATACCAGTAGTAGAAGCCCATACATTCAGCCACTAACTTTTTTTCGAGGTAACAAAATATTTTACTCCACATCGAAGGAAACTATGTAACAATGTTCAAAAACAATCAATAACACAAAATGACGATGTTAAATAATATTATTGGCAAAAGACAAAGCATGTTAGTATGTAGAATGTTTAATCATCTCTTTAAAGAAGGACGTAACTGCATTAAAAGTGCCCTTCTTTAAAGGTAACTATTTGTGTTCATATATGCGTTTACACATATTATTGCCATTAGAATATCATAAATTTTCATCAGAAAATTTATTTGCTGAATTACTATTCACATGACTTTGTCCCTTTTGAATTTAAATTAAGTTATATAATTAAGTTATATAAAGCATTAGCCTGACTTGAGTGCATGTAAAACTATGCTCGCACCATTTACTGATTAGCGATAGATGACTTCCTTAACAACATTTTTGAACACAATATTGTGGTTCCTCGATATACATAATATATTTACCCGGAAACCTCTTTCCAATTGTTGAGCTTCTCAAAGCAACATGTCATCAAGTCCACAGGCTACTCACTAAACAGGATATCATTTAATAATGTCATCATTTAGATCATTATCTGGTCTATATATGGCAGGATGTTCTATTAATAAAATTGTTAATCTGCCGTCAAACATGAATAACGGTTGTTATAAAATAAACAAGTAGCTATGCTACCTATCTACTCAAACGCGGAAAGCAAACCTAAACGGAAAAAAAACAAAGTACGTTTTGTTGTTATTCTTTTGATCAGTTGGCAAACGATTTAACAAACTTGTGCTCTTATATATCAACTATAAAAGTTTTGAGGCAACATTATCAATGAGACACTTCGCCTTTTGAACACGATCGACTAAGTAAAATCATGATCCGTTCACGGAAGACCTGTGCACTGTGAGTTACCGTATGCTTCCTGTAAGAATGAGCGTGATTTCTGATAACATTAATCACTCTATGTTAAATTATTTTTTTCATATACTGTTTACTTCTGTAAGCGAAGGATCAGCACAATTACTTTGGCCAATCTTTAAATTTCAATTTCCTATCATGTCGATGCTGTAGGATGTTTTTACACTAAATGTTGAATCAAAGGTTGCAACAACAGGTGTTTTATCTATTAAAGAGGGTGGCTTTTGGTAAAAATGTGCATTGATTGTGACAACATGCCGCCAGAACGTGAAGACATAAAGATAATATCCACAATACTGAACCCGATCTATAATAAGTTACTATTCAATTTACATTTAACATCATACCATATTTCAGAAGTACGTAAACCACTTATTGTCCACATAGAAGCTTCTTTTAGAATAAGAGTATATGACAAAGTCCTATGAGCATTGCAAAATATTCTTAAATTTGAAAAGGCACATAACAATTGTATTCACATGTAAGCGAAATGTATGAGTAAGAACAAATATGTGATGAGTCATTGAACTAAAAAGAGGAAACTCGACTGTTACCGCCTTGGAACTTGTTAGCTAAAGTACACGTTTGTCTAAAACTATTAAAATATAACCTTATCCCAATCTTAATTCTTCGAAATACCATATATTAGAGATGTGTAATAAATAAATCAGTATCTAAGATAGTACGTATCAGTTGTCAAATATTATGCAAGTTCTGTATTCTTCGTGTAAAAATAGTATTAACACATCGTAGAAGTGTCCCTAACTTCAGTAATATATACTTAAGATCACAGATAATCATTTATTTGGGAAGCAGCAAAAACGAACCATCATGACCCATTTTGATTATTATCATTTGTTTTCTTTTGTCCGGACGCAATTATTTTCTGTTGACATACTCCTATTACATTTTTTGATTCTCCAAGTGGCATATAATCCCTAGTGAGTATATCCCTTCAGCCTTGTTTTTTCCTTTTATGGTGTATATTACACAGATTATATTACATGGTTATCTGGGGATTCCATATGCTCTGCGAAAACGACTTGCCATATTTGGAGTACATTGAAATGATTGTATATTTTGTAACATTTATATAAAAAGAAAGCGCTGGATAAGTGAAAAGTATCAACATCGTTATTTACTGATCTTGTGGTTTCTCTTCATGACTTTTTCCGGAAACGCCTTTCATCAATTATGTTGCTTTGTTTAATTTGAGCATTTTGGAGTTGGCATTTGTCTTCTCTTTGAACACTATTTCACCAAGGTTCGAGGCTAAGAAAACGGGAAATAATTTAAAGTCATGTCGTCTATATGTCTCCAGTTAGAGGCACCAGGGAGCTGTTTGCACATGGATGAGTAATCTTTCAACTTAGTCTTTAATTTCTCTTAGGATCGTTTGCAGATTCATCCTCAGCCTATTAAATTATTACTTAGAGATCTGCTGACTGCTTATAATCGCTTTTCAACATAAAATATTGTTTCTTTTTTTTTGCTGGGTTGTTTTGCTATTTTATTATATTCTACGAAAGTCTTTCTTCACGTGAAACTGCAATTTTGTTTCCAATTACATTACTTCTCCTTTGTCATATTATATGATTAACAACTAAGTTTACGTTATCGCTTGGACGGTTTAATTTCAAACAGGCTTGCTTTTTGGAATTTCTTAGTTTGCCGTGGTATTTATCTTGCGCACAAAGTCTCCATATTTTTTATAATTAATTGTAGTAGATTTATGTAGTTCGTATGAAGTATTCATTGTTCAGATATTCAACTTCAGATTCAGATTGTCAAACAGAACTAGTTAAATTTACTAAGAAAAAATTAAACAGATAGTAAAAATTATCAAGAAAAATTAAAAAGAAGACTCTTCCGGTCACAAAATGACTGCTATCAACTGAAGAAAACCACGGATTTGAAACAAAACGCTTTCCAAGTAATGAAGTCATATAAGCTATGTAATGATCTTACATTTAAACAACTTTTATTTCATGAAAAGGAAAGATGTAAAATGTTTAAACACAAATTAAAGTTTATTTGATATGACATAAATATTTTTTTTTTTTTTTGCGTTCCAATTTCTTATTTCTAATGGGAAGTTTTTCATCCCCAACAGCAATTTATTCATCTCATCGATTTGCTTAATATGTGCATATCATCGACGGAAAATGTTTTTCCGAATATGAACATGATAGTTATTGTAACTCTAATAAAATACCAACATTGATTGGGGTAATAATAGTGCATATTGCGGATACGAACAATGGTCGAAGGTTTTCGTCTTAGTATGGGTTCCCCATTAACAGCACTTTTTGAATTAAGTTTTCAGTTTAATATATATACATATATATATATATATATATATATATATATATATATATATATATATATATATATATATATATATATATATATATATATATATATATATATATATATATTTAATGAACTATGTACGCATACGTCATAATTATAAAATAGTTATATGTACTATGTATATATACTATAGTACATATAACTATTTTATAAATATGACGTATGCATACATAGTTAATTTAAATAATGAAATGTTACATTGAAACACTCTTTATCGATTGAATACATTGTTATTACATTTATGACAAATAATTTTCCTCTAGAAATGACATCGGTAACGTAATTGTCATTTATCAGGGAGATGACTGAGTTTGTCAGGGCATCCTGAGACCGCGTCCACATCTTTCATCCACCATCATGCCGGTGATTAGTCGTTGGGTAACATATAGTGTTATATCGAATGCTTAATGTAAAATAGTTCAACCGAACTCATTTTGCTATCTTAGTTAAGTAGAAAGGCTGCCGGAGACAAAATGCAAATGCAATAAATAATAAATAATGTTTCCATTTACGATGTGTTACAATCGTGTTAATATAATTGGATTTTTGTAACTGATGAATGTATATCGATGGAGAAATGCTTTAATAAATTGTACTTAATATATATTTTATGTTCCGCACTGACAACAAACATTAAATAGCATACATAGTCAAGTGTGCTGATGGACGACGACATCGTAAATTTTAAGGTTAAATACACACCTTATGACATGTTTATTGTTGGAGGTTCTAGAAATGTATGCCTTTCCAACAGAAGTCATTGATAGGCTTGAGTGACATGAACATATGTTACGCCTTTAATTAAACGTATTAACATGAGGGCAAGGCTGGTCATAAGGTTCGACTCGCATCGCTACTAATTGATCCACATTTACAGTGCACGAATTAAGATTGATTCGCCTTCATAAGACTTTTGCAAATGTACCAGTTATTTACCCGTCTCTCTGCACTTAAGTGAAAGAGGCATAGGTGACAATCACAATCAGCAATTCTAAATGAGTATTTTGACTTAGTGGATTGCTGGTTGGAATAATAGGTCCAGTAAAGTTCTCACATTATTGTCGAAATTAGTCACTATAATAGATACGTTTATCAGTGTACAATTCAAAACTTATCTTGATCGGAAGCACATAATGATAATAAACACTTACTTAGTTGTCCGCTGCAACAAATTAAACGTTATGTAAGCGATATATTGACGCTGCATAAGGTAAGTGAGATCTCTTGTGAAAATTATTAACCCAAAGAAGGTAATTTCTTTTCATATACAAAACCTTCATCTAGCATAAATGCGATCTTATGTATCTTCCTGGACAATATCAAAATATGTAAAATTTGATTGTAAATGTATATTATATATCTGTTTTGTTCACAAAACTGTCTACACCGATTGTGTAACATTCCGAGCTGTAGAGATTTCTGAGACATTCTGAGCAACTTAATGTCTAATTACAACGTCATTGAAAGAATGCATAGTTGTGTGCGCTTGCTTTTCTCTTCAATAACAGCATTGTATCTAGCTCGACGGAAAACACCATTATATGCTGCTTACTGATTGTTACTTGCAATTGACGGCAGTGTCAAAACCGTTTTATAGGTGGAAAAAGTTTTGGAAACTGTCTGAACTTAATTTTAAGGCAATGGCAACAATTCACTGAAATCGGCAATATAAGTAGTCTGTTTATTAAAACATAGATTATTAAAAAATCATGAAACATTTATGGAACATGGAAAGCAGATTTTCTTAAATCCATCTGCATGTCCGGCAGGACTGGAATGGACAATGACTATGAACCTTACAGAGGAATTGATTTTGCAAAGAAAAAATAATAGAAAAGCGAGAAGTAAAGAAACAAGCAGTTTACCAAAATAACACACTATTGAAGCGATCGTATACCGCTCCCTTAAACATCTCTGTTGAAATGTTTCACCACATTTGCATAATACCACTGGTCTTATGAGCCTAAATTTCTTTTATTGTCATGGTTTTATTGTTTTAAATATAAAAGCAGTATGAACACACCTATGCAGTGAGGCATAGTACACCCTGCATTTTATGGACATTTTTCATATAAGATAAACCAAATCAAGGATCTCAACAATGTCTGACTTCTTTACAAGACTTATCAGGAAATTTATTACTGATGGTTAAAACTCGGGAATCTTTCGTTGAACTTCAATACTTGCAAATGACCTTTACAGTACAGTCAAGAACTCGCATAGCTTTTAAATTACACGATGATCGGATAGTTCATTGAGATTACATAATACGGTGACATAGAGTCGTAACATGGACTGTCTATTTTGGAATTATGTCTTTAAATCTTACTATACTTCGATAATCCCCTTCGTGTTTATGTAAAATTTTTATACTTTAATGTTAATATATGATGTCACTGCATGTTTATTATATGACGTCACTTAAGTTGCCTTTTTATACGTCTTCGCATGTGCGGTTTTATTTTAATAGGTAAATAAGAAAAGGTCCTATCAAAACTCCAACCGATATTTAAATTTTATCCACTAGCAGACAAAGGCAAACAAGGTAAATGCAAATGTGAAAAACAAACAAACACAGAGACGAGACATAACACACATAAAGAAAAACCATCAGTTACCGCCTTGGAACGGTCAGTCGGCAAAAGGGGCAACTGGGGTGCTTAAACCTGGTTTGTGGAGCGCTCCAACCTCGCACTTCCTGAAGGTTTTTCAAGCAAACAAACAGTGTAAATAACAACATCCCGTCAAGGTAAAACAACTAACAGTAAGCACCTGCGTCGGGAGTTAAAACAAATACAATGAACTTATAAACATACATTACAACTAGCAACAAAATAAACTATAAACATATGTACCGTATTTACAGTAGATAAAATCCTCGGCAACCACTTTCTCGTTTGGATGTTTTAAGTTGCCTTGGCTTTTATAACCTGTACACATTGTACATATGTTATAGTTCATTATACTTAGTGCTTTTTTTGTTTATATATTGCATTCTTTCATTAGTTCTCAACTTCCGATGCCTGGTAGTTGTTTCATTTTGAGGAGATATTCTAATTTAAACTGTTTGTTTGTGAGAATAACTGTCAGGAAGTGCGAGGTTGGAGTGTAAAGAAGAAAGATGTATGATACAGTTTACTGGATTAATATTTATAGATACATTTGTAATTAATGCCAATGTTTAAACATTATCTCAAAGGTTTAAAGACGTAAACAAGACCGATGTCAGCAATGCACATGCTGACCACATCATTACAATATTAGCGGAATAGTGTGTATAACATTATTTTCCTATTTGGGGCTTTTCCGTCTTTTCCGATTTTTTCTTGAGCTTGCATAGCATGAACCTATAGCTATATATATATTTATAAATATGACGTATGCATACATAGTTCATTTAATATATATGATACGTTAATTCAGTGATATTGTCTTACACAGATGTAAACTTTTAGACTTTACTCTCTTTTGTTGTAATTGCATATTTTGTTATTTAATAAGCTTCACAACGCAATCATGTGGCATTTACAGTCCTTTTCTACACTTTCCTTTTTAAAATGAATCCTAGGGACATTGAAAATTAAATACATGTTTTCGGTATAAGTTGATAACATAATTGCATTTTTTGGAGACATACATATACTTATATTTACATAAAGGTTTTACAACGTAGAAAAACCAAACAACTTAATTGGCGATTCAGTGTTTATTCAAAGTAAAAAAGCTATAACACACATATTTCGATAAATTGCACTCAAACATTTAATACTGATGTAAAAACTGTTTCATGTTGGCTCCTAACTTAACGATGTCAATGTTTTAATAACTAAAGTGACACGTTCGTACTTTTACATATGCCAATATTCACTTCAAATTAGTATTTTATACTATTTTTAATAAAACTAATTCTTAGTCTTAATTGTTTGTGTGAAGTGCTGTTAGTTATTTATATATTCAACTACAAATATAAATAAGGATCTGATAAATAAAAGTAAGAAAACTCAAAGCCATCCTATTTTGTCTAATCCTTCAGTAGTAGACTATACTTAATTTGTATCGTTTATTTGATGGATCATCATTTTAGTCGGCTGTCAAGCAATGTTTCTTCTTCCATCAGGGACTGACAGTATGTCTGTTACACTTCCTATAGAGATGCATTAATAGACTGCATTCCAGAACTCAGATCAAACGTACCCTACAGTGATAAGTGTCTATAAATCTTAAGTCCATTTGTAAATCCAACGTTTAGTTAAGAAGCATTTCTCGTACAAACGGTGGGGTTAATTGTTGTGCCAATTATTTATTGGACATTTCATCTGGATATACAAAAATATAAATAGTAAGTAAAATATCTATATAAATAGCTTATAAACTCATTTAGTTTCATGCTTTTTATAAACACCTGTAAGAGTCAAGCATAATGATCATAATTAGATGGTAAACAATTATTTAAAAATCCTTTGTTGGAGTGGTTGTAAATGTTCAATATTTGCTTGGTTGCTTGGACGAAAGGTGTTGGTGTTGCACCATCAAATTCCAAGTATATTTAATTAAACAGCGTTTGTTTATATGCTTAATCTTATTGACATTAATCGACCAGATCATTTTGTATTTTTTTATTACAAAAAGACCCCAATTTATTAGCAGAACAACTGATGTAAATGGAACCTACATTTTGTGGAAATGCTTGTTTAAATCTAATTACGCCATTGGTTATATCACAACTATAAACACATGTCTCATAAAAAGAAACATACTGCTTCACGTCTAAAGAAGAAGAGATTGACAAATTTGGGAAGTTCACATATTAAATTTTAGTCCTTCTAGTGCTTCTATTTACCGTTAATATATTAAAGGTTATCTTGTCAGTTTTTTTTTGTATGCGTAAAAAATATTAGTTATTATATGGCTTCTCAAATGGATCAATTACCAAGAGCATTGCAAACTAGCTCTAGTAGTAGACAGCAAATTTAATAAAGAAAATAAGACTAGTCCAAACATGTCACAGTACATATTTAATATAAGTGAATTAATGTTACCGATTTTCGGGACTCAAGTGCCCCGCACAATAGGTAAAGAGGGGGAAGGGTAAACCCCTTAAAATGTGATAGGAATTTTTATTTAAAACAAAGACAATGTTAACCACAATGCTTGTAAAACGTAAATGTCGAATATTGTAAGGAAGTTGTTTTTTACAAGACAGGAATTCAGAACGAATAACATTAATTATTTTACATGTGCGAAACATAAAACTTCTTTCATGCTAAAGGATCCAGAACGATAATTTTCCTGAAAATGAAACCAGTATTTTATTCAACTGAATGTATCGTCCTACCTAAAATGTTGTCCTGCAATGTATTAGACACATAGAGTTTCCGATGGCTAAATCCATCGATTCTTCGAAATAACATAACAAATCATTTAAAAGGAATATTTTGCTCTCACAAATTCAAACCTTAATCACCGCTTTCAAATCATTAAAATAGTACAATGCCACTTTTGTTGTGGAGAACAAAAAAGACATAATAACTGTTCATACGTGTAATTAACTCTCCAAGACTTGAGCTGTCTATAATAAATGTTACCCGGACACACACAAAAAATATCAACGGGTGCAGATAATCTCTAAAAACACTAAGGTGGTGTCGTTAATTGTTACTTTTGTTCTTCAGAATGTAGTTCGTTAATGTACACCATACGAACGTTAATGAATGACGTGACAAAGTTGATTTCTAGCAACTTATAAGATGTATAAGGTATATTTCCTTATAAAATGTTAGCAATAGTACTAATGCCTGTTTTGAAGAAAGATAAGTAGTGTCTGAACTCAGTAATATTTAAACTTTAAAAGCGAGGTTTCTGAGTTAATACTAGTGTTAATCAGCGTATATGCATGGTTAGCAAATCATTGCGTTTCAATAATAGAAATGTACAAATTAAATAACCTTGTTAAATTATAAAATGCCGTTTAAATACAAAACCCTTAGTATTTTTATTTGGGTTTCGGTTTTTACAACACACTAACATACCGATTTTCGTTACAAATGAACATAGCTCCATGATGCAAATCATTTCGACCTAAAAAGCATTCTAAATCTATGTGATGACTGATCTCTTTAGACCCTACTGAGATTTGGTCCAGACCTTTCATTCACCAAAAAATGGGGGATAAGTACTAGCTTAGCAGTTTAGTTTAATCGCTACCTGAGTAGACAAATTAACACATCGGTCCTTATTCCAGACGGCGGTCATTCAGAATTAATTGTTAATGTAGCAGAAAAGATACGCACCGTCGACACTAGTTGCATAGAAAATATGACTGACCATATTTCACATGACTACTGACAATCGGAGCATCATACGTCAAAAACAATCTTCGTGTCAACCTAATGTTCGTTAGTCTTTTTCGAAGCCAATTTGAAACTGATATCTCTTCTAACGATAGATATGTTATAATCATAAAGTTCTGTTAACATACATGTCACTTTTAACAAAGAGCCATTACTGTTGATGGTTTTATGTGAGCTCAAAATTATATCTTTATATTCTAGAACATACCTTGAAAAATAGCGTGTTTGAACTTACAACGTTCTTATAATAAAAGATGAATTCCGATAACACGATTTAGTGTAGAAAAGATGATTTCCGTTATAAGGTTTTGTTTTTTATGTAAGTAAAAAGAAATTGTATGAACTACGTTTCGTCAATGTTTTTCAAAGTGTCGCAATCACAGAGTTATGCTAAGTACGATTTGATAGGTTTCATTTATTATTACATGCTAAGGTCATTTTGGGCTCTTTAAATACTTTGGTCAAAGTTATTAAATTTGAGTTTGTGCGATAAGTAGAGAATTTAAAAAGAAAACATATTGATTAACACAATTATGCCCTGTATATGTTTGCAATTTCTTGGTTTTTTAACATCTCCAATGACGATTTTCTATGTATGTGTTAACCCTTTTAAGTGAATATAAAGAATAGTCATCTGGCACGGGTTGTGTCATACTGTGTCTGTTCTGGTACACACACCACAATACCTCAATATTTATATTTTTTATATATATTTACATCATACAGATAATTATAATAGTCCGAAATAGAATTGGTTACTTTTTATTTAATTATTTACTTTTAACAGCATAAATAATATCAAATGTTTCACTACAGAATCCTCTCTTAGAACATTTTAGTTACAAAATACGTATATGTCTTGAACAAAACACAAGTTCATAAAAACAAAACTCTCGTCTGGCCTTAATGATGAAAAAATGTGTTTTGATCGGCATGTGAAAAGAGCAAATCAGAAATGAAGATGAAGAGAGTATCAATGGACAATAATTTTGCAAACATCCTTTAGTGAATAAACATTTTTGATACATCATAAAATGTCCATTACTTCGGTAATGTATACCACAGATCACACAAAATCATTCCTTGGGGAAGCAGCTACAACAGAAAATATCACTTAATTGTTATTTTTATCATTTGCCGTTCTTTCTTTCTGTTTACATTCTCTTATTACATCTTGTAATTCTCCAAATGACGCATATTCTCCTGAGTATATCTCTTTAGCCGTTTCCCTCAAAGGTGTAAATTAAGAATTACTGTTGCTAGTGTTCTTCAAAAATGTCTTATAGTCTTCTTAATGCATAATGAGCACATTAAAATTACTGTCAATTTTTGACATTCACATATAGATATGTGATTTAGAACTTTTGAAGAAAGATCACTAAATGTTTTGAAACAATAATGCAATACTTACATAAACAGCTGTGTAACCCACATTGTATAGCGGTGTTTTACCAAAAGTGAATTTAGGGCAAACGTGTATAATATAATATTTTGTGCCCATCCAAAATCAGACTTTTGTTATGTCGGACGCGGGTTGAGGTCCATTTTCTCTCTTCCGTCCATTCTCTTCGTGGTTGTTTGGTTTTCATAATCAATATCAAATTGATGCTATGTATAGAATATAATGAGATCATATTAAGGCATATTTTATGAATAATCTTAGGTCTTTATTATCATGTTTCTAAAGACAATGATCAGTTAATTTTTCCAAGTCTTTGATTTGGAAGTATCTTATTCATTATGCAAATTACAAATATAAAAGATAGGGTTTCTGTATCATTTTATTACATTAATTCAGTTTTCAATAGAAAACAGCACGTGCAGTGTTTATTTTCATTTAT
The DNA here is from genome assembly GCA_007844125.1 of Sinonovacula constricta. Lineage (NCBI taxonomy): Eukaryota > Metazoa > Mollusca > Bivalvia > Cardiida > Solecurtidae > Sinonovacula > Sinonovacula constricta. The sequence goes on along the minus strand of CM017558.1, from coordinate 62,003,852 downwards.
TTCATTTACATCTTATATCCGGCAAAGGCAAATAATAATTGTCAAAAGAATAAACAAGAATGCAACAAATTGTGTGTGTATTTAAGACAGAAACGTGAGATATGTGTATCATCGACAGATAACAATTTTTCAAAATTGATAATAAAACTGTTTTTTACCTTGTAATATTATGGAATGCCAATCTTATAATGATAGTAGGGCATATTGCCCCAGTTATAGTGTTGGAAAATTGTCGTATTAGCCTGGGCGCGCAATAAAACAGCTCCTAAATTAAACACATTTGTTAAAAAAATAGTTTGTAACAACTGACAAATTATTGACGCCAGAATGCGGCAAATGTAACTCACACGTTCAACGTTTTATGGTTAATGAATTGATTGTTTATATATATGACGTATGAGGATAGGGTTCATTTAGCTGGGGTTCTTTTCAAATTATAAACGTATATATAAGAGATTTTTTTAAGATTGACACATTCCTATTTAGATGGAATACCTTGTTAATACATGATGATAGACAGTTTCCCTGTACAATTGACATTGATAACGTAGTTTTCAGGACCAACACTGAGCTCGCCACTACGTCCTAAGACCGCGTCCAGATCTTCAATCAACCATCATAGTGGTGATTATTCTCTGGATAACGAATAGTGATACATCGATAGCTTACAATAAAAAAGATCAACGGAACTCATTTTGTCATCATGATTCAAAAGGAGAAATGCAATAACGGTGATAAATCAATACGCTTCTCTTTGCATTTTTTCCTTCTGCCATTAACAAAAATACAAATGCAATATATATAATAATGTTACCATCTACGTTGTGTCAAAATCTTGTTGCTAATATGATTCGATTTTTGTAACTGAAATAGAGATATATTAAATGCACTAACATATTTTGTGTACAAAACTGACAATAAAAATGAAAAAGCATACATAAGTCGTATTTTAATGGCCTAATACAAACATAAATCATTGTTGGAATTTCAATTACATGTATGACTATACAATTAATAAGAATATATATGACAAAGTCCTATGAGCATTGCAACATGTACACAAATTTGAAAAGGCTCAGGACAAAGTTATTCACATACAAGCCAAATGTAAATGTGAGAACAAATCTGTAATGAATCATTTAACAAAAGGAGGAAACCCGACAGTTACCGCCTTGGAACAGTCAGTCGGCAATATGGTCCGTCTGTGGTGCTTAAAGGCCAGCGCCCGGGTTTAGTGATATGAATAAATGGTACTACAACATCGCTATTAACTAAGCTACTTAATATGAAGGAAATGTTGGCCATTAGGTTCGGCTTGCATCACTTCTATTTGCTGGATGTCTAAAGAAAGTTCCGCACTTATCTTACACTAATTACAACCATTATCTGACTCATATTACATCCGAAAAAGAATCCAGTTATTTTATCCTTTTATTTTACTGAAGTAAAAAAGCCTAACGAACAATCACAATTGGCTATTCTATGTGATTATTTTGACTTAAAAATGTGCTGTTTGGATAAGAAGTCCAACACTTCCCTTAAATAGCCGATATATGTAAGACTTCATACTCGAAACGCTTTCACTATAATATATGTATTTATAAGTATATTAAACGTATGATATATCAAGTTCGACAGCACATAATTATAACAAGGTATTTCCTATATATTTGTCCGCTGGAACAAAATAATCATTATGTAAGCGATATATTGAAGCTACTTAAGGTAAGCGAGAACTTTTGTAAAAAATATTAACACACAATTTTTATTTTTTGATATTTCGATCAGTTGCCAAAATTTCGATTTTTCTATCCTTGGCATAATGTATTTCGTTTGTTTAATCAAGCCAATTACTGTATCTTTCCAATACAATTTATGTTGTTGTTTGTCTTCCTTTTAATGCGAATGCTACTTTAACAAAAGTTATGGTCTGTAGAAGTGCATTACCTATTAATTTTAATACTTATACTAGTTTACACTGTCATCGTTAATTTACAAAGGTAAAAAGGAAGGTCTACATTTTGTAACTTATTAAACAGAGCTTGCTTAATTCGTGCGTAAATGAAAGCATACTTAGGAAACCTTGTTAAGCAAGACATTTAATTCTCACTCGGGAACTTTGGCGATGGTACACGATGAAAAAAAGAAGAGTAAAATTTTTAAATAATCAGAAATGACAGCCGGACTTTTATGGGACCAAACTTTATAGAAGCTCTTCTCAAACTAGGTTTAAGTACCGAAATCAATCCTTTTGCCGATTGACCGTTCCATGGCGGTTACTCTTGTGTTGTATTTCATGTCTGTTCCCTTTGTTTTTGTCACTTTCTAATTCACACTTTATGCCTGTGTCTAAAGGTAGTTTAGAATTTTATATACGCTTGGCGACTTTATATGATTTTTTCTTACTTTCCTGTTGCTATTCTGGCCGTATTAAAATTTAAGCGGGCGTTTACAGGGAAACGTTGCGGGTATTTGCTCAAGTGCTTAATCGTAATTACCCTCCAAAACTTACCTTAAACGAGGCAAGCACTTCACATTTTACTGCATCATTTCTAGGCAAGGGAATTTAAAATTGCAACATCTTTACTAAAATCATTGACAGGATGGACTATTTCAACTGTAGAAATTATCCATACCGTGATGACGGTTCACTACGTGCTACATCCTATATTTTTGCTCCATTTCTTGGTTTGCACGAGTTTTGTACGTAAGTCAAGTTCAATGCCAGTTAAGTGCTTAGTTAAAATTGTTATGACAAAAATCCACACACCAAGAAAAGGCAATTCTTTCGCCGTAATGATTCTTTTGCTTTAAATTATAATTGCGGTATTATGAAATACGACAAGGTTATATGAGAATTAAACATATATTCAAATAGAACACACACGACTATCGTATTCACATATCAGTCAGATGTAACACTAAGGAAAGAATCATGATACGAAACATGAAATAAAAATGAGACACCCAGACGTAACCACCTGGGAACAGTAAGTCGGCAAAAGAGCCGACGTGTTACCACCATAACCGGCTTACAAAGCTCTGACATCGCCTACCTAATGTGTGTTCTTATAGACACAAACAAATCTATTTGAAACTAGTGATGACGTATACTTAGAAATACGTATTGACGTTTTGAAATAAAAAAATTGAAACGTAATACAAGTTAATAATGTCTCTTTGTATTTAGGTGAAGGGATAAGTATTATTTTTATAAGAACGTTTTAGCATAATTCTATACAAAGAAACATGTTTGTAAAATGGCATAAGTCATCTTGCATTTTTGGAACTTTCGACCTTTTCTTATTTACCTATACGATTAACAGAACGAATAGTCTCAATATGTTTTCTGATCTATCAACCAAACCTTTTTCGCTAATGGTGAAAATGAGGGGGTTTTGAATTGTAATGGACCCTTTAATAGTAAAAAAACTTGCCTTGTTAATTACCGAAGACTGGTTTAATCGTTTGGTCTATATGAAAACACAGTAAAACCCTATTTGGACAGGCTATATTGGAAATCTGTCACTTCATCTACTTAACTGTGGTCAGGCTACTTGAGAAGTTCCAGTTGTTTATTCCGTTAGATTGAACAGAAGGTATTACTGTGGGTTATTGCCTACCTTAATTGTTTCTACACATGCCATTTGCATATAATCATCGGCCTATTATATTAGTGTTGTTTTTTTCAATATCTCGCTACGAATAATCGCTTCACAATTTCTCAATTTGTTAGTTGTTCTGAGGTTTTTACTTATGTCATTTTCTTTGTTTTCTTCTTAACTTTGATAATTTACCCCCTGCAAGGCAAAAAAAAAGTTCACGGTCGCACTGCTTCCACGTATATAATAACACCCCGGTTACGTGGTTGATATTGGACCGGTGTGGACTAAGCTCACCCTCGCTAGGCCTGGTCTAAACCATCTACTTTCATTAAGGTGCTTAGTTGTACATGATAATCAATATCAGATCCCCTTTCTCGTTATAATGGGCGATAAGCATTGAAAGTAACCAATCTAAACGGTTTATGTAACAGCATCTTCTGTTGCCCTGATGTACAGTTAACGTATGTAGTAGGAAACTACGAAATAGTCCTATAAGAATAGTCATATATATTTAAATCGGAATTACCCCTAGACAAATGCAAACAGGAAAAATGTAAAAGGAACAAAAACACAGACACGAGAAATAACACACAAGACAAACCATCAGTTACCGCCTGGGTCAGTCGGCAAAAGGACCGATTGGGTGCTTAAACCTGGTTTGTGGAGAGCCCCAACGTGGCACTTCCTGAAGGTTTATCTATCAAACAAACAGTGTAAATATTCCATCAAAGGGAGACGACTAACAGTAAGCACATGCATCGGTTTTAAAAATGATAAAAAGAACTTATATACAGACAAATAACTAAAATAAATTAACTATCAACATATGTACAAATAGTACAGTAGATAAACCTAAGCAACGTAAGGTCCAAATGAGAGAGTAATTTTAAATAAAACAGCACAAGCGATGACATATAATGAAAAAAATCAATGACGCCATACGATAAAAATGTCATCACGTCATGTGTCAAATGTGTCAAAACGGCAAAATTAAAAACACTAATGAAACCATCAAATTATATAAAATAACCCAAACCAACAAAACAAAATTTAGTATTGTGAGGAGTTAATAGGTAATGAGATTCATATTTTATAAAAAGCTACGGATTTATCCTCAAATGGCATATTTTATAATAAAGGTACAACAATCCTCCCGTGCAAATTTCACGAAAAGCGTATTGGGACTGCTCAAGTTGTCTCACCTATATAGAGCACGACTTGAGAGATGAAGAGACAAAAATCCAACATTGACTATCCAATTGTGGCTTTAAGTCGTTATTTCATATAGTCTCGGCGAACTGTCCGGTCATAGTGTACTTCAAAAGTTATTGACTGTAAAAGGGTGCATTTCAAGCAATGCAGTACAACAAAGGATTCTCGGGTTGTAGACGTCAGCAATACATTTCCTGATAAGTTTTGTAAAGAGATCAGAAGTTATTGAGGCCCTTGATTTTTATTATCGTGTATAAAACATTTCCATAAAATGCAGGATTGGAAGTTGTAAGTTGGGATAAGTAAATACCGTATGAGGTAGCACGATGTGAATCACCTTTAAGGTATGGATAATTCAACATACCGAAGATGAAATCGTTTCTCTTATCTTAGAGTTTAATAGACATTGTCTTTGGAAATAGTAATCCCAATGTATGGAAATGCTGTATTTAAATGTAAGGTATTTTCTTTATTAAGAGTAAGTTCTGCAGGGTAAATCAGATGGATCATTTGAAACAAGAAATGATTATCTATAGTAAGAATATCGTAAAGATATCGTGACGTTAAATTGAAAAGCCTCTATAATGTGGCTTTATTTAGAAGGGGATAAAGTTAACATGGAATCCCGTTCAAAGCAGTATAAAAATAAATCTGCAATTAATGGTGAACAGTTGGTTCCCATATGAATGCACATTTCTTGTCAACATAAAGTGTCACCACATTTTATGTAAATCTTGTTCAATATGAAACCTAAAACTTCACAAACATCCGTACAAGTCCACATAGTAAACCTTTCTAAGAATTGTTGTTAAATGGGCAAAGGGCAAAAAAAGGTATTTTATTAAGTGCATGCAATATAAAGACGTTGCGCTCGAGCAAATGTTGTTGTTTTTTCAATAAGAGTAATCAATTTGTCTTTATTAAATCATGAGGTAAAGAAATGTGCAGCGTACAGAAAGAATTATAAGACTATATGAAAAGTCCTATGGGCATTGCAACATATACAAAACTCCGAAAAGGCACAAGACAAGTTATTTCACATGCAAGCCAAGTGAAAAGCAAGAATAAATTTCTGATGAGTCGTTTAACGAAAAGAGCAAACCCGACAGTTACCGCCTTGGAACGGTCAGTCGGCAAAGAGAGCCTGGGGTGTTTAAACCGGTTTTACAGAGCTCTAACCTCGCACTTCCTGATGTATTTCTCAAATGCAAGCAAAGAAAAGAAAATCGATCTATTCGAATACAAAATGTTTAAGTGCTGATGTTTTGTTTGATATGTTATGACGAAAGTAGTGACGTCATTGAAAAATAATGTCCACATAGTGTTTATGAAAGAAAAGGGTATCATTTTGATTATAAAAACTACACAAAATTGCAGATAATAAGTGAAATTAACTTTGAATAAAGAAAAACCATGATCAGAAAAGAGTAAATGTGAAGCATCCTGTTCATGTAAAGATGGAATTGAGGAACCAAAGTCCGATGTCTATCAAAGGAAACACACGCAACAATCCTTATAGGATGAACTAAATGGCAACATAGATAACATGCACGGGTGATTTTTACGACCACCACACTGCACAAGTAACATTGTTGTGATCATGAATAAGACTATATGAAAAGTCGTATGAGCATTGCAACATATACCAAATTCCGAAAAGGCACAGGACAAGGTATTTCAAATGCAAGCCAAGTGAAAGGCAAGAACAAATTTCCGATGAGTCATTTAACGAAAAGAGCAAACCCGACAGTTACCGCCTTGGAACGGTCAGTCGGCAATATGGGACGACTGGGCTGATTAAACCGGGTTTACAGAGTTCTTACCTCGCACTTCTTGGTGGGTTTCTTAAATGCAAGCAATGAAAAGAAAATCGATCTATTCGAATACAAAATGTCCAAGCGCTGATGTTTTCTTTGATAAGTTATGACACAAGTAGTGACGTCATTGAAAAATAATAAATATTTACTGCAGAGCAATAAAAGTTTAAAGTACGAAATTTGTCTAAGATTTCTGAAGAATTTTGTATAGATAAAATGTTTATTTCTGAATTTTCATACTCGTTTTCACAATATTTAACAACATGATTACGAACGGATGTAAGGCAAGCACTAAGTAGTTTAGATATGCGAGTAGTGGTGCTAGAAGCGTGGAAGCGGTAGAATTTAATACGATTTTTTATTATCTTCAAAATGCCTTTCTATTAAATATCAAGTGCTACTCTATCTATGTGTTCTCTATTACATCAGCGTTCGGCAAACATATTTTTTGCATCATTTATTTCTTTGCAACAAAGGTCAATATTATCTGGCAGGCGATATTTCTGACTATTAAAGATTAGTTTTCTAAATTTATAGTCATCGATAATTTTTAAATTCCCAGTATTGATATAGCCAGAAGGTAAATAACAGAAAGATGAATTTGAACAGTTACAAGAATCTTGAGAACGATCATTCAGGTTAAGGTCTGCCACAGTTTAGTTGTAATTAAAAATAAGATTAGAAATAAGACCTTTAAGTAATTGGGGATTTTATTGGTGATATCTTTTGATGATATTTTTGTCACAAAAGATCTTAGGTAAGTTGATGTATATGATTTTTCATAAAATGGCGTTTGTGTTGGGACTGTTTATCGTTGTGCGGTCTAAAAGCAAGGGTAGTGTACTTTTGCATGATGGAAATCACATTATATAAAGGCAAATCATACTTCCGGCATGCAAAGAGATTGCAAAGGATTAAAATAAACCAGCTCTTTTTTAAGGCTAAACAGTTATTGAGTGAAATACTATGGTCAATCTTCTGATAAATTTAATATATTTGATGATATTTTATATCTGTAAGTAGCAATTTAAGGGCGTCTACATGCACTTCATGTGTAGGCTACATTATAACGATGATAAAAAAGAAACAATACCTTTTATCTCAGGCAATAAAAGGAAGGGATTATTTATCTGCGCACTATTTAAAAAAAAAGAATCGTACTTTTAGTGCTTATATTGCTATTAGATTGGAAGTACTATTATTTAAAATATAAAATATGTGTCATTAATATAGATCAGTATAGATAAATTGACCTTAGTCATTCTGAACCTTGACAACAATGATTTGGTTAACATCTAAGGATGCCCTGCCAAAAGCAGAGAAAAGTACATGCTTAACTGTTCCACTTCTCTAAATATAATTAACGTCATTTCTAGAGAGATGCACAGTCCAATGGCATATCAAAAAGGTAAAGTGAAAATTAACCTTATTGTGATTCCAGTTATGCGTACTATATCTAATGATCTGCTTATTTGTTAACTTTGATCGTTTTTTTCAATCTTTTAAATTAGACTTATATAAAATGGACTAAATTGACAAATGTCTTGATACTGACTGCTGACTGATATCTTTTAACTCATAATCCATTTAACCTCAAATAACACCGAGTCACATCACCTTGGTAGTCATTTGATCAGAATCTGCACTATTTGCTGCTTAGTCTCTAGAAGTATATATTGTTACTTTAATATAGTTCTATAGAAAATAAATTAGATATTGTTTTGTCTATAAATTATTGGGTTAAGGAATCCATAGTTCTCTTTTCGTAAATCACTGATCACCGATTGCTGATCACAATCGCCATTTAATATCTTATTGTAATCGATATTTCATCCTGTTATTTCTCCAATTCGTAAAACATATCTGTAAAGAAAAAAGAACCAGGAGATAACTGAGACTTACAGACAAATTTAATGACTGAGCGTGCTCTTATGTCGCAATTATTACTACTATTACAAGCAATTGTGTTTATTTTATATACAATAAAACCCACCGATCGGTTTGGATGGCAGAAAATGAAGAGTTTGTCATCAAACCTTTTAACACAAGAACAAAGTTGATCATAAGGTTCGGCTCTCGTCACTGCTAAATGCTGTAAATAAGTTCCTCACTCACCGTACACTTATTGCATACATTAATGATCAGGCTTGATATGACTTCCGAAACGGAGGCATCAGTTACTTTGTCTGCTTCTTTCTACCGATGGAAAATGGTTATCGGACATGACAGGAATGAAATCAGAGTCCTTCAATTTCCTTAAATTTCCGATACGTGTATTACTTCATTTCCGAAACATGAAATCCCTGAACCAAAATAAAACTGATAATAGTTCTCGATCGGCAGCACAGGTTGATAATACACACTCTCCAGAACAATTTAAATATTTTCTGGCGTCGCTTTTTAGAGATCACAATGAAAAAAATCTCTCTTTCCATTTTGTTATCCCTGGAATCAGTGTGCATTCAGTGCGCATTCAAAATGTTGTAAAAACAAATATGTCTTTGTTCATGTAAGTATCAGGCAGCTTATTATTCCCCATGTTTTGGATGCTACAACCATTTATTCTTCTCTGGTCATGTTTTTTCTTGATTCAAAAAGTTTATTTCTCTTCTGATCAACCATTTTTAATTAGTTTTCAAATCGAAATAATACCCCTTTCTGTTCAAAACACTGAATATTATTTTACAATGACGTCACTACTTTCGTCATAACTTTTTAAAGAAACCACTAGTTCCAGGATGGAAGCAGTTAAAATAGTAATAGTAATCGAGGCGTACAAGTCCCCTTGGACCTTTTAAGATAAACAACTTTTACCCAAGCACATACTATCATAACTTTGTACAGTATAGGTTTACACTTATGTTCATCAGCTTCACTAGCTTTAGTCAGTATAACGCCTTTATAGTACGTATTTGCTTTATACATGCAAACGAGTTAACGATGTGTTCAGTCGTATTGTTTGCACAGAGGCAAGATACACTAAATCGAAGCATCTATAAAACAACTGGTTATAGATGTTCCAACGATGTTTCGATAACCTCTCTCCCATTTTTGTATCTACAAATCCTCGCTAACAGCATGACAATAAATCTCGTTCTGTACAGTATGTCACAGTACTTTACAGGAGAATGATTGGACTAATCGTTTGTAATGCAAAATAATTTGACAATTTAGGACACTTCCATTACGTAATTATTTATCTTTCTTTGTAAAATATTTATCTCAGCGAAATTCCTTTTAAGATATATTGTTTAAGATATATTATCGGTGGGGTGTTATCCTGGCATGATTGCAGAATATATGGCGCATTGCAATTTTCATGGATGACGAAGGAATTAAAATAAGAAAATTTCTTTTAACTAGTCAGCAACATGCATTTCGTCAGACTAACCTTCTTCTACCTTAAATGTGTATTGTTTTATCATTTCCATGTTAATATCAACAGGATGCTGCACACATTTACACTTCTGCCCTTGTCAATTTAATTTAAATATACAACTTCATTTCTGTAGTTGTTCTCATAGAAAAAATATTATCCCTTTGCCCAAATGCAATGTGGATATATTAATAACGTCCCCACTTTCTTCAAGTAACTCTTAGAATACGTCGTCACTTGGGTTGTTTTATTTCAAATAAATCTAATTTCTTTTTAGTTAAGGGACAACAGTCGGCCATTGTGACGTGCCGGCTGACCGTTCTAAGTCTGTCGTCCTTGCTCTATTTTGTGTAGTGTCTTGTCTCAGATTTGCTGTAACTTTTATAGTTGACTGACATGTGAATACCTGCGCATTTTCAAATATTAACTAATGACGCAATGCTAATAGGACAAGGTCATATTTTCGTATTTTGCAGAGTGACAAAAATTGAAACGTGGTACAAAAACATTACTCGAAACCAAAGAAGCACTTACATTTATAAAACCCCGTTTTTGTACCCCACCACCCACCATCCCTCCATTTCCCTGATTATAGCTTATACATTGTTCATACATGTTTTTGACAGAAATTGCGTTATATTTTTGCTTAAAACTGCAAAATCAATTGCTTAGAAATAAGCATGTTTGGAAACTACCTGCGAAGATAATGACGCAAACTTTGACAACTCAATGTTTTTAAAATGCATCAAACATAGAAAATAGAAACACATTTCTTCACATGTACCGTTTCCGGATACGTGTTTAAAGCTTAGTAACACGCGTCACTTTAACATAACTAGACGTGGAAGACCAACAATATTCTGTTTTTTTTTTTATATTTGAATTTGATAGATAGACAGTTTAGTTTAATATTCATGGCCTCTGGCTCATACAGTATACATGTAAATATATCAAGCTATGCATCATGGTCAGTGAATGAAGGACAGTTGCCAAAAAAGATGTGATAAAATGCAAAGTTTAACAACATGATATATTAGTTACATACATGTCATGGACAAAATATACTTGTACTAGTCACATTTATGTATGAAAATACGTTATGTTAATATTTTGTAAGCATAATTGAATTTTAATTGGAACATGAACATACAATTATTCCAATATCAATGTGTTTTAAGGTTTACTTTTGAACAACCTATTCGCTACAATATTTGCTACATAAATTTAACCAAATATATTGTAGTAAAATATTGAAAATGGAAACAAAAACGCCTTAGCATACAGGCTTGTACAAGCACAAAAACGCACGCATACACACGCACTAATTCTGTAAGCGTTGTATTCTTATATACGTATACACGCATTTTGCCGTTAAATTAATTTATTTATGGTTGTTTAATGAGAATATTTAAATCGTCTTATAACACAAGAAGTTTAGTCACAATGTTAAGGGTGGCATTGCTTTGTTGAACCGAAATTTTCACACAAACGAAATCGTCACACGTGTGAAAAATTCGTACGAGTTCTTCACATACGTGCGACAATTTCGTACGAAAATGGCCAAAACTGTGCTGTGAAAATTTCGAGGCCTTTTTTCTAACCACCACTAGGTATCAACGAATTTTTCACATAATTATGTGACACATTCCTACGTCTTGCACACATGACTATGTTATGAAGTTAAATCCTGAAAAATATTATTATAAGACTTATGGATTTACATGATTTCTCACATTTGAAAATATCTCTAGCTCCTCGGTATCGTGCATTTTTAATGCATGGAATCGCTCCTTTGCTCGGGAAAGCATAATTTAAACAAGATGCAACAATAAAGGACTTAAAAGTCGTATTGCATTATATAGGAAGTCGGTATAGATATTTTCCTAGTTCAATCATAGGTAGATGCAATATAATTTTGTAAAATGAGAACTTGTAAGAATGTAATCTTGACGTAATCTTAATTTTCGTCAAGCAAACGTCACGCTACGAATCGCAGTGTTGCGTGTTGTATCGTAAAGTGACGATCTTGTATTGCAATTAAGCAATATAGTATCGCGTTATTACATGTCGTGCGCTGGGCGACGCACGGCAATGCGATACGCATTGCGACATTTTCCGAATTTTGTATCGGATTGTCATGCGCTTTATCGCCATGTTGCGATGTCTTATCGCACTTCCGCTGTCGCTAGTCGCATATATGGTATTTACGGAGAAAAGTCGTTTTAGAATTTTGTTAAGTGGTTGAGCAATTTGTTGTAAATCACGGACCCAGTTAAATCCAGATTCTTGTCTGCATGCATAGATGATTTTCTTTTTTAAAGAACGATTTGACCGTTCGCACTTTCCCTGAGACTGAGGGTAATACGGACGACTTTGATATTATGCTTCTGCAAGAATGACTTCATAGCTTTTGGTTGGATTTTAACAGAATCATGCACCGTTATGTACTTAGAAAAAACCTTAACCTAGGTTAAAGCTTTTGGAATTTAGTCATATCTCTGAAACTATTGAAGAAATTCAATTGAAAGTTCACACATGGCTCCTTGGTCATTATGTAAGATAACTAATTAAGTCCCAAAACTTTTAGTTGGTTTTTAACAGAAATATTCCCCTTAATGTACTCAGTAAAATCTTAAACCTAGGTTTTAAAGTTTTTGGAATGAAGTCATATCTGTGAAACTGCTATTTGAAAGTTCACACATGACTTCTATATCTCAAAACATAAATACATGTAATTTATAACGATCACCAGTTCGTTGACGTCAGCGTTGACTTACGTTAATGAAATAGTCAAATAACTTCGAAATTATCAGGCAGCGTGCACTGCCGACGGTGGTGCTTGTACATTCTACTCTAGGCAGCGTGCACTTCCGCCGGTGATGCTCGTACATTCAACTCTAGGCGGCGTGCACTATCGCCGTTGGTGCTCGTTCCTTCTACTCTTGGCAGCGAGCACTGCCGCAGGTGATGTTCGTACATTCTACTTTTTGCAGCGTGCACTGCCTCCGGTAGTGCTTTTACCTATTACTCTAGGCAGCGTGCACTGCCGCCGGGGGTGCTCTTACATTCTACTCTAGGCAGCGTGCACTGGCGCCGGCGCTCTTACCTTCTACTCTAGGCAGCGTGCACTGCCGCCGGTAGTACTCGACCTCGCGTTCCTCCGATAACAAGGCACTCGTCATGACGCTATCGTATCTTCATTGTTTGGGCTATAAGAGGAATAACTCAGATTCATTACTGAATCAAAACATCCTGAAGAAATTCTCCTGATTCGCAAAAAGGTCCTAGTGATTTTCATTGGCGGGTGCGTGCGTGTGTTTGATAGATCCTCTGATAAACGTACCTTTGTTAAAAAAAAATATGTGAATTTTCCGTTGGACAATATTTTGTCAAATCATTTTTCTACTTTTTTTGTCATGTGAAAATTTCGTACCTGTTTTAGGGGGGTCTAATGTTCCATACGAAATTTTCACAAATATGTGAAATTTTCGTACGAAATTTTCATACGTATGTGAGGAATTCGTACGAAATTTTCACACGTGTGACGAATGCTACAACAATTTACTGGGTTTTTTTCTTGATTCAGAAAGTTAATTTCATTTACTATCAACATTTTTTGTAGTTTTTCTAATCGAAATAATACCTGTCTCTCTTCTTAACACTTTGCTGATATTAATTTTCAATGACGTCACTACTTTCGTCATAACTTATGTAACAAAAACGTCAGCGCTTTTGCATTTATTAAAATAAATCGGTTTTCTTTTCATTGCTTGCATTTGAGAAACCAACCATAAAGTGCGAGGTTAGAGCTCTGTAAACCGGTTTAGCTGCCCAATCGTTCCATATTGCCGACTAACCGTTCCAAGGCGGTAACTGTCGGGTTTTCTCTTATTGTTAAATGACTCATCACAGATTTGTTCTTACCTTCACATTTGGTTTCCATATGAATACATTTGTCCTGTGCCTTTGTTTATGTTGCAATGCTCATAAGACTTTGTCATATATATTTTTATCTAACGTACATTAAAATAGAAAATGAAATGCATACTCAAGTACATTGTAGTATTGACATTTTCTATCATTAGTTTGAATAGGACTTGTTTTGTGTCACCGACTAGTTTCTACATGTAGTCTATGAGAGGAGACCCTTAGTGATAGCTATTCTAAATTTACTTACTTCTGTTTTGTCTAAGTAAAGTTTAAAGCTTAATCACAAAAGTGGTTGTATTGTTTGCTTTTGATGATACACTGATATTGCATACCACTCTTGCCGATAACAGCATTTTACTTTTTGCTTTACCTCCGCCGTAAAAGAGTTAACTCTTTCGTTAAATCAAATTGGCGAAAACCTAAATTGTCTAAAATTATTGTCAGCGCTTGGACATTTTTATTCAGATTGATCGGTTTTCTTTCTGTTGTTTCTATTTGAGAAATCCTCCAGAAAGTGCGAGGTTATAGCTCTATAAAACCAATTTAAGCCCAGTCGGTACTCTTTGCCGAGTGACCGTTCCAAGGCGGAAAATATTAGCTTTGCTCTTTTTTTGTTAAATGACACAGGTTTTTTTCTCACTTTTACAATTTTGCTTACAGGTGAATGCCTTTGTCCTGTGCATTTTCAAAATTTGGTATATGTTGCAACGACTAGTTTTTCTACATGTAGTCTATGAGAGGAGACCCTTAGTGATAGCTATTCTAAATTTACTTACTTCTGTTTTGTCTAAGTAAAGTTTAAAGCTTAATCACAAAAGTGGTTGTATTGTTTGCTTTTGATGATACACTGATATTGCATACCACTCTTGCCGATAACAGCATTTTACTTTTTGCTTTACCTCCGACGTAAAAGAGTTAACTCTTTCGTTAAATCAAATTGGCGAAAACCTTAATTGTCTAAAATTATTGTCAACGCTTGGACATTTTTATTCAGATTGATCGGTTTTCTTTCTGTTGTTTCTATTTGAGAAATCCTCCAGAAAGTGCGAGGTTAGAGCTCTATAAAACCAATTTAAGCCCAGTCGGTACTCTTTGCCGAGTGACCGTTCCAAGGCGGAAAATATTAGCTTTGCTCTTTTTTTGTTAAATGACACAGGTTTTTTCTCACTTTTACAATTTTGCTTACAGGTGAATGCCTTTGTCCTGTGCAATTTCAAAATTTGGTATATGTTGCAACGATAGGTCTTTATTTTATTTTATTTTTATTGCTAGTCGCCCAGTTGTTGTTTTTTTCGGAAAAGATTCCATACCGTATGATATAAATAATTCATTGCTTTTGTAGAGGCTGTCTCCCTGACTCATCATAGACGAATGCGTTTTGTGTTTGCAATTTTACTACAAGAATATGAATAATCATATACAACCATATACAACAAAAATGATTTAATTATATTGTATGGGTAAAATTATATTATTGTACGCATCAACATAGCACCATTTGATTTAAATTTAGTGTTCAGTTGTCCATTGTGAAATTGTTGTGATAGATTTCTGAGTAGTTCATCGCGTCTTTGAATATAATTGGTCGTTAGACATGCCGATTGATCGTACAGTAACAGTATTATTTATTACTGGTATGCCTAGTAGAGCCAAGTTTGCATCAGTGGCAGTAAAGTAATATTTCTCTCATAAGCATATAATTTTAGAGACTACTTACGGAATCTTCTTGACAATAAGGATATGTGACAAAGCCCTATGAGCATAGCAATGAAAAGTCATTAAACGAGCAAACCCAACAGTTAGCATCCTGGAACGGTCAGTTGGCAAAAAGGAACCGATGGGGCGCGCAAAACAGTTTTACATAGCTCCAACCACGCACTTCCTAATGAGATTGTCAAATGAAAACAATGAAAAGAAAACCGATCTATCTGAATAATAAACGTCCAAGCGCCAATTATGATGCCGTTAAATGTGACGTAATTACATGGTACTTTGAAGAGAGGGAAAGAGAGAGAGAGAGAGAGAGAGAGAGAGAGAGAGAGAGAGAGAGAGAGAGAGAGAGAGGGGGGGGGGTGTAGAGAGAGGGGAGTGTCATTTCTATTAGAAGAACTACAAAATTGTTGATTATAAATGAAATTAATTCTTTGAATAAAAATGACCAGAGAAGAAGAGTAACCTCACACTGCCTGATGGATTTCTCAAATGCAAGCACTTAAAGGAAAACCAATCTATTTGGAACAAAAGAAAATGTCAAGAAAACTTCTTATGTCACCGAATAATCTCTGCCATTCTGAAAAGATCACACTTCGACTAAAGCTTTTATCATCAATTTACACTGCTAAGCTTTTAGTATTTCTAAAGTCCACGTTTTCTTCTAATTGAAAATGTTACTTGAAATCATACTAGTACTTGACGGTGCACTCCTATCTACAATATGTAATCATTGTGTATATTATATAATTAAGTTAAAATAAACAATTTTATGTAGTTCTTCCTATGCAAATGATACTTCTCTATCTCTCTCTTAAGTACTTTTCTTTCAACTACGTTACTCTTTTCATTTAACATCGTCATAACTTATTTAAGAAAACATCAGTCATCGGTGCATGAACATTTGTGATAGAGGGTGATCTTAGTCGGTAATACCCGGCATTGAAATGAATTATCACTTAATATGTCTGGTTTCAGATGATTCCATTGGTTTGACTGCAAACAATTAGATAAATACCTTTGTACTTTAAAGTCAGTTCATTCCATTACTTATCGTTGGGCTAGATCAACAGAAATAACCAAAGAATCAGAATGACGAATCTTATAGAAAAATATGTTCCCAACTAAATGTGGATTTTTCGAATACCTCACTTTACAAAGTTGGTATAATAGGCAATTCTTCTATTCAAACAAAGACAAACAACAGATTGTATATGTTTTTATTTAAGCAGCA
The DNA here is from genome assembly GCA_007844125.1 of Sinonovacula constricta. Classification (NCBI taxonomy): domain Eukaryota; kingdom Metazoa; phylum Mollusca; class Bivalvia; order Cardiida; family Solecurtidae; genus Sinonovacula; species Sinonovacula constricta. Next base: position 61,986,968 of record CM017558.1, on the reverse strand, counting down.
CAAAAATGATTTGTTGTTGCTTGTTGAGACAAATAGCGGTTTAAGATATAGTGACGCAAACACCAGAAACAAGCTGTATATGATACGTCGGCTTTTATTGTGATTCCTACCACAGTCCCGGAACAGCAGTTATTTTTAAGTTTAAGTTTCTGTTAGACTGTTTGGCCATTGGATTGTAAGTTTCTGTAAGACTGTTTGGCCATTGGAATGTAAGTTTCTTAGACTGTAACTGTTTGTACAAATTGAAGAAGGTATGAAATAGAGATAGTGTCACCTAAGATGAAAGTTATTTTCAAAACTTGGTTTTTAGAAATGCAATCTAAGATAGCAGATAGCTTAACAGCTTGCCATTAAACAACATAATCAAAAACAAAAACATATCTTAATCAACTTCCAGCAAACACATTATTCAAAATTTGGCAAATCTTGCACTTTAATGGAACCAATAAACGTTTCTAGAAAAATATAAAATGCATCAATGCATTCCAGAACTGACAGCTACAAAAACATTTTAAAGCTAAATCAAATACAGCCAACGACACACAATTCCGACTTGACTATTTTATTTTTCAAATAAACATTCTAACAAATTAAATCAAACAATAACTTATTGCTCTAATTATCGACATATCGCTGTGCAAAAAAAAATGTACTAATTATTCCTATTTTAATATCATTAATAGATTTGGCACTTGTTAAGAACGCATGAGTACTTAGTTCATTGAAAATGTATCTATTCAACGGTTTTGACTTCAATCGCACATATATTCTCCTATTGATCAACTAAACAACGTTGCCATGAAAAGTACCCTGAGTTGGTTCTGTTTTTAAGGTTCAGTACATTCATCAGGATTTTATCATGGACTTGCCATGATGTGCTACCATGGCTTTAAAATTTATACGCTAATGCTGTCAAAATTGGACTTCATGCTAGATATTCGGTGTTTTAACCTTTCATATCTTTCCTAACGTGAAATATATCAAATGTATATTATTATACCACACTTAATCAAAAGCCCTAAATAAAGAAAAAGTAAATGCTTTATTGGTGTTTAAGGTACGCGTCTCTGGCAGAACCCTTCTGTGGGGCGAATGCGGGGACTTTACTGAATCTGAGTTAATGAAGTCTTTTCTTGATCGATAAAGTTGGATTACTTATAAAGTAGTTTGTGGGTTTATTACTTCTTTTATCCAGTCTCCCTAAATAAAATTCTTTCAAAGTGGCCGAATGATTGTCATTTATATCAAACAATTTTATGCCCTCATTTTATAATTATCATTTATATCAGTCACACATTTGCTTTAAGTACTCTGTTATTTATTCTGAAAGTTCTAATTTGACCAAACATTTTAAGTTAATCATTTAATTTATGTGCAATTTTATATTTCGTCCACTTTTGTTACATATTGTTTTGAAATGCAAGTTCGCAAAAAAATAAAGATGGGAATATTTTAAAATTCAAATCATTTTCAATGTTACGTTTTACTGTTCTTTCAACACACACATGGACATGCTTTTATGACCCCGGGCATTATCGAGCTCTGCTTACAAACGACTCTGTGTGTACGTAGGTACAAAAATAATGCAAAACTTTGGCAATAATGGGGGATTTTACTTTCTTCTTATTCAACTTAGTGTTCTTTAGATAAGGGCAACTAAAATAAAACAACAATAAAAGATTTTAACAACATTTTCCAAGAAAACTTCAATGATGAGAAGCGTCGAAATTTAAAAAAAAAACGTTTCAGTACATGTAAATACAAGATGTACTTTTACAGAAACCCATTTGTTTTCATTGGTGCAATAACACATATTTACAGAACAGTGTGAAGCAATTAAATTTCTAGCAGCAGAGCGTATGAATTGTAAATGGGGCATTACACTTCTGTGGTGGTTTATCCGCATTCCTGGAACAGGCTTATTACATTATAAAACGTTAATTTTATGGTTAATTATCTTTCTTACGACCTGCAAATTGCAGTTTACTGTGATTAATTATGTTTAAAATATGGTCTAAAAGAAAAACTGCCAACTCTTTATGGCACTTTTAACGTTGCCGTATCCATGTATCCTCGGTGACATGTTAAAGCATTTTAAGATATATGAGCTCGATTGTTTTGTCCAATTGACTCCTCCACTGATGTTTGACAGGATTTTAGCCCATAACAAACAAATGGCCAGAAATAGGTTAGAAAGGCGTTAGGAAACCGGTGGAAGCATCGTTGCACATAATCATAAAACCTATCAAAACGAAACGTTGATTTATGAGATTTACATGAACGTGTGAGCTAATTTGAGACTATTTAATCCAGTGTAAGTAGATTTGTGCAAATTATGCACACTAACTGCGCTGATATAGTTCTTATCATGTAAAGAAAAGACGCCAAATGGACATTTTTGTGTGATAAAATTGTCTGTTTAAGAAATTTATATTTACAACATTTCTCTAACGTCTTAACAAATGATGGAATCATGCTTGATGCTTAATGGCCATCTTATGTGTACATATAAATGTGAAAATTAATTAACTATAGATCGAAATCTGACCTTCTCTATAGCCGACGTTGATTTTAACGACTCAATTTAATATTGAAATTAAGAAAAAGATACAATTGCACTTAAAGCAATTGCATCATTTTCGTGTGACATTATTTGTGAGAAACCCACAATAAAATAAATTATAAATATAAGGGTCACATTAAGTAAGTAACTTATTAAAATATGCAAAGACTCCTTTTAATATGCTGAACTCGTACTTCGTAATAGAAACACTGAGCAGAAAATAATACACCTTTTAAACAATATGCTAGAATTTCTATATTCACAACAAGTTGACGCTTGACACAAAATGACATCAACTATGTACATCCTTACAATCGTTCCGCCGATCTTGAATGAATTATAAATACATTTTTATTGCCAATCAAGTATTTAACACAATAGAAGAGTTTGCTTTTTATTAAATAACCATTAAAATATAATGCCAAAATGCCATTTCGTTCAATGAGAAAGTCCATCCAATATATTACGTTTAAGCAAAGGGGAATTGCAAAATACAATTTTCTTGCAAACATGTAAATTTTTAAGTGAACGACGCCCTTTTGGCCATCATTTGTCTAACCTAGTTACAGCAATGTTCACGATGGGCGCGACTTCAGCCTTGCTGGGAAACGGTGAACGGTTTTGATTATTTATCTCGCTACATTAAGTTAATTAGTTTCGTTTTAATTCGTTTCTATCATATCTATCTCAAAACCTTTTAGCTTTCTTTATTTTATAAAGATTTACATCTAAATAGTGGTAGTCCAGAAAAATTTTATAACAACTATTGGTGAAAACTGACCAAAGTGCCCATCACAAGTGCCACACTTCAAGTAATTTTATGCACAATTTGCAGTATGAATACTTTTCCACTTTGCTATGGATATCATGTTTTAAATTTGCATATTAAAAAGACATTATATCGTAAGACTCTAAAACAAACTTCTGTCGGAAAACATTTTGCATTACATCTAGCCTCGACGTAAGGTGTAATTTAGCGCAGACAATAACATTTAGGTGTTGAAAGTAGCGCATTCAATGTATTCAAATTATTTTTCGATATGTGCACGCGTTCGATAGCGCATTCTAAGACGGAAAATGTAACTCACTCTATCTGAAACAACATAATCAAATGCTAATGAGCATGTCAAACAATTCTCAGTGAAATAGCGAAATAACTATGTAAAAAAATGCATTGTCGTACACTTCATTAAAATGCATGACAGTTGTCAGCAAACTAAAACTCATCAACGCATTTCAGCACCCTGGCAACTACCAGAAACTTTACAGCTACATTAATTAAAACCAATAAAATACCATTAAAATTGACGAAAAAGATATTTGCATTTTACACAAAGCAGGCAGGAAATTCTCCAAACAGGACATGATTAGACGAATGTGATCGCATATCCGAAATTTATGTAAAAATGCTTTTTAGGACAGAAATGGTCCCATCATTTGCTGTTTTCTGTTAATATTTTGCTAATATATTAATAATTTATTTAAAGAGCGGTCTCATAAAAATCCTGGCTTTAAAATGTTCTACACGATAAATAACTTTTTGTGTTAAAATCTTTGTTTTTAAGGTGCTGTAACATGTCAATGGGTAAGAAAAGGTGCATGCAACTGAAGTCGGTTTATGTAATTGGCTACGCATAAACTTAGCCAAACAAGTGTTACGTCTTCAACAAATGTTGGCCAGCACACGCCGTCGTCAGCCGATTGTGTAAATGAAGTCGCTACTTTGTCCATTTCTCTTTTTCTTCACACTCACTAAATGGTAGCTTGCTCTTCTATGTTACTTTGTCAAGAGGAACGACATTTATCTAAACGAAAATACGCTTTCTTAAATATTATAATTGTCTACATGTAACATTAAACCACTCCAATGAAATAGGTTCATTTATGCTTTAAATATTATATTTTCCCCTCCATGTTGTGTTGTTATATTTTACATAGGCCATTGATTTATTCCCCTTTTTCCAATATGTTCATTGAAAAACTGCGAAAGTTAATACAGGATACTTCCCGCTCATGTGTGTACTTCTAAGGTGAAAAGAGTGTAGGCTCCGCTGAAGCCAAATTTGAAATGATGCTTAAATGCACGAAATGAATATCATAGATGAACTAATATAGAAGTGCTTTTAGTCGAATCAGTTCATTTCACATTATTTTCGTGACCTTCGTGCTAGTATCGGAGATGAGAGTTTATTAACACAGGTTGTGTGTGTGTGTGTGTGGGAGGGGTGGTGGTGTTTGACTACAGTTTAAAGTATTTGTGTAGTAGTGATAAAATTATACCAGATACAACAGACTCGTGATTTGATTAATATTAAGTCACTAGAACCCTTAGTTAACGTCACATAGATAAAGGTGCCCTGATTTTAATATTATTATTCTCAATTTGGATAAAACCCGTTTCGAGTATCTAAAACAAAAATGTACCTGTTGTTTCAGTAATTAATACATAAAAGCGCTGAGATAAAAAAAGATCAGTACATTTAAAACCCAAAATGTAATTCCTTTTCAATTCTTCTGAACTTAAACTCGTTTGTTTTCAACAGCATTTATAACCTAGCGATGTGAAGAAGTAAATATCTAGCAGCAGGAAACATGTAAAAACGATAACAACGGGTTTACAGTTACACACTTTTGCTGTAGTTTATTGGCTTTCCTGCGTGCTGAATCGGACTTTTCGCCAATTACAAATGAAATATGTGAATAGGTAAATAAGAAAAGGATCCTATCAAAATTTCTCCAGATATTTAAATTTAATCTACCTTCTAGACAAAGGCAAACAGGGTAAATATTTACGCTCAGTTTTCATCTCTCAGTCGAATTTCGCATGTATTTATCTTAATAGGGAGTTCCATACATAGCAGCAAATACGAAGATAATAGTTATCCTATAAGTATTGCAACATATCAACATTTCAAAACGAGTCCCAATCTTAACTGAGATAAAAATATTGCAATTAAACAAAGACATGGAAGTGAAAGTACCAGCAAACACCAGCAAACACAGTCAATTATATTACGTATTTACTGAAATCGTTCTCTGTCATGATGTGTCAAATGATTGTCGCATTTCTAAACCCCAGACTACTTGCAGTTAGAATACCTAAATATGCTAATTAATATTCATCTGTCATTTTTGATAACATTTATGTGTTACGATAAGATAAACACTCTTATGACTATATGTGTTATTGTATTTGAACAAACACTTACATACAATCGTTGAAAATTTACAAAGTGTAAAATCTTTTATTAAAACATTTAAGTTTTTTTTGAAGCCAGATTACTCTTGATATGCATGCAATAACACACATATAAAACCACATAACTAAACTGTAAACAAGTTAATGAAACAGTATAGTAAACGTACGTACAGTAAGTTAAAATATGTTTATACGTGGCATAGTCAGATTTAATATTTCCCAGTTTTATCTTTATCTTTAATGCTCATAGGACTTTGTCATATATACTTATTCATAGTATAACTAGTGAACTAAGTTTGTCGAACTTCCCATATCATATTATTCATAATAAACATTTACAATTAATTAATTTCGTAATACCCCCACGCGAAGTGCGACATTGGTACTTCGTTAATCCGTGTTTCTTTCAGAGTCGGTATATGTTCATTTTCTTAAAAATTTGACCTATCTTTTCATTTTATGAGATTGTATACATCTATTTTATTTCTAATGACTGAATAAGTCGTATGTCATTGTATAAGACCGCTACGGTCAAGCAAACGACTTGAAGTAATTGCAGTATTGCTTGAAATAATATCTATGTCTAGAGAAGAGATTCCTGCCATTGGTAAAATGTATCAAATCTCGATACCAACGATATGAAGTTATAGGTGTGTTGCGTAATACTTTTAAAGAAATGAATGATCCCACTCGAATAGACTGTCGAAATATATTGATGTATTGTTTGCTAATTATTCAGTGTTTTGACATTAGTAAAAGCGCACATTCTTATGTCCATGTATATAAACTAGTTTCAAGTGAAATAAGATATGCAGATCAATTCAGAACATCCATGTATTACATATCTTCTACAGTTTGTTGCTGAAGCTGATGTTGAAAATATAATTAAATTGCACTCTAGCAATGACAAAAATACAAAATAGAAGTCCTGTTTCTAAATTATATATATATATATATTACGTAAGGATGCATAGAGAAATCGGTTTTGTTTATAAATTATGGTGAAATATTTGTATATTTTAATGGTTTTTTAAGCTGTGTCAGAATAGGCAGCTGCTTATGGGAAATGCTTCTATGTTATGTATTTATATGAATATATTTTATATATTGCTTCCATCAATGACGACTTTTTTCTGCTACATGCTCCAGTGTGTAGTTTTAAAGAAAGGGTATAAACAAACAAGTATCAACTAAGAATTATTTATTATTGCTTTGTGCTACTTCATTACATACTCCATACTAACGTTTTATTTCTCTGGTAGTTAAATAGTACAAAAGATAATACTTATCAATACAGCAAACGAATAGTAACATCCAAATACGTATGGCATTTAATGTTTAGGTAGATAATACTAACATCTAGTCAGAGTTATACTGCTTCTTTGTATCGTAAAATACAAAGCAGCGGTCTTCATTAACAAGAATATATAAGACAAAGTCCTATGAACATTGCAACATATACAAAAACTGAAAAGACACAGGACCAAGGTATCCACATGCACACCAAATGTAAAAGTGAAAACAAATCCGTGATGAGTCATTTAAAAATAAGAGCAAACCCGACAGTTACCTGCCTTGGAACGGTCAGTCGGCAATATGGACCGACTGGGGTGCTTAAAACCGGTTTTACAGAGCTCTAACCTGCACACTTGCTGATGGGTTTCTCGAATTCAAGCAATGAAAGAAAACCGATTCATTTGAATAAGTGTCCAAGCGACTCCAGCTATTTTGCTGGTGGAAGATTCAATGCCTTAGACATATGACCGAGTCAGACTTTTTAATTATTTTGTGACATGAAGGTTCATTATACAAGCAATACTTCAGTGCTCACATGAAGGAACATTGTCTTAAAGTTACTAAAGGTTTGCAGTTATGCAATACCTTACTCTTTCATCAACGACTGACAGTAGAACTGATACACTTCTTAACGTGAGTCGTTAATAGATTACATTCATAATATTGGTCGAACGTACGATATCTTGACAATGAATATACTTTTTAATACGGATAACTATAATGAAACAATCTCGAACTACACGGACCCGCAAATGCCAATCAGAATATTATAATATGTTATAGTTCTGTATTGTGTGTATTGTAATTACGATATTATGAGTGCGGGAAAGTAAAATGGTACGACGGGAGTTATTTTTCTTATTTTTTCTTTCTTTTGTGTTTCATGATTTAATCGGAACTCTTTGATTTAATTCCGTTCTCGGTACTCGGTTGTATCCTTGTGCAATGATACTTACAGACTCGCAATTTTTTGTTCACTGGAAAAGATTACGCCTAAAATCGTATTCTCACGTACATTTACAAGATAATTCGATGTACGGAAATTGACAGATTTCAGTCCTTGTTTGGCATTTGTCAGCACTCGTAACACTCATCGACGTCATCATAATGTAGATTGCCTCATACCACTTTTCCAAGTATTATAAAAGCTTCGTAAAATCGTATATTAGCGACTAAAATCATGTGATAAAAAGGATCTGAAACTAATTGTCATTTAATACAAACATTTATAAAATTCGTAAAAAAGAATAGTAAGCCCGCCATGGGCTCGCTTACTATTATTTTTCTTGAACTCGATTAATAAATGTTTGTATTAGATGAGAGCGAGTGTCAGATCCTCTATATATTATATATCATATTATATGATAATTGGACCAGGAAGTTTCATTAAATTCTTTATTTTCAATACAGATAAATATATATTTAAAGGACTTAACACATATAGGAAATAAATATGAATTACAAATGCGATGAATTATTCATTACAGGGAAATGTTTTCCCTGAATAGCAAACTGCAAAGTTGCCGAACGAAGAGGGTGGCCTAATGCTTCTGCCTGGTAGATAAATGAATCTATGTAAGTTTACCTGCAAAATTAAACTACTCTTTACTTTATCGCTTTAAGGTTTTTGGTTGCAGTTAATGTGGAAAGAGCTATTTATAAGACACAGAAGTGTTAACGTTGAAAATAGCTTCAGGATTTGTTTTGGAAGCCAGTGAATCTAATTATACACAATGGATGTGTTATCATATCATTTCCAGTTGTGATATGAAACAAAATTGTAGTTTTTAATTCGTTTTTTTAAAAAATAGTTTTTATCACATACTATAGTTTGTTATCAATTGGCGTGATATGACGATTCTTTAAGACGAACACATATCGATATGTGATACAGAAATTCGTTGTACCTATATAGGAACATTGCTAAATAACCTATCGACATACAAATACTCTGCACGCAGGTGTAACCACATGTTGTTAACGTGACCGTTGACTGAAATATAAGTATCTGTTGTCACCATTGCTAACATTTGCATACCCTTTTTATGAGGTTCCATAATCAATACATAAAGTGTATCTCTCATTTTGTTTGAAATCTTCGTTGTTTGAAACACATATGGTGACAATTGTCTTTAGATTAAAGCCACAAAGACTTAACTTAAAACCCTATAGTAACTTAAAGCATTAGGTCAATAAGTAAGTCTGTTATAATGTGCTTATAAATGTTTCTAGTATGCGAAGGACACAGACAACATGTTGTTTTATTGTAGCATACACTTGCAAACGAACAAATACGATAATTCGAACAAATTATTAATTACCTTTTCACCATTACATTGATACCATGTTTTCGTAGACCTGAAGATCTAACATTCAAATTTATTCTATCAAATTGCTCGGAAAACTAATATTGCTTGACCATGAAGTTGTCGCTTCGGGCCATAGGGGAGGCAGTAATTGGACAGAGACCTTGTAACGAAGTGAGCCGTGATACGGGATACAGAACCAAACATTTGACTTCAATTGAAGCCTAGCTTCTCGCATATGGGATATTGGAAACTTGGTCTTAGCGAGAGGAGGAAGCAACTATCATACTGGAATAATCGGAAATCGAGGACCAGCTTTACGTAGTTTGGCATCTTTCAGCTCTTTTGGAGTATACACTGGAATTGCATTAGTGTTGTTGGTACCCTGTCACCTGTAATCGGTATGTATTAGTTTCTATACTCTAAACATAAACAAGTGAAATTATTTAACTGACGTGGAGTGACTTAAAATATTACTTAAAATATGAAAAATACGTATATTATCTTAGTTTATGATTCTTTTATAAAAATACCGCGCATTAGTGCATTACAACAGAATGCAGATAAAACAGACAATTGGTTTGTTGTAGTAAAATATGTTGTGAAAGTGTATACCTTAGTGGATATTTGTAAATTATTATTTATTATAAAACTTATCTTCCTTTCAAACTTAAATTAATATTAAATAGTTTTGTCTTACAAATAAAAATGATGTTTCAACCGGCAACAAGTAATTTTTATCTGTGCGCTGCAGAATTGTGTCTATTCTAACATCTTTTTATAGTGTCCAAACAACAATGAAAGATTCGAGACTAATAGGTAGACGCATTAATTCAAACCCATAAATGTTTTTGTTTGGGTAAATTATCTGGATTACATGTGATATTTCTATTTTTCATGCATTCTCAAAAGAAATACAAGATATTCTATATTAGATTCTGGTAAACGATGGCGTAATCATGAATCTAACGACATCTTATGTCCATTTGCTTACCTTATATTGGCTACATCTTCAAATAAAACTTATTTTTTTGTAAATAAACCAATTCGTTCTTAAAAATAAGATTTGTATAAGGACTGCAAAGTTGTAACAATAAACAAATTTAAACAATAAATCCCATTAACATAAGTTCTCTTAAACATTTTGACATATAAAAGTTATTTACCTATATTACGGATATTAATCCGACGTTATCTATTTTAGTAAAACAATTAAAGATTTGAATCTCCGACGCGGCGGCATAATATTAATGTAACTACAAATTCAATTTTATTGGTGTATTATCTAAGTTTTTAAAACAACCCTTTAGCTGACATTTTAAATTAGACATTAAGAAACAATTAATGAGATAAGTTAGGATTTCGACATTATAACATTTTTGCGACTTTTGTTATTCATAAAAAATCAAGCTTTAATTGCATAAAAAGGTAATGACTGTATATTTTTGTTTTGTTCCAAAATTTCAAGGTTAATACAGATAAAACTATGTGTTTTCTAGATTTATGTCATTTAATATAGCAGCACATAATAACATAAAAATATAAGATCAAACTAGAGTGAGTGGTATAAAAAGAAGAGTCGTCGACTTGTAGCTCCTCTATTAGCCTCCGACAGCGTGGGTTCTAGTCCCCTTTCGGGGTAAAAGGCTTAATATGGGAAGGTCTTGTTCTGTTGGTGACCTGCGGAGCCCCGGTGATTCACCCAGACATTTGTCTGGGGACTTTCTCCACAAAACGCTGGACGTCGCTAAAATGATCGTAATTTGTCATTGTGTTTAAAAAACTAGTTAGTCCTTAACAATTTTATTTATATTTTGCTGCAGCGGGTTTTATCAACATCTTGGTAAGGAATACATTAACATGTAACTACATAAACAGTTTTTCGCAAGGAGACTGTATTTCTTTCTTTTAAAAGGTTTAAGTCTTTATTGACAATACGTTTTATCTTCACATTTTATCCACTCAGACTAGTAAATTAATCTTAATTATTCATTTAGGCTCAACTCAGTTAGTCTGGTGCTTTATTATACCCAGTGTCAAAAGACATAACGTTGTTCTCTGATAATAGTCCAACAATAGTGGAACTTCACAATGAAACCTTTGTACATCAGTTTAAATGCCGATCCGATTTATTGGAAGTTTTCTTTATTTGTTGTAATGGAAGGATTGCGTCAAGTTCCTTACCTTGTACAAAGCTTCTCTTCTTGTGAAAAATAATATCTTGCCTCTATTGAAGTTATTTAGATATTGAATTAAATGTTATTTTTACTGAATGGATGTATGTTTCCGAAATTTGAAAAAAGAACACACGTACGGTTGATATGTCTGAAATGTGTTAAAATGTTCATATTTAAAATATGTTACATGACAAGTTGACATTTTAAATATGTTCCTGGACAAGAAAAAATAGAATTAATGTTAAACTGAAATACAGAGAATGAAAGAAATATTTTAGAACATACTCAACGTTTGACTAACTTTAAGCCCGTAGAAATTAGGAACAGCACATTAGCCATAGAGAAAAGCATTACGTGCTACATATTCGCAGTACGCTCAATGTTACGAGACTTTTTATTCAGATTAAAGCCGTCAATGCGTTCATATTTCACCACAAATTCGATTAACAATACCACAACGAGATTTGTCTCTCAATTTTCCATATTTAAGTACTTTACTACAACTAGCTTGAATAGTACACAATGGTTTATCTGTCTAATTCGCATCTTAATTGTTCTGAATTTATTCTTACTAGTATGAGGGAATATAAGCGTGTTAAACATGTCATATAGCTGTTTTTATGATAAAAACAAAATTGCATTAGCAACACTATCACAATTAAGTCTTACATTACAATACTGATAGATTAATGTGAACATGGATTTTCTATATGAATTATATTGGTGTTATTAAAGTATCTCAGCATCGTATATTGCTTACTTGGGTCGGTCTGCAGCAACTTGGCGTTTAGGTGATTTTAGGCACGCGGCCTTAAATAAAATTACTGCTTTATTTAACGCGAAAAAGCAATATGCTATCCCACACGCTCTAGAAAAAGGAAGCACTTCTTTGACTTCATTTCTATGCAGGTCTGAAGATACTAAGCCCTCAGTATGCAGTCCATGAAGCTCGTAATTGCGCTGGCTTCCTCCCTTTACTGTCTTAACGATGTCCAGTCATTGCCCATGAATCCGTCTGGCATTCAATATGGTGTAATAATGGACGCCGGCAGCAGCAGTACAAAGATTCGGATTTACGCCTGGCAAGTGGTACAAGATGGGGTACCAGACTTCAACGAAGTCTTTTACAGCAAAGAGAAGCCGGGCATAAGCAGCTTTGAGCACGACGTCGACGGCATCGCAGCCTACATGAAGACAATGTTGGATGACGTCAAAAAAGAACTGCCTCAAGAAGTTTGGAAGACAACGCCAGTCTTCTTTATGGCAACCGCAGGTTAGTTGAAAAAAGGATGGTAAGGAAGGAGAGGAGGACAAAGACGAGGACGACGAAGAGCAATACCACGACGAATACGACGACGTCGACGGCGATGACGACGACAACGACGAGTACGACGACGACGATGATGATGATGATGATGATGATGATGATGATGATGATGATGATGATGACGACATTAAGCGTTTTGAACGTATGTCCAATCCGCTAGCTGCCAATATACATCTTTCGTTTAAAAGTAGATAGAGTTGAGGGGTTTTTTGGTTCAAGAAGTACGTTCCTACAATGGGAACAATTTATATGAACAATCCAGATCATGTCAGTATTGAAGAATTTAATTCATGACCATTTCTAAATATCTCGAGCTTTTTCAATAAATAATGGTAATTTAAACACTTTGTATTCAGATTGATTGATCTATTGTCGTCACTAGTGTCGATGTCTTACAGGTCTGAGACTTCTGGACGAGAAGGTGACGCACAGCATCATGGGGACTGTGAACGCCGTGATGGCGGATCCGGCGGTAAACCCATTCGTGTACCAAGATGGGTTTGCTCACATCCTGGCGGGAGAGGAGGAGGCGTTGTACGCCTGGATTACAATTAACTATCTCAATGGATTCTTCTCCGGAACCCAGTGAGTCTCGGAATGGTGTGATTTTGCTGACGTGGTCTGTATTGTCGATCTTTATTTCAGTAGCGTTGCTTAGGCTGTCCTTGTCATTTGTTTCACAGTTTTATAAAGTATGAGTTTTGATGTTGTCACAGCCGCCGTTGTTTGCCTAGGCTCTAGCTGTGTTTTTGTAGTTTAAATATTGTTTACACGTTGATGCATTCGTTTCAGTTTTTCTATGTTGATGGTATCAGTGTTTTATTTCTGATAATTTACTTAGTAGTACGTTATAAATTACGTCGTTATCAACGTTGTACGTTTCGGATGATTGCAGGAACTACATGTATATGACAATCTGCGGTGGTTATGAACTCTTGCGTTTAGCATAGTCACATAACAAACCAGGTTTATTATCAAGTCGACTCATTTAACATTTTATTAATACAATATACTTTATATTAACAATGAAGATTAAAGCGACAGAAACATGATAACTCTATGTGTGTACAATTATCTAAAACTACTACAAAAATAAATAACGTGGAAGTATTTATAATACACTTTGCGTTTTGTAAAGCGCCATGGCGAAGGTGCTTATTTTACCTATATCCTGTCCGCAACAGTCCGATGATATAAAGCAATAAAGTTTTAGTCAGGTTCATACCTAAAACCAAAGTTACTTAAGCACCTTATGAGAGAGAGAGAGAGAGAGAGGGGAGAGAGAGAGAGAGAGAGAGAGGAGAGAGAGAGAGAGGGGGAGAGAGAGAGAGAGAGAGAGGGAGAGAGAGAGAGAGAGAGAGGGGGGGAGAGAGAGGGGGAGAGAGAGAGAGAGAGAGAGAAGAGGGGAGGGGAGAGAGAGAGAGAGGAGAGAGAGAGAGAGAGAGAGAGGAGAGAGAGAGGGGGAGAGAGAGAGAGAGTGAGATGAGAGAGAGAGGGGAGCGTATAAGAGGGGGGGGGGTGAGAAGAAAGAGCCCCGAGACGATGCTGGGAGAAAGTTTTGAGAAAGAGAGGGGATAAAGGGTAAGATTTATATAGATATATATATGCTTTCCATAGTTTAGTGACTATATTTGTCTGTTATTATTTTTCCTTTATTTATATAATATGTATTTTCTGTCAGTTAATTTTAAAGAATGACTTGTTTGTCGTTGTATCTTATCTTCTCAATTAAGATGACAACGGAGCTAAATTGACCAAAAGTATCAACTGAGTAATCGATGTCTCATTATCCGCTAACCAGCGACTAATCACCTAATGATGAGGCATGGATGGCCCGAACCCTGTCTCAGGAGATCCTGGTGAACTTAGTTAGGCCCTCTGATAAATAAATCCATATTACCTCTGTGATCTTTACAGTGAAGCTTTCTGTCGTGAAGCTGTTTACAATGTCACGGTGATTTTGCTTTCAAGTGGAATAGGGTTGTTTTAATTTCGTTTACAGAAGGGTAATGCATTATGGATAAAACAAAACGTCATACATTATTTAATTTGAGCAGTTACAGCATTAATTCATACTCATATGCCATAGGTACTCGTATAAACAATAAACATGTTTATATTAACCAATATTTACAATTTACTTTGCTTGTTGTATTGCGAAATCAAACACGTATCTTTCAAGTTAGCAGAAAAATACAAGCCAATACGGAAGTGAAGTGATTCTGTTTCATAAACAGCAGTGCTATTAAAAAGCCAATGCGTAATCGAGATTTTATTAATTAATTAGTAATTAACAGCACCCCGATCAAAATTCAAAGTGCGCTTTGCCTTTTTAAATACACCATTCTTGAAATATAGTGTGTGAATTTTAAAAAAATGAACTATTTTGATTGTTTCGTCGCCGCGCATGCGCGCGGCGTCTATATGTTATCGATCCTGGAAAGTCGTCTGGATGGCGCCATGTCGTTTTCATAAACAAGTGTAGTGCGGCGCTATATTGCATTGAAATTTCGGTTATTATAAGTATTAACTGAATATCATAAATAAATTTGGGGGCGCCCGTGACGTAGTGGTAGAGTCGCCGATTAAAACTCGTTTGACAGCTTAACCTCTCACCGCGTGTGTTTGAGTCCCGGTCGAGGCGAAGGACTTATGTGGGAAAGTCTTCCATCTGACTTGCGGTGCGGCGGTGGTTCTACCCAGACATTTGTCTGGAGTCATCCTCCACCAAATAGCTTGACGTCACTCTAATGATCACAATTGGTCGTTGCGGTGTATTTCAAATAACAAAACAGAAAAAAAACATAAATAAATTTGTGTTGACTCTAAAAGGATGTAAACATCTTCACAAATCACCTGAATGTGTGTATATCCTATATTTATGTGTTATTTGTTAACTACGCTGTACCGCTGTACTTTGCAGAAATAAATAAAAATGTTCCGTAATGCTGTTATTCCAGGATTATCCGAATCGTATTACTCTATTCTCTTATGGAAGCTGTAAATCATCTGATCTGTTTCGTAAATAGATATTTCGTCCTTGTAAACTGAACTTTTTATAGTGAATTAGTAATTGCCGCCAATTTAGTTTATTTAAAACCATGACACTCAAAATATGAAAAAGCATTTTATTTATTATTTTTTCTGCAAAGCTGAATGTCTTTGTTGTTACATTTGACGGGTTGCATACATTTTCATTTATCTTTTATATTAAAAAGACATGAAAACCAACCATAAAGTGTGAATTTTAGTTTCCTTAACTAGCATTTTGTTGCTTGTTACGCTTTTTTCCTTAGTTGTAATTTATGCATGTTTTTACATGCAGACTGGACCCCTTATCATTTGGGGATGCTTTAACTCTAGTCTCAGCCTTGTGCTTTATACATTGATGAATAGAGCTTTTACCATAATGTATTTAGTAGCACAAACTAGCTAAAATATGTGTATGACTGGAAGATCAAGCTTTCTACGCTCACTTTGACATCAATTTATTAACCTTTTTTATCAATAGCAAAGTTGCTGTTGTTTGGGTGATTTCTTATGAAGCAAAATGTACCACTGTTGAACAGTACCTCGACAGCGACCTTTGATGCTTTGCATCAATGCTTACTTGAATAAATATGTTGACGTATGAAAGTATTCTAGTTAATTAATTAATTTGTCAATTAATATTTGCGTTTTTGGAATAAAATAATCAGATGGACCATCGATGTGATGTTTTGTCGAAAGTATGTATTTATTTAACAATGTGATATAAAAAATACCACTGAACATGAACATCGTCCATTTATATTGACATTATTTAACAGATAATAAGTAGAAAATAAGAAGCACATATAAACAACAAACAGCGCGATATCAGGAAGGTTGTCTTTGCTTGGATGGTTCTAATGCTATTTTCGTATTGCCATTTTAGGTCAGATAATTTCCTTCGGGTTTGAACATTATACAACTTTTTGTTTCAGAGAACAGCTTGAGGTGAAATTGTGGCTCAGTAAAACCTAATTCAATCTTCTTTCCCTTTTGATAACTATGGCTTCTACTGCCTTTAGGCAAAGTTTCGTTTTCATGTTTATATTCGTTCTGTTTGTCTTACTTTAAATGTTAGTATATCCGTCTAGTGATATTTCAAATTTAAATAATTTGATAATTCTCATAAGACTTCGTTGTATTTTCGTAGTTACACATTACTTCACTGAAATACAAGATTTGTGGATCGGATAACAAGATTCACATTTATATAAATTGTGGTATATGTGATATGTACAGAGAGTCGGATAGCCTAAGTTTCAACTATAATCAAACGTTGCATTTCTATAATATGCTGTTTTCGTACTTTCTAAACCAATCATAGTTATATACACGTCAAATTAAACAAATTTAGTCAAGCTCTTGATCATAAACAGGCAAACTTAAAGATAGTCATACCTGCAGGCCCAAAGAGCACTCAAGCAAGAGGCGCCCATGGCTTAACAGCTTAACTGAAAGTCGTCAAAATGATCATATTTGTGTCCGTGCGGTTTTACAAAACAAACCAACAAATTGACAGGCACACGTCTATAAACAAACATTTCAATCACTAGTTCAATATGCACGGTCCTTTTACAACATTTAAATTATCAAAACACAAAGGTATTAACAACATTTTAAATGGCAAAAGGCAAAAACACTAGGACGAGACATTGCATAATATAGAAAAACAAAGGTTAAAGGCATGTCTATAAATAAATTTCCTTTCTTTTCAGCCCTGTTACTGACAGTTATGGACTTATTGAAATTGGTGGTGGATCTACCCAGATCGCTTTCATTCCCGATGACCCAATTTACGCCGGCAAAATGCCACTGACTGTAGCCGGCAAAGAATATGATATCTATACTCACAGTCACTTGTCGTATGGAGCCGACTTAATGGCAGATAGAATAGCGGCTCACATTATCCGGGAAAACCCATATGCGAATGTAATCGAAAATCCGTGCATGCTTAAAGGTTTGTACGGCACAAAACATTAACATTATCCTCAGCATCTTATGTTCAACCCCCTAAAAAAGGTACAAACAGCAAACTTTTAAACACAAGCAAAACCAGCTGCATCAACAGCAGCCTGAGTAAAGTGAAAGTTGCAACGGTCAGATATTCTTACATTTAAAATTAACTTTAACGTCCACAATGGAAGGCCTGCCTTGCATAGTTGTTGGGACAAATTAAATATTTTTATTACATGCATAAAAACATATAACATGGATACACATCATTAATTGTTAATCATATCAAATGCTTCATATCACCCAGGCATCCGATTGGTCATTTATATGAATTATGTTGTTTTATTACAAAAGTTCTCTAACACACTACGCTGTATAAGTTCTGTTGCCTGCTTTTATGTTTTATATTGATACACATTACCTCTGCTTTAGGCGACAAGGGCAGCAGTAGCCTGGACGGGAAGATGGTGGGTGTAGTCGGGGGCGGAAATGTGAGTCAGTGCGAGGACCTGTTGACCCACTACCTGTCCTCGGCCGATACCATAATGTGTTCCCCGCGACCATGCTCCATCGGTCAGGTCTACCAGCCATCCATAAGGGACCGCAAGTTCTTTACGTTCGGCTTGGTCCATATCATCGCCAAACACTTCAAGGCACTAGACAACAATGGGGCCCTCAGCCTTAAAGAGATGCAAGCAAACGCCCGCAAGTATTGCAATAAGGTAAATAAATCAACCGTTTGTGGTAGCTCTATCATTTGGTGCTTGGTGTTAATATTATCAATTGTCTTGAATATTTGGATATCATATATGAAACTTAAACAGTGTATTTTGATAATAGCAATTGCTAGTTTTGGGTTTGCTCTTCTTGCTCCGAAACGTTAACGAATATGTAACTCTATGACGTTCTATTGTTCTCTAGTATTGAAATAATTACTTTAAGCATTAACTTTTTCTCTAACTGTATACAGAGTCTGGATGAGGCCGTCGACACCTACAAGGTATCCGCGCAATGGGCGTCAAGGAACTGCCAAGACGGACTCTACATCCCACTTCTTTTCTCTGCTCTCGGATTTTCCATGGACAACCCGAACATAGTGGCTGGCAAGGACCTCAACGGAGCTTCCATTGGTAACTGTTCTGATTCAGCTCCTTTTCTAAGTTTTAAACCCGTTAAAAGGCTGACGCAAGAGAGGCGATTCATATGTTGTATACTATATTTCTTTATTTCTTTCATTGAAACATTTAATTAGCCCTATTTACATAGGTAAACTAAGGTTTTGAAAGAGGCATATATATATATATATATATATATATATATACAGTCAACTCTCGTTATCTCAAAATCGGTTATCTCAAATTTCCGGTTATGTCAAACTGTTTTCTACGGTCCCGTTTTTTTTCCTATAGTTTCTATATAGGTCGACTCCGCTTAACTCAAATTCGGATATGTCAAATTATCGGATATATCAAACTAAATTCTTTGTCCCCACACTTATAAAACTGTTGAAATCAGTTGGTCTATCTCAAACTTCAAATTGCTATAAGATGCAAAACGGCAACAATAGTGATTTTTACACCTACCGTGAAACTCGCGAAGATTTGGGCGCGAGTTTTATCGCCAATTATCGGCAATTAGGATGTCACGTAATTTAGAAAAGAGGTTAATCGATTATTATTTTATTAGCTTATTTAATGAACAACAATTTCGTTAATCAATTAACGCTGATTAAAGTGTTTCAGTTTGTACTTGTTGTTGTAACAGTTTTTGAGAACTTGCTAGCACGGCCTTCTCAACTTGTAAAAAATTATTGAGGGGTCGCGTTAGTGATTTTATCATTCTTCCACTACCTACCCACAATACACGTACTGATTATTGAATAAAAAATAAGCTTCAGGTATGCAATATTAGGCCATGCACTTACGACGACGCAACAACCTACAATAAAAAGAAGAATATTAAATTACATTTTAAAAAATCTAATAACACTTTAAACATGCAAAACCACACAAACTTGCAGAAACTAAGTTTACAGTGGCAGATATAACAAGGAATTTCAGTCATTATCAGTCATCATGTAGCAGGCAAGATTTTTAAAATTTACACAAACTATCCTTAAATTCGGATAACTCAAACTTCGGATATCTCAAACTATTTTCTACGGTCCCTTGAAATTTGAGATAACGAGAGTTGACTGTATATATATATATATATATATATATATATATATATATATATATATATATATATATATATATATATATATATATATATATATATATGTGAGTGTGTGTATATATGTAAATGTATATATCCTATAAGCGACTAAGGAGTGGAGGAATGAATACAGGAAAGAAGTCCTAAATGTTATGTATATCGACATTGTGGTCACCTTATGTTTTTCTCATAAGGTTCTATTAACAAAAATGTACTAAATTAGATACTAACAAGGCAGCGATAACTCATTTTCCCTGGAGTAAGAATACTTAATAAGAGAATCAGTAGTAAGTCAAGCCTAAAGCTATCTATAACCTATAATGTGAGCGCGACAATAATTTGTCTATTACAATTCGCTTGTTGTTGATGGAGTAATATTGACTAAATATTGTCTTTTTTTCCACTGTTTAGCCTGGAGCCTCGGTGGAATAGTATTTGAAGAAGAGAGAAATGCCTACTTCAACGAACATGATTAGAATAGGTAAAGCAGTTCAGCTGGTAGAAGGGGTTCTAGGACTATGCCCTAGAAATCTCAATGACTGTAGATTGCGGATTTGTAACATTTTACTAATTATATAATGGCGAATCAAAGACTTATTTTCAAAGCAATTGCATGCGTATCACTTTATAAGGGGAACGAAAAGATGTACAGTTTAACCAGTCACTTGAATTGCGACAACAGAAACTTACTTCAAAACTAAAGGCAGGAGTCGGATAATGCAAGAAGAAAAAAGTGACTTAATAAAACAGATATTTGTACCCTAACCGTATTTATTTAATAAAACTGATATAGATCATCTGTAAGCGTAAAACATGGTTTGTCGGATATTATATATTAACACAAATGTAAATTGTGTCATTTTGCTGTGCTTTTAAGAAGATAGTATACTGTTTTTCAAAACATGTCATGTGAAAAGATCGTGTAAATGACATTTAAAAGATATAAGACACGTTATTACCGGGATAATAAATAATGCGATTTGATTTGTCTCTGCCGCAGGACTATTTACACTGTATTATTTTTATTTGTTCAACATAATTTCATTGATGTTTTTTGTTTGATAAAAAGAAAACTGTAAATAAATATAAACACCGCATTGAATGTTACGTTTATTCAGTAAATAATATCCCATAAAAAAACTGTATATTTCTATGATGTTTTATTACGAAAAAGATAAATGCAACTTGATATAAAAACACTTCAAACAAATCAACTACATAATATTTCTTCTGTTCGGAAAATCTATATACAGGGCACCCAACTGAGCGGGACACCTTTTCAAGAACCTTTTTATTTTTTCTTTATTTCAATGTCTCACAACCTCGGAAAACGGTGCAGCCCGCTACACGGGATAGTTATTTCAGACCCAATTAGCATAAATCAGTTGATGACGATAATAGTATACAACTACTGAACTTACAAAATCAGTGTCATTCGTAAGTGCCCAATATGATGAGGTGTCTGTCACGTGTACCAAAAATACAAGTAAGCTGACAAAAATTGACAATGATGTTGCTATCTTGGCCAAAGAGAATGTGGAACTAAAAAAAGCGTTATCAAGTCTCAATGAGCTGAACCGTTCTCTTAAAGATGATCTTGTGGATTACAAATGTAGAAGTATGCGTGGTAATCTTGTGTTTACCAATTTGCCTGAAAACCAGCCTACTCGAAGCGATGGCCAGAAGTTTATAGATACAGAACATGTACTGTCGAAATTCATCTCAGACAAGCTTCAGAGTAATGACATATCCTTTGAGAGAGTCCATCGTATCGCCCCAGCACGAAGTAATTCGCATGCAAGAGCAGACCCGCGTCCTATTGTTGCCAAGTTCACGCTATTTACGGACCGCGAACGCGTACGTCGGGCTTGCCATCTGCTCTGTGGAGCTGTCGATTTGGCATACATGAACAATTCTTTGAGGAGATTGAACAGACACGCCGGAAGCTATACCCCGTGATGAGACAGCTACGCCGCGACCACGAGCGAGTAGTCCTTGTCAAGGATAAGCTCATTGTCAACGGGCGTGAAGTCCGACCAGAAGACGTCCGAGGCTTGTGTGGCAACCCGACCCTATCCAACCCGCGCGGCAGAACGCCGATCAACCGTCTGACACCCCACCCGCGCCACGGAACCCTGATCAATCGTCGGACTCCATGGAAACTCGACTAAAGGATCCCGTGGTTGAGAGCATCAACCCCTACGAAAATTAGCTTGCTTATCCTTAAATGTTTGTGGCCTAAGATCTAAAGTGCTAATTCCACAATTTTGTGATTCCAATTTTAAATACGATATTTTTGCATGTTTGGAAACTAAACTAGATGAGTTAGACCAAATTAATGTTTAGGATTACAAATTCATATCAAAAACTCGAAAACAAAAAATCGTTAGAAAATCTGGTGGTGTAGGAGTCTTTGTGGATAAAAGCATTTACCATTTACTGACTGAAATTCCGACGGAGTGTGAATACGTTTTATGGTTTAAGCTTAAAAAACATCTATTTAATGCAGCTGATGATGTCTATTTTGGTGTCGTTTATGTACCACCTGATAATACAAAATTCTTTTCTGGAGATATTTTGGACATGTTTTGCAACGAAGTAAACCATTTTACTACTAATAATCAATATATTGTCTTATTAGGTGACTTTAATGCACTCATAGGTCTATTGCCTAATATAAATGTTGTCAATAATTCTATCTATGGCCAAGTTGGTATAAACATGACTGATGTTATTAATACTAGTTTAGACGAAGTATTGCAAGAAAAAGTATTCCTGGAAAGGGTGTCTAAAGATGTTGTTGTTAATAGACTAGGAACAACATCAATTGATTTGTGTAAATCGTCCGAAATGGTTATACTTAATAGTAGATCATTGAATGATATGAATGTTGGTAAATTTACTTGCAAAAATACGTCCGTAGGTGACTACACACTATGTACAAAGAATAGCATTCAATTTTTGCACACTTTAATGTTAAAAAGTTCTGCCCATTATCATCTGATATTTACTGTAGTTTTGAGTTTGCTATGGAATCTTATCCAGAATCTATTGAACCACAACTACCTATGCCTGATAAAGCTAAACATTGGAAAAATGACAAAAAAACTACACTTTCTGTCAAATATTGATATAAATACTGTAATGACAGCTTTGTTAGATATTACTGATCATTATCCTGTAGAAAGGAATATTATTAATAATACTGTAGACTAACTTAGTAAATGCCTATTGGACGCTGCAAAGAAAACGTTTGGTGAATATCCACAAGCTCCTGTGAACAATGTTAAAAAGTGTCCTAAACGGCCATGGTTTGATAACAATTGTAATACCTCTAGAAATGTATCGGTAAAGTTGATACCTCTGTTTTAAACAAAAATACTTACGCCATATTTTGATAACAATGAACTCTTGTTAAAAAAACAAGCAAGATTTAGAAAAAAACACACAGTACTCTTGACAATGTTTTGATATTACACCTGTTGTCTGAATAATGTAAGTATAAAAAGTCTAAACTATTCTGTGCATTTTTAGATTTTACTAAGGCTTTTGACAGTGTTTGGAGATCTGGTCTTTGGTCCACAATTGTTAAATACAATGTTACTGGAAAGTTGTTGAATGCGATTAAAAAATTGTATAGAGATGTTAAATCTTGCTTTAAGTTAAATAATAATTTCACTGATTTCTTTGTGTGTGGTAGAGGTAAAAGGCAAGGTGAAAACTTGTCCCCAATTTTATTTTATTTGTATCTGAACGATTAGGAGCATTATCTTAAAAGTACAAATGACAGAGGGTAAAACTTATTGATTATAATCTTGATATATTTCTTCAAATTCTTGTATTATTATATGCAGATGACACTGTTCTATTTGCAAAATCTGGGGCTGAGCTTAAATCACTGCTGAAAAGTTTTTCTGACTACTGTGATACATGGAAAAAAAGATATAAATGTTGATAAAACTAAAATATTAGTATTCGGAGACAGACCTAGAAGAAACAGAGACATTGTTATACAGAACAAACGTTTTGAAATAGTTGATACGTTCAAATATTTAAGGTTTTTTTCTCCAAGAATAGAAAACTTGTTAAAGCTAAGTCCAATGCCTCTGATCAAACTAAGAAAGCAATTTTTAGTTTATATGTTAAAGTTAAAAATCTCAACCTTCCGCTTGATTGCCAACTTAAACTATTTGATGACACTGTTGTCCCTATATTGTTGTAACGTTGCGAAATTTTGGGATATGGAGACCTAAACTGTATAGAGAAAATTCATACTGATTTTTTAAAACATATATTGAATGTTAAAAAGAGCACACCACATTGTATATTATATGGTGACCTCGGTCGTTTCCCGCTTAGGATACTTATTAAAAGAGAATTATAGGATTTTGGTACAAGATTTTAAACAACGATTATAATTTGGCATCAATTGTATACAGAATAGTAGTTAATGATTCTTATGTTAACAACAATGTTTATTTTTGGTTAAACTGTGATTAAGATATATTCAATGAATGTGGTCTTAGTAACATTTGGTATGACCAAATATATAAGTTTAGTTGAGAACATTTTTTTAACTTTGATTGAATCATCATTAAAAAACCAATATCTGCAGAACTGGACAAGTCTTGTTAATGAGTCGCCAAAATGTCTTAGCTATAGAAATTACAAGCAAGAACACAAGTTTGAACCCATTTATAATGATTTACCAGATAGATATCTTAGATCCATGGTACATTTTAGACTATGTAATACTCATCTACCAATTGAAAAAGGCCGTTGGATGGGTGTGGAACGCAATGGCAGAAAATATAATCTTTGTAATCTGAACGATATTGGTGATGAGTTTCATTATATACTTAAATGTCCCTACTTAAACTGTGAACGGAATAAGTTCTTCCCACATGTTTATACAAATATTGCAAACACTTTTTTTTTTCAAGAAGATCATGACTGATATTAACTTAGATAACATGATAAATTTATGTGAATTTATTGAAATTGTCCTTAAGAAAACTAAAAACCACCCGGCCATCCTCAATTAATATTTCCCTTATTTAGTTACGTTTATACACCGCCTCATTAGCAGTAGTTGAAATATGTTTAAGAGATAGTATTTATTCCTATCAATCCTATGTTAATTTCCGCTTATACAGCCTGGATTATACAATTATATTATTTGTTTAAATGTTTGTTCCTCATATCACATGTATGTATGTGCTGAGTGTACAAATAAACTAGTAAACTTGTAAACTAGTCAAGAAGTCAATTATGGCGTTGAATTGTTTGAACACGTTAATAGTAAAGAAGTTAATTAAGGCGGTGAATTGTTTGATGTTTTCAAACTGATGTCGGATCATAAGTTGTATACTTTAAACGGTACAAAAGGATCTGGCTGAATGACCTCATCCCTTCTTAGCATCGAGGAAGTCTTCCAGGAGCAGGCAGTGAAAGTCTACACCAAAGGTAGACAGATAATGTTAACCGGTTTTTCAAGTAAATAACAATACGAGACATATTGTCTATTAGATTAAATGTGCTATCACATAAGAAAACAGTTTTTACCATGTTCTGTTTTCAATTTCTAGTTCAAAAATTTGAAATAAAATTTACTTATATTTTTGTTTAAATATATATGTGTGAAACAAATTAAGTATAACACAACACGGACACGAGATAATATTAATACAATATAAATACAATATTACACCTTTTAATAGCTATAACTAAGAGAACAACCTCGATAAGCGGGACACTTCAATAAAAAGATCCAGAGGTGGTCCTATTGCCGAGGTTATACTGTAATATAACGTTAAAGTTCAACATTTAGAAGTCGCCCTACACTTGTAGCCAGTCAGAAGCTATGAAAAAACAAAGCCCTCAGCGATTTATTTCAGTAAAACTCCTTTCTATTTTACAATGAACAAAATGCATCGATCTATTTTTCTAAATGGTTTTATTTTAAAACTGCGCATGTGCAACAAACCATGCATTCTGGCTTAAATCCTCCCCTTGTGACGACAAGTTTGAACACGACGAGACGATTGACAATTTGATTTACAGTTTTATGGGGCGGATTACATGTCATTTTGGTAGAGCAGGCAGAAGTGAGGTGGGGACTTCTAGATCGGATAGAATCTATTATGACGTTTCCATAGAAGCTTGCACTCGCTGCGCTCGGCTTCTGTTTGCTATAGAAACGTCATGATAGACTCTATCCTATACATAGACGATATTTTTCTACTATTTTATTAACTAAACATTGGTCTGATAATCCCTAAAGCTGGTCAACTCAATACTGTCAACTGGTCTCAGAGGAGATAACGAATGTAGCACACATTTCGTATTATGGGCCTCTAATGTAGTAAAAAAAATAAAGAAAAGGGAAAAAATATGTGTGCGTTTGATATAGCGATATGGACGTTTGCCGAGAAAATTCGGAAAATAATATGCGTTGTCTTCCTCACCCCTGTGATCGGAATCTAAAAGTTCCGAGTGCGCCATATCTCTCTGAACGCGTGCAGGAGCTATTGACTGCGCATTTCGACCCTTTCTTCGCATTGTTCATTCAAAAATCTGCATTTCAAGAATATCTAAATTACACAATATAGTAATGAACTTACAGTTTAACACACAACAATATTATTGTCATCATTTGAAGCATGCCTGGACCGAATTGTTTCGTCTAGTCTCCTTAGACATATATATTTATTCTGTACGCAAACTACTTTTTCCCTGGCATAAATACCTGACCGCCAGTAGTCAAGGTCATGCAGGGTAAATCCTGTGTGTTTCTGAAATCCAGCTTTCTCATCGCTTGCGACACCGTCCAAAACAAATGCTATAGAACACTTGTATAAAAGATTCAGTTAATGAGCATGATCGGAAATGTACTGATCTTTCAAATTTGATGGAAGCTCGTCGGTGCAAACCATCACCGAAAGGTTATCGAAAGGTCGCCGACCCTTCGGCGTAGATTCAAATCTCTCGGAATGTCATCAGATACTTCTGCAAGACATCACTGATGCTTCGGCAGAAATGGAATTTCGCGGAAACAAAGTAGCTAAAGCGATACATTACCGGACTGTTTTCCTTACGCAACATCGAACCCTTCCGAAAGGTTTGTATGGCTAAGGCTTCCCAGAAAAACCGACGAACTTGCCCGCAGCACTACGATGTCTTATCTATTTCCACTAAGAGTATACCTCCAAAAATAGAAATTCAAAGTCGGAAAGAGCCGTCAATGCCTATTGTCTGTATTATCTGGGGTATATTGTACATGGTACTAATTTTAACACTATTGTTGCAAGAAAGGGAAAGGATTTCGCATAATCCTTGGTGGCAATTAGTATAGTATAAGTTACGGATTTGTTTGCTCCATATACTAATTAAAAGGCAATTTTGAAATCAATATATTTAGTTATTTGCTGACTTTACTGAAACAGTCTATGCTACACTCAAACCAAATAAAGTTGAATGTTTTAACGGGACCGGTGTGGTTTTTTCAAGACCCATTTTGTATAAATTTCAAAATGACGTAGGTAAGAAATGTAAAAACTAAATGTATAATTGTTAATCTTAAAAAAATGGTTGTCAGTCAACTTTGTTTAGGATAAATCATTCTAATGTAGGCGCATGTGTTGAATTTTGTTTAATTACTCTCTGAAATTTGTTTTCAATTATAATTAGAAAAAAATAATTTGATAATAACGCCCTGATCAGACTTTAGAAAATCTTTAATGTCATTGCCATTATGTTATGTGCCAGAATATGTATTTTGTGACTTAGACAATTGTGTTTGCAACAGTTATATCAATTATTTAACTATACACTTTCTTTCACCATAATTAGAAGTGGGGTCAAACTAAATGACACTGTTTTTCGTTCTATTTTTATAACTGTCTAAATAAACGGTGCCCATAGTTAACTGTTAACAATTGTCGTCCTTTCTTTCTAATCGGGAATTTTCAATGACAACGATTTAGCGGTGTTAATCACGTCATAACAGTGCTATGTTAACAAAGACGCACTTGGCTGAAAAATCGTATATTTTAGATGGTATGTTGAATTTGAAGGATAAAATAAACATTTACAAGTAACAACTCTGTATTGTTTCAAAGAATATTTTGCCCTTTTCAAAATGATTACTTGCGACATTTTAAAAGAAACAATTATTTCACAAGATGGGACCTTAATGAATTATTTATTTTGAAGTAACCTTTTGAATCAATTTAAAGCAAAAAAGACAGAGTTAGAAAATAAGGTGTCGAGGAGTTCGGCATTGCTTGAAAATAGAGAAATTGCCTGAATACGAATTTTATTTGATATAAAAAAAAACATGAGGTGTTTACATTTATGTGTTATTTGTGAAATGTAAATGACAAGGAAAATTAATCAAGATACTGGAAAATAATTGTAAATTCGAATTTCGCGTCCTTATTTCCTTATTTAAGAACGAAATTAAAAAATCAAATAGAAAATAAGAACAGATGAAAGTCTTATAATGGTACGTGATTTATCCATACTAATCGATTTCATATTACCAAAGCTTATCTTGATCCAAACTGAAAGGTGAATGATGCCATCATCGCAACGACAGTTAATTGACAGTCATTTCCAAGCCAGAAACAGCAGACTGATCTGTATTTGATAATACAAGCTGTACGTTCACGGTTAAGCTAATAAATAGTGCTGTATTTCGATTTTTTTTCGAGTAGGCGGTTCGACTCGAAATGCAATCATATTTGCATGAAATATACTCATATGTAAGAAAGTGAGAAATTTGTAAGCAATGCTATTCTGACCTTACATGCGGGACAATTTTTTGTATGATATTGTACAAGTAGATTAGATCCGTTGACGCATTTGGAACTTACAATGTCTTCAATAATTTTGAGATTTAGCAATATGGAATAGAAGTCTAACATCATTCAAGTGGATAAAAAGATAAACATAGCTTTCCCAAAAATTGAATGACTTGATAAAAGAAATAATAAGTAAACGAAGACTAGGAATAATGGAAAATTTGCTCGAACCAGGAGTGATTTTTCTTTCTAGGAGCACATTTAACACATCGATCCTTGCTACAAATGTTTGAACACTATTATTGTCGATGCTTATTGGTGAGATGTTTTATTGGCCACATCCTTCCGCGGATTCATACAAAGACAAAACATAAACAATCATAATGTACAAGATGATAATTGATATGCCAATATAAATGAACATTATTTGCCATCTATGACGTGACTGCCTTTCTGTTTGCTATTATTCGTGTTATGTTTGTGTTGTTATCGTCTCCCTTATTGTTGTTATAATTGTTGATTGCAGCAGGCCCGGTGTTCATAGATATCACCGTCGGTGCTTTTTTTAACGTATGTTATAACGCATTATCGTCATTGGAAAATAGCAATTACCTCACTTCGGGTTTTTTCTCGGATGTCATCCGAGGTCAGATCTTCATTGCATGTTATATATGTGCAATGCATACGGCTATGATAAGGATGCGCACCATTTCATTAGTGAAGAGAGCCGTGTTTTACTACAAATAGCAATTTAATTGTTTACAAAAATGGTTGATGTACCTTTCACCGTATCCAAACATGTGCGTCTTTTGCATATAAACGCATAGGTTTCCTGGGATTTGCAATTTAACACGAAATAATATCTCTTAGTCTTGATTATATTTTAATCACTTATAATAAGGTAAATCAGTTGTCGGTACTACTGATGAAAACGATAATTGAATCAGTCCTTCATCAATATGTTTAAGATATATTACTGATTAAATACAAAATTCAAATATAGACAAAATACATGCTGAAGATGAAAACATTATATTATTGTTTTTGCCTTTTTCCATACAGAAAAAATATAAAGGCATAATTACTTCCTCCATTTGGTCGCTGATATTGCTTATCTCCCTAATTATTATGACAACATTGGCTCCCTTGATCAATTTATTCACTTAGCTAGTGATGCATCACTATCAGTTAATCAGTTAACCAGTGAATAATAACCGTTATAAGGGCGTATAAAAGGACTGAGCATGGTTTTATAGGACCCTGGTGAGCCCTGGTGAGTCCTGCTGGTGAGCCCTTATGAGCCCTGGTCAGCTCAGCCATCGCCCGAATTACACCAAATGTATTAGATATTTTCCGGAGGTCATAAAAATCATAATATTGAGCACTATCCTGCAAGAACTCTTCATGCGCAATAGACAGACACTTGTGCATACGTCTCCCACTGGTTAGACAAAGAGAATTATGTCCGCCATTTAATGAAAAGTACACTACACATCTAACACAGTTAACATTGAGTTTGAAACCTAGAAACCTGAACAGGCGAATTAAAAAAGTGTCCACACACACACAAACAAACACACACACACACACCACCAACCACACCACACACACAAACACACACACAAACACACACAAACAAACACACACATCATCACATCCCAACACACTCACAAACCACAACACCACACACCACACACACACCACACCACACAACCCACACCACACCACACACAACCACACAAACAAACACACCACACAAACACCACACACACAAACACACCACACACCACACACAAACAAACACACACACACAAACACCCACACACAAATACACACCAAAATCAAAACATACCAACCACACTACACACACCAAAACACACACCACACACACACTATCAGACCACACACACACACCACACACACACACATCACAAACCAACAACACACACAAAAAAAACAACCCTACAGATACCACACACACAACCACACACACAAAATACACACACACAAACACACACACCACATAAAAACCACACCGCACACCAAACACATACACACAACAACACAACATCCAAACCCACACACACAAAACAACACAAACACCACACACACACACCACAAACCACCACGCACAAACAAACACACACACACAAAAACCACACACCACAAAAACACACACACACACAACTCAAACACACACCACACACCACAACACATAGACACACACAACAAAACACACAGAACACACCACACAGACAAACAACACACACCACACACCCACACACACTATACAGACCCACACCACAAACACCACCCACACCACACACAAACAAAACACCCCCACCACACAAACACACCACACTACATACACACAAACACACACATCACACACACAAATACACACACACAAACAAACACACACACACACCACACACACACCGCACACACAAACACATACACACAAACAAACACACACAAACCACACACACACAAACACACACACACCACACACACACACACACACACACAAACACACACTCACAAACAAACACACACACACACACACACAAACAAGCACACACACACCACACACACACAGACACACACACTCACACAAACACACACACACACACCAACAAACACACAAACACATACACAATATATATTTATAAATAGCAAACTCACATTGCACATTCCGTTTACCAAACCCTAAAAAGATAACATGAAAATGTTAACCTTATTAAATGTATTCGTTATTTTTCCTGGGGCGAATATGCATACTGATATAATGTACTCGATTTCAATCGACGACATACAGAACTACACTAAAAACAATTGGATAAATCAGAAATAAACTTATCTCGCATATGGAAGTTGCTAAATAGGACATAATAGGCAGTTAACGTGCACCGCTTGATGTCCTGATATATGGCATGGCGATAGCATTTGGCAATTCCCATGTTATTTATGTGGTGCTTGTTTGCATAAATATTATGAAAACTGTTTAAAAACTGGATTTGTAATGTGAGAGAAACCATATTTTGCGGCTAAAAGGAAATTTACAACATGCTGTTACAAAAACATGTTTTATTTTTTATAGCTTGGCAATGGTATTCGCTGCTTGGTGCATCATTGGCATCATTTTGATTTCGGTCTAAATTTATAATCGCTTTTTCTAGTGCCTATAGGATCATGTGCAACCTAATAAACGACCCCGGAAAACAATATGTGTACTAATAAATATCTAGTAAACTACAACTAACACCTTAACTTTTCATTTGATATTTGCGTTTAATGTTGTTTTAATTTTAATGACTTTTAATGAGTCATATAGATCATCTGATTCACTTCTTGTTTGAAAAATACACGTCTTTATTTAACATAGACTCTATTACTCTTTTAAATATATCACGCCATTACAGGACACATGTACTTGCTTGCGCAGTTTCTTATTTTCAAAAGAACTCTACAAACGGCCTTTTTGTCTGTCCTCGAATTTTTGGACGACCTGAACATTGTTTACGACAAGGACCTTAGCAGCGTTTTTTTTAGTTAAGAATTTAAATAAGCAGCATGCACAATAATGAGTTCACTTAAAAGAAAAGTGCTACATTTACCATCCATCGTGTTTTATAGGCATAAATCAATGTACATTTGAAGAAATGGATGCAATAAAGTTTCATAACGAAATGCTATTTTATCTTACGTCAAATATTGTTTCTCTGTTTTGCTTTAGAAACAAATAAGGAAGCTAAAAAAGAAATATTATCTCGCGATTATCTCACAAAGTTTTAATGAGATGTGTTGCCTTTCCCTAAAACTCGTATAAATCCAGAGTGCTTCTAACAACTAATGATTCACGGAAAAAAATGAAGGGAAATATGTGTGTGCGTGTGTGTCTGTGCGTGCGTGCGTGCGTGCGTCCATGTACGTACGTACGTATGTATGTATGTATGTATGTATGTATGTATGTATGTATGTATGTATGTATGTATGTATGTATGTATGTACGTACGTACGTACGTACGTATGTACGTATGTATGTATGTATGTATGTATGTATGTATGTATGTTAATGTCGATGTCAAACTATTATTGATCAGATCAATTAATGTTTATTAATTGCTATGGCAAAATGTTTTTATATAACCGTATATTAAATCATTCTTATTTTTATTTCATTCAATTGGCTACATATGTATTGTTATATAACTGTGTACGACTTGTCACCCCAAGATCTAGAATACAAGGTCCGGACCTGGTCTCAGATGGTGTGGGTGTAGGGAGACATTTAAAGTTCACTAACACCCTTGAACAATATCAGCTCCATAATTTGTGTAATGGTCTGTACATTGGAGGGATGCGGCCACATAACTGTTAACGAATGGCTGGGGATACTATATCCCGAAGGGTTGTACATTTCCTATTACGTAAACGGAATGAGCATTCTGTAGGTACTAAAAATATTATCTATTTACTTCTGTGTTAAAAACGTTCTGAAACTGAAAAATATACACACAAAATCAGCGTAACCACGCGCTGTAGGAGGGGCAATACAGACATTCGCGGACTAATTTGGTAGGAACTGTTGGGTGTAGTGTCAGGTCGTAATTACATAATAAAAACGTTAAATGACGTTGGGATGAAAAGACAATCCATTAGTTAATGCACACACCATCACACTGAGTCAGGGATCGGCTACAAAGCCCAACGTAAATGTCATTGAAAACATATATGTCCTATAAAAGTCACCGTATATTCAACTGCTTTATGTCCTGGTCATACATTCACGGATGTGCATCCTGAATCTGGCTGATTTTTTCTGGCAGTGTGTGTAGCCATGTTCAAGATGTACGCGTGACGAAGAGATCCGGCAGGGGTCTTATAATGGATCCTAGCTACAGTTGCTCCACGGACGCCTATGTTAAATCGCTTATATACTAACTTATGCAAACTGGGTACATGGTTCAAAAGGGACTTCTACGGGATTTTGATTTAGGTTTGGCGTAATACTTTAAAATCGATACTGTAATTAAACGTCTAACGGGTTATTGTAATGCGTACTTTTCCGAATGTGTTTTATGACACCCAAATTCAAAGACCAAATAAAAACAATTGTATGCAAACTTTTAATATAAAGTTTTTGCTCAGTAATTTTAAAGGTTTATTGGTGGAATACTTTGTACATGTGTTATTTCAGTTCGAAAGTACAACATACGATTTCGGAGCTATATATAATTAGGGGGCTGAAAAAAAACTTATAAATAACTGTAAGTAAAAACACATCTTTTTAGTCTATGTTCATTAAACGTGTCATTTGACGGGGACACTGAGTTACGGAATTTACGTGACAAGTCGTCATGCAGATGATTAGGTTTGTCTGAAGAGTCGTCCCGGTTCCGACATGTGATAGTCTCGTGATGACCGTTTAAAAATTGACTTAATAGCTGAGAAGAACCTGGAACCTGGCCGGAGGCCGGAGACACGAACGTAGTAGTTATGAGTTCCTGGTGGAAGTCCGGTATGCTGATTTTTCTACGATGTTTCATATGGACTACGACATCATCATCGTCCTTTACACCACATTCATCTTTGTGGCTGCCTTGAAGTCAATATATTTTGAAATTTTGGATTGTCGAGGATGTAATTGTTGTTAGAAAAAAACTGTAAGATTGTAAAAGGGCTTGGTAAATTAATAATTGGAAAGATATCATGGTGGTATTCGCCAATGCAAGATTCAAGAAGGAAACATGTCAAATATATACGATAAACAAATCAGTAATATGCAATGAATTTAGGAAATTGGTGGAAATTTGTTTGTTTGTCATTCTTCAGGGCATTTGCGTCAATATGAAAACTAATTGTTTCAATGGCAACCTTTTCGTATTTACCTATTTTTAAATTTTGATAGGAAGATATGTTTTGACAAATGCTCATATTTTTTTCAAATATGGTGATAGAAGTATACAACAGATACTCAGTTAAAGGTTATTGAATCGCTATTATGTTCATTTGTCAATTATGCAAATTATCACTTATGAATATTTATTAATCTTAATGAGAATATAAAAATAGACTTTGTCTTATATATTCTTATTTATTTTCGAAAAGTTGATTAGATTCTTTTCATTTGAAAGTAGTTTTCCAACAAACTCAACAGCTTTAAAAATTTATATACATACCACTACTTATCTAATACATGCAGGACTAAGTTTCATATGATATGGTTCATTTTATGATTTGTTATGATTTTTGTTTCGTCCAAAGTTTGCTTATTTAATCTTCATGCATTATTTAGCTAGAAGTCTGCTTGCAACTAACCATAAATTTACAGAATAATTTTAGTATCATTCCCTAAGTGAAGGTTATCATTGATTTAAAATAATAAATTATGCATATAAGCCAACATGAATATTCATAGATCTTAATGAGAATCTATAAACTTTGTATTTTTGAAAAGTTGACTAGATCAGTTATCAATTATAGTGAAGACTTTCACTAAGCCAAGATTTGAAATTAATAGGTATGCAAGTTAGCCTTAATAAATATTCATGAATCTTAATTTCAAGGTAAAACTAATATATATTTTTAAATTGCTATATGTTTTTCTAAGTCACATTCTTATAAAACAAACCGGCCGCAATAGCTCAGATGGTAGAGCGTCGGCTTGCTGGTCGGAAGGTCGTGGGTTCAAACCCCGACCAGGTCAAACCAAAGAATTTAAAGTTGGTAGTAGTGGCTTCCTTTCTAACGCTCGGGGCTAAGGGGACAGCATTACGCCACACTCGTCGGTGTCAGTATAATGGGCCGGTCGGGTTCAGTCCCTGGGCACCTCATAAGTGCCGCTGTGCTATAATGATAGAAATGTCGCTGCACAGTATCGGCAAAAATGTCGACAATTCCCATTCCCAATCTTATAAGATAAAATAAGTCTTTTGTTGACTAGTACAAGTTATTTACTTCTCATGATAATTAATTTCTTATCTTTTTAACCATATAATGTTATAGAGGGTTTTAAAAAAGTCTCCTTAAAAATGGAAAACAATAATTCCTTCCATTATAAGATTGTTGAATGTCTTTTCAGATCTAAAATATATGTTCTTTTGTAATAATTTTGCAATTGTGATGTCTAAGCTTTAAAATCAAGTGAGCTAAACCAAAGCTATGAGTAAAAAAATATGACCCAGTTGATGTAATAAAACAATACTTTTCTTTTTCTTCTGGTGTCTAATATTTTTATCTTTTCAGTTAATGGTACTATTGACTAACCATAGTTATATATGGGCCAAGCCAGAGAACACATTTGTTATTCTTTAATTAGCATTTTGTTTGGATTTAGGTAAATAAAATTGCTTCATTCAAGCTTATAGTAAAGCATACTTTAGAAAGAAGTCTGGTTCATTGGGGACAATAGATACCAGTGGAAGTTAAATGGTAGATGTGGATAAGTCCATTAATTTAGATTAAATGTCCATGTGGGGTTAAAATCAAAGAATTTTCTTAATGTGATAATTACAGAGTATCGATACTTTTAAGGCATTTTAAAATTAATTAAACGTGTATATCATGAGTGACTTTGGTCACTTGATTATTTTAAGGCATGTGAAAATAATAATATGTAATTATAATTTGTATTACATATACTGGGTTTATTCTTTTCTAATCCATGTTCTACAAAGTAAAATATGAGCGGTTAATTACTCTTAGGTTAACCTTAATATCCTAACAAAATAAGTTCAAGTCATACTGTGCATGTATTGACACAAGTGAAAAGAAGATTCACTAGCAATTTATCTAACATATTATTTACAAAATTAAAGTTTGCACTAAAGGTGAAAATGTTCCTTGTTCAAAGGAATTGATAGCCTTGTAATTGATTTACAAAGTACTGGTATACATAATGTATTAATAATTGAGATTATTAACTGAAATCAGTATCTGGTATAGCTCAGATGGTGTCACATCTACATTTCAGTGCATGATGCAATTATTACATTTTAATTTATTTAATATGCTGAAGTCTGTCCATCGAATCTGCCTGACCACCACTGGTTAAAACTCAGTCGGTTATTCATTATTCAATAAACTGAAATATAAAATTTAATTTATGCAGCCGATATTGCAGGATTTTGGTAAAAATGCAGTTGTCCAAAATTGTTTATTTTAATCCTGTCATTTTGCTTGTGATATAATTGTCGCTAAAATTAATAAAAACAATTGTCACGTTATTTTGATTGGATTTTATATGTATGTATATCTAGATTACACAAAATGTTTACATTTATTGTGTTCATTAATTAAACTGATGTTATCCGAGGAATAAGATAAAAAATATTCCATATCTGACTTGAACATCACAAAGAAAAAAATCTTAACATTAAAATTGACATTCAGCTAAGATTTGTTTTCCGATAGAATGAATCCCTGCATTCTAAAAACAGAAAACAGTACTAGACAACACAAATTGATGCTAAATGTGACATGATGAGCGCATGTAGCAAACATTTGAATAAGTAAGAACATTGAAGCATAACAAGGCAAATTTACTGTTTCATACAACAAGGCAGTAGCTTCAAATAAGTTGTTCAGTCTATAAACTCTGATTTCCTGTGGCAGTTTGAGCTACATAAAAGAAAAAGTAAAACTTCCTAAGCCAAAGGATCCTATGTAAACGTATGAAAAAAGGAAGAAAAAATACAACAAATGTAATAATGACCGAATATTTATTTTGTGTTAAAGTGCACAGTGTAAGCTTTTAATTAAGTAATTTGAATATTCATGAGAGCTAACTTCCATAATTATTTTAAATCTAAGCGTAATGATAGCCTTCACCAAAGACTAGTCAATAACTATTTTGTTACGAATAGTTATAAATAGGTAAATAAGAAAAGATCCTATCCAAATTTTCACAGATATTTAAATTTTATTTACTTGTAGACAAAGGCAAACAAGTAGACTTTTAACTTATTCGTGAGTTAAAACTTAATGATGAAAACTCAGACTAAATTACTGTAAAAAATCAAAACTTACAAAAACACGTATCAGACTAAGAGGGGCCCTACTAAACCTTTAAAACAGTACAGTGTGTAAAAATGTGACTTTTAAATCAAATAAATTCTAATTGACTTGTCAAAATGGACATCTATCGTTAGATTCCCATTATTATGTATGAATATTCATTTTGGCTAATTAACATAATTAATAATTTTAAATCTAAGTTTATAAATAGCCTTAAGGAACGATATAAAATATTCTTCAACGTTATGGCTAGTTATAAGCCGACTTCTAACCAATTAGGCATTAAGATGAGTAAAATGTGAATGAAAATAATAAAAAATCATAAAAATCACAAAGTGAACCAAATAATATGAAACACAGACCAACATGTGTGAGAATAGTATGGATATGTATATAACTTTAGAAACCGTTGAGTTTGTTTGAAAATTGCTTTGTAATAAAAAGAATCTAATCAACTTTTCAAAATAAAGTCTATTTTTAGATTCTCATTAAGATATATGAATACTCATTTTGGCTCACTTGCACAATTAATAATTTCCAACATAAGTTGATAAATCTAGTGATAGCCTCCACTTAAGGAATGATACAAAAATATTCTTCAAAGGTATGGTTAGTTATAAGCAGACTTCTAGCTAAATTATCCATTAATATTGAATAAGCAAAATGGGTACGAAAATAAATTTAAAAAACTCATAAAAATCACAAAATGAACCAATTCATATAGAACTTAGACCAACATGTGTTAGACAAGTAGTGGTTTGTATATAACTTAACTGTTGAGTTTGTTTGAACATTACTTTAAAATGAATAGAATCTAATAAACGTTTCAAAAAAAAAAAAGTTTATTTTTAGTTTCTCATTAAAATTAATGAATATTCATAAGTGCTAATTTGCATGATTGACATTTGACCATAATGGTCATTCAATAGCCTTTGTTTGTGTATCAGTTTGTATACTTCTATCACCATTTTTTGAAAAGTTATAAGCATTTTTCTTAACATACCCTCTTATCAAAATTTTCTGATGGTTGCTATAGAAACCATTAGTTTTCATTAAGCCCAAATGAGTTTATTTTTGAGTACATTAGAGATTCTGTTTCTAACGAACATTTTGGTACCCATGAAAAAGTCTAGGGGGAGGGGTGTCCATATTCAGCTGCCTGACTAACAGGTTTAACTCTGTGATACGGGAAGGTATTGTGTATCTTGACAGT
The DNA here is from genome assembly GCA_007844125.1 of Sinonovacula constricta. Lineage (NCBI taxonomy): Eukaryota > Metazoa > Mollusca > Bivalvia > Cardiida > Solecurtidae > Sinonovacula > Sinonovacula constricta. Next base: position 61,947,865 of record CM017558.1, on the reverse strand, counting down.
CATCTGAAGAGGTGACCGGCGGTTAGTTGTCGACAGACAAGTTTAACTCTGTTTGGTGTAGTATTTTGTTAAACCTTTTATGTTGTGCATACATAATAATGCCATCTACAGGATAGATTCAACATTGTAATCGTGTAAAATACTCGATTGTCAAAATATTGAATGTTTCGATATGTATGCAAAAATGTATTAGTCAATAAGCTTATATGTTGTTTTATTTTATTTAACTCAGCAATGTGGTATGTATGTTTATGTCAAAAGCTAAGGATTTAAGACAATATCTGTTTGAAATATTAAATTTACCATTTAATTTCCCCCTGGTAGACATTGTAGATAGTTTGTATCAAAATGTCAAGATTTACTTTTCTAGGAATCATTCTACGTTTAAATATTTACTCACTTTATTTTGCAAGGTAATGCTTGTTGACTGTGTGTTTACTTATAAGCGATCGGAAATTATGTGCAGGCAGTTGCAAATAAATTTCTAGAATAATTGCTGAATCTGCGATAAACAGAATATCAACAGTCCCAATGTACAGAGCAGTTACCTCCTTCACATACGGTTAATAAATGTATGTATGATATAAGAAATCAGAAATTATGCCATTTTTACCGTAACTGTTCTTCACTGTACTTTTATTTATCAGATTTTGTAGACGCTTTGATATGACACATAGTTACTTACATTATTTATAAAAATGCGCGGTCTTTCATTGTTTTTCTTACCGAAAACATCTGTGTCAAATATGTTGACATTTATGTCAAACTAACACTTTTTTGCTGTACAAGTAAACAATGTCAAGCATCCGTTGTAAGGAGTTGATAAGATGAGATAAAGCCGTTAGTGAAATATCATTCTCGTACACTGTGTTGCCGGCCTGAGATTTTTTGTCGCCACGCATACGTACGGTGTCTAGATGTAGTCGTTCCTGGTAAAGGGGAGTTAAGCCTAAATGACCTCCGAAAGTAGAACGCCACCCTTTGATACTTTAAGTAGATTATTGTGCTTACTGACGGTATTTGCTATTATTAAGATAATCTCATTCAATTTAATGCAAAACAAAAACGTTTTAAAGTTGAAAAAACTGATACTTTCATTGAAAAAGAGCGGGAATACTTTGTAAATACTACTCTGTATGTTTTCAAGGAGGATAACCGTCTGCGACACGTAATTTCCATTCGCAGAGGGCCCTGTTAATTAGATAAACATATTTATTTTGTGTCGTGTAACCTTGAAGCGGTATTACCGCAAAATTTCGTTGTCTGTACTTTTGGCTTTAAATTGACTGCTGATGTGAAAATCCTTTTAACAGTTATAACATGTCAATGTATTTAAAGGTTAATGGCAAATTAAACACAATTTATGCTTTGAATAAAATGTAGGCATCCGAATGTGTACATATGGCTGAAAAATATGGAAAAATCATCTTTAAAGGCTTCAACCATCGCCTAACATGTATATTGGGTGTCATTGTAGTGTAAATATAATGTGTGTTTAACATCATTTATCTTTATTGTTTAAAACAAACATTTTAACTATATAAACCTGTCTGAGAATATAATGTCAGACACAGAGACAAGGGGTAAAATAGGCTAGCTCAGGACTTGCCTAAGACAGCGATAGTTATCAAAAGAACAGTGTTGTTGTTGTTGTTGTTGTTTTGGCATATTAATGATGTTTTTATATTGCTGTGATATATATGTTCCAGCAAGCATTATTCTTTATGTTTACACCATATAATGAAAGTTTGACACAGAATGAAGTTAATTTCTGGTAAAATGCCATGACAACAGTGTTTTCCATACCACATCATATTCAAGACAGGGATGTCAGCCTACGACTGTGTGCTCTTTATTGTCCTGCATTGATCAGGAATGTCTTTAAATAACTTAAAACCTTACAACTATGCCTTTGTGACGTGCACATGGTTCGATTGCTATCTCAGCCATAGCCCAGACCTTAGTCGGATTGCGTCTCTTTAGAGGTTTGCTCCTGCTTTATGTAACAAACTGCTTTCCTATTTCTTTCAATAATAACATCATTATGTGTAAAATAACAGTTTGGTACTTGGTGCAGTTTTCCTTTAGTGACTTTTTTTCTCAGGATAGAGCTTTTTCATTTTTGATAAATCTTTTACTTTTGTCCGAATTTAAATCCATAAATATGATAACAATAAGAAAACAATGTTTATTTTGTCATGCAGGCAATGGGCCATAAATCTGCACCGTAGGCAAAATATGCTTGTATGAAAAAAATGTCCCGCATTTCATTAATTTTGATAATAAAGACATAAAATTACATATTTGTGCTGGAAGTGTAATTAAAGAAATAAAGTTTAAAAGTGTTTTAATGCAATTATTTGTTCTTAGTGTCTTATAGATTGCGCCATGTTGTTCTCAAAACGAGTGAAGAGCGGCGTTTTCTGCAATAAATTTCGGTTCTTATTCAACTTGGGTGAATTTCATAAATAAGATTGTAGTTTAAAACGTTTCTGCAGCATTACCTGTCAAGTTTCATTGTATATATGACTAGTTTAATTTAAATTGCATTTGTTACGACGGTATACTATGTTCAAGACATTTTGCTATTCTGTTGTTTATATTGGAGCCTTTTCCCATGCGTCCGTTGGCAATTCGTTACTACATAAAACTTAAGGCATTGTAAAACTTTTAATAACAACAAGTTGTCGCTGCTTCGTGGTCGGTTTGTTGTTAGGCAAATATTTCCCTTTGTTGAACAGGATCTCAACGGCGACCTTTGATATTTTGCATCAGTGCTCTCTTTTAGTGCAGTGCAGCCGAACTGACTCTCGGTAAGCTTGGTCAATGTAGCAAGTGAGTGAACTCCATATTGCCTGTCCGAATTCGCGACTGCTATAGGACTTGACGTATCACCATTCATCATGGTGACACACTTAAAGTGTATGTAAAGTATACATAAAGTAGGCTAAATTAAACATTCTAAGAGGCCGTCGATAATTCCAAATATCCCCATCTTTATAAATAATCGTGTGTGCCACACACCATCAAAGGCGGATGTCTGGTCGAACATACTGACGTATATGCTGGTGTTCATTTGAAATCATTGGTATGTAGTTTCTTGCAGGTTTAAAGATGTTGTTATAAAGCGTATATTCTAGTCTTGTTACTGTTACTCTGATGAAAGTTTGCTTTTCGCTTATATAGTATTTTTTAAACATTACTTTAGCAAAAATAAAGGTACATAACTTTAAGATATAAATTTACCTTTGCCCTTGTAAGGAATTAATCCACTGTGGTGGCTTTGTTTCAATGTAGGATCACAACATTAAATAGGTTTGTTACCGCTGTTGATAATATACAACCACCAAACTTGATATAATCAGTTAAGATATGATCTATTTCGAAACTCTTCAATTTGTTGTAGAATTCTTATACTAGTACTACATTGCCTAAGTCTATCTCAGCTTCAATATAAAATTCGCAGCGGACTGGTTGCTCGAACACTTCTGAAAAGTATGACATAAATCCTCACAACTCTGTCGTTGGAATTAATCATATTGTCCACTAATGCTTTATTACACCATTCAGGTGACCTGGTACTTTCTTTACGACACCGTTTTAGGAAAACCCTGTAACTAAGTGTTGCTGATTTGACTATTTCTCTGTTGTCTTGAAGATGAACCTTGGAAACAGTTTATGTTTTCTTATAAATATAAAAGCTATTTTATATTTATCTAAGATGTCAGACAGAGGGAAAACTGAAGATATATGGCTACTTCAATAGTTACATCCCTAAACACGTTTTGACATTAGAATAAGTGAAATGACTACTAGAGGGAGATACCATTTTTGTTATGATTCATGTCACCAAACTATGGCTTTTATTATTCAACCGTCTCAGAGTTTTATTTACTAGCCGTTGTGGGCGTGAATGATTCAGTCTCGTTCTTCCGTTTTTAGAGATAAGAATATCTATATATGTTATTTTTTGCAATAGCAATACAGTCCAAATATGTTAAATATTCAGCGTGCGTATACTGCTATGAGTGAAAGAATAAATGCAGGGTTTCTTTGTTCTTTGGTGAATTTAAAGAGTTTGTGTCACCGACACAATTATTGGCGACGTCCAGCTTATTACTGGTAGAGGAAAATTTGAGACTTGTGTCTGTGGAGAAGCACCGGTCACCTCAGGTTGGCTAGAAAACCTTCCCTCATGAAAGTTCTCACCCCGACCGGGACTCGAACCCACACGATGGGGGCTGCGCGGTTTTAATTCGGTAGACTTTAACATAAAATTGTACTCGATAAGTTTCTTTTTGTTTATGATCGAAACATATTGGTCGGGCTGCCTAAAAGATTATAGAGATTTAGTGTACGATTACCGAGGTTGAAAAGTCAAATTTAGAAAATATCTCTGAAAACGCAGTCGGTAAGTTAACTGTTACCTTCGTAGGTTCCTAAATTATTCTAGTCTTCTAGTTTTAACTTTTTTGAAGAACGTGTGACTGATAGGTTGACACGAGAATGACATTTTAATTAAATCTTTAAAATGTTCAAAGGAAAAATAATAAAAATGATAGTGTTCTAAACAAACTTTCCAATATAACGCGTGTCTACACGTGCTAGTCTTTTTGCGAGCTAAATGAGACTATTCACGTACACTGAAAATACAAATATATCAGTTTAAATTCTGTCATATCATTATTTCTTCCAACGTACATTGTCTTATTTGATACTTAGCAATTGAAAAAGAAAACAGACATCACATAACGAAACAAAGTTCTAATGACCTTAGAACATGCCATTTTATTTTCATTTGGAATAAGGTAGTTGGTTGATTTTTCTAATATTTATAAGATAAATTTGTTGTATGCACTTTGGGAATGAATTCTTTCTTAATAACAAATAAAAGCCTGGAAATGAACTGCAAATTGCCTGAGACTGAACACAGACCGTTATTTCAAAACTTCACAATACATTATACTGCTTCTGAAGGTCAACATCTAGTTCATCGACATATAACTTGTTTACAAAACACCAATAACGTTTAATTCTCTAGACGTTAATTTAAATAAAAGCAATCCGATTAATTTCGGATGAAGGCAAGTTGATCCAATTATCTCCCACTGGAAATGCACTAACCAATGTTTGTTTATTTTGCGGAAGAGTAAACTGTATAGAAAGCCCATACCTCGTACTGTCAAATTGAGGAAGTATGAATGCATTTTTATAAGAGGAATTACAATTCTTCTTTGGGTCTGATATTTATTTTTGATTGCATTAACCGACTCATGCTTTAAATTACATGCATAACATTACAAATGCTAGTTACACTGCCTATTTTCCCCAAAATATATATGCATAATATACAAATATTTAAAACAGTGAAACAAGAAAAAACTGTCAAGTTTCATACTAGCCTAAGTTTACCGGCATCAATCTCGACCGATTGTTTATTTACAATAATGATGACCGTTGTGTTTAAATAAATTGTCATTTATCACGGAACGGCGCACTGTACATGGTAGCTTTATTTTATTAAGCATCTGTGTAAGAGACATTTTGTCGGTCGCTGATAGCCAGAAGACACATTGAATGAGAGATAGTTGACTTGTACCTCTGTTCCTTCGTGTGATGAATAACTGAAACGATAACTAAATCTTGACAGAATGCAAGTGTTCAGGTTCTAGTATTTTAAGAGTCTTAATTACCGTGTAGGTGGAATTTCACAGTAGGTATGACTTCGAGATATTGTTTTATTTGACATGTTTTTAAAGATAAATTACCAGCTTGTTATATCATTTTTCGTTTTACCTCTTATCGAATAGTCTTCGTACATCTTTTAGATGATAAATATCATTTTTGCTACCTTGTTAACTGCATTATTGTTCAGTTATTTGTTTCCGATTTCTTTCTATTAGGTCTCTATCTTTGATAGGGTATCTTTAAATCACGGTTTGCCTTTGAGAAAAAAACCTTAAGATGCATGTTGTTGAAGCTGGCCGTAAACCAGGTGTAAGCAACCAATTTGACCTTCTTGTCGATTGACCGTTTGTTGTCAGACGACTTAATGTTAGGTTCGGTTATATTATTTAATTTTTAACAGCAGTTTAGTTAACATTTTTAACAGTCGGCTACAACCGTGGCATTGCTCATAATCGTATAATTGTTAGTTGTCTTCATTTTTATTAATTATTAAATTTGTTTGCTTTACTAGCATCCGCCAGTTGAATTAACCCAACTTAACTTTAATGGTACGTTTACCTATACAATTTCCTAAATAAAAAGGAAGAAATGACAATCTAAAACAGTATCCATTTATAAGTACTATCATTCAATAAGTAATACAGATGACAATATTAAACAAGTACAAGTTACATGAAAATCATCTAAAATATTAATTATAAGAAGCACTTTATATCAATTGCCTTATGACCTGCGATGTTTGACAGTAACAGTAACTATGACAGTTCACGTTCTAACTATAATATAAACCTTAAAGCTAAATATATTAAGACCCTAGCCACGATTTCTGTAAATAGCACATAAGCTACATGCTTATCTGCTATATGTTCGTAATAATTACCAGATTGCAGAATCGCCGAAGTATTGTGGTATTTAACATATTAACATCATTCAGACAAACTTAAATTTAATAGTAGCATCAGTACAAAATAGCTAAGTCGATATTTTATGAAATTTCCATTACAAATCATCGAATAGTAGAGTTTACAAAACAGAGCTGCAAAACACGGGAGTACATTAAAAGAAGATTACTTATTCATTATTTTACAGGGAATATATCGACTAATTTACTTAGTCCTCATTACAGACACGGATACGGTGATTTCTGATACCTGGCCAGGTAGGAATACAGCAGTAGTGGGGATGACACAGATCGACATCCCGGCTTGAAATAAATACTCGAAGATTGGTTTTTGTCTCATCTGTGTGTACTGACTCGTCTCAGTATTCATTGTTACATTAAATTTTGAATGTTTTGTTAAATTGATTTTTGATTTTAAAACATAGAAATTCTAACAAGACCGCTTCAATATTGGTTTAACACCTGATCAAGAAACACACAAACAACAACTCACGCAAAAACACATATAAACTTTAATTTTTAATGAGTTGCTTTTAAAGATTTTAATCATAATCAAGGATGCCATTAAATTTTCAATTTTAGGCGAACCGCTAGTCTATCTGGTGATAGATAAAGCAGCAACAGCCAATTATTACAAATCATTACGTTTTTATTTAATCTTCGTATTTGTAATACAGCGTTCTTGTATGTATGGGCGTATAACGTATTCCACACGTTTTGAAGGATAACAACTGATTTGGTAGTTTAAAACAACGCTGTCCCTAACTATCTAGAAATAAATTATGAAATCGCGGACTATTTAATATTCACATATAACATGTGAGAATAAAAAATATAAAGTGTAAATGACTTCAATTGAAACTTTGACATCTTTTACATATTTGATTCCAGATCCCGAATTAAAGAAGTTTACTCCAGTGCATCATTGCTAATGTTTGGGATATGGGAATCATTCAATTTCACAGGTAAACGTTACATATATCGGGTACTCGCGATTATTATATGTATACGATGAAGATGTTGTGTTAGCTAAAACAACATGTTTTCCATATATTGCAATATTTCGAATTAGGATAGGTTATAATAGGTTACGTAATATTAAAGTATTGTCTTGCTGACTGGTAATCAATCAGTTTGTCCAGGTTAGTAAACAACGCTTCACTAAACTCTGCTTTAGGATAGTCAAGCTCATTGACACTAACCAATCATATGCTATAGTCAACCTTTCTAAATAAAATATATCAAATACTGCGATTTGTCACAGAACGCATGTCTGCAAGCTCCACCGAACATGATTGATGCATTTCTGAATCAGCACACTAGTATCATGTCTAGGTTAGTTTCCTGGACAAAATTGCTAACCAGTATTAATAGGATTCGCTTACTTCTATCATACAAAATCAACGAAAACATTTAAATACATTTGAAACAGGAAGCTAGGATCTGTAATTAACCCAATTGGCGCAACTCATTCCAGCTATCACAACACTTAATAAGGTTGCACATTACAATAAACAGAAGTTTCATTAATTTTGTATTTTCTGTCTTTACTTATTTACCACAATAAAGAAAAAATGAAACACATCAACGAAAGCACATTATTGGGTAAAAGCCTTAAAACAAAAAAATGTAAAATTGTCTATTCGCAGCAGGTTGAACTGTGATACACTTTAGCATAAATTTACAAATATTTGTTAGATATTTCTTTCAACTGAGGCTTACTGGGTGAATAAATGTCAGCCTTAACAATAGTTAGCCCTCTCAGTATTTCATTATACCCAGCATGGCCACTGGCCCTACGCCAGGGTCTAACAGTAGTTTGCAGCAAAAACCAGATTCGTTGTTTCCATCTCTAACGGTCACGTGATCAGTCCTGACGCCTGAGGCAAGTGACAATGTCATATCTTTGTAAAAAGATGTATAAAGTCCAATGTGACACTAGATGTACATTTGTTTGTTTTTTAACTTGTCTGAACAAGAAGTCGATCGGAACAGAAAATGATATTTGAAATCTGCTTAAATGTAGTCAAAAGACGGATTGTGATAAAAGTGTATAGATAAAAAGGCATAACCATCATTTTAAATGCTTTACGAATCGACCGTCAATATTTGTGATACATATTATAAAGCTCTTGAACTATTACCGCTACTTATCAAATATTCATTTTACCAGGACCAACAATTCCTTTTTTACCCTGATGCACGTAACTATATTAAATGGTTACATCTCTTCCCTGCTCTTTCCACACGTACGCTATATTTAATGGACATTCTACTGAATATTTAACACATCCTAAATAGGTTTGCATATTTTCTAACATAACTTAAGTATCAGATAGTTCAATTGTCCTTTAACAAAACCACTTACTGTGATATATATATAATCCAAAGATGGCGACAGTGTTTAAGAGAGCGACAAAGAGCGGTGAGAAAGGGAATGGTGCAAAATCTCTCTTTAAAGTTTGACAGCAGACCCAAGGCACATACATAAATTGTTTTCCAACCACTAATTACGTCTTATTCTTAGAACACAAATAAAAGCAGTCTGACTTTTCGAATGAATGCAGGCTAATTAAATTATTGTTCCATGTTTTACTGCCTATGCAGGTACACATTGGTTTCTTTTTGTGTATGTTACGACTCATTGTTTTACTGTTACATTTGACTAGCATGTGTTTTATGACTTGCGTTAGTTTTATATTTTAGATACATGTGGTAATGCACATGGTTAATAAGAATATATGACAAAGTCCTATGAGTATTGCAACATATATCAAACTCCGAAAAGGCACAGAACAAAGGTATTTCACATGCAAGCCAAGCGAAAAGTAAGAACAAATTTGTGATGAGTCATTTAAGGAAAAGAGCAAACCCGACAGTTACCGCATTGGAACGGTCAGTCGGCAATATGGACCGACTGGGGTGCTTAAACCGGTTTTACAGAGCTCTAACCTCACACTACCTGACGAGCCTCTCAAATGCAAGCAACGAAAAAAAAAAATGATCTATTTGAAAACAAAATGTCCATGCGCTGATTGTTTCTATACGTTATGACGAAAGTAGTGACGTCACCGAAAAATAATGTCCACATAGTGTTCAGAAAAGGAATATGGTATTATTTCGATTTGAAAAACAACACAAAAATGGTTGACCACAAATAAAATTAATTTTCTGAATCATGAACAAACATGACCAGAGACGAATAAATGGTTGTAGCATCCTGTTCATGTGAAGATGGAATTGAAGAACCAAAGTTCAATGTCCATCAAAGGTAATACACGTAACAATCCTTATAGGATGAATTAAATGACAACATAGATTACATGCACGGGGAGATTTTTTACGACCGCCACACTGCACAAGTAACATTGTAGTGATCATGAATAAGAATATATGACAAAGTCCTATGAGTATTGCAACATATAGCAAACTCCGAAAAGGCACAGAACAAAGGTGTTTCACATGCAAGCCAAGCGAAAAGTAAGAGCAAATTTGTGATGAGTCATTTAAGGAAAAGAGCAAACCCGACAGTTACCGCCTTGGAACGGTCAGTCGGCAATATGGACCGACTGGGGTGCTTAAACCGGTTTTACAGAGCTCTAACCTCGCACTTCCTGACGAGCCTCTCAAATGCAAGCAACGAAAAGAAAAACGATCTATTTGAAAACAAAATGTCCATGCGCTGATATTTTCTATACGTTATGACGAAAGTAGTGACGTCACCGAAAAATAATGTCTAAACCTTTCCAGATAATTCTTTGAGAGATATAGCTTTGTATCTTCTATTGAAATACTTGAGTGTTACTTAGCTGACCCTTGGGCTTGCTTGCTAGTAGATTCAACACGCGGTAGAAATAATACGACACTTTGAGATACATGAACCGTGAAGTTACAACTCAGAAGAGATATATTTTTACGGTTTGAAGAAAGAATTTCCTTCAGGACAACACCATTTGCTGAGCATGAGATGTTATTTATCTATTTCATATTCGTTTTCTTCATGCTTTGCCATGCAAACTACGGAACGCAATTCAACTATGTCTTGAACACAATATCGGTGTCTAGACAAGACGACAGGACAACGGGAACAGTTATTACTTTTTGACTCTAAGGTTATGTAGCGTTTAGCTTTGTGTCTCATAAAATTATTGTCTGTCAGTCATTTCGATAATTTATAGGGAAATCTATTTGTCTGGGATCTATTTTATAGTAACGTCTGGCGTGAGTTCTGGTAAGAATAAATCGTCGATACATATTTTTGTGTGTGCTCCCAAAACAATGAACTTTTCTTATCTATGTAAACATGCATTATCAACTGAAGTATTCAGCATACCTATCAGGTTGCTTAAGAACGATAACGTGAATAAATATCGCTTGAATCTACCAGTTCTTTTGTCAATTCTCCATTTCAAAATAACTTTTCTGTGCTTTCTTAACATGATAATCTTTTTAAGATAAGGTCGTTTTGTCCCTAGCGTCGTCACAATTCTTTCGCAATGTTAATTTTGGGATTCGCACAGGCAGTTCTACCAGGTAAGGGGCAGTGGGTATGCCCTTAAATCGCAATAATGCTAACTCAGACAAGGGCTAAAATGCAAAGCTATCTTTACTTGACCGAAGGCTCAGATTCGTTGGGGACTTTTCCACATCTTAAAATGAAATAAAAGTTTAAAAAAACCCAACAAACTTGAATAAAGCAATTCTGTGCATATATTTGCCGTAAATACATACATGTACAGCATTCTTTGTCTTTATAAAAGTACAGAGTGAGGATTTTGTAAACTTGTTTCAGCACCTCCGTCAACTCTTGTGTTTGCCGCATCAATATGTTATGTTTCGTGGTGTATTGTCAATTGTACATTTAAATGGCAAGTGAATACCTCAGTCTGTTGTTGTTGTTTTGTTTTTTTTCAAATTTAAATATGTTGCATAACTTATATGTCTGTTTAATGTTAATACATAATTAGACTTAAATAACACCAGAGAGAAACACATATATAAAACATTTCAGCAAATTTTCAGCACTGTGAAGAGAACAAATAAAATTAGAAATGAAAGACTATTACATAAGGTACTTAAAATACAGACGATTTCCCGAAGTTATACCCTCTGAACAATAACAAGTTAAGGGCAAGGCATCCTCGCCTAAATAAAGCTCTTTAAGAATATATGACAAATTCCTATGACTATTGCAATATAAACCAAACTCTGAAAAGGCACATGCAAGCCAAGCGAAAAGTAAGAACAAATTTGTGATGTGTCATTTAACGAAAAGAGCAGACCCGAGAGTTACCGCCTTGGAACGGTCAGTCGGCAATATTGACCGATTGGGGTGCTTAAACCGGCTTTATATAGCCCTAACCTCGCACTTCCTGATGGGTGTCTCAAATGAAAGCAAAGGAATGCAGCATCTACTTAAATAAAAGATCTCCAAGTGCTGACGTTAACTTAATATATGTCTTGTATTAGTGTATTCGTAGAGCAACCCAGTCGGTCTCATTTGCCAACTGACCGTTCCAAGGCGGTAACTGTTGGGCTTTTATTAAATGACTCATCACAGATTTGTTCTTACTTTTACATTTTGCTTGCATATAGGACATTTGTCATATAATCTTATTCGCTATTACAACAACGTACTTGTGCAGTGTGGCAGTCGTAAAAATCTCCCTGTGCATGTAGTCTATGTTGTTACAGAGCTCTAACCTCACACTTCCTGACGAGTACCTTAATGCAAGCAATAAAAAGAAAAACGATCTATTTGAATACAAAATGTCCAAGCGCTGATATTTTCTATAATAAGTTATGACGAAAGTAGTTTCGTCATTGAAAAATAATGTCCATATAGTGTTTAGAAAAGAATATGGTGTTATTTCGATATGAAAAACTACACAAAAATGGTTGACTTTAAATGAAATTAACTTTCTGAATCATGAACAAACATGACCAGAGACGAATAAATGGTTGTAGCATCCTGTTCATGTGAAGATGGAATTAGAGACCAAAGTCAAATGTCCATCAAAGGAAATCATTATAGGATGAATTAAATGACAACAGATTACATTACACAAGTAACATTGTTGTGATCATGAATAAGAATATATGACAAAGTCCTATGAGCATTGCAACATGTACCAAACTCCAAAAAGGCACAGAACAATGGTATTTCACATGCATAAAAACTGATGTAAAATGGATGATATTTTGTTAAGAAGATGTTTTTGTTATGTTGAAGAATGTCCGTAGTTATATCTATTGAATCTTTCCAAACCTTAACTTAATAAGCAATATTAATACAGTACTGGGCTTAAACAAGAACAAACTTATACGAAATAACTAACAAAATAAAGAATAGTCTCTTATCATTTTCAAAAGATTAATAATAACTCGAAAATATATCTAACTAGAAGATATTAAGCATATATGAGTACAAATCTCGTTTTCAATTTCAAACTTCGAGCTGGGAATGAAAGACGAATATTTTGCAAATTAATTCACAAGAGAATTGTGATAATGCAGATGTCAGCTGTCAAAATAAAAAAAAACTTCCAATCATCCTTTTCGCAGGAAATGCAATAATTATAGAAAAAAGTTAATGAAAGTCATTGGAAGTATTATAATTTTTATTTAAAATAACGTAAATCGAATCAATTGTTGAATATTAAAAAATATTTTGTTAATGCGAGACCACTGGTTGAGCTAAGGACAATTTACCATGGCCAAAATCTGCTCAAGATCTGAATAATTGTAAGAGAGATCACTGCGTAGGAGACTGTATTAGCAATATCTCATTATGTGATGTGTTAAATTTTACGGGTTTCGGGTACAACTCTTATTTTAATTCTTAAACTACACCACTGAGAACAAATCAAAAACTGCTGATAAATTAAACCTTTTAAGTTGTTTTTTTTTTTTTTAAATTTATAGTTGTTTTACACAAAACTTTTTAGACAACTTATTTTAATCTTAGTAAGGACTAACGTTTGTCAATATCCAATTTAATTCAATTCATTGACTATCAGCAGTTTCTTTACTAGAGTCAAACATATACAGTTTATATTTCTCGCACTAGAAATCAAATGATAAAATCCATAAATGAAAAAGTACGCCACCACTGTTACTACATGTAAATTCAATATTCAATATTCGAATATTGGAAAAAATATTTACATCTACATATACGTAAAACAATACTGTAAACGACAATTACCATAATACTTAATTCATGGTTTTTAACATTTGAAGTGAAAGCATAAATGAGCATGTTACGGCAGTCAGGAAGGCCAGTAAAAAGACTGAATAACGCGATTGAGAGAGGACGTACAGCCCTTTTAAGCTTGCAATCTCCTATATAAGAACATATATAAAAATAATAAAAAAAGTCAATATGCTCACATGATTTAGACATCCCATTAAACTGCAGCTGATCAACGGGTATTGCCAGTAAGAAAATTACGCAGAATGACTTACGCGCAATGGCCATGATAGCAATACTAACCCAGGTTCGCACAAATATATGAACTGTTATCACAACCCAGGATGGATTAAGATAACCGGAGTCCTTGGGTGTTTGTTGTAAAACTATCGTCTTAACCTTATTAGCACATTATACTAAACGTTGCATGTGGAGTTTCAACAGAACAAATATATCGATATGTAACCGTTTAATTGTCAAAATGGAAATATGACAACGTTTTATATGAGGAGGATACGCTATTGTGATAAGTCCATACATTCATATGCAATTGTCTCCTACTACGACCTATTGGTTAGTGGTATCTTTGTATGGACGATCATGTTCTGGTAGACATTTTGCCATTTAGAACTCAAAACCAGCCTTTCCTAACATTATCAAACATTAAATCTAGCAAAATAAGCTGCTTCAAATGTACAAGTTGAATGTAAAAATCAACACATAACTGAAAAATGTCATGTAACTTTAAGTTGGCAATATGGCCGCTGTGATACATAATGTATTAGCCGGGTTAAACGAAAAACAACGACGTCATTTTTCCTGAAGGTTTAAAAGCAGTTACTAAATTCATGTTCCGAAAATCAAGAATCTTTGTTAAACGTTTATTGGTATTCATTTGTTCATTTTTATTTGTATACTATTTACTTCCATTTAATTAGTTACATGTAAAACTCGACAATTTGACCCTCGTATACAGACATCGGCCTGCCGAAATAATATCTCTTTTGGTGAATACTGTTTATAAGCAAACCGCGACACTGACGCCTATACAATGGGTGTCAATATAAAGGTACTGACATATAAGCCTGGAGTAGATGAAAAAGTACCTCGCTTTCACTGGTTTGGCCCTAAAACAGCATGGACGACGGCTAATAACTCGATTCCATCAGGATCAGTTATGTATCCGGTCAGAGTTTTGTATCCTGAGATGAAACTAAGGAGCCTTTTTACAAAAGACAAAAGTCCGCCTTAATCATTGTCTACTTCTAAGAATTCAACGTCATGTAGTTTGTTCTGTCTTCTGCCTATTAGGTTATAGTGTTATACTATGAAATAAAGAGATACTACATTCACGGAATAAGTACCAGATTGCAAATGTCTCCAACAAAAGATGTCTCATTCATAGATAAAAAATCACTTGTGTACTTATTCACTTTTCTGGTCAATAAAATATCACTTTATCGACAGATAGGTCTGATGGTCTAAGACTAAATAAATCATGTGAAAATGATTACATCATAATGGTGAAGGGAAGCGTTGAATTAATAAGTATTATTTCAACGGTTAAGATGCTCATCTGTGAATGAATACGTGTTGTATGTTCCAACTTATTACCACGCTTAATGCTGTTGAAACGTAATCTGGCAGCCATGTCACAAAACAAGAAAGAAAATGAAAGAAAACTTTTCATCTAAATACAAATGTTTGCATACATATGTAATGCATCGTTACGAAAAAGTTCATTCTAACTAAGTACTGTTGCTAACCGACAATCTAAGGGCATGTTTACGTGCAGTCCTTGCTACTTATAAAGAACGTATTAAAAAGCTGTCATATTATTAAATGTATTTATGAACATGTACGAAATTCCGAGCATCCCTGTAAAGTTGACTTAGGACTAAGTATTTTTAAAGCGAAGACCGAATTGCCAGTATTTCAATAGTACTTGCATGGAAAATAAACATAGATCGCTAGCAAATTTGGACCAGCAGTTACCAGTTCTGAAAGTACAAAAATAGATTTAGTTTTGCCCATGAAAAATGTCAGCGCTCCATAAAAAGGGCGCTGCTTTACAGCGTGTCGCCAATTGCCATAAACAATCAGATATTAATGCATATGGACTGGAGAAACTCGAAAGAATAAGAAACTGGGAATATCAGCATGCAGTCCAGGCGTAAAATAAGCTCATTTACAAGTCTGGATGACTACAAGCTAAACAGCCGTCTTTAAAATATTAACACTTTTAAATGCCATAGAGATAGGTAACGTTATAAACTTATTAGGCTCACTATTTTATGCAGTTCATGTGCATGTTGAGAAGACTTTAGGCATAAATCGACGTTATTAAATATCAAAGGTGCTATCTGCATTAGACTTTTTCCGGCTTGTTAAACTATAGCAAAAACTATCCAGAGCAAATATTAAAGGGAAGTTCTTAAGATGTTTTTTCTGTGTATTGAAATATAATATCACAATTGTTCAATGGCACTATAAATGAAAAACTGGAATAAGTGTCATAGAAAATCTTTCACCGATTCCATTTGTTTATCTAACACTTGTAATGGAATTCAATGTTACAACTAGAGGAAACTTTTATTTTGCAACATTTGTTGAGAGTTCTCAAAGTAACTCCACTGTTTTCAACAAGACATTAGAACAATTCCTAATAAGTTTTAGTCAATTTAAGACTGAAAACTCATTTCGTACAACTAATTCTATAATAAGTCACCAAGTAACAAGCAATTAAAATCCGAACCGTTCTAAAACATGTCTGTATTGACAGATCTCGATGCTTTGCTTAATTACTAGCAAAATATTATCTTAAGACATATTTTATCTTTGTTGTTGTATGTGTATTACACTGTACATTCCTATGAGTAGTTGAAAATCACGCAGTTCTTTAATGTAAGCAATAGTTTCATTAACGTTGCATCAATCGGATGTAATGTCTATGGTTTCTGGCAAGTGAGTGTAAACTTCAGACAAATTTGTCTAAAGCGTCAAAAGTACATTTAAAAAACACATTGTAGCTTCCAATTATGGTCATTGTAGCGATGTTTAGGTAACTAGGTGGAGTAGATTACCTAAAATTGTATAGGTAGACTAGAACCCACGTGATGAGAGGCTATGCAGAGATGTTACATGTCGGTGACTAGCACTACACCACGAGCAACCGTGGACATTTGCGCTACTTCTATCTTATACTACCACTAGCACCATTAGTATACAAAGTGCATATAAACTTGTGTGAGCTTGTCCCGTCATAGCAAATACTCAAAACGTGTAGCAATACGAACACGAGTGACAAAAGAAATATAAAGCTTAGATATCTTTAGTTGATAGATTTCTCCCAATACAGCAGAAAAATACAGCAGTAATTAAAGCTCCACATACACATTGTTTAATACCAATTAAAAATCTGGATGTTATTGAAATTAAAAGTATTAATAACGTCATTAAGCAGCATGGATGAGGACCGCAACTTTTTCCCAGGAAAACCATATAAGAATAAAGAAATATGAAAAAGTCCATATGAGCATTGCCAAGTGTACCCAAACATGTACAAAGGAATTCAAATGCATGCCATATGAAAAAGTAAGAACAAATCTCCGATCAGTCATTAAACAGTCATAAAACAAAAGAGCATCCTCAACAGTAACCGTCTTGGAACGGTCAGTTGGCAATATGGACCGACCGGGATGCTTGAACCGGCTTTATATAGTCCTAACCTCTCACTTCTTGATCTTAAAAAAGATCTCCAAGCGCTGACGTTAACTTAATATATGCCTTGTATTCGTGTATTCGTAGAGCAACCCAGTCGGTCTCATTTGCCGACTGACCGTTCCAAGGCGGTAACTGTTGGGTTTTTATTAAATGACTCATCACAGATTTGTTCTTACTTTTACATTTGGCTTAAGGTCTACGATCCCCAACGATCGGCAAAGATCGTGTAATATCGACACTTCCGTAAACCGCCATTCGAGTAATATCGGCATATTCGGAATATTCCGTTATCATGCTAATTTTAGTAATTTAGTCACATGACGAATGACGTTTTGGGGGTTTCCTTTCGATGACAAAATTTGGGCATTCTAAAATGGCGGCCAGGAGTGATAAAGCGAGGGACAAATTAGGACGTTTCGTGAAAAAACGGAGTTACATGGTTGATGTTTCGCCAAAACGCGTGATAATTGAGCACAATTATCTTAGTGGAATATATTTTGACGATGAATCTAGGGATGGTTCGGCGAAAGATTGCACAAAAAGCATAAACAGTGACTGGAAGAGTAGCCGTCGAGTCATCGAAATTTCAATGCTGTTGAACTCGCTACGTACGTGTGAGAAGTGTAAATTAGGACCTGTTATTTAGTGTGAAGGGTGAAAATAAGAAGGGGCTAGGCGGATACTTGCATGTGCAGTGCCAATATGAGGAGTGTGGACATATCAACACGGTGCCTTATGCCATGGCAAAACTTACCACTGTAAACGGACTGGTGCCCCTTGTTTTGTTGTCAACACAAAGTTAGGTACAGGTATGTTATTACGTTTATACATGACCCGTAACTTTTATTTAAACTTTCTATTAGTTCAAACCCATCCTAGACTTTAGATGGCTTGCTAAATGCATATAATATACATGTTTACATTTTTTTATCTGATGAAAAGGTTTAGTCAAAACTTCCCAAATTCACAAGGCACACAAATCAAGCAAAATACTATAAATACTAGATCACAGAAGTGATGATCGTTCATTGAATATTAACGCCATATTTCATTCTGTTTCTGCAGCAATGATTGATAGTATCGGAGTGGAGGTCCAAAACAACATCCTGTCAGTGCTGAACATACAAACCAATAAGAACAGTAAACTAAAGAAAATGGAACACCGTGCTGGGGCTACTGTTGAAAAAGTTGCAGCAAGTCAACCAGTTCTGCTACAAAATCTTCATTCGAAACAGGAGATGAAGTAAGCATAACACAGCAAAGTGCTTTTTACTAAAACAATGACAATGACATAATTACTGTTTGATAATTTAACTACAATAAACCTGCATTAAACAGCCAGGCAAGGCAGGTTCGACTATACTTTCTTATTATATATGTTCACTGTTGTTGTAGAATATGAAAATGTTCCCATGTGTTTGTTTGTTTTTATATAGAAATACTGCTCATAAGTTCAGTATTCAATTCAAGCATTGGAAACTGTCAAATAATTATAGTGAATTATGTTGTCATTTCAGAGACATAGCATGTGACGAAACCTTGCAAGCTGAGGCAACCATGGAGATCCTGCACCCAGATCTTGGAGTTGCATTACATCCGGACTCTTCACCAAGCCTCAGGTACATTTTAGAGGCCAATTATAAAATCACTTTGCAAACATATACACTGTTAATAAATGCACATACAGCAGACGATGTAATAGTAACAAGATGTCAAAGACCTGTAAATGATGATCACTTCAACCAACAATAAATACATGTAACTTGTACTGGCATGTGCAAATGGCAACTGCCTACATTTGCAAGTGTTTTGACTGCAGCGGGACTAGAACATGCAGTGGTATACAAACACAATGGTGTGAACACTATATCACAGAGTTGGTCTTACTTAGTATGTATCATCTTAGAGTTAGATGTCATTTAGCTGTTTACTATAACTCGCAGTTTATCAATAAGTATACATTTTTATATGGTTGCAGGGCCGTAGTTCAGTCTTGCTCCACCACAACACATAAGGGATACTGGACAGATAGTGAACATGAAGAACTGACCTCAGCATATTTTACAACAACTTGAACTCAAGGGAAAAGGCCAAGAATATTTCATCTTTGAATGTTCTAGTGTCAAGTAGAATATGTAAGATGGCGACTGCTGAAAACATTGCTGGTTCTGGGTTAAAGCTTGAACACCTAAAAAAGATCTATTTACGAGAAAGGGAAGATGGACTTCAAAATACTTTTACCATCAAAAATAGTGAAGGCCAGCCATGTGTCACAAATACAAAAAGAACATTTGAATCTGTAATTCCAAAGTTAGCTGAATACTTTAGCAAAGTGTACTGTGCTACACAACTGATGACTCTTAGGACAGACTTGAGCATAACTTTCTTTTCAGATCAAGAATAATATAAAAGGATCCCAAATGACAAGGTATTTTATATATAAGCTAAATTGTGATGAAGTACAGGGCACTATCTCATGGTATAAGCATTATTGAATATACAAAATGTCAGTTTGGTTGCAATGGTTTCAATTTTGAAAATGGGAGAAAATTTAATTTTTATTAGGTCTCAGTTTCATATAACAAATACAATATGCAAATTTTAATGTGGACTTAAAAAGTTGGTGACTATACTTTGCATGTTGTATATGGATTTATATTACTGATGTTTTTAGGCCGTCTGCGTTGAATCTACTATGTTGATTGAGAGCTAATTATCTCAAAAAGTGGATGGTGAATTTCCTTATAATTTGTTCTGTGGTACCATCTATTATGTTAGATAATTTTGGAAAAGTTTTATAGTGTAACTGTTACATAATTTTTTTTGGTGATTTTTTGAAATGTTGACGTACATGTAAATTATCTGTAAAATTTGGCCTCCGACGAGGGTCGTTACCAACTTTTTTTGGTAAAGGAGATACAATCCTATTTGTATTTTATTGCAATTCAGTTTATTTTTATTAACTTATATCTATTTGATTGTTTGATAACATTTGTGGTTCTTGGAGGTGGATATTCATACAGAATAAACATATCTTTTTATTTCCTGACTTACTCACTTTTAGTTTTTTGGAGCCCTAGGCAATAATCATATATAATTGAAAAAATATCAAGTTTTACGTGGTGAAATGTCTTAAAACTGCATAAAAGAGTCTAACAACATGTAATTTACAATGTTAGTCCAATTTGAAAGAGATCGCTGAATGTTGGTGTTAGGGGCTGTAGACCTTAAATGTAGGGCATTTGTCATATATTCTTATTCGTTATTACAACAACGTACTTGTGCAGTGTGGCAGTCGTAAAGATCTCCCTGTGCATGTAATCTATGTTGTCATTTAACTCATCCTATAACTGCGTGTATTTCTCTTGATTGACATTGGAATTTGGTTTCTCAATTCCATCTTCATATGAAAATATTGCTACAACCATTTACACTTCTCTGGTCATGGTTTTCTTGATTAAACAATCATTTACAATAAACAGTTTTGGGTAGTTCTTCTAAGAGAAATAATACTTCACTCTTTTAGATTGGTTTTCGTTTCATCTTGCGTTTAAGAAACCTCTCAGGAAGTGCAAGGTTAGAGCTCTGTCAGTCCGACTTATCGTTCCAAGGCGATAACTGTTGGGTTTGCTCGTATTATTAAATGACTCATCACATATTATTTTGTTCTCACTTTTACATTTCGCTTGCATGTGAATACTTTTTTCCTGTGCCTTTTTAAATGTTCGTATTTGCTGCAGCGCTCAGAGGACTTTGTCATATATTTATATTAATTATAAAATTATTCGGTTATATATTATTATGGAAAGAAGCAAAATGTCATTTTTATTTATATATAGATTATAACAATCTCTAGACAAAGGAACAAGAGCACAAGTTTAAAGTGACCAAAAAATGAGTGGATGCATTACAAAAAAGAGAAAACCAGCAGTTACCGCCTTGGAACGGTGAGTTGACAAAATGCCTTGGGTATTAAAACATGTTATGCGGATTGCTTCACCTTTGCGCTCCAAGAAGGGTGTTTTTTTTTTCTCAAAGACCATCAGGGTAATAGAGAAAACTAGTAGTAACTACCATCAGATGTTAATGTATGAATATAAAGCATACTATTAGCAATCAAAATGACCGCAACTGCAATTAACTTTCCAAATATGTTCAATATGAACACAAACACTTCAGCAAATAGACATCTCCTTATGCGGGATAAGTTTGAAATGAGCTAAGCAATGACGTATAGCCAGACCTATTCAATGGCGTCATATGGTATGAAAGTAAAGAAGTCGTTTGAAACAAAAATTAACAACTTTCTTACAGTTAGGAAATAGCATATATATTAGTAGAAAATGGCCATTTAACTAGTTTTACCTATAAGGTGAAATTTAGGATTGTGAAATGATTCTACCTATCGGGATTCTAAAATCATAATTTGCAAGTGGCATGTAAAACAAATTAAAAAAAAAACAGGTAAAATACCTACTGTGCAATGCCACCTATATGACAATGGGGACTGGAGAGATGAATAGACAGAGCACCAATAGTGACTGTTCGAATTATGACTTTAAGACACTGATTACATAAGACACGTCAACTTATCATGTACTTTAAAGGCATTGGACGTTCTGGGCAGTAAGACAGTCTGTTGCATACAATGCAGTAAATCGTTGAATCATCTTTAAATACCAGCAATAAGTTTGTAAAGCGGCTTATGACATGTTGAATTAATTGTTTTCATTTTAATTTTATGCATACAAGCAGTAAATATTACGAACAAAACTTGTAAACGCCTTCTTCTATTGGTCGAATCTTAGGCTTTAAAGTAACTATATGTTAATACATAAACTTAAACTTTAGTACTTACTCTTGCAAACCTAATTAGCTAGGATATATACACACCATAAGGCGTAGCGTGAATGAATCGCTATCAAGGTATGGATAATTCACAATTCTAAAGTTAAATTCCATTATACCGTTCGTCAAGATAGCGTGACAGTAATGTGAATGCTTTTAAGCGTAAACACAAACCATGTAAATGCCAAATACTTGTCTAAAGTAGGAGCCGCCACATTTTATAATAATGTTATTTTCAGGAAATATAAAGCTTCACAAATATCCATGTAAGTGCATAATTGTGAATATGTCAAAGAATACATTGGTGTAAAAACCATTACTTAGTTAAAAGCGATGTAATGGCGTTGCTTACTAGCAGAGTATTTTAAATAAACTAATGAGAATTTAACATTTGTTCCCAATTTAATCATGATATGCTGAATTCAATGTTGATAATTTGTAAGTTCTGCAAAGTAATGGATTTTTAAAGTATGAACCTTGTCTCAAAGAGAAACAGAAAGAAAATTGTTTAGGCCCGAATATTCCTACATTTCCTCGCAGTGAAAACGTGATTGCAAACTGTTGTTAACAAGAACAAATAGCTTGCATTGAATATCTGCAGCATATATTTATGACTGCCAATGACAACAATAAATTGTTCCAGGATATTCTAAAAAGTATTGTTTATGAAATTAAAATTGTGTTCTAAGATGAACGTGAAGGATTATACGATTATCTGTGATCGTGAAATTTCTTGTCCAAGTGTTGATTGCTACTTTATGATTTCTCTTTTACATGGTTCACCGAGCAGATAGTTTATTTAAACAAAAGTAAAAATCAATATCATCTACCAGGCAACATGTCGGAGAGTTAATGGGCATATGGCGTCTATCACGTAACCTATTGACAGTTTTAACTTTAAAATTGACGTTGATAAGATAACAAGAGGTAACAACAGAAGGTAACGTTGGACAGCTGCGACAATCTAAAGAAGAATACTTTATGTTGAGGTCTGCTACAGCTTGGGTTAATTTGAAAATAAGACATCTGATTAATTTTTTTTACAAATCAGCTTGTTTCTCTCGGTTTTCAAATTAAAGTGTTTTAATATATTTTTTGATTGAAGATACCGGCTCCATCGCTGAAATAGACCCCTTTGTAACTTTAATTTTACCCTCATGGAATAGCGTGTGCAGTAGAACCGACTTCAGTATGAGCTCTTGAAACAAAACAATTTATAGTAATTAGAGGCATCATCATAAACCATTTTTGCATAGAATAGACAGAATCGTCAAGTATCTTAAAAAGCTGGTTAAAAATAAGCTAGTGCTTGTACTTTACGTTCTCAAAGGACGAAGGGATCAGATCTAAATGTTTGTTTGCTTATTTATAGGTGATCGTCCCACCAACAGTATTTGAGTTATCTGGAGATTGAGATGTAATTTTCTCTATATCTTCTTTTCAACGCACATGTATTTTTTGACGGAACATTTTTTATAATCTAAGTTATAACATTTATTTTATTGTTAAACAACATCACAATATCAATTTACCTTATAGCGAATTGGCTGTAAAAGGACCTAACACATTTCAGTATTTATCATTATATTTGTTAATATAGTACATATAGTACATCGATATTAATGAACTCTGCATTCGTGTGGGGAAATTGATATTAATGTTACCACAAAAAGCAAGATGTCAGACTAACGACAAAATATATGCAATAATTAGATATAAAACAGGGCAAAGGTGCAATTTAATGAGGTGATATATTAATAGACATCCTTCTTGCAAAGACATTCGCAGTTACATTACACAGGAGCGCATAAGATACATGTAGTTGTTGCGTGAAATATTTATTTTGAGTTATAATAGTAATACATGCACGCAAAAAAGGGCAAAATTCTTTTCCACCAAGTTTACACCTGAACATAAGCTCATTCATTGAAGTTGTCTTAGAGCCAGTTTTAAGTTGCTCAATTTCAAAGCAGACATTATCTTCTTCCTTAAATTTATCTAATTACTAAAACGATATTCAAAATTGTACAGTTGTATAATCCCTGGGCCAGACATGGGATGAAGTCTGTCAAACAATGAGAAAAAACAAATTGTACAAAGATATTTAATAATATCATTATCGTGACTAATACACATTGTTTCTGATGTTTATCTGGCTATTTTGCTGTACATAGGATCATTTTGATCTTTTACTTTAAAGGAATTCCATATATTTATAACAATATTGAAAAAAAAAACTGAAAGAAAAATTTGAAAATGTCCGTCAATAGTCGCTTTTTACTTATATTAATGAAATTTAATGAAAACGACGAAATAAATTGCTCGTCAAAATTACTCGTTTAAGCGTGCGTACATTGTGAGACAGTACATTGAATATATACTCGTGTGACTCTAATACATATACATGCCATCTGGTGGAGATATTTGGAAACGAATTAAAATGAAATTGTTGGAAATGATATATAACTATGTGGTTCCATATTTCTAGTGGAAATGTTGAGCTGTAAACACCAATTAGTGAATCCAAACAACCCAATATACAACAGTAGTATTGTAACTCAAATAACACATTAATCATTCTAAAATGTAAACATCTGCCAAAAATTAAATTTCTTTACAACTTTCTGTAATTGCATGTCGTCCCTAATTATAAAAGCTGGCGGGTTACTGTTAGCAATTTGATTTATACATGCACCAACACTTTATTGCCATTCTATGTTACATGTACTATCTGAAGGGTTGCCTTTAAGTACAGTTTGGATACGTCGTATATATGTGTCAGTTCTATGATAAAGTGTAATTGTTCGTTTCGTTGTAATTAATGTTATATCACTTGATTAATGTCGCCGTTGTGATAACGTTTACCGGTAAAAATAGTGTTTAAAATAACATACACACATGCGGTATGTTCAGTCTTGATTAGTATTTAAGGTTGCAGAATTTAATCTTGCCATTTATTATCAATCTAGCTGGCAAAAATAATTTACAAAGCATATAATTGAGTTTCCCTTATTTAATTCTGGGGTGAAATTAGTTCCTGTTCTCCTTGATTAAACTACTATCTTAAGAACAGATTAACAAACTTAAACAGATGTTACTGACTGAAATGGCATTTGTACAACGACATTTTCAAGCATCGGAAATAACACAACTTGTAAGGCAGAATTTCTGAAATAAGTTAAACGTTAAATATAATGTTATGAGTATTTGCGGTTTTCCTTTCTTTGTATACAAATGTATTTTCTTACTAAATGTATTGGGCAAATGATAAATAAAATTACCACTGAGAAAAGCTGAATTGTTGTGCCTAATAGGAATTTATCATACATGGCATACAATGTATACAACTATATTAAAGCTTCATTTCTTTTGTTTACTTGTCGTGTTATTAGAATTGACCATTTCCAAAAGCTTTAATTTGACACGATCAATATTACTTGACATACAAGTAAAAAGTAAAAGAAACAACTATTAATATCAATTCAATAACAAAAAGCTCAAAGGATTTATCTAAACAAATAATTAGTTAAGACTAGCTTTAGCCTATTAAACTAAGTTAATAGGTTATGATGTAAATATAATTGATAATTTAATGCACATATTTAAATGTATCTGTGAGGTGCATTACAATAGCAAATCTTCAAAAGCCGTAGGAAATCACAGAATAACAGAGTAGTTTTGATTGAGGTACACAATCGTTTTTGACAACACTTTTCTGATTGCGTAAGATGTAAGATATAGTTTTCATTTCAGGATTAGTCGTTTCGATAAAAATATTTATACCTTTAAAAGTCCGTTATTGGGTTTTAAGTCTCATTGCTACTTATACAGATAACAAATGTTGACTCTTACATGAACTTTTGTTGCAAATGGACAGGTGAAAATTGATACTTCATTAAAATAATAATAGAGAAGTTGTATTTTCAAAAATGTTTGTTCAATTAACAAACATGGTTTCTGTCATGGTTTATCCTAGCATACAAATGTAGAGAAAGTCAAATAGGTTGTATTCAAGTCATGTAAACGAAGCGGTATAGTTTGAAAAGTACGTTGTCTATCTGACAAGAGGAATGCTGCTTTAAAAGACACATTCTCTGATATCTTTAAAAGAATTTCAAGATAAACTTTATTATCGTTTTTTTATTGACTTCGACAAGCGTTTATTTGATCAAAACAAGAGCTGTTCACCTATGTCGTTTCAGTCTTCTATACTTCTTATTCGTTTTGCTGGTTAGTATTCTTCATAGATTTGCAACTACTGAATTTGAAAAAAAGAGCATTTTGCATCTTCAGTTTATATAAGTTATGGAATTATTACGATTAAAACAATAGGGATTACTGATTAAGGTGCATATAACGTGTAAATATGATCGCAACAAAAACATTATTATTATTATAATTATTATTATTATAATTATTATTGTTGTTATAATTATTATTATTATTATTATTGTTGTTGTTGTTGTTGTTGTTGTTATAAAAGCAAATTAAGTAAAGACAGCTGGCAGCATTATGTGATTTATTTATGGATAAGGATATACATTTTTTGGTGTATCATACATTTGTATGTTTACACTTTTGTACAAACATACAACTATATATAGCAAGAATTGCCCTGGACACAATTATAACTGTAAAACTCTCATTCATCAATTTACATCAGCAGAAATTAACTGCATTTGGCACCATTCTGTAATTGCATATTGCTGCCTTAATTCAACCTTACAAATTATAGTTTATTATAATTGTTGAAATGCACATTTAAATTGGCGTTTTGCCAACATCTAAATTATCGAAATACAATAATAGAACCAATTACATAAATGCATATTATTTGTTTGATTGATTTTGATTGCATTAAGCTCATGTATTTGACGATGTTAAAGCGACTTGGTCATTTATATATATATATATATATATATATATATATATATATATATATATATATATATATATATATATATATTAAAGTTAACGTGGTTATTAATGATTAATGTTGTTTTAGAGCTGATATGCAGTTATCGGCATATCACGACTAAATATGAAGTCAAAACAATATCTTTTTAAATACGTTTCCGCAGATCAAATAATTTCTCCAAAGACCAACGAAAAATTCAATGATCGGATTCTCAAAACATATTAACGGTATGCGTTTAAACGTTTTTATCATTGTAGCATGTGAGAAAATTTGTAAAATCATGTTTAGAACTCTGCTAAGTTTGTCCATACATTCCCGGAACGGTGAAAGGAGTAAGTGTTGTTACATGTCGCGTTATTCGTTCCGTTAGGTGTTGCAAATGTTACATCAGCATTTATTTTGTTTTTCTATTTCAACGCAAAATATGAACAAATGTTCTGTGATACAATTCGTTGTTAAATGCCTGTTATCCGTCACTAGAAGCGGATTTTGCGCGTATAATCCATGTCATTGACAGAACAACTATCCCGGGATTGTGGCAGTATTTGTGAATAGATTTGGTAGCATATAGGTAGTAAAACGTTGCGACGGTATGTTGTGCAGTATTGCACATGTACACTGAAGTCTGCGCCGCATTGTTGTTTAATGACAGTATATTGTCACTGTTATATTTGACTTACAAATACGTGTTTGTGCTTTTGTTTTATGCTGTGTTGTAGTTTTTTTTCAAATTCAGATATAGCAAGTAACGCGTATACTAACTTTCTAGACCTCAAGCCTACTGGAAATTGTCATCTCTAGCAACATGATTATACATTAGACATATATCACTATTTTCCATTAATCAACAAAATACAATTGTCACCAGCGTTCTTCTGCAGATTAAATATTCCCATCACAGGAACTGTGGTCTTAGGCACGATGTATCCTGACATAAAACAGGCAGCATTTCACTATCTTGAAATCATCAGATCGGGTCAGGGTGGGTACAGATGAATATCAATGTCGAAAGCACCGGAATTGGTGAACGATAAATAGTGAATGCATAATTTTGATTGAAAATAATATTTTCGCTGTACCTCCACTAGACAATGTCCTCATTATATAAATCAAAAAGATACACGGAGTCTGGCTCTACATTTACACTACAGCTATTTTCTATTGGTGCATCTACTGAAAGAAGGATGGAAATTAGTTAAAATGAAAGTTAAAATTTCACAGCAAAAATCAAAAAAGATTTATGTCTCAATAACGACTCTCATTTTCATGTTGTTTCCACATTCGTCGAAATATTGTTGAAGATGTTTGTGTTTTATAAGACGAGATATTTTTTGCTTTCCTTTTTTACATCAAATGGACAATATTTTCACAGCTTACATCGAATAGAACAGAAGATGTCAATAATTGCACTAAGATGCTGTTATTAATAATTAAAGACCCATCCCGTCGTTTTTAAGAAACTAGATGGGCTGCAAATTTAATTTTTGTAACTTAGTCACTTAATTATTCTAGATATAGAAAAAGTGACTTATTTTCATAAACAGCAAGCCAAGACTTAACTTGACTTGACATAAACAGCATTTTAAAAGGTTGACAAAACTTCACAGCTTTCATTTTTAACGAGTACAGAATTCGTCACATAACAATCAATCCCAAGGGTGTGGGCAGAATGTGAGTCATATCATTTTGAAAATATGTAAATTGTCAAGCTGGTTGAATATAAATTAAGCGAACATCGCAATAATACATGAAGGAGACACTTTGAAAAATTACAACCATTATAAAAAATAAATGAAAGAAAATGTAAAAACATTGTGAGTACTACATGTATATTGTAATTGTTTGCAGATAAAGGCAATCGACGATAAATAATTATATTAATATTACGTTATGTAAGAATCAGAAAATGTATCATAATCACTTTATTGTGATTGTAAACTATTTAAATGAATAAGTACAATTTATTACTCTCTTACTTAATGTGTATAAAAGAATAATTAACAGTCATGTGAAATGTCTTGTCACCATAAAATAACTTTAATTTAATTTAAATATTTTTATAAATTATAATAAACAAATTATTATTTTCGAAAATGTAAAATGCAGACCAGAGTACAAAAGCAATTATAATGCAATAATACAAACGAAGTTAAATAAACGTTGATAGCAGTGGTAACATACATGTTTGCGTGCACATAAATTATTCAAATGCTGCTAACCTTTTTTATCATGTGTCTGTAGAGTCCTTATAAAATTACTATATTTATGTTAGGCACAAATACAAAACAAGTAATTCAAACTCTAAATGTTGCAGTGACGTCAAGGTATTTATTTCTCTAATAATACGAAATCACTGTCCCTGTCAGCCACTTTTACAAGAAGATTGGTCGTTATCAACATTCAAATTAAGTACTGTACAAATGTTAATTTTACGGCAATACTGTTTGCATACAAAACGTATTCCAGTAATAAGTTATAGGTTTGTATAAAACAGATCAATATAGGTTTGCTTACCGCCAGAAAAAGGATTTCGAAATGTGAAAGATACAATTCTTTAGGCAAAAGAATTTCTCCTTACCTATTAAATATTCATTAAAAATAACAAGTAGGACGTTTATGTCCATAGCCGCCAGATGATTTATATCAATCTTGGAAGAAAACTGAATAGTGTGTATTCTACATCCAACCGTCTCAAATAACTGAAAGCCAGAGGGTTTTTAAAGTGTGTTAACAAATGTATTTTCTATTGCTATTGTCACATAAATTATTCATTCAGATAAGTCTTATTTTACCGTTTGCGCAGTGATTGTCAGGTCATTTATGAATTTACTTACCAATACCTGTGATGAAATATATGTATATCCATTTGATACAAGTATGTGAAAAGCAATGTGACTATATTTACAATATGGCAATACAGTATAAAACAGTGAATTCACCATTAAATTCTCATGTTTCGTAAACTTGAATTTGAACTTTCATCTAAGGATAACTTGAAGCAAAACGATGACCATGAGTAGTTCTGGCCTGCTCTCGGTTTTACAGTGGTATTTAATCACAAATATACGAACCGTGACCAAATATAACTTAAGTTTAATTCGACAATTTAAAAACATTTTTTCTGTCCGAATCCAAATAAATCCTTAATAGAAAATGAGGCTCTAAGTGTTTTTAGAACTAATATTTCATGTTTGTTTGTTATTCGGTCACAACCGCCTTATATAAATTTTAATCAAGTTAAATGGTTTGTATTTGCAGTGTCAGCGATGACAATTAATTGAGAAACCGTACCCTGGAGGTATAGAAAAAGAGCAATCTTCATTAGTCTCAGGTACAGCATGTATCACGGAGTGGTTCTGATTGAAAAAACTGACGATGTGGTCAGACATTCCTCTTATAATGAGAGATATGTTCCGTGCCATATGTTGTATGGTTTGTGCCCGGATTTGTCGTTTTGTGTCTTATAACAATCTCTGTCCTCTACGAGTGAATAAATCATTCGACGTACAATGTATATTTTAGTTGACCGGCAGTCCAAGACGGCGAAGGAATCTTGCAGAATGGTAAGTAAATGAATTGATAGTGCTGTTGCAGAGTCACATATTGCAATACCGACTTCAGTGAATGCCACTGTAGGTCATACTCGCGACACCTTTCCGAGTAACCGATTTTGGAAGATATTGGCATAATGCATAACGCATTATAAGTAAGAAAAAATCTTTATTAAATAGCCAATTGCTAATAGCATGTTAATCCCTAGTGTTGATGTTACTCAACTAATATATTCACAACAGACAAGATGGCGACAAACGGTAACACGTTGACTGTTTACTATTCAAAGGTACACTCTACACATACATACATAGCAGATTATTCCCTACGTGTAAGGAAATGTTTCAACTTGGTTTCAAATAAGAGCACCACAAATTTGTCACATTACGTCATTTCTTTAGTCTTAATTTAACGCGTTCGTTTTAAGTAAATACCTTGCACGTTTAATACATGAGATAATTATCATGGGACCTCAAAAATTGTCTTAATATATTGAAGATTACTTTTACCACTGATAAATCGTTACGTAAATGCAAGACAACGGCGACTGTAAATCCACAAAAACTGAAACAAAATGTATTCTGTATGTTCGTATTTATATGACTGACGCCGATTTATTAGTCTGCGAGTTCGTTAGACACTATGTCATTATTTCGTGGCTTGTATTTTAAGTACAAGAATGACATGTTTTATGTCTTTGAAGCATATATTAACAATGCGTACTTTACAACATTGCATGCTGTATATTTTCTTCGTGTTAGTCATAAACAAAGGATGCCACTAACAGAAATATGATTCATAAAGAATTTACACTACCTTTTTGCATAAGGAATATTATTTTTTGTGCAGAAGCGATATTATAGAATATATGATAACTTATCCCGCGATCGCTTACTTGTTACAATATTCATTAACTAAAAACATGTGTCAAATAAATAAATAATTAAACGATTTTGTCACATAATGCTCAGCTGTGATGTTGTTAATTTATAACATAAATATTATCAACTGATAACAGTTATAAACATAATTAGATGAAACAGTTTAAAACAACTTTTCTGAATATTTATTCTCTTGAAACAAATACAACTTTACAGACCAATCTGTTTATCCTGGAAAGACATCAACGTCTTCTTTACTCAAAACTGAGACATCATATTTATTAGCCTGACATGTGTATGCTGCTAGAATTCTGTAGTATGCATATGTGTTGCCTCCATGAAAGCTAATGATTTAAATTTAAGTAATACAATGGTTATTTAAGAATAAGACAATGTGTGTGTTTAACAAAATTACAATAACTATCTGCCAAGATAGAACCACTGAGTAAATATGACAAAAAAGCACTGGCACGAGACATATAAAAGTCACATAAAGCGACATGGACACGATTCAAAACTGTTGGGAGTAAAGCTCGATGTCTCTTTATGGCAGGGTTTTGACGTTATTTCCGACCAGGTTCAACATATCACTAGAAGAAAACGACATGGTGACGGTGAATTAGTCATTTTGTATGTTTTACATTTTTGCCCGAAAATAATTATTAAATAAGTATAACAGATATTGTGAAATACACATTCTTAATATATATATATATATATATTTTTCACAAAATACTTTTTTGAGAGAGGAGAATAAGTCAACGCCTTAAGTCATAAAACGTTCAGCTTGTCTTTTTGACATTGTCCTTTCATCCAAGCCGATTCAAGAATAAATACATTCTCAAAGATAAAATTATTCCTTCCACTTTTACTGCTAAATGTGATGATCCAGTTTTTAAAACTCAGGCTTAATTGTAACCAGGCTAGTAAAATTTGGCTTTAAACGTTTCTGGCAACGCCTCAGTTGCGCACTGTGTTCTTGTTGTCTGATAATATTTTTATGTTTTTCAAGAAAAGCTCGGCCATATGCTTAATTCAATCTCCTTGGAGCTAAGCCATGTGTTTTAAGCATTACATCAAGATATCTTACCGTTAGATAATTTTGAAAATGTGTCTATCTTCAAGAGAGGTTTTAATGTTTCTATAAACGCTCAACAAGAAGAAAGTTTTCGTTAGTTAAAGTGATGTTTTCTTCAATAAGGGGACATTGTTGCTTGACATTTCGGGAAGGTGGTGTGATTGTTTGAATAACAACGTATTCCACGTTTTAAAAACGGTTGCGTAAGTATAACACATACAAAAACAACCAAATCTTGAAGTCTACCAATGCAGTAAATAATGCCAAGTGCACGTTTACCATATTTTGATATGTCATTAGTTTAGATTTTCTACATTCTGTAAAAGAACACCATGAGCAGTTTTCTGAATCATAATTATGCCTATACAGGACAGAGGGTGGGCTCTGTAACAGAAACGACCGTTATTGGCACAATGCATGACAGATGACAGTTGCTTCCAATCAAGAGGTCTAATTGTTTATACTTTCCCCTCTACCACCTGGATATATTAAATTTATCTGTGTGTGGAGGGGAGGCGCCCGTGGCCGAGCGGTTAGAGTCGTTGACTTGAAACTCCTCAGCCCCTCACCGCATCGAGTCCCGGTCAGGGACGAGAACTATGTTGTGGGGAGGTTTTCCAGCTAACCTGCGGTGCGCCGGTGGTTCTATCCAGACATAAGTCTGGGGTCTTCCTCGTCAAATTATTAGCTGGACCTCGCCAATATGACTATAAGTGTGTTGGTGCGATATAAAAAAAACAACATTTATCAGTGGGTTAATGTAAATCGTTCTACGTATATACATATAGCAAAGTGGCAGACTATGTACCGTTGTATAATTGTATATTTTGAGCTAATGACTTTTATATGTATACAGGTCATTTCATTTTTCAATTGTTATAGAAAATAAACCGGTTTTTATGTGGAAACAAATAAACAAAGACAGTTTGGGTGCTTAAAATAATATAGTTTTCTATTATTTTTTTTTCTTGTGAATATTACTTTCAATAAACGATGTGTCATTGCCAGTGCCTGTGAAATTTAAATTCCTTATTAATCAGTAATGTCTTTAACTAAATCTCATCGTGTTTTGCTTTAGAAACAGAAAAGATGTTTGTTTAGCAACATACACTGATTTGACATCGGACAACTTTGAACCTGCATTATCCGATTTTCAAACTTGTTTAGTATAATTCCCCTGCGGTCAGTGTTTATGAGGCTCGTGGGATATAAATGAGCGCCATTAAAATCACTGTGTAACGGACTGGAGTAATTGTTAGGGGTCAGTTATATCGAAAGTGGAAACAAGGAATTTATACAAAACAGCTTGCAATAGTTAATACTCTGAGTAAGGTTTGTCTTCGATGTTGACAAATCAGCAATGACTCAGTCTGTATGCAGCTACATAAAAGCATTATTTTCCTTGCGGGACATTCTATTTTACAGTGTTGAAAATATAAGTAAAATGGAAAGTTTCATACTGATTGACGACAGTCTAACAATTCAGTATAATTGTTCCATTGGTTTGTAGTAATTTATATTTGTCATTTTGTTCTTTTATAAAATATTATTATGGCAATCGACATAGCTTTAACAATAGTGCAGCGTTTAGACTGTGAGCTTTAAATTATTCCATTTTCTTAAATCCCTAGAGACATTTGCTTTGTAAAGCGTGCATACAAATGAACGTTTTTCCGTTATTGTTATATCAAGCAATCATACAAATAGATTTGTGGCTTAGGATTATCGGATGAAACCTAACCTTAGAATTGTAATGTCCAAAAATAAATAGGCAAAGCAAACTTCTATCCATTAAATTTGCTGAAGCTAGAAGTTTACTTTTCGCAATCATAAGCTATAAAGCAGTACCTTGAAATTAAACTCATGTGATTATATGACACAAACGTGTCATCTGGATACATTTGATAACAAATTGTGATGAAACTGTTGGGAATAATACACTTCTTTCTTTTCCTTATTTATCTTGTCAAAATAGAAATTCTAACACCGATCAATGAGTCCCAGTAAAGTAAATAAGAAACAACAAAATTGTAAGTTTCATACTACATATTTTATACTAAAATGTAAACCTGCTGTTAGAAATTTAATTTCTTTCCAACAAATAACATATTTTAGCAAGTAATGAAATCCAGAGAATCACTGTTGACAATTTGCTTTGTACATGGACTGAAATTTTATTGGCACTTCAATGAAACAAATATGTAGTAATTGATGACAGGTTAACTGTTAACTTTATTGTTTACTTAAAATATACGACACAGTTTTAAGTGGACATTTTAAAGGCTGTATAAATAATTTAACAACTAAGTATTATCCGATTTTCCTTATTTAAGTTCGAGGTGGAATTTGATCATTTTCGAAGTCATAACAGATCGATTTAATGAGCTGAATTCTCAAAATTTTAAAGCTGTATAAATCTGAAAGCAGATGCTGCAGTAAATCGTTTATGATGCAACGTGGAGCAATTATTAAGATCATGTTCCAGATTAAATTATTTAAATGTTTTATTAAAATTTGTTTAGGGGCTTTTCAAAGGTCGGAAATAACAAAAGTGGAAGGAGGTAATTTGTCAATAGGTTAAACATGATTGTATGAGTAGTTACGGGTTTATTCTCTTTGATGCCAAAGCGGGTTTTATCATAACAATCTTGTTAGGTGATTCATTTACAAAAAAAAAGGAGAGATAAATACGGCAAATAAGAATGATTATTATGAGTAATACTTGGCGGTTCTCGGTGTTTTTGTTAGCTTGCATACAAAGTATGCAACTTAAATTAAAGCATTTGTTTCTTTTAGTTTTAAGCGAATCAAACTATGGAAATTAATTGACAAATTCAGACTAATTAAATAAGTACTTATTTATCCTGAAACCAATTTCAGTTCAAAGAAAATGTCAAATGATGTTTTACATATACTTTCTGTGAAACAGGTTCGTATTTTTGCATACATTTTGAAATGGAAAAGATTAATGTAGAACAGCAAATAAAAAACATATTATCTTAGTCACAACTAGCTTTTGTCCCTATGTAATAAGCTTCAAAAGGGTTGATACTTCGGCTCAAACAAAGTAATTGATAAATTGAATACTGTCCATAAAAGTACAATACAAACTACTAATTAATCTTGGTAGAGCATATATCACTGAATGGTTCTGATTTAGAATATACCGTCGATGTGGTAGCACTCTCATCTGAGTACGAACGATATTTGTATTTTCATTTATCATATGGTTTGTGTCAGGGTGTGTCGTTTCAGTGACATAGACCAGCCTCTCCAAGACGCCTATATTTATTACTTTATTATGATATATCGCCCGTTTGCTGGCTGTACAAGATTGGTAATAACAAAGATAGTAAGCAGTAGTAAGCAGTATAAAACAGACAATGAAAAGGGAAGTCTAACAGATAGCAAACGGACTTCATTGAAGTACCGACATATTTTGTATATTTTAAAGGTTTCTGCTATTGCTGAATTAACCAAGCAGAGTTTTGTCATACATAGATTTTTGTTTGCAAACAGATAGAGTAAACGTGATTCTTAGCAAATGTGATAACTATAGACAACAATAACTGCAGCAGCAACTTAACATTGAAAGATACGTTGCCTTTTTTATAACAACTAAAATGTTGCTTGGAAAGCTGAGTCTCCGATGTCCTTTACAACCAACTTCCAAACTTTCCATCAAGGGTTTTCCATGTTTTTATTAGTCTGTACAGCTTGTTTATTTTCCAATTATA
The DNA here is from genome assembly GCA_007844125.1 of Sinonovacula constricta. Lineage (NCBI taxonomy): Eukaryota > Metazoa > Mollusca > Bivalvia > Cardiida > Solecurtidae > Sinonovacula > Sinonovacula constricta. The sequence goes on along the minus strand of CM017558.1, from coordinate 61,911,347 downwards.
TTATTGCGCTAGTGCTGCTATCGCAAGGAATTGCAGCTATTGAATATAAAAATGTAAAGATTTCACATCGATAATGAGAATTTATATTCTAAACATTTCTGAAAACTAATATAAATATTATTTATTAATGTGAGCACAACGTCTAATGAAAGTGGAATTAGCGCAAAGTTTTCATAGTATGCATAACGATCATTATATTAATTCTAATAATAATAGGTAGTAGAAGCAAGAGTAATAGTCGTAGTAGTAGTAGTAGTAGTAATAGTAGTAGTAGTAGTAGTAGTAGTAGTAGTAGAAGTAGTAGTAGTAGTAGATGTTGTTGTTGTTGTTGCTTTGTAGTAGTAGTAGAAGTAGTAGAAGAAATAGTAGTAGTAGTAGTAGTAGTAGTAGTAGTAGTAGTAGTAGTAGTAGTAGTAGAAGTAGTAGTAGTAGTTGGTGTTGTTTTTGTAGTAGTAGTAGTAGTAGTAGTAGTAGTAGTAGTAGTAGTAGTAGTAGTATCAGTAGTAGTGGCAGTACTAGTAGTAGTATTAGTAGTAGTAGCAGCAATAGTAGTGGTAGTGGAAGTAATAGTAGTAGTACTAGTAGAAGCAGTTGTAGTAGTAATACTAGTAGTAGCAGCAGCAGTGGTACATGTATCATGTTCATATGATATAATGTTTCTAAGGCGCTTTCAAATTAATGACTATTAAACAGATAACATAAAAACAATGCATACAAGAAAATTTAAAACAGAGTAAAATAAATCTTATTACGAAAATAACACACAGTTATTTAATTATTGCAACATTCAAATTTAAAATATAATAGAGATTTCACTTAAAAATACTATTTTATTTGCTAAACACGTCAAAGTTTTAAGTCATTAAACTTTAAGAGCGAATCTGTTAACCCAATTTTAAAATTTGTTATCATATGTTTCTATAATCCACCCATAGGACACGATTCGCGCATATGTTCTCTGGCATTTAAGGTTTTTATCTGGTTAGATGATGATTGTATAGTTTATGTCGCATAAATAACTGCTATCTCCCGAGATTAAGGTATCATTATAGGAATAATTACGGTATGTCACACTGGAAGCATGAACATGAAAGGTGGGTAAAACCAAATAAAGAAATGTTGTTGCCCTAAACACAAAAACAGGCACATTTTCTATCAAATTGTCAACAAGTCTACTGGAAAAAATCATCTGGGTGTTGCAACATGATTACATGTTAGAACTGTCATTCTTTTCCTTTCAATCTGTGAAGCACAGTTATCAGCGATTTTAAACAGATACATTATTTTTATCAAAGCCAGTAGGGTTCAGGGCATAGAAACGACGGAACTTAACATAAAACAGATGACAGGTTACAGTGCATTGGTTTACGTCCATCTTCTCACAAGGATATATATTATAGAGACAATGCTAAGATACGAGATCACAATATTTCAATATTTGGAATTAGATGGATTGCTTTTAATTTGTTTGCAAAAATAATTTATTAGACAAAAATGTCAACAACCACGTACGAACCTCAATTGATGTCAGTCAGTGAAAGCTTGAAGGAAATTAAGGACATACATCGTAAATGCAGTCAGATCATTTCTGTGCGCACATATACCGGCCCGGTCTGCTTAATTGCAGTGGCAAAAGAATCAAATTGAAAGATATTTGCAGCTCATGCTCTTGAAAGCTGCAGTGAAGCTCCAGACACCTGATGTATGCGCAATATTTCAAAGACAGGTGATACATTATTCGCAAGTATATTGTCCGCATTGGTGAAACCGAATTCAACGTGTTATATCCTTCTTTTAAAAAGCATTATTTTTAAGGTTTTATGCTGAAATTTACAATATGTGCTCTATAGGGCTGGGAATTCATTAAATTCCATCAGTTAACATTGTAATATAGATGCTATTAAGCAATACTGTAATTAAACTATTAAAATACATTAACGCATTAGTATTATTATTGGGATTGGGATTAGCCGGCATTTTTGCCGATACTGCGCAGCGACATTTCTATCATTATAGCACAGGGGCACTTATGAGGTGTCCAGGTACTGAACCCGGTCGGTCCATTATACTGACACCGACTAGTCAGGCGTAATGCTGTCCCTTAGCCCCGAGCGTTAGGAGGGAAGCCACTACTACCAACTTTAAAGTCTTTGGTTTGACCCGGCCGGGGTTCGAACCACCGACCTCCTTGATCCGCAAGCCGACCCTCTACCACCTGAGCTATTGCGGCCGGTAGGTATTATTATTATTACTACTACTGTTACTACTGCTGCTAATTATTATTATTCTATACTGAACTGCTTCTACTACTACTACTACTACTACTACTACTACTACTACTACTACTACTACTACTAGACACGTGGTTGAGCTGCTAAGAGGCATTTACTTATAATTCCACAACCCCTGACCATGTGGGTTCTGGTACCAATCAATGCGAGAACTTCATTTGGAAAGGTCTTCCAGTTTACCTGCGGTGACACTTCCCATACATTGATCTGAGGTGTCTTCATCCACCACCATTATGAGCATTATTGTGTCGGTGCGATGCGTCAAAAACACATGCGATGTATAAAAAATCAAAAATATGTGACGATATGTTATTTTACAGATGAAAGACAAATGTTACTTCTGACAAAGGCGTTGCGATTATGTGAGACAATGATCATGATATGTTAACCAGAAGCCCCTTGTAACTTGTGTTCTATATCAACTGAATAATATGGTGGAATTTTTTTATATTTAAATGTATAAATATTCTGTGTATCTTGGATAATGTATTATTATACTTTTTATTGAGAAAATTCCCTATCGGAATAATATTTACTGAGTACTAATTTGTTATTTAGATGCAATGTAAAACATAGTGATTTTAATATAAAACAAGAATTAAAATGCGTAGTTAATAAATGTTATGTGGTGTTAAGGTTTGCACTTATAGAAAATAAAGGAATTTCAGTATAATTTGAGAAAATATTATTTTTCAACTTGTTGTTTTTATGGTGCATTAAAGATATGCTCATAACTACTTCAAACCTCATATTTGCAATTATATGTCAATAAAAAGATATTTTTATTTTTTATTTTATTTTTTTTATTTTTAAATTGTTAAATATATAAAAATAGAAGATGATATGAAAAATGATCTTATTTAATTAGAAAACTACACAGATGTAACCCTATAATTGATGGTAAAATCTCTAAAAGTTCTACCACTAAATACGCTGATGTTGTTGGCAAAGCACCTCTAAGTCCGAAGTCATATAAGTTTCAGCATGTGCTTAGGCCGATTGCCACTGATAGATTGAATCTCTTCTCCCCAATTTAAATAGTCTTCCCACATTAAATTCAATATTATGAGCAAACTCTCGGGTTTTCGCTTCTATGATAAATGATATTGGCATTCTAACGTTTTAATTAGATTAAGTGATTTTCTCTTTGTTAATGGTACATTTACTGCTATTTCGGGTCTGTGGAAGGATTGCATCAATAAACTTGAGACTATGCCACGTTGCACCAAACGATAAATTGTCACATTAAATGCAACAATGCACATTTTCCTTGAAAGTCATCTGTTGTATGTATTAAAAATGATATGTTGACGTTAGACCTAACAAAAGTACGTTATATATTTGCAAATGATTTAGGCTATCAACGTACTTGAAATCTCACGTTAATTACACATAAGACCCGTCATTCTCTTTTGCTATAACAGTAAAATAACAATGTAATTGCCATTGTTTTCACTTCATCCTAAATATCTTATCTCAGTCAACCTAATAATGGCCAACTATATATTGCTGTACTATTATCGATTAGTTATTTAATCAGTGGGTTCTATATTTACCTTAACAAGATTCTGTCTATTGCGTTAAATATTTATGTAACCGATGACTTGTATAAACATAAAAACCATATAAATACTTCTTGCTAATATAAAAAGTGAATGTTAAATTAATATTTTTACTTAGGAAATATATTTTCAATTTTTGTTCTTATGGTCGACTCCACAAACCAGGTTTAAGCACCTCAGTGGGTCCTTTTGCCGACTGACCGTTCCAAGGCGGTAACTGATGGTTTTTCTTTTTGTGTGTTATGTCTCGTCTCTGTGTTTTTGTAACATTTACATTTATCCTGTTTGCCTTGTCTAGTGGTAGATTATATTTATATATTTTTTAAAAATTTGATAAGACCGTTTTTTTATTTACCTATTCTTTGGTATCCTGGTGACTTTGCCTTTACTGTACAAACTGTCGGTTTTGGATTTATTAGTCAAAATTTGAAATAACCTATTTGTACCCTGCATCACAAAAAATGGCTTTCTTAAGCCGGGTAATTGACGTCAAAAATGAGGATTTCTACAACTGTTTGGTGCATTTTTTTTTAATTTTAACATATGATTCAACTACAAAACATTCCTGTTTGATTGTAAAACGTTAAAAACCATAACATTTAAACACATAATTAAAAAGGTAACAAAGTAATGACAGTAACCAAGAGGTGTCTTTAAAATACTGCTCTTACGTGAATGTTGTATTTCTTTTACTTTTTGTAAGAGACAAATTAGCAATATAAAGGGCACATTGTTTTAATTTTTGACATATTTTTCTCGTTTTATGTTTTAATGTTTAGAATATCACAAAGAATGGTGCATACGTGTGTGGTGGATTTCGAAAAACAATTATGTAAAACGTGAATGGTATTGGTCATTTTGAAAAAGTTTAATTTTTTTTAAATTCGTTATGGATTTTAAGTCAATTTTGCAATTAGCTACTTTTAAACCACGTAAACAAGTAAACGGTGGACGTAGTACAATAATCTTTAAACAAGGATTCACAGCTCTCGTGGAAATCTATAACTATTTACAACAATTAGATTAAATTAATGTTTATTTTTTGTAATTTAAAAATTATCAACGGCAAGATGATATTTTATTAACGCATTAATTATGCTTACTTGTATAAACGGTGTAAACTGCTAGGAATTAATGTCCCACCGCCTTTTTAATAGCATAATATTGCCTCAATGAAAACTAACTAGTACCAATTTAGAATAAATTGATTTGGATGACACTTTGATTTCTACATGCAGTAAACAGCTATTTATGTCCGTAAAGGTGTAAAAGAGTGATGTTCAACTTGTTATGTCTTTCTTGAATAAAGCATAATTTTTAAGGTTTATGTTTTATGCTGACTTTTACAATGTGTGATCTATATGGGACTGGAAAATCATTAAATTCCATCCGTTAACAGTGTAATGTAGGCGATTATGCAATATTATAATAAAACAATTAAATGCATAACTACTTCAACAACAACAACAACAACTACTACTACTACTACTACTACTACTACTACTACTACTACTACTACTACTACTACTGCTACTACTACTTCTACTACCACTACTACCACTTCTACTACTACTACTACTCTACATATATTACTACTACTGCTACTACAACTGCTACTATTACTTTTACTACTACTACTACAACTGCTACTACAACTACTACTACCCCCAATACTACTACTATTACTACTGCTACTAATAATAATAATAATAATATTTATAATTATAATAATTGTAAAAAATAATTTCGATTTTGCCCAAATGTTACCTTAATAGGTCAATTCATTGAGAAAACTCCGGGTTTTTTATTCGATTTGCGCCGAATCATTCTAAATACATTTATTCTAAAGTTTCTCACAGCAGAATAATTCAAATCTGCATTTGGTAGGAATGTCGTGGAATGTTTATAAGACTATAAATATCATTGCCAGGCATTTTAAATGGAAGTTTATCGAAAATACAATTCTGACTGCATCGTGCTTTGCAGTGATCTATTGCCATTAACACAAATGGTTTGTATCATTATAATTTTATCTTATGTTCATGAAAACAATTAATATTTTTAAGCGATAAAAATGTTCAGGCCAAAACATCTTCCCAACTCTAATAAGGTTTTTGTTGATAAAGAATCTCAAGTTCTTAAATACTTCCAAGTTAGCTGACATAAGAAAACATTGTTGCGATATAGAGAACAAAACAACGCATATATTTTGTAACCATTTGACACGATTTGTTGAAATTATGTTTCACTTCATACTCGGACATTATAAAGAGATCACAACTTATCTTGTGTATTTACAATAATACATATATAACATATACTAAGGATAACTGGAAACATAATGATAACCATGTGCTATACTGGTTTGTCTTAGAGTTACATGAGAATAATATTATAAATGATGTAAACTCGATTATTGTCATTGTCTGTGCGATTGGGACGTACACAGATTAATTTATTTTTTGAAATAAATATAATTTTAAAGCCATAAGTCATTTCTTTCCGTGGACAATTCAAGATAATTGAAAAAAGCCCTGCATGTGTTCGCTTGTATAACGAAAAGTGTCATATATACATTTTGAAAATTGGGACAGAATATTTGAAATATCTTGTATTTGGAAAAAAATAATTAAAGATGATAAAAAGTTTTGATTCCTTCACAACACCCTTTACTCTTTTCACCCATAAAAGCATATGATATCCCGTGTCATGGAGGTACATTAAACAGCAAACTTTTGTTAGTCTTTATACGTCCTTATACAGGCAGGTCCTAATTGAGATGTACGTATACTGTTGATGTGGTAACAATCGCATCTAATAACGGAGGGGTATGCTCACTATGATCTGTCATGTATTTTTGTGATATATAGCAAAACAAGCATATTTGTTATCGGAAGATCCATCGTATATTTTCAGCTGATTGAGTAAACAACGTTGCGGATAACATTGGTATCTTGCAGAGTGTAGATATGAAATTGAATAGAGAAAGGATAATGTGTCTTAAAAAATCTTGCTGCAAACTGGTATGTGAAAGTTTGACCGGAGGCCGTCCTCATAACATTGATATAAACCGATTAAAGAAGCTAAACACACTATGAATAATACATTATTAGATATAAAATTACTTAACAGAAAGTTTCAAATATCACAATCAAATTAATATGAAAATAGAACATGCTCTGAGAAATGATCTTTTTTGAGAAGAAAACTAAGCAGATATAACTTCGTATTTATGGCAAAAATTCTATCACGAAATACGCTGCTGTTGACAGCAAAATATCTAAATAAAAATATATGAACTAAACTTTGAATAGGCACAGGACAAAGGTATTCACATGGAAGCCAAATATAAAAGTAAGAACAAATCTGCGATGAGTCATTTAACAAAATGAGAAAAGGTCCGAAGTCATAAAATTTAAGCTTGCGTTTAGGCCGATTGCCATTTATAAGAAACAGATAGAATCTCTTTTCCCATATTAAATTAGTCCTCCCACATTGAACGACTAAATGTAATGATGTAATTATCAAAACCCGTTCTAAACTTATATAAACTGTGTTTATTTGCTTTTGAACTGTCTGGCAACGTCGGCTGTGGTGTATGTAATGCGTTGATGTGTATTTTAGTGCCTGGTAACAATATCTGAGATTTTTTATGCATTTCCTGGAAAGATAAATGCAGGACTTGTCATAAATCGCTCTATCCATTACGATGGCAGATGCATCACAGGCTTTGCATCATAGGATGACATGGTAAGATAATTATGAAGACATGTTCTCTCTGCAAATGCGAACAACAGTGTTTCTTTAATCACTCCATATTACCGGGTTTTCGCCTGTATGATCAATGGCATTGGCATCCTTACGTTTTAATTAGATTAAGTGGTTTTCTCTTTGTTATTGGTACATTTACTGCTATTTCGGGACTGTGGAAGGCTTGCGTCAATAAATGTTTGTACCATGCCACGTTGTACAGAGCGACAAATTTTCACATAAATGCAACAATGCTTAGTTTCCTTGAAAGATGGTTTATTTTATGTAATAATTTTTCCTCATCCAAAATATTTTATTTCAGTCAACCTAATAATGCAACTATATATTGTTGCATTATATTATATTATCTATTTGGGCAAAGGTTACGTTATCAGGATTCTCTCTATTGCGTTAAATATATATATAGCCGCTGACTTGTATAAATAAAGAAACCATATGAATAAAGGCAATATTGTTTAAAAAAAACTACATTTTAAATAGAACGAATACTTCTTACTAATATTAAAACTGAATTTTAAATGAATCCCGTTTTACACAGGAAATATACTTTGAATTTTGTTCTTATGGAAAGAACGAAAATCTGTTTCTGCATGTATAATTCGGATGTCTCTATAATGACTGGTTCAAATAATCATGATTTTATTTTGAAAAACAAAATGCAGCGATATCTTGACAATGACTGTGGCATTGTTTCGATCTACTGTACATACTGTACATATGTTGATAGTTTATTTTATTGCTGGATATTATGTATGTATATAAGTTCATTGTATCTGTTTTAACTCCCGATGTAGGTGCTTACTGTTATTTGTTCACTTTGACGGGATATTTATATTTACACTGTTTGTTTGAGAGAAAAACGTTCAGGAAGTGCGAGGTTGAAGCGTACCACAAGCCAGGTTTAAGCACCCCAGTCGGTCCTTTTGCCGACTGACCGTTCCAAGGTGGTAACTGATGGTTTTTCTTTTTGTATGTTATGTCTCGTCTCTGTGTTTTTGTCATATTAATATTTACCATGTTTGCCTTTGTCTAGAGGAAGATTAAATTTAAATATCTGTGGAAATTTTGATAGGACCTTTTCTTATATACCTATTCATAATCACAACAGTGTTGCTTGTGCAGTGTGGCGGTCGTAAAAAATCTCCCCGTGCATGTGATCTATGTTGTCTTCTAATTCATCTTATCAGGATTGTTACGTATATTTTCTTTTGATTTTCCTTGGACTTAGGTTTATTTTACTTAAAATAAAACAACCATGAACAGACTACAACAACCAAACATCAATATTTCACCTTTAAAATTGCCAAATGTGTCCACTGTGCATTTGTCAAATGGTGTTGATGATATATTTTCTAACAGAATTGATGTCAATATTTCACCAATAAAATTACACCGTCTTCCGGGGTTTATATTTCTAATTCGAGTAATTCATTTCTTCGGCAGTCATGTATTTTACGTTACGTTTCTAGTAATAATGAAAAGAATTCCCCCGCACATATGCAAAGTGGACATAATGTGTACTTTAATATCGACAAGCGTAATTATTAAAGATGTAGTACATGTAGATTCCTTAACGGTAACTCAACTGTCAAGTCTATTGTAAATGGCCGTACGTTTAACATTTCCTTACCTTGTGATGTTAATTGACAATGTAACAACATAATTTATGTAATAACATGAAACTATCCTAACTGCAAACTGCAGTACGTTGGACTAACGGGACGGGCGCTTAAAATTAGATCTTTTCGAGAACATTCATATAAAATCCGTAACGCTCGCCGTTTTAAGAACTACCTTTATAATCACTTTCTTACTACTGGACATTCTTTAAAGTATATGAAAATATAACCTTAGCAAAATATTTTTTTCGATGGTGATGTTTCTAAAAGATTTAAATTACAGGCCATATACTTGAACTCCAATGCCGAACTTGATTGGATTAATTAACTCCAGACTCCATTTCCACTCGGTCTTAATGACAATTTTCATCAGGCGAGCAATATTTCTAAAAGTCCGAAGATTGACATCTTTAGTATTCTATCTTTACGCAGACGCAAACGAAGATCTAATGGAATTAGATAAATTCATAATCTTAAACGCAGATATAGGAAAACAGTTTCTATTCAAGATCTGAACACACTTTATATTCGATCTGGTATTCACGCCTTACTTTGTGCAGTTACATTTCTACTTTTGAAATCACTAGTTATGTTGGACAATGAGGCAGAAAAAATATATTTACGTACTCATCCTTTATAGGAGGTGGCTTCCATCATTCAAAAGTATACTACCCATGCTTAAAGACCTCATATTGATTAACAGTCCCAACACAAACGACATTTCATGAAAATCAAATACATTAATAAAGGGATTGATTTATCGACTTATTAAGTATCTTCGGGACGAAAATATCATCAATAATATCCCCAGTTACTTCGAAAACAAAGAAAACCCAATGATTTGTTATAAGTACAAAAAAACCATTAGAGGTCTTTTTTTAATTACAACCAAACTGTAGCAGACCTTAACCTGAATGATCCTTCTCAAGATTCTTGTAACTGTTCAACTTCACTTTTCTGATATTTTCCTTCTGGCCATATCATTACTGGGGATTTAAACATCATCGATGACTATAAATTTAGATAATTACTCTTTAAGGTCCGTAATATCGCCTGCCAGATGAAATAGATATTGACCTTTGATGCAAAGAAATAGCTGATGCAATTAATCTGTTTGCCGAATCGCTGGTGTAAGAGAGAAAACACGGCTACAGTAGCACTCAATACTTGGAAGAAAGCCATTTTTAAGATATAATTTTAATAAAAATCGCGTTAAATTCCACCACTTTCATCCTTCTAGTTTACCTAAGAAAACTTTATATCTCTTAAAAAATCTAAAACAGTCCTTTCAGAATATTCACGATAAATTAATACTTGTACCCGCAGACAAAGATTCAAACAACATATTTTTGTCTGATGACTATATTACAAAAATGTCCTTAGTGCTGAGTTATCCACCACCAGTTCTTACACTAGCATCCAACCTTGACTTTTAGACTGTCATTGACAAACATAAACAGATATTGCATATTAAAAAAAGAATCAACACAAGCAAAACTTCACTGTGCTGGATTCCTAAGCTTCACAAATACAAGTCACGATTTATAGCTAATGCCAGCTCTAGTACCACAACTCACATATCTAAACTACTTACATCTTGCCTTACAGCCGTTCGTAATCACGTTGTTAAATATTGTTAAAAGGTGTATGAAAATACAGGAATTAACTTTTTTTGGTCCAAACAAAATTCTTCAGAAGTCTTAGACAAGTTTCGTACTTTAAACTGCTATTGGTCTGCAGTTTATACTTACGATTTCTCTACACTGTATACTTCTTTACCTACTGATTTAAGTAAAACCAAATTGATTGCTCTTATTGAGAAAACATTTGCTCGAGAGCAACTTCTATATATTGCATGTCATGAAAGGAATGCATTTTTAACCAACACTTTCTTAGAAAAGTTTACTATGTGGATTGTACGGATGTTTGTGAAGCTCTACGTTACCTATTAGACAATATTTACATAAAATGCGGTGACACTTTATTTAGACAGGTAATTGGTATTCCTATGGGAACCATAATTGAAGATTTGTTTTTATACTGCTTTGAACGTGATTTTATGTTAACTTTATCCACTTCTAACCAAAGCAACATTATTGAGGCTTTTAGATTTTGCTTTTAAATTACACGATGACCGGACAGGTCGTCGAGACTATATGAAAACAGTGACTTAAAGCCATAATTGGACAGTCACTGTTGGATTTCTTGTCTCTTCATCTCTCCAGTCGTGCCCTATATAGGTGGGACAACTTGAGCAGTCTCCATACCCTTTACGTGAGATTGCACAGTAGGTATAACATCGGGAATTTTTTATTCTTTATCATATATAATATGTCAACTGCGGATAAATCCTCGGCGTTTATAATATGTTTTTTAAACGATTAACTCTAAACAATACTACGTTTTATTTTGTTGATTTTCTAAAATTCTATTGTTTCTTCCATATTGTTTACATTTCACTTTTGACACTTTTGGCATATGACGTCATGGCATTTATGACGTAAATATAATGGTTCTTATAATATATCAGCGCTTGTACTGCTTTATTTTATTTTAAACTACTCTCTCATTTGGAATTTTTTGGTTGCCGAGGCTTTTATCTACTGTAAATACTGTACATATGTTCATTATATCTGTTTTAACTCCCGATGCAGGTGCTTACTGTTAGTTGTGTCACTTTGACGGGATACTTTTATTTACACTGTTTGTTTGATAGAAAAACCGTCAGGAAGTGCGAGGTTGGAGCGCTCTCCACAAACCAGGTTTAAGCACCCCAGTTGGCCCTTTTGCCGACTGACCGTTCCAAGGCGGTAACTGATGGTTTTTCTTTTTATGTGTTATGTCTCGTCTCTGTGTTTTTTTGTCACATTTACATTTACCTTGTCTGCCTTGGTCTGCAGGTAGATAAAATTTAAATATCTGTGAAAATTTTGATAGGACCTTTTCTTATTTACCTTTTCAATTTAACGCCACGCTATCTTGACGATATTCTAACTATAGATAAAACTTTCTTTTCTCAAATGATCCATCAGATATAACCTCCAGAACTTACCCTTAATGAAGCAAATAACTGACATTTAAATGCAGCATTTTTAGACATTGAGATCGCTATTTCCAATGACAACGTCCCTACTAAAATCTATGACAAAAGAGATGATTCCAACTTAAGTATTGTGAATTATCCATACCTTGACGGCGATTCACCTCGTGCTACCTCCTATGGTATTAACATACCACAACTGACAAGGTATGCACAAGTTTGTACTTAAGTAATATATTTCAATGCTCGAAACCGGTTTATTTCTTCGAAACTGTTACAGCAAAGCTTCCGTTTTCACAAATTTATACGGCGTTTTCATAATTCTTTCACCGCAATGATTTTTTTTCTTCTAAGTATAATAGCAGTATGAAAACACTTATGCAGAAAGGCAGAAGCTATCCTGCATTCTCTGGAAATGTTTTATACAACTTAAAGAAAATATAGGTTCTCAATAACTTTTCTGACCGCTTTACAAAACTTATCAGAAAACTTATTGCACACGGTTACAACCCGGGAAATCCTTCGGTGTACTGCACTGTTTGCAAATGACCCTTTTACGATCAAGAACTTGCATTGCTTTTAAATTACACGATGACCGGACAGGTTTTTGAGACCATATGAAAAAAGTGACTTAAAGCCATAATTGGATAGTCACGGTTGGATTTTTTGTCTCTTCATCTCTCCAGTCGTGCCCTATATAGGTGGGACAACTCAAGTAGTCTCCATAACCTTTACGTGAGATTGCACAGTAGGTATAACATCGGGATTTTTGTACCTTTATTATATAATATGCAACCTGCGGATAAATCCTCTCCTTTTTATTATATTCATTTTAAATCTTTTTACCTCTTAACAATACTACATTTTATTTTGTTGGTTTAGGTGGTTTTCTGAAATTCGATTAATTTCTGTCGTATTTTTTTCATTTCACTTTTGACACTTTTGGCATATGACGTCGTGACATTGTATGACATCATTAAATTGTTCTTATTATATATCAGCGCTTGGGCTGTTTTATTTCAAGCTACTCTCTCATTTTAATTTTTTAGGTTGTCGAGGCTTTTATCTACTGTACATATGTTGATAGTTTATTTTATTGCTGGATGTTATGTATGTATAAAAGTTCATTGTATCTGGTCCTTTTGCCGACTGACCGTTCCAGGGCGATGTCTGATGGTTTTTCTTTTGTAGTTATGTCTCGTCTCTGTGTTTTCGTCACATTTTATTCATCATGTTTGCCTTTGTCTAGAGGTAGATTAAATTTGAATATCTGTGAACATTTCTTATTTAACTATTCATAGTCAAAATACTGTGTAAACTCCGATCTTTTAATGAAGTTCAGAAGTCACAGTGTCTGTTGTATAATTCTCTGAGCAGTGCAAACTATGCTAATAGGAGGGGCGCCCATGGCGTTGTGGAGTCGCCGATTTCTATCAACATATGTATAGTATGTTAGTCAATTAAATTAAACATAAAAAGCGTGTATTCCCAAAGCGTCAAATTTATAGCAAATAAGGGTTAGGCAGAATGTTGAGTCTCAGAATTACAGCTCAAAATCGCTAAAGCTCTATGCTTATGCAACTATTACAAGTTGAAGACAGTTTCAATGTTGTTGTCCTGCATACCTCCACAGTATAAACGAACATGGTTATGAAAAGACTTAGTAAACATGCTAGTCAAATTCTGCGGGCTCTTTGCTCCCCTAGTGGAAAATAATTTAACGAACACTACATCATGGTGCCTTACACTGACTAATGTCCGTTATTAACCCAAAACAAATCTGTGCAAACACAATTTTGTCATTGATCGTCAAATTCTTTCAAAGGTACTTTTGTTGTCAGCAAAAAATATTAAATACTAACCTTTGAAGTCCTGAGAAAAACCTTTAAAGCCTGTGTTTGGAAGCATTTTCCCTTGATCCGGAACAAACAAAATCTGTTATCTCAGATCTATGATTAAGCATCTAAATTTAATGATCCGATTCTCAAAATGCAAAGTAATCATGTCGCTTAATTTGTTTGCTTTTTCTGGCAGAGTCACCTGCGGTGGAAGGCGGCGCAGTGTGACATATCTTCGCCGCGCATGGGCGCGGCGTCTATATGTTATCGTTCCTGAAAGAGTCTTATTGATGGCATCATGTTGATCTATAAACAAGTGAAATGCCATTTGACATTCACTCAAATTTGATTTTAGTGATTATCATAATTAAATTAGATTCTAGCCTAAAATATCATATATAGCTTCATAATTACAGGTCACTTGAAATTATTATTGTGTATGTTAGTTTGATTATATTAAATTGAATTTGTTACGACTATGTACTGTGTGCCAATCAAATGTAATTCTCTATTCTGTTTTATTTATTGGGACCGTTTGTCATGGATCCTAAGACAGTTCGTTACTGCAGTATAATTTAAAGACAATGAAAATCTGACGAAATTGTTAATATTTTAATAACAACAAGGTTTACTGTTTCTTGGTCGGCTTTTGTTAGGCAAGTATATTCCATAGTTAAACAGGGCCTCGAAGGCGATCTATGATGCTTTACATCAATGCTCCCGTGTTATCTGTCTGCTGAGGTTGTTCATACATCTTAAGGGAGGTGGAATGAAAGACATGCCACATATCGCACTTTTGCTTCTCCGATGGGAGCTATTTCGCATGTTTATTGGTTCATGCTATTTTAACGTAAGTTTATTATTACGATGAGTTTATCCACTGTTTCTTTCTATAATCGCTTCCAAGGCTGTGCGCAAAGGAACAATGGCTTTGATATTCAAACGACTTTATTTAATTAAAGAAAGGTTTGCCTTATTTGTTGGACATTATTAACTATTTCGGCATTGTGGTATGATTATGCGAATAACTATAAATACGATGCCACTTTCAAACGGAATGTTACGTGTAATACAGCAATTTACTTATTTGTTGTTGTTTTTTTAAATGATAAAAAATTATCGCGACGTTAAACCCAACAATAAAGCACGTTCTACATCAAGGAACTATCCAGCGTACTGGAAATTATCACCAGCACGTTTCCTCGTCATCCTTATCATGTAAACTTTAAATAACACAGATAGTGTGGCCTATATCAAATAAACGACATATCCTGATATTTTACGTGAGAGTTCTTGGCCTTTAACATTTTCGTTCTTTCCATCATTTACACCCAAGCATTATGACTTTTCTATACAAATTGTGCTACACATGATACCTTCCTAGATTACAATAGATATTCAAACACATTGTTGTTAATCAACACCAAGTATATATAGGCAAAATAAGACCCTTTAACCTATCAGGAAATAGTATGTTGTAAACACCCCACACATAATTGGTGTTACATTTGCATTTACATCAAGATAAGCATGTCTAAAAGTGCAAGTAAATTATGATAATGCTTGATCAGACTATGCCTTAACAGTATGCATTATGAAAAGACTCGATTGATGCTTACGAAGTGGTTTACTTGTTGTTTTTGCGTCATTAGCTACGTACGATATATGCAACTCACATTTTCAATTATAAGGTAATATTGTCTTAGTTACCTTCTTATAACACCCAATTTTCGAGTAAAGCTATGAATGGCATTTTTATTCTGCAAGTTATATGAATCAGTTGGGTAAAGAATGTATTGTTTAAGACACAACATTACATAGAAAATTCGAAATATTATACTGTCACTTATTTTATCCAACAACAAGACCTAACTAAATGATACATTACTTTCAAAATATAAAAACTTTTCACCCGTCTAGGTCAGTTTAAGCCAAAATGCATTTCGAATTACAGTGACAAAGGCATGTCCAAAATTAATAAACACAGTGGTATAGCTTATTTAGAAAATACTTCTTGGTTAAATCGTGCAACAAGCATAATCTGATGTTGACTTGTTGATTCACTACATTGCCTTCCCTGGGTTTTTACAATTTGTTAAGTATTTGTCTGATATCTAAAGAGAGTTGTTTTGACGAAGTATAGTTTATTTAAGTTTTGTTTTTCATATACAGTATCTGGGCGGTGACGCGTGCGACATCATCCATAGTTATGAGAACACTGAATTTCTGGAGCACGCACCTTGCATGACCTTGACTATTCGCGCTAAGTAAATGACTGGAAAAAAACATGTACAGAAAGAAATAAGTATGTCGAAGAAGACTTGATGCTCGATTGTGTCCAGGCATACTTCAAATGTTAACATGGATATTATAATCCGTTTCAACAAGACATTCCAGTTCTTATATTGTGTAATGCAAATATACATGAAAGGCAGATTTATTAATCAATATTTATTTGAAATATCCCACTTTACTGCCTTCTTCAGCTACAAGGTTTGCAATCGGGATTTAGATTCAGATCACAAGGGTATAGCATTAATTAAATAAATCAAGGCGAATGTCACGTTTACTGCATGTGGTCAGTTAGTCTACTGACCAACAAATAACAGTGGCTTCTTTGAACTCTGTGCATTTTAGTCGTGCCTGATAGTACTTGTGAGCACTTATTTGAGACCTTATTTTAATTACATTACAGTCATATGGAAAGTTGTTATGCAGCTGCAGACATGCATGCTTCCAAATGCGTTGTGCATCCACTATTTACCACGGAAAGAATTAAAATGACTATTAGTTTTATACCTTAAGTTGCTTACAAGGTAAACCTTACATCGGCCAAACAGCGTTTTACAGCGCTTTAAATAGGATCAGTATTATCGCCATTTTAAAGTTAGAAATGTTCACTCGTTTTAACTGAGATTTGGACAAAAATTAGAACTAGAATCACTGTTACATATAGTACATGAGAAGGGTAATCCTGAAGGTCACGGCGGACGAATTATTAATAACAAACAGGAAATATCTTTAACTATTAGTTACAACATTGCCGACCTTAGTAACACAACAAATATTCAAATAATTACAAACGAATTCCTTATACATTTCATATTGACCCATGTTTGGGTTTACGGGTCAACTTAAAATACAAATCTCTTATAAGCGTGCATTTAAATAATTTGGGAACATCGAATTTTTTTTCATGATAATAAATACCATAGATTCATAACTTTCAAGAGTATCGTTTACGGCCTAAAATTGTCAAAGCATTTCAAACTATTTTACACTTAGTATAACCTCGATAAACGCTTGTATGCATATGTGATATTTGCATTTGCCAATCATAAAAAGTGATTTTATTAACTGTAAAGTGTAGCAACAATTTAAATTAACTTTAAGAGGGGATTGTCTTTCTCTATGCACCATATACATACGTTAGACAATGACCAGAGCATTTCATACCATTGGTGTTTGAAACGTTAAATATACATTAAATTAAAACCTATAACATCATTGTTTAAATAACTTTATGAAATAACAAAAACGGATATTAATAGAGCATAACAACAGTTGTTTTATGATATTTATTACAATTAGAAATTTGAAATTTTGGTGCATTTACAATTTGAAAAGCACAATCATATTAAAGTTCAAGAAATAAATCTCGATATAAATTCTTTAAGTTTATTCATGAAAAACCATTCGTCGGAAAAATCCAAAGCCTAAAGTCATAAAACGTTTGGTTGGAAGTTTGGCCAATTGCCCTTGATCCAAGGAGATTTAAGATTTAATCTCTTCTCAAAGATCAAATTATTCCTCCCCCATTAAACGACTAAATATAATGATCCAATATTCGAAAGTTATGCTTAACTGTAACCAAGCTGCTTTAATTTTGCTTTAAACGTTTCTGGCAACGTCTCCGTGGTGCAATGTGTTATATTATCTGATGAAATTATTCATGCCTTTCAAGATCGGCGTGTTGGATGACTTGTAATATATCGTTTAATTCAATCCAATTGGAGCTGTGTCACATGTATTTAAGCATTACATCATGCTATTTCACCGTTAGATAATTTGGAGACATATCTATCTGCAAAAAAGATTTTCAATGTGCGCCAAGAATTAATGCCTTGATTTTCAATGTTTTTTATTAGTTATTTGATGATTATGCTCTTCGCTAACGGAACGTTGTTGATTGATATTTCGGAAATATGGTTGCACTGCCTAAATAAATATTGTACGATTCCATTCATATGATCTTGAATCTACTTATGAAGTTATGTAGTCTAAATAATCACGTGCAAGTTTGCCATATTATTAAATAGTATTGTTTTGTCTTTGCTACAATCTGTACCATCACGAGCAGCTTTCTATATTATAATTATCTCTATAGCTGGATAAGTGGAATATAAGCGACAGATAACATTTAAATCAACAGGGACTATTTAATATATTTCGCTGCTCTACCTCCAGGAAATATTGCAATTATCTAAGGGCCAATATAATTCGTTCTCTGTATTACATATATATGTATTGTATGCATGCTTTCAAATGGCAGATTATGTACCGTTGTAAAATTGTGACGTTTGGGCTATTGGCTTTTGTTTACTTATAAGTTTCTTTTAACCGTTGTTGATTGTTATAGAAAATATAACTAATTTTAATATGGAAACAAAATAAACAAAGACAGTTTTGATGTTAAAAATAATGAAGTTATTTTCTTTCAAATATAGCAATTGCTTCTTGTAAATAGTCATCCGTATCTTAAATAAACAGTGTGTCATAGCTAATGCTTTGTACAATTTTATTTCCTTTTAACTTAGCTTCTTTTTTCTTTTTTGGTGTTATGTCTCGTCTCTGTGTTGTGTCACATTTGCCCTGTTTGTCTTTATCTAGAAGTAGTTTACATTTAAATATATGTGGAAAATTTTGATAGGACATTTTTTTATTTCCTTGTCTTGAATTAAATCTCGTTTGTAAAGCAGAAATGATGTGATCTTAGCAAAACACACTGGCATGAGAGCACACAACCTTAAACTTGTGTTGATTTAATTTGGACATGATTAATCAGATTTTCAAAGTTGTTTATTTAATAAACCTTGTAAATGATGGAATTAAAAAGGTCCATAATGTATTAGGGTGAAGAGATATGTAGTATTTTATTACAAATAGACATATATTCTTGGCTGTAAAAGAAATTAAATATTTGAATGAAAGACATGTAAATAGTTGGAGTGTCTAGATAGAAATGAAATACCAAAGTCCAATGAAAGTCTTAGAAAAATTCAGGTTATAATCCTGACATGATTATTTGAATGACAACATAAATGGCAATGCAGTTTGTCTTCATGTAGTCTTTTTTGTAATTTAATTCATCCTAGAAGGGTTGTTACGTGTATATTTCTTAAATGGGCATTTCAGTTTGGTTCCTCAATTTCATCTTTACATGAACAGGATACTACAACCATTTACTCTTCTCTAAATTTCATTTACTAGCAACAATTTTTGTAGGTCTTCTGGTTGAAAAAATACCTATCCCTCTTCTAAACACTATGTGCACATTATTTTTCATTGACGTCACTACTTTCGTCATAGCCTATCAAACAAAACGTCAGCGCTTGGACATTTATTCAAATGGATCGGTTTTCTTTTCTTTGCTTGCATTTAGAAAACCTTCAGGAAGTGCAAGGTTAGAGCCGTTTTAAGCACCCCAGTCGGTCTCTATTGCCGACTAACCGTTCCAAGCCGATAACTGTCGGGTTTGCTCTTTTTGTTAAATGACTCATCACAGATTTGTTCTTACTTTTACATTTGGCTTGCATATGCTTACCTTGTTCCTGTGCCTTTCAATTTTGTGTATATGCTGCAATGCTCATAGAACTTTGTCATATATATGCTTACTCGATGTTTACAAGATATAAATGACACCATCTTAATACAGTTACATGATGGCATAAGTTTTCTTTGGAATCATTGCATATATTTTAGAGTGCTGAAAGTAAAAGTGAAATGGAAAGTTTCATATTGATAGTCGCTTCGCCTATTTATTCTTAATGTTTGTTTCATTGGTTTGAGGGATGTTGTTCTCGAAGGAAGTTTAATAATGTAACATTAATATTTTGGCAATTGACGAAATTATTAAGCTTGAAAAGTATTGCAACGTCTAAACAGTGTATAATAATTCTGCTTTCTTATATCTTTAGATGCATGCCCACGCA
Source organism: Sinonovacula constricta (assembly GCA_007844125.1). NCBI lineage: Eukaryota > Metazoa > Mollusca > Bivalvia > Cardiida > Solecurtidae > Sinonovacula > Sinonovacula constricta. The sequence goes on along the minus strand of CM017558.1, from coordinate 61,891,014 downwards.
TTTATTTAGAAAAACTAGCATCCAAATGTTTTTTGTTATTGCTACATCGAGCAATCATTTAAATAGATTAGTGAGTTAAGCTTATCAGATGATCGCTAGATTAAACTTTAACTAGAAATTGTATATCGTGAAATGATGGACAAAACAAAACATATATATTTGTATCCATTAAATTCGCTGAAGTAAATTAATGTACCTTTGCATCATAATTATTTATTTTAAAGCAATGCTCTAAATAAAAATTAAGAAAGTCTTATAAGCAGTGCAACATATACCAAGATTTGAAAAGGCACAAGACAAAGGTATTAACTTGCAAGCAAGCTGTAAAATAAAGAACAGGTATGTGATGATTCATTATAACCCCAAACAGGTACCTCTTATGAACGGTCAGTCTGGAAAGCGGACTTACTATAGTGCTTAAATTGGTTTTACAGAGCGCTAACATTCCTGGTGGGTAGGTGGGGGTGGCTCAAATGCAAGCATTTAAATGAAAACCGATCTATTTGAATAAAAAGGTTCAAGCGCTGACGTTTTCTTAGAAAAGTTATGACGTCGTTAAAATAAGGGAGTGACGTAATTGAACAATACATAATTAACACATGGTATTTAGAAGGGAGAGAAGTATTTTATTTCTATTAGATGAACAACACATCATTGTTGAGTATAAATAAAAAATATTTGAAAAAAGACATAAGAAGAAGTGTAAATGGGTGCAGCATGCTGTTCATGTATAGATGAAATTAAGGAATCCAAGCGCAATGACCATTAAAGAAATTTATAAGTAACAATCCTTATAGGATGAATTAAATGACAATATAGATTGCATGTGATGATATGACATAAACGTGTCACTCAGTAAGTCCCAGTTAAGTCAATAAACAAAAGTACAAGTGTACCTATATACCTCATAGTTCATTCTAATATGTAAACTGCTGCTAAAAACATTCACCTCGCTGTAATTGTATATTTTTGCAAGCAAAGAAATCCCAAAGAATTACTGTTTACAATTTGGTGTGTGCAAGTACAGAGATTTTGGTGGAACTTCTATACCTACTAAGTGATGACACGGTGACTGTTTACTTTGTCTCGTTTAACTCGATACGTACGATGCGGTTCTAACTAAATAATGTTTTGAACAATTACAAACTGTCTAAATAATTAAACAACTGAGTATTATCAAAATTTCCTGATCCAATTCCTAGTGGAATTTTGATCAATTTAATGAGCGAGTCTCAAAATTGAATAGCTCTACAATCCTCAGACAAGATGCTGCAGTAAATCATTAATGTGGCAATTTCGTGGAATTATTAAGATCATGTTACCTATGGAATGATTTAAATGTTCTTTGTTTAAGGGCTTTTCACAGAATAAGATATAACAAATGTGGAAAAGAATGAATTTATCACCAACATTTTATGAGAACTATAATTACTAGTTTATTCTGCATTTACCAAATGTTTTTTATCTTATAAGACGTGCAACTATTTTTTCAGAGATCAATACGGCAAAACAAATAAAGAAATATATAAGCATTTTTGGAATTACTCTCAGAGTTTTTGTTGACTTACATACAATAAATACAAATAAATTTATTTATTTACAGTTCAGCACACAATGCATGGAAATTACTAACGATTATTTGCATATACTTTCCATTTTCCCGTTCTGTTTTTACATCTTTTTTGAAAACTGGAAATGATAAATGTGAAACTGTAAATATTAAAACTATTTTTCTTGGTCACAACTAGTAAATGTCTTTTCATATTACAATAGTTATTGAGATATTTCTGTTAGTTTTCTGCCTTTGTTTATTCGCTCCCAAAGGCATATCTTTAGTTTTAGCGTTTCACTTAAAATTCTTCAATCATAAAATGTTTAGATCGAATCTGTTATCTCAGATCAAACCATTTCCCAGACCTATGATACGATTTCCGAAACGTCGTGAAAAACTAATAGTTGGTATCTTTAACTGTTTGTGGCAGGGTAGCCTGTGAAAAAGTGTGTTGTTTTTGTTTATTATTTGCTGAGGTTGTCCAGACATTTCTTGGAAAGTTTGATAGATGTCTAGGCATATTACATGTGATATTTATTTCGATAGGTCTAACAACATTTTTATAAGTGTTTTATCCATGTTTTTTAAATGTAAGTGATGAAGATATCCAATTTTGTCGATCCCTAAGAACGGACTTCGCATATATGATCTCTGACATTACCAGTTCAGCGTCATTATTTAGTTAAGTGATGTTTCTTTCGTTTCTGTGACATATATTACAGCTATCTTCCTTGATCGATGTAGTATTCTCGGAATAAATATTGTAGGATACCATGACAATATGTCATAGGTGGAAGCACTTATACACATATTCCATGAACCGGAAAGGTAGGTAGCTTCATAAAATCAAATACAGAAATGTCTCTAAATGCAAAAAAGGCATATTTTGTTTATTCAAATACTCTAGTTTGCTTAGTCAACTAAAAAAGTATTATCTGGCAGTTGGCAACATAATTACATATTAGACATGTCATTCTTTTCCTTTAAATCTGTAAAGCAGTCGTCAATATTCTACAGAATAAGTATATCACGGCAGTGGGGTTCAAGGCAAATGAAAAATAACAAAGAGAAGGTATTAACAATGGGACATTGAGACACAAATAGTAAAGTACACGAAAAGTAGATATCTATACATGTATTAAAGTTCTTTAAACCTGAGGTATGCAGTTTGTCAGTAAGTGCTGATAAATTATTCTTAGTTCATAGCCCCCGTTGATTAAATAGTTAGATGCTCAACATGTCAGAAACCTCTAGATGCTGTATTCGAGTACTTAGCTTCTCACAACACCGTACAAATAACTCTTCATAGATACTACCTCCACCACTAGCATCGCCATACTACTAGCGCATTGTCGTACTTTAAATCGCATTTTAAGTATAAGTTTTAAAGTTTCAAGCTGGCAGTGTGTGTATAAGTCATTAGGTAAGTGATTACATTCCCTTCGTAAAAAATAGTTATGTAGCTGCGATTATTTATTATAAAAATACTAAGCATTAATATAAAACAACAATAATGAAAACAATAAAAGTAATGATAATAATAATAATAATTTGTAAATACTTCCTTACCCAATTGATAGTTTGTTTCTAGTCGTACCTAGGTCAAGTGCTCACAAACAATAACACAAACAAAAGCACGAGTTCTTTGTGTGTACTGTATGTTAATTGTTTGCAATGTGGTTTATACTGTCATTGATCTGTATAATAGCTTATGTGCACAAGCTTGATTAACAATTTTGGAACCTTCCGTTAAAAAGGTTCAGAAACTGTTGATTAAGCTTGTGCACATAAACCATTATAACGATCAATGACAGTATAAACCTGCTGTGATACTTCCCAGACATTTGTCAGACGTTTACTTCATCCACCACCAATATGACCATAACTGTATCGGTGCGATTGTATTAAAAGCACATGTATTAATAATCAAATCAAAAACATGTCATAATTTGTTATTAATTATAATACAGGTAAAAGTTCAATTACTGGTGATGTCCTGTGAGCATTGCCATATACCAAAATTTGAAAAGGCACTGGACAAAGGTATTCACGTTCAAGCCAAGTATTTTAAAGAAAGGACAAATTTGTGATGAATCAATTAAAACAAGAGCAAACTTAGCAGTTACCGAAATAGAACGGTCAGTCGACAATAAGGCCAGACTGGGGGTGCTTTAACCGATTTTAAAATGCTCTAAACTCGCACTGAAAAGAAAACTGATCTATTTGAATAAAAAGTGATGACGTCATTAAAAGACAGTAGTGACATAACTGAAAGAAATAATGTCCACATGGTATTTTGCATAAAATTGTTGATTTTAAATGAAATTAAACTTTTCATTAAAGACAAAAATGACCCGAAAAGAAATGTGAATGGTGGTACATCAAGCTCAAGCGTAGATGGCATTGAGAAACCAATGTCTGACTTCCAGAGTACAGCGAAGCCACCAAACCACTGCAAATGTTAATCGACCATCATATTAATCGCGTTGTAAACTTACGGGGGGAGTGGAGATAAATTCCGCTGCTTCCGTGTGCCTACATCGATACAAGTGATTAACTAAACTATATATTTAAAGTATTCTTTATATATCTAATCTTAAAAGCATTTATTTTGAAATAAATTGTTTAACATATGGAGAGACCATACTCTGAGAAATGATCTTATTACATCAGGAAATTACGCAAAAATACCCCTGTAATTGATTGTAATCATCGTGTTCCAGAGAAGCCACTAAAGTACTGACACAGTGAAACATGACATTAGGGATCAATAGAACGTATAGATTATATCGCAACTTAAAAAGCATTGGGCATTTTGGAAAATTGTTAAACATATGATAATAAAACATGCTCTGATAAATTATCTTATTAAATCAAGAAACGACGCAATTATAACTTCGTAATTGATTCTAAAATTTATATCATGAAATACCGTTGTTTTCGGCAAACTACCACAAAGTCAGAAGTCAAAACAATTTCAGCTTGTGTCTGAGCAATTTCCATTGATGTGGAACAGGTCAAATCTTCCCTTCGCGCAAATTAAATTAGTCGTCCAACATTAAACGACTAAATAGTATCATCCTATTTTCAAACTTCATGATAAACTATTGCCAAGCTGTTTTACACTGCTTTAAAACTTTCTGGCAATGTTGGATGTGGTGCAATGCGTTGATGTGTTTTAGTAATTGACTGAGATTGTTCATGCATTTCATTGAAGGTGAGTAGGATTTGACATAAAGCGCTCTATTTATTACGATGGCAGATGTGTTACAAGGATTTTAGAATGTAGCATGCAATGACACGATAATTAGTATAATTATGAAGACATGTTCTATCTGCACATGCGCAATCGTATGTTTCTATAATCACTCGATATTAACAGGTTTTCGCCTTTATGGTCAATGACATTGGCATCCTAATGTTTAATTTAGATTAAGTGATAGTCTCTTTGTTTTATGGGACATTTAGTGCTTTTCCAGGACTGTTGAAGGACCGCGTCATTAACTTTAAGACCATGCCATGTTAAACGGAATGACAGCATTTAACAGTAAATGCAACAATGCGTTGTGTTATGTTATAAAAATCGTGTATCTCGTTACACCCTAACAAAAACACGCTCTACATTTAGAAACTTTTTAGGTTTTTTAAACTTAAATTATGATTAAAGTCCTAAAATGCATAAAAGCATGTTTGCTTTTGACTAAAAGGAAATAAAGATTTTGAAATATAAAAACTGTTTTTGTATACGCTTTGTCTGCATTTTAGTGCTTTAACCGTATGTCCAAAATGGGCTTTTAAGGGAAACACAAATGTGTGTTGTGTATGATTTATTTGCACTTTTTTAACCTTTAAAGATCTACGTTAATGTAGAATTTTTATTGAACAAATCAGTATTTGCTTCAATATTTTAATGACATTATCTCTGTATGTTACCATGAATTAAAGACAACGACCATTTTTTTTCGAAGAGTTTGGTTTTGTAAGTGTTAGAAACAATATATTTTTAAAATAAATTGAATGCTTCTTGCTAATATCAAAACTCATTTTAATATTAGCCGTGTGTTATTATCCCATCCTCTGTGAAATTATTTAGTCATTTTTGTTTAAAATATATTTCGTTGTTTTGGGGATATCTTACATAAAAAAACAGGAACTGGGATCGTACACCTCTGCATATATTCATGTTCATTTCTAAGGCAAATCTCAGCTTCCTGATTTATTTAATAAATTCAATAATTAGATTTAAATATTGAACAGCTTAATAACCCCGGGGTCAGAGGATATACTATATTTCATGCGATTCATATTTGTGCAATTATCAACTTTATGTTACTGACTGGAATGATATATTCACAAGAGAATTTTCACGGCTTTCTGTGGTCAAAAGTGAATACAAAGAAATTATTTTAAAAAAAATAACTAAAATTAATATCGTTTGTTCTCAGTGTCTTTGTTCAACATTGTATGCAGCAAACACATCAATCATTATTGGCGTAAGGCTTTTTGGCGACTCCAGATATTTTACCATTAGTAAACATACAACAGAACTGGTGTGTTCACTCATTTGCATTATCTATCCGAAACATATTTCATAGAAGCTAACAAAATATGATTTACACGTTTTGCTCGGTAAAACGAGTGTTCTTTTACATACATTTCGAAAGATAAAATAGTGTAATATATCTGCAAAGAAAACCTATATAATCATAATACAGATTTTTTATTTTACATAAAATATTGTGTACATCACAGAAATGTCAATCCTTTTTATTACTGTTTATCATCTATTATTATTTGCTTAATTTGCTTAATAATTTATTTACTTAACCATTTCTGTTGCATAACACTGGTAAGTAACTATTAAGCCTATTATGTTAATGTTTAGGGAAAATAATGTCTTGTGTAATTGAGGGTTGCTGTCCTTGGCGACTCGGGGCAGAATAACTTGTCTTTTTTATTATTAATCATATCAACTCAGAAAATATATTTTGAATTTTGCTTTTATGAAAATATGTATATGTATGTTTAATTTATTTTGATGTCTTTGCATAATAATCGGTTCAAGTTATCACACTTTTATTTTGTAAACATTGATTTCATTCTTCAAATTATTTTACTGATTATGCATTTACTACTTTTGCTGGTGTAGGTAGCTTGGCTTTTTAAACGATCTTCATATGATAGATTTGACAATTATGTCAATTATCTGTTGAAACGTAATTAAATATGATTATTATTTTAAAACTCAACATGAACACCGCGACAAGAGGGACTCAAACTGCGATCTATATAAAACCTAAGTATACTACATAAAACTGACGTTTAGAGACGTTATCCCCTATGGAAGAGTTTTGAAGAAAGTAGATTAGAATAGGTAGACAAGTACATGTCTACAATATAGGGAAATGAAGTATGCCCAAAGTAGTGACGGTTACAATTACAACAAACTATTACTTACTACTTACAAGTCAGTTTAGAGTGTACATTAAGCATAAAGTCAATAAACACTAATGCAAGGTAACGAAACGGGTCACTGAAATTGAAATTGGATAACAGCATGTCATTGAGATTGAAATGGGACGGTTTACGTTAAAATATGTTTTCTTAGCTTTAGGTCAACAGGGGAGAGTGAAAGCAAAACATATATAATCAATATCACTTCAGGTGTTATATGCAAACATTACCGATAATATAAAAATCAGGATGGTTTGTCTGTTTTCCATAACAGTACAATACTTGACTCGAAAGTGACACATTCGTGTTAATAAGTATAAAGTGCGTAGAATAGGGTGTTATACGTCATCTTTAACGGCGCCGTATGACCTGTTAAGTGTCGGTGTGCCGTAAAACCCAAATAAATAAATAAATAACTGTTGCCACGTCGCTTCAATATCATTTGTGATTGGTATTTAGATATTTGCTTTAAACAGATGGCGACAATGCTTGCATGAATAGCTTTATTAAGTTTAATGCATTAATGTAGTTTATATCAACTGACGTTACGTTAGACACAGCTTTACTCGGTCTTTGCTATGTTAAGAATAATCGCCGTTTGTAAAGTATTATCTCTTGAACACTAAAAGGGTGTAGCGTTTACACAGAAGAAGGGGCTAAGTGAGTTCAATTTGAGTTGTGCGCTACAACTCGGCGAGATAGACAAAATAACAAAGAAAGTAACAGTTAAACTAAATGTCTTAATTTGAGACGAGACGTTTATTCAATGTATTTAAAAACAAATTGGTATGTAAAATCAGTCTTATTATAATGCTGCTGAAACGTTTCAGGTAAGACTTACATTATACTCTTGTAGTTCATTTACATAAACACCTTGATAAATAATGGCATTTAAAAACGCTATTATTACGTTAATTATTATATACCTACAATAATATGTACATGAAAATGCACAAAAAATACATGATGAACATATCGATCCTCTCAAACACTTATCGTCGTTGCTGACCTCACAGTAGTTATAGCCCGTACCGAACGTCGCATCATTATATTTTCCACATAGAATCTTTTTTGTCATTTACAAACTTGATATTTGCAGCGGACAAAGAGTTATACAACAGAGATTGTGATTGTTGGCACAACATAAGAACTAGGCGTTTAGTGAAGTGATATGTTTGTAAAATATAATTATAAAGAAACATATTTTACACATTTGTCACGTAATAAATGAAGGCAATACACGTGTTAGTTGCATAAGGCAATTGCAAGTTCATGGACATTATGATTTTGTGCATTTCTGAGCATCAAATTTGGATGTATTAACGGTTGGAAGAATATTGAGCCTCAAGAATAACGGTGTTTTCCGGGCTATAAACCCCGCTTGCTCATAACCGCTAAGTCGTCCTGGATACCTTCATATTGCGTATGTTTTAAAAACACATTAAGTAAACATTGGAGACAAATTATGCAAACTTTTGGCTCCCCTTGTGGTTAAAAATGTAACGAACAATGCATGATTGGTGCATTTCATTCCATAATGGCCGATCGCAATTAATAACAAATCTGTGCAAACATACCATTGATAATTATCAAAGTTCTTAAAATATACGTTTGTTGCCAGAAAAACATATCAACATTTTAAGTCATGAAAAAACTTTAAGGCTTGTGTTTGGAACCAATTCCGCAATTGATTCGTGATTCGCAATAGAACTAAAGCTGTTCTCTCGGTTCGAAGATTAAACAACTAGTTTCAATGATCGGATTCTCAAAATGCAAGCTAAACATGCCACTGTATTTAAGTTTATTTTATCTGGCAGCGTCGCCTGTGGTGAACGGCGTCGATGTGTGATTTATTATCTCATGAGATTGTTCGTGCATCTTAAGGGAGTAGGAATGGAAGACATGTCGTATATCGCACAGTTCGCTTCTCCGATGGGAGCGCTTCGCATGTTTATTGGCATTGTATCATGCTATTTCAACGTAAGATGACTTGTTCTTTCTTGGAATGTGCTATCCATTTTGGGTTTTTTCCATAATCGCTCCCTAGAAACGGGGGTTCGCGCATATGAACAATAGCCTTAGTATTCAAACAACTTTATTATGGTAAAGTGATGTTCTCTTTCTTTGAGAGGTATTATTAATTTCAGGAGTGTCGTATGATTGTGCGAAAAAATATGATAGCATGCCTCTGTCCAAGAGAATGCCACATTTCTGCAACAATCTTTATTCCTTGTTATACCAAAAATGTTGTTGGGACGTTAACCCCAACAATAAAGCACGTTCTATATAAACATCTGGTACCATCGCACTGGAAATGATCACCTGCAACTTAAGTCATCATTATTTCATATAATGAAAACATTAAAATAACATTATAATCAGCGATATCTAAATTATATAATTTCTTACACAGCCAACGTAGTCAATGAAATTACAGATTTATTTTATTTATTTGGGTTTTATGGCACACCGATCTTGAATATTACTTTGCATTTTCGCTTCTCTAACATTTACACCCAAAGTTTACTATCTTCTATCTACACATTACGCTACACCGGATACCTTTCTAGTTTATTTACCATACATATTCCAAATAGGAGTCGCTTTTTAACACCAAGTACATTTTGACGGAACATGTAAACGTATCTTTTTTTAAGGAAATGTATTGTTTAAACACCCCAAATTCATGATGATACTTTTATCTCTGTCCAAAACATGCAAGCAAGTTATAATAATGGTTGATCAGATAATGCCCTAATTGTATGCATCATAAAATCAGCCGCCGTATTTTAATCTGATGCTAAAGAGTCTATTTATTCCGCAGCTCCATTACCTAGAAAATATGAAACATTTGAAACTGGATTTTCTTTGGTCTTTTTCAATGTGAATGGCATTTTAAACCTGCAAGCTACAGTAAAACCTCTCTAAGAGGACCACATGTTCTTTTTGAGGTGTCCCATTCAACGAGATGGTACTCTTAGTGAGTTCACGCATACCACTTATATCTATTACAATAATAATGTAATCTTATTTATATTCACATTATCTAGTGTACTTATTGTGTTATATTTTATTTGTTTTAACTTTCTATATTATGTTTTACTTTTTTATTTTATAGTATAAGAATTAAGTCATTTTTCACAAGGATGTAATTAAACTTAAACATGAAGTCAAATCGCAGTATTTGTTATTTTACTTTAAATTTGCAAAAGTAAACATTAAAAATAGTTATAAACTTTTTTATGTGATAGCACATACATTCAGTAGCACATTTCATTTATTAACCAACATGTGGCAGATTTACTGAAAGAACTGGTTAATCTTTATCTGCCTGTCTTTGATGTAGACTTTCACTGCCTGCTTCTAAAAGTCTTCCTCGATGCTGATCAAAGATGAGATCATTTCACCCAGATCATTTTGTAACGCTTTAAGATTATCGTATACAACTTATGGTCCGGTATCAGTTTGTAAACATCCAAACTCTCGCTGTCATAACAGACTTTTTTATTATCGTAAGTGAAACGGCATTGTCGTACTTTGAAGTCGTAAAACGTGCTAACAAAATGTGGAGCGTGCTTGCAGGCGTGGTCACTCAAAAATGACACTTGAATAACTGAACCACCTGACGCTTGTCCGAGTAGTGGGAATTTAGAAATGTGTGAATTTGTTAAATTAGTTTTGAAATTTACTTCCCCGGATCCCGATAGCGGGTGCCAGCTAACCAAAGTTATGGGACAATAAATGAAGAACGAAAAGCTTCTAGAAAAAATGGCCTGCGTAGCTGGGTGTCCCGCTTTTAGTGGGTGGTACTTCAGCGAAGTTTTACTGTATCATTATGAACGTTAATCGTAGAGGTAGCAGTGGTTCACTTTGTAGTTTAAAAGCATTAATATGACATTTTTAGAGACACCCCACCCCCATCCCACGGAAGACACTGTGTTATGAAATCACAGCTGCACACTTATTTTTTTCATTATACATAGAGATGTCTGGCTACATGACGTAAATCAATAAATGACACTGTATGCACATGGGTTTACTGCACTGCCATTGGTCAGAAACAGTTTAATCATCAATTATTACCTAATACCACTTTATCCGGGCACCTCCACCCCATCCCACTTCCTTCTCCCAACCCGTTAACTTCCCACTGTGGTCACAATCTGAAGCCAGATAAGGTCACATTCCAAGTTCCAATGCTCTTAAGGCCCCGCGTCACATAAACATCCAAAATTGTTAATACTTATTTAATTCTAACTCAAAATGTATGTATATTTGTTTAAAAATATTTAGGATCATTCAACTGTTGTTGTTTAAACCAAATTGCACTTTGAATTACAGTGTCAAAGTCATGTTCACAGGCAATAACAACTTGTTCATAGCATACAAAATAGCTTATTTATAATAATATACCTTTTCTATTAAACTTTTAACAAGGGCATACATTCTCCTGTTAATCTCCTATTAAAGTAAGTTATATAAACCGCCATATTTAACACGTGTAAAATCATTTTATTAGGATTGAAGAGAATATCTTTTGACAAGATGTAGTTGTGTTTATTAGTATAACATATGCCTAATTGGTAAGGTCAGTACTATCGTCTTTGTACGGACAAAACTGTTTTACTAGGATTTTGGATGGAAAAAAAGTTATTAAAAACTACAAATTTATTCCTATAAAACATAAGAGGGGTTTCCCAGTAATTCATGAACAGATTATAGATTACAAACAGGAATTGTCGTGCAATATTATAGTTAGTCGTGAATGTAGATACAACGTTGCCGAGTTAAGTAACACAACAGAAAATTAAATAATTATAAACCCATCCTTTTCATCTTGGTCATAACGACTCATGTTTGGGTTTTTGGCTCAACCAAAGTAAAAATATAACAATATAATATTTATAATCGTGCCTTGTAATAATTTAAGCACATCTTGAAAAGCTTATATTCGTGACAAATAAGAGGTATAGCATCAAAACTTTCTAAGTATTGTTGATAGCATATAATAATCGTTTAAATTACTGTTTGAGCTAAATTCTCGTATAGTTGGTTCTGATGTCAAAGTGGATAACAAACATTTCAAGTTCTCGGCAAAGCCCTCGAAAACCTTCATATATTCATTTAAATTAGTGAAGAAATATAATGTGGCAGATATTTCAAAATACATTTAGAGGATAATATGAGGACACGGAAGCCGATAAACATGAAGGGCAGCCAACATATAGAATGTCCTTTTGCCGACTGACCGTTCCAAGGAGGTTACTGCTGTTTTCTTTCTTTCTGTGTGTTCTGTCTCGTCTCTGTGTTTTTGTCACATTTACATTTGATCTTTTTGCCTTGGTCTAGAGGTAGTTTATATTAAAATATATATGGTTATTTTGAACAATCAATAAGTTGGTTCAGATTTTATTTCGATAAGTATTTCATTAAATATATGAATCTACGCTGGATTTTTTTTTAAGTTTCTATTGACGTTGACGTCATAGTTTATAACAACTGACAGGGACAATGTGGTGCTGTGTGTACAATTATATTCCGCGTAGTTCATCGAAATTAATTTTTTAATCATTTTGGCAGATGAAATATATTTTGACCTTTGTTGCAAAGAAATTGCTGATGCAATTAATCTGTTTGCCGATCGCTGGTGTAAGAGACACGGATACAGTAGCACTCAATCCTTGGAAGAAAGCTATTTTTAAGATAATAAAAATCGCGTTAAATTCTACAGCTCCCATCCTTCAAGTTTACCTAAGAAACCCTTTTATCACTTAAAACATCTAAAACAGTCCTTTCGGAATATTCACGAGAAATTTGTACTTGAACCTGCAGACAAAACTTCTAAGAACATAATTTTTGTCTGACGACTTTATTACAAAAATGTGCTAAGTGCTGGGTTATCCGCCACCAGTTCTTACTCTAGCACCAACCTTGACTTTTAGACAGTCATTGACAAACATAAACAGATATTGCATACTTTCAATATCAAAATAGAATCAAAGCAAGAAAAACTTCTTTCACTGTACTGGATTCCTAAGCTTCACAAAACACCATACAAGTTACGATTCATAGCTAATGCCAGCTCTAGTACCACCACACATATCTAAACTACTTACGTCTTGCCTTACAGCCGTTCGCAATCACATAGTTAAATATTGTGAAAAAGTGTATGAAAATTAAGTAAATAACATTTTTGGTCTATTAAATTTTTTCAGAAGTCTTAGACAGGTTTCGTTCTTTAAACTTTCATTGCTCTGCAGTTAATACTTACGATTTCTCCACGCTGCACACTTTTTTGCATCATGATTTAAATAAGATCAAATTGATTGCTCTTATTTAGAAAACATTTGCTTGAGAGCAACCAACGTCTATATATTGCAAGTCATGAAAGTAATGCATTTTTACCAACGCTTTCTTAGAAAAGTTTACTATGTGGACTTGTACGGATGTTTGTGAAGCTCTACCGTTTCCTAGTAGATAATAACATAAAATATGGTGACACTCTATTTAGACAAGTAATTGGTATCCCTATGAGAATCAACTGTGCACCATTAATTGCAGATTTGTTTTTTTTATACTGCTTTGAACGTGATTTCATGTTAACTTTATCCCCTTCTAACCAAAGCCACATTATAGAGGCTTTCAATTTAACGTCACGCTTGACGATCTTAACGATATTCTAACTATAAGAGCTAACCCAGCACCGGCCGAGGGGTAAGCCGATTGGGGATACAGGACCAGCACCCCGGCCGTCTACCCCACAACTTAGAGCCAAAGTGGTGTGTTGGTCAGGGTCGACTTATATGTCAATGTCCTGACAGGCCAACAAAGATCTCAACCACCAGGAACCCCTCGTCGCAGAGATACTGGGTCGCCACCCACGGCAAACAGGTGGGCTACCTTTGGAGGGTTTTTACCCCGCTACAGGTACCGGCAGCCGGAGAATTCTATACCCCTTCTGGCAGGGCCGGGGTTTTTTTGGTACCTTTATTATAAATAATATGCCAACTGCGGATAAATCCTCGGCTTTTATGATATGTTTTTAAAATGTATTAACTCTTAACAATACAACATTTTATTTTGTTGATTTTGGGTTGTTTTCTAAAATTCGATGATTTCTTTCGTATTTTTTTACATTGCACTGTTGACACTTTTGGCATATGACGTCGTGACATTTTATGACGTCATTATATTGTTCTTGTAATTTATCAGCTCTTGTACTGTTTTATTTTATTTGAAACTTCTCTCTCATTTTGGATTTTTTCGGTTGCCGAGGCTAGTATCTACATAACATACTGTGCATATGTTGATATTTGATTTTATTACTAGGTATTATGTATGTACATAAGTTCAATGTATCTGTTTTAACTCCCGATGCAGGTGCTTACTGTTAGTTGTTTTAACTTTGATGGGATATTTTATTTACACTGTTTGTTTGATAGAAAACCCTTCAGGAAGTGCGGGATTGGAGCGCTCCACAAACCAGGTGTAAGCACCCAAGTCGGCCCTTTTGCCGACTGACTGTTCCAAGGCGGTAACTGGTGGTCTTTCTTTGTGTGTTATGTCTCGTCTTTGTGTTTTTGTCATATTTACATTGTTTGCCTTTTTCTACATGTAGATAAAATTTAAATATCTGTGGACATTTTTATAGGACCTTTTCTTATTTAACTGTTTCCCAGGCTCCATTATTATCACCATTATTATTATTACTATTTTCATCATGTATCTGTTTATCCTAGTTAGCCACCCTTTAGTGTGAGTGGTCAGTTATGTTTTGTCGTCAGTTATGTTTTGTCCTGTAATGTGTGACCAGTCTGGTGTGTCCAGTCTCTGTCCACTGTGTCATGTCTGTACTGTCTTGAGTGAGTAGTGTGGTATGAGACTGGTTTGGTAACTTATTTTTCTGAACAGATCATAACAATCTAAAAATACTAACCAATCAGCATGCATACTTCTTTTCAGTCTCAGAACTAACATCTTAATTAAACTTCACTTTGGGCTAGGTCTTCGACCAGTAAGCGTATGTTTTGCTAGAGATTTAAATATTAAAGTTTGTATACTTTATAACCGCTGCCCGGTTTGGTTTGTTTTACAAGTTATATCTAGTGAAGTTTCTGTATATCTGTTTTAACTCCCGATGCAGGTGCCTACTGTTAGTTGTTTCACTTTGACGGGATATTTTTATTTACACTGTTTGTTTGATAGAAAAACCTTCAGGAAGTGCGAGGTTGGAGCGCTCCACAAACCATGTTTAAGCACCCCAGTTGGCCCTTTTGCCGACTGACCGTTCCAAGGCGGTAACTGATGGTTTTTCTTTTTGTCTTTTTTACATTTACCTTGTCTGCCTTGGTCTGCAGGTAGATAAAATTTAAATATCTGTGAAAATTTTGATAGGACCTTTTCTTATTTACTTATTATAATTTGATGGTGGCTTTATATAACCTACATTAATAATAACTATTGAATTGTTATTAACTATTGACTTGTATATATATATATATATATATATATATATATATATATATATATATATATATATATATATATATATATATATATATATATATATATATATATATATATATGTATATATATATATATATATATATATATATATATATATATATATATATATATATATATGCCATTTCGTTTAAAACTAATCTTGACATGGAAAAAAACCTATTGGACCTGCACCGGAACTGTTATTTTTATAACTCCCGGTTAACATACCTATTCAAAAAGATTTGAAGTTGTTTAGCCTTGAAATTACAAAATTGTCCTACAGAAAACATTCCAAATTTGTCGAATGTTACCCCTCGTCAATACGGTGAAATAAATTCATTATCAATATAAAAATAATTAACATTTGAATCTAAATCACTACTCTCATTGGTGTATGCGATACCGTTCAGTCATGTGAAAGCCTATTTACGAAAACAGCAACACCTGAAAAAGTGACATTGTCTTCTCCAGCCTTCACAGCCTCAATGGGTACGGAAACTGGAATTAGAATATTTGACTGACGGGTCGTGGTTGAAGTCAAATTTATTTGATAACCAGTCCGTGCAAGGTTTAGAGACGTTTAATTTGTATATGCTCTACGAGGATACCACTGCGAATAATAATTAACATAATAAATAAATACTGCCACATTATTAAATGGCGGAGCTATAACAAATTAGAAATTAGCAATACAAATATTTGCAGTTACAAAACAGACATTAACCAATTCAAACAATACAAGTAAAATACAAAATACAACCATTTCAATATCAATGCTACAATCACTTGCCAAACAGAAATGGTCATTTACCAATAATGTAAATACAGCTATAGTGTAAGTTAAACTATAGTTATGCTGTAACGCAAGTTCTACATTATTTTACTACATTCTCTTTCGAGAACTCCTAGCGTTAAAGTTAACGTAAAAGTAAATGAGCTGTTGTCGGTAGGTGAGTGTCGGGTGCAATGTTTGATGGTAAGGATGTGGTAAAAAAGAAAACTTTCAACTCTCGTACAAAATCTATCTCTCACGAGAACATATATATAGACAGACATGACAAAAACAGGTTTGACAAATCCCGTGCATCACGCAGACAAGAGACAAACAACCACGGCCACACGCACGGACCTTACAGAAAAACACACAGACTATAAGTCACAAGCTGCCCGACACTAACAAAACGGACAATAACAATAGGAAAATAAGAAAAGGTCCTATCAAAATTTCCACAGATATCTAAATTTTATCTACCTGAAGACAAAGGCAAACAAGGTAAATAAATGTAAATGTGACAAAAACACAGAGACGAGACATAACACACAAAAACGAAAACCATCAGTTACCGCCTTGGAACGGTCCATTTGAACAGAACATGAAGCACTGGTGACATGACAAAGTTCTTTGAGCATTGCAACATATACTAAAATCTGGAAAGGCACAGGACAAAGATATTCACATACAAGCCAAATGTACAAGAACACATTTGTAATGAGTCATTTAACAAAAAGAGTAAACCCGACAGTCGGTAATATGGACCAACTAGGGTGCTTAAAACGGTTTTACAGAGCTCTGAGCTCGCACTTCCTGATGGGTTTCTCAAAAGCAAGCAATGAATAGAAAACCGATCTATTTGAATAAAAAATGTCCAAGCGCTGACGTTTTCTTGGATAAGTTATGACGACAGTTGTGACGTCATTGAAAAATAATGTCCGCATCGTGTTTAAGAGAGAGCGGTATTATTTCGATAAGAAGACCTACACAAAAATAGCTGATTGTAAATGAAATTAACTTTTTGAATCAAGAAAAAAATGTCTAAAGAAGAGTAAATGGCTGTAGTATCCTGTTCATTTGAAGATGGAATTGAGGAACCAAAGTCCAATAAGAAAGATTTGGCACAAAGTAATCTTTAGAAAAGAAATTACACAAACCTATCCACCATTTGAATGCAATAACTTTCCACCCAAAATCAAGACTGTTTTGTTAGACTGCAATGTACTGTTCATCAGTGACATGATTCACCTTTATACTGGAATTTAAACGGCGGACAGACGGAGGCGGACTGACGTAAAAACAAATGGTAAGACACCAATTTCGTTACGTCTTACTTGCCTACTACTGTTCTATTTATTTTTATCATTATATTTATTATGAAAAAAACTGTTCGAAGTCAACCGAATGAGTTTTAAAATGAAACCTACAATTCAAAAAAGAGAGATGTCGTCTCGGTAAAAAAATAAAAAAAAAAATATATTATTTGAAGAAACGCTACGAGTTTGCCAATACATGTATGTCTAGAATGTGGTTTTGTTAAGCAACATTCTGTAAAGTATCTCTCGGGGTAAACAAACTATTGTTCGTGCCAATAATTGGCCTTGTCGTGAAATTATATCTGCAGAATTTACCCGCAATGGAAATATGTTTGATTTAATTTCTCAGTCGAACTGACGTCTTCTCACCGTATAAATAATCATCTTGGGAATTAAATCTCGCCATAGACGAGATTAAATACAGTTATAAATGAATTAGGTTTATCTCCAATGTAATAATAGTGATATCACAAAGGTTGGTTTTAATTCATATTTTAGGCGTATGTGTTTTATTTTGTACGTATTCATCTCATTAATCTACATTAGATGATTCATCATAAAAATGGATTTCAACTGGATTACTTATTATCGAAGATATTGTACATATACTCATGTTAATACCTATCTATGCCTGTGATTTGCATTATGTTTAACAGTAAATAAACAGCAAACTTCGAATAATCTATAACGGAAACAAGAGACTAGTTGACTGATGAACAAAATCTGAAAACAATAATAAAATCATATTCAATCCAAGTTAACATAATAAAAATCATTGGGTCAAGGAACATTTAAACTAAACAAAAAAAAACTGAATACTACGAGTATTTTACAAGCAGAAAATGTTTGGGAAGGTCGTAAAATATTTTGAAAAAAAAAAGCCAAAGGCACCACACAAATGTTAAAACGCCTATCTCACTTGAAATACAAGAACAATCTAATATACGGGGAGAATGGCCGAAACAGTCCAGCAACCAATAAACCAACAGAATCAATCCGTCTTCATACGTGAGAACACGTCAGAAATCCCATTACCAGAGGGAAGCCCGTATCCGAAAATACCAGACAATGAAGTAACGACAAATGGATTTTTGTTTTATTGGTGAAGTCAAACCCTCTTTAAACGATTGTTACAGAGAGGATACCAGTCCAAGTGCTGAAGTATTAAGCGAGTCAGATTGCAACATACCATTGCAATTTTTTCAGCAAAGGCCTAAAGTTTGCGAAAGACACCAATCATATCAGGTATCTTCAAAATAGGAGAACGTTCCGAGGCTAACAACAACAAAAATATTTTCTTACCTATTTATGCTCCACAAACCAGGATTAAGCACCCCAGTTCGGTCCTTTTGCCGATTGACCGTTCCAAGGCGGTAACTGCCTGTTTTTCTTTTTGTGTGTTTTGTCTCGTCTCTGTGTTTTTGTCACATTTACATTTACCCTGTTTGCCTTTATCTAGACAGCATTAACTCCACTCTGTCCTCGGCGCGATCATTGGCGTGTAGTGTTCCACATGGAAGTTGTCTTGGGACCTGGTTATACTTGACTTATGTCGGAACTTTTTTGACGTAATAGCGCCTTCAATCTCTCTCTCTATGGATTTGCTGATGATCATATAGCCAACAAGCGCTTTCAACCAACAACAACAGAAGTAGAAATACAGAACATTAATGAACTAGAACAGTGCGTTGTTACAATGAACGATTGGATGAATCAAAATTAACTGAAAATGAACTCTTCCAAAACGGAATTTATCATGTTTGGCTGTAGACAAATGCTATCTAAATGTTCAACAGAAGTTGTTAACGTTGCTGATGACAATGTAATGAGGGAAAGTGTTATCAGATACATTGGTGCAGTTTTAGATAAATCATTAACATTTAAGGATCATGTTAAACGTAAGTGTCGTACAGCCAGGTTAAACTATTTACGTATTAAGAGTATTCGTAAGTACCTCACCAAAGCTACAACAGAGACTCTAGTGTTATCATTAGTTATCTCCCATCTCGACTATTGTAATGTCATCTTATATGGTATTGCTGACGCTGATAAACATAAATTACAAAGGATACAAAATATGTGCGCAAAACTAGTTCTAAACTAAAGACAATTTGACAGTGCTAAAGATGCTTTGTTTCAGCTACATTGGCTCCCAATAAAGGCTAGAATCACTTTCAAACTGATGACATATATGTATAACTGTCCTCTGGAAATGCCCCAGAATGTCTAACTGAGCTATTGTCTGACAAGTTCGTTAGTCGACCAGGTCTAAGGTCCAATGTTCAGGAATCATGTATACAGTATAATGTGTCTTTTAACTAAAGGTCTACGTTTTGTGATTGAGAGCTTTGATTACTTTTCACATAAAAGTCAGCGGTGACTGAGACGACGGACATATATATGCTATTAATGTAGACATTGTAATTGCACCGTGTTACGATCACATATACAGTAATCTAATTACGAAGGCTTTATCTCAGAGTGTTTAAATACAAAGCATCTGAACCGTAAGAGTACAATATAATGCGATATATCTGGAAAACCCAGAATCCACATTTCATTCCAACACTTTTACCTGACAGTAAAAATATGATAGAGGTATACATGTATCATTTATTTTGTTAAACATTATAGTCAATATTTTGCCGTAAAATTCATTAAAACTTTTCTAATGTGCATACTGTGCAAAAGCTGCGTTTCTAAACAAAATACCGTTTTTGACATTTACTATTTGGGCATCTGCAATTTCCGCAGACTTTTTCGGTAATTTCCGTCCAGGAATGACTAGTTCTGGCTGTGTCAGGTGGTAATAACGACATTGTCCACAGTAAGTGTCGAAAAAAAAAGTGAGTTGAACTCTCAGTTCTAGTGAAAAAGTTAAGTTTATGTTAGCAGTATAGTATGGTACAGACTTTATAATACAAAGCTGAATTATGGTTGACTATGTTATTTTTAAATAAGTACGTCATAGGGTTTGCGGTGCATGTATAGAGAACTAATGCACGGCTCATGCCTCCTATTGTATATGGCACATTTAGTTGATCGTAACAGAATTAATGAAAATTCACTAGTAAATAGCTTTATGTATTCTAAACGGTAACGCTTATGTTTTTATTATTAAACAATAGCGAAATCCACTTACGTTTACTTAAAGTCTTAAAGCCTATGCCTAAAGTTAGTATTCAACACTTTCCATGTCCCAATTGCACGTATTTCCATTGACCAGTACACGTGTCTAAGATATTTCCTTCCTGTTCTTTAACATTTGTTTAGTTTATATTTACTTCACAAGCGGACTTTGACATATAATTCGATAATACAATTTATTACGGCGCAATTTAAAGTAGTTATTGTTGGCCGATTTCGCCCCCACTTTATTAGTCGAAGCGGCATAACTTTAACACGCATTAATTTTCGGTTGCGGGTTAGTTACCTCCCTTACAGTGCATTTTAACGTTGAAGTGACTTAACGGAAACTAGACTGAGTAACAGGATGTTCATTCAATTAATGGCCTTTCTCTAATTTAGCTGACAGTCCCATTTTTTCTTTCGAACAGATCTTACCGTCTTTATTAAAATAAAAACTAACCACAGACACTTCCAAATGCGACACTTTATAGATCTATTTATAGATCGAACTGTATATAATGTTTAAAATATAGATATATAAATAACTCAAATGTTGTTGAAATGTTTTCTTAACCCTCAGTCTTAACCCTAATTTCTTTACGATCTTGATTTGAGTCTTATATGATCTAGGCTTACTGTTGATGTAGACCATAAACCTATTTTAATTCATTTTAAGTCTACATTAAAATAGATCTAGTTATTTACTGATATACATTATAATCTACTAAAGCATTTCAACGACGTTCTATTTATAATCAATATTAAACATTAATTAAAAATACATTGACTATGTAAGAGACAAACCACTAAGATGGTGAGGCTGGTGAGAACCACAGAACGTGATGACGTCATTTATTTGACTTGCAGGGGGTCTAACTGCTGTATGCATGTGGATCGAGTGATCGACGTACCTGGATACACGCTATATGTTGTCGACACCTCAGCTGCATAATTAGCGAACTTAACGAACAAAGTGACATTGTAGCCTCATTTCTAGGACTCAAAGTGCGTTTTAACTTCAACGAAAACGACTGTCACTTTGTTGGGCTACACTAATTGCGGTATGCAGTGACGATTAGCAACATTGACTGTAAATGTTATGAACACAACGTATGTGGGTGGGGTAAGTGACACAGCTTTTTACACGAAATTTAAATGTAGTATATTCATTTGTCCACATAGTTTGATTAACGTATCAATCGAAGATATATAAAATATTATGTTTTCTGCTTGCGTTCACAGTTGTCATGACCTTTGAAGCAAGTGGACCATTTCAACCACACCCAGTATTGTTTAAACCTTATCACTTGTTAGGACAATGTATTATCACATACGTTGGCTATTGGTCTACCAGTAAGGCAGTATAAACACCTGCAGTGTCCTTGGTTATGTATCAGTGAATTGCTATGCATGTTTGATCTAGGTAGGAGTATAAGAATATAAATTATATATATTAAGTTATTAATATTTAGCTTTTTATTTTCTGATTTATTTAATGTTTTTATGTCAGACACCTTCCAATGCCACTTAGATAGACATGTACCTACAGTAGACCAGAATAAAAACTACCCTGTTACAATCCATAGATTCTGAACCTGGGTCCAACTTTTTCTAGTCAATGGCCAAACATTTACTGAAACTACATTATTTGAAATCATTCCATTCAGTTGCTGTCCATATGGTTGATTTTAGACTTAACATTTATCTGAATTGAAAAATTGTTGCCGTGTGGTCGGCTTGTGAATGTTTTGTTTGTTGTGTTTATTGGCCCACCAGTAATCTGATAATGGTGTACACTTGAAGCAGATGATGAGATATAGTGCTACTCATATGCATAGCATGCCACAGACACCTGGCATGGTATCACACCTGCCACGGATACCTGGCATGGTACCATACCTGGTCACATTACCACAGACACCTGGCATGGTACCACACCTGGTCATATTACCATGGACACCTGGCATGGTACCACACCTGGTCACATTACCACGGACACCTGGCATGGTACCACACCTGGTCGCATTACCACGGACACCTGGCATAGTACCACACATGGTCAAATTACCACGGACACCTGGCATAGTACCATACCTGGTCACATTACCATGGACACCTGGCATGGTACCACACCTGGTCAAATTACCATGGACACTTGGCATGGTACCACATCTGGTCACATTACCATGGACACCTGACATGGTACCACACCTGGCCACATTACCACAGACCCCTGGCATGGTACCACACCTGGTCACATTATCATGGACACCTGGCATAGTACCATACCTGGTCACATTACCATGGACACCTGGCATGGTACCACACCTGGTCACATTACCATGGACACCTGGCATGGTACCACACCTGGTCACATTACCATGGACACCTGGCATGGTACCACACCTGGTCACATTACCACGGACACCTGACACGGTACCACACCTGGTCACATTACCATGGACACCTGGCAGGGTACCACACCTGGTCACATTACCATGGACACCTGGCAGGGTACCACACCTGGTCACATTACCACGAACACCTGGCATGGTACCACACCTGGTCACATTACCATAGACACCTGGCACGGTACCACACCTGGTCACATTATCACGGACACCTGACACGGTACCACACCTGGTCACATTACCATGGACACCTGGCAGGGTACCACACCTGGTCACATTACCATTGACACCTGGCGTGGTACCACACCTGGTCACATTACCACGGACACTTGGCATGGTACCACACCTGGTCACATTACCATGGACACCTGGCAGGGTACCACACCTGGTCACATTACCATGGACACCTGGCATGGTACCACACCTGGTCACATTACCACGGACACCTGACATGGTACCACACCTGGTCACATTACCATGGACACCAGGCAGGGTACCACACCTGGTCACATTACCATGGACACCTGGCAGGGTACCACACCTGGTTACATTACCATGGACACCTGGCATGGTACCACACCTGGTCACATTACCATGGACATCTGGCATGGTACCACACCTGGTCACATTATCACGGACACCCAGTACACCAGTTGTGAAACTACTTTTATATTTGCCAGTGTTAAGAAGGAACCTATACCACTATAACTTTGGTATAGAGCAATCTGGATTGGAGCCCAGGGCCTCCTGTATCTGTAGCACATGCTCTACTGATTGCCCTACCAGGTCAGGTTGGCAGGCAATGACATGTAAAATGAGCAAAAACGGACATTAATCCATATGATTTTTTTTATTAAATCATCTATGCTGATTGCATGCAGAGACCAAGATATTTTTTTCCAGAATATTTTGTTTTAATTTTGAGAGAATCGAGTATGGTTGTCAAGTCTGATAAGAGTCATTTGAGACATGAATAAAATTGAATTATTGCAAACTATCCATGTCCACATTTACATCTTGAGAAAGTTTTTATGTGGGCAAGGGCTGGGATTTATTTTAAGTTAATTTTTAGAACTTTTTTAGTAAACAGTGTTATAAATATATATATATATATATATATATATATATATATATATATATATATACTGATGGAAAAAAGTTTAGCAAGTTGGGAGAAACTTGATCCCCAGATAAAAAGTCTATAAGAATCCCTTAAATACTGAACTGATCTTGAATGTACATTCAAATTGCTGTTGATACCTGTCAAATTTACTCCATAGCTCTGGGGCATTAAACAACTGTGCTGCCTTAAATGATATAGGGGTCAGAAGTAAAAAATCACGAAAACTTCAATATCGCGTGTGCCCGCCATTAGCGGATAGAACAGCCATACAACGTCGTCTCATGCTGCCAACAAGCTTCCTGATGGTACGCAGAGGAATTCTGGTCCATTCATATTGGAGGGCACGTTCAAGGTCACGGACGTTATCGACATCATGGTTTTCTCTAACCTGCCTACCTAAATGGTCCCAAAGGTGCTCGATAGGTGAAAGATCAGGTGATCTTGCAGGCCAAGGCAGCACACGTACGTTGTTGAGACGGAGAACATGCTGTGTGTGTCGTGCCGTATGTGGGCGGGCATTATCCTGCTGAAAGATCCCAACATTGTGCTGCTGCATGAACGGCATAACTACTGGCTGGATAATTTCGTTGCAGTATCTTTGCGATGTTAGATTGCCTGCAACTGTAACAAGGTCTGTTTTCCCATCATGGTAAATCCCTGCCCACACCATTACGCTACCACCACCGTAACGGTCTCGTTGGATGACGTTATTTGGATCGAGCCTTTCGCCCCTCCGTCTCCAAACACGAAACCTGCCGTCAGCAAATGACACATTAAAACGGGATTCATCCGTAAACAGGACGTCATTCCATTGCCTGCGAGTCCATTGACGATGTGTCCGAACCCACTGGAACCGTGCCTGTCGGTGTCTCAACGTCAACGGAATTCCTACGTAAGGCCGACGGGCCCTAAGCCGAGCGGCTCGGAGCCTGTTCCTGACAGTCCGGTCACTCACTATAGTCCCTGTGGCATTCCGAAGGAGCCGTCGTAATTTCCGGCTTGACAGAAATCGGTTACGTCTAGATGACGTAACGATAAAACGGTCCTCTCGGAGCGTCGTTTTACGAGGTCTACCAGATCTAGGTCTGTCATTGACGGCCCCAGTCACTTGAAATCTGCTCCGTAGGCGACTAATCGTCGATTCATGGCGATTGAAATGACGAGCGACGTCTCTTGCTGGCATACCAGCTTGGAGCATACCAATAGCTCTTTGACGTTCTTCTAACGTCATACCCGGTCGTCTTCCCATTATTAATTTTCAATGTGTTTTATCAGTTAATTAAAGTACACTTACAGAGCTGTGTAATCGTGTGTTTTGCGGCTTGCAAAAGAATATCGATTTCAATGTGCACAACCTGCACGTGATTTTCGAAAATCTTGATTTTCTCCGATCTACCCACTCGTGAGTTTACACACTGAGTTTATGTATGATGATTATCGCTCGGGACAACTTTACAACATAACCTAAGTTTATTTCCCTCATGTATACGAAAATACTGAGTGTGTAAAAAACTTGCTAAACTTTTTTCCATCAGTATATATATATATATATATATATATATATATATATATATATATATATATATATATATATATATATATATATCAGCCATGTTAAGGTCAGGATTGTTTCAAAATGATGCCAAACAGTTTTGAATGCACAGTAAATAGAGCATCAGCTGCAAGTTCAGAAGCCCCAAGGTTCAATACCATGGTAGAGTCACCATCTTGTAACTACTCTGTCTACTTAGCCTCTCTCCATGTGAGTTTGAGTAGTGTTTGAGGTGAAGAATTTAATGTGGGAAGGTCTTCTACCTGACCTTCAATGAGCTGGTGGTTCTACCCAGACATTTGTCTGGGGTCTTCCTCCATCGAAATAGCTGAATGTCACTATAATGACCATGATTGGTTGCTGCGATATATATTTTAAAAAAAACATCAATACCAGGCTGTGACACAACAAAGCTGGTCTTTTTTAGTGGTATCATACTAGGTAGAGAATCAGCACCAAGCACTAGAAGTTCTGGGTTCAACCAACAACTAGAAGTGGATCGCTATCTTGCTGAGTCATGCAGACCCTCATATAAATGGCTATAAGAGTATTTCTTTTCCACGTTTGCTCGGTGTCAGAATATGACTGCATTTGGCTTCAACTTTGGAGCCAGGTGTTCATACAGGGTTCATACGCATTTTGAAAAGTCTTGGAAAGTTTTGGAAATTGATCAAGGTGTTTTGAATGCCCTTGAAAGTCTTGGAAAATCAGATTTTGTGACTTGAGCTATGGAAAAGTTATGGATTTTTTTTTTACCTTTTGTAAATAAAATAAAACATGCATTTGACTAAATCGAATAGCTTCAAAAAGACTGCCAAAGCAAAAGGTCCTGAACTTGAGGTGATAGATAGTGAGATAAAAAGCTGAGAGAGAAGTCTAATTAAGACTTCAGACAAAGGAATGTGTGATATTTCAAAGGTAACAATTGTCACAATCAAATGATCAGTCCAGTTGGTTTTCATTATACTGAATAAAAGAAAACAGTCAACTATTGGTGAATAAATATTTATTTCTCACAATATGCCCTACAAATCATCATATACATGTAGACAAGTTCAGTCCAAATATAAATCTGCAGTTTAAAACAGCAAAATAATGACATATTAAGTTTTTATTACTATATGTATCACCACTTGTGGTCATGGCAAAGTTTTTTTTCTGTTTTTTTTTTCAGTTTTTTCGACATGTTTATCTGAAAAATAAATGTGTCAAATAACTGCAAAAACTTATTGTTGTAATTGAATTTGCTTGAAACTGGTTTTTGGACATTTGAATTGGTGGTCTTTGGAAAGTTTTGGAAAAGGCTATGGAAATTGTGGCAGTCAATGGTGTACGAACCCTGGTTCATAGCATGCTATTTACAGTTAGTACAGTTAATGATTGACTGAAAGATTGTTACTGGGCAAAAAACTCTACAAAATGGTGAGTCTATGTTAATAGTGTTATGTTAAATCAATGGCACTCAGCTGGTGCACCTGGGGTTGATTGTATGGTTGATTTGTATGACAGAAACCTACAGCAGCTGTATTTTACATGTCTACATTGTTCAGTGTACTGGTTTCTAAGCACAAGTTAACCTTTTACTTGTTTAGGATGAATTAATCAGGTTTTGACAAAAATTGTAGATCTAAGGTCAGACAAGCTCCAAGCAGGATCTACACTAATGGCTGCTGAGTCTGTACCTCTATGTCAAGGCGTAATTAATGGCCGTTTGCATGTACATTTGGATGGAAAAAGATGACTTAGAATAAATAACAAGTATAAGAAATATGCACCGGTATATAATACAAGGGTAAACAAAGACATATTCATGATTTAAACTCTCAGTATTGCAGCATATGGTGTTAGGATTCTCTCACTGCATTTGCTGGACTGTTTTTGTTTATCATCAAAATAAGTGGAATTGAAGTTTTAGTTATTTGGCATGTTGCATCATATTACTCTTTATCAGATTCACTAAGCACAAAGTTTGCACTTACTCTTGTTTACAGCATAATGCATGTCACTGTCACTGCTAGGACTGGCTGAGGAGCACACTAACGATAAGTCTTCCCGGTGTTCAGCTTGAGTCCTTTGCAGCTTAGGCAGTCTTTCTGAGGGAACATCTTTTGCTTCAGTTCTGTCTGGTTGTAAGACATCAAGACTAGGTCATAGACATAGAGCTTCTCCCAAAGAAGGCCAGCCATAGTTGAACATATTAGCACATCCACCACAATGGCAAACAAGAGTGGAGTAAACAGCGACCCCT
Source organism: Sinonovacula constricta (assembly GCA_007844125.1). Lineage (NCBI taxonomy): Eukaryota > Metazoa > Mollusca > Bivalvia > Cardiida > Solecurtidae > Sinonovacula > Sinonovacula constricta. The sequence goes on along the minus strand of CM017558.1, from coordinate 61,862,952 downwards.
GGTGGACCCCTACCTTGACTAGGAAACTGGAAGTCAGGCCAGCACTTGTCCTGATCACTGTACTTAAATCTTTATACATTGCCATCACTGCACAGACAATCCACTCTTCTGCACCTGCAGATGTATGAATAAAGAATGGCAGTATCCTGTGGGTGGGGGGCCTCACTGCCTTCTGTGACTATATAACAAGTTTGCAGTCAGGATTTTAATTTCTTATCACAGGTGTGTAGGGTTGGCAAAATAAATCAAAGTGACTGCCATGGAACCATTTACTATGGTTGTATGTTTAATATGATAGTTTCTATAATTGGATGTTATTGACTGTGTTGTAGCCTTTGTTTTATCTATATTTAGTAATAAAGTCTGTTGGTTTGCAGCTGAAGATTAGCCTGCTTTTCAATGCTTTTCAAAATAGATTTACCGTAGACAAAATAAAGTCCCCATTATTTGCATATCTTTAATTGCTTACAATGTTAAACTTACATCACCCAAACACTGCTGTCATTCTTGAAGCTGTGGTACTTTTCCTTGTATGTCATACTACATATTGATTTACTTTTGCCAGCATTAAAAAGCAGATATTGTTAAAAAAAAGATTCAAAATTAGTTTTTGTTCTGTGTTAACTAGACACTGAAAAGTCTATTCATTTGTGCAGAATGCTGACATAGCTGTCCCTTAAAGTAATTTTGTGCCTTTAGCTAGCTGTGCACTAAAAATTCTGTAAACCTTCAAATAAATTTAAATTGCCAACTTAATTAACTTTAACCAATACAGATTAAGCATGAAATAATGTTAAGAACAAGGCTGAGTGATAGGTTTAAAAAACTTGTTTAAATATAATTTCTGTTTAATTACTGTTTAATAAGCAGATAACACTTCTTAAACATTAATAAACAGTCCAGTTCTTTGGACTTGTATCAAAATGCAAAGGAGAAACTCGACCCACTGACAAAAGAAAGACTGATTAAGAGGGGCATCATGTTCCTTAGGTGTCAGTGACATGGGTTCTGCAGGCTTCAGCAGGTTGTAAAATATGATCCATTGTAGAAAGATTGCTTTGGAGTATATGAGTTAATTGATGAAAGATTTAAAGAACTTCAAAAAAAGTCTTAAATTAAAATGCAATCAAATAACATAAAAATATTGACTTCAACATTTTGCTAAGTGAAAAAGTGATTCATTGTACTGCAGTTGGCTCAGAATGAAGTAAATTGCACATCAAGCATAATGAATCATACCAGTAGTGTTGGGGGTTTTGGGGTTTTTTTTATGTTCACTGTTATAAGACCAAAACCGGTCACAATAGCTCAGGTGGTAGAGCGTCGGCTTTCGGATCGGGAGGTCGTGGGTTCGAACCCCGGCCGGGTCAAACCAAAGACTTTAAAGTTGGTAGTAGTGGCTTCCCTCCTAATGCTCGGGGCTAAGGGGACAGCATTACGCCTGACTCGTCAGTGTCAGTATAATGGTCCGGCCGGGTTCAGCCCCTGGGCACCTCATAAGTGCTCCTGTGCTATAATGATTGAAATGTCGCTGCGCGGTATCGGCAAAAATGCCGGCTAATCCCATCCCTAAGAGACCAAATTGTAATGTAAGTTTTAGTAAGTTTAAAGCCTCCTATGTGCAGTTTGTTTTGTCTTTTGTTAAAATCCTTGTTGTCAGTGAAAGTCTAAGGTAAGACTGTGTACATGTAAACTGTTTGCACAGACTCTAAACAGACTTTAATTTATTTACACAATAATAACGACACCTAAAATGCTTCGACATATTTAAAAGCCAGTTCAGCAGTTTTGGGAGAAATCCTTTGACAACTTGTTTAATTACTGTTTGACAAAATCTTTAACACTGCTTGAGAAATGCTCAAGTTTCTTTGATTAGATCGAACAAAGGCGGAACAAAAAGGTATCTTTAATGGCCAACAATTAAATGCCCTGAATATCTGTACAATCTTATTCTGAAGGAATGGTCCCAGTAAATATTGGTAAATATCATGATTATCTGCCACACAAACAGTTCTTTGTATGGCTGTGAAAAAGTAACGCTGCCATTTGCGGATTATGAATCAAGCCATTTAGCAGCCTTTGTACATGAAATTCTTTCAACACACTGGTCTAGTATTTGATTTATAGAGTTGTTTAATCAAAATTTATTGGATTGATTGGTAAATAGTGATAAAGGTTAGTCTAAGGTTTGTGTTTTTTTCTAGAATTAAATCATCAACTGTTGCTTTGTATTCACAATAGTCATATTATTAACAATTTAAGCATTCATATTTCACTAATTTCTATCACATAATTTAATTCTTTTTTGATAGATGTCTCTGTTTTGGTATTTAATTTTCACTGATTTTGTATTGAAATTATTTGAAGAACAATATGTTTTGTTGCAAACTTGATTTTATATTTAATTCTGCTTTTGATATAGTGTGTGTTCTATTTAAGGATATTGTAATTATTTGTGTAAATGGTTAGTGCAAACAACTTACATTTGTATTTACATTACTTATCTATTGACAGTAGCATAAACACCAGTAATAAAAACACCATCATAATTATTATGTTAAATGTCTACAGACTTTCTGTATTATACTCAATTTTATCTTCAATTAATATACCACACCTTTGATGTACTGAGCCATTGTCACCACCAGCAGAGAAATCATTAGTTAGCAAGTTAAATGACAAATATTAACATCATTTAGAATTATCATCTCTACAACATAATAACAACATTCATGCTAAGTATAATTAACCCTGGGCATTTATAATGCTTTGGCATGTAGCTTAAATTCAGATCAACCATCTCCTGTCTGGAAGCTATATGATCAATGTCTACACCAGTATCTGCTGATTTTCTAGACATATTTCCTTCTACCTTGGCATGCATTCTAAGCAAGTAATGGATATATTTGACTGCTTATAAATAAATATTTGAATAATTGAAATAAATATTTGAATAATTAAATAATAGATAAACAAATAAATATTTGAATAATTACATAATAAATAATAAAGTAAATAAAATAAATAAAAACCCAAATTAAAAAAATAAATTAAAGAAGGTTTTATTAACAGAAATTTGATAGTTTAAAAACATGTGAATACCAACTTAATTTTAATATTGCATATTATTATATAAACTTTCACAGTCATATATCTTGATACTTAAAAGACAACATGACAATTTGAACACAAATTGCTCAAGCAGAGTTGATTGCATTTGACTTATATCAACTGGTTTCACTTCACAATTACTTGTAGTTGGGTGTCCTTACAGGGTCTGTTTGTACATTACTATAATGATCATATGTGTATGTCACTGCATTGTATTCTAAAAACAAACAAATAATTGCTTGATGTGTACAATTGAAAAGTCACTAATGTCAGCAATATGCAAAATGATGTCTTTCATCATCATACATACCGTAATAGAGAAATCTTGGTTACTGGTAAATTGTAGTCTATCTTGTTTCCAATTTGGTATTTTCTTCATAAAAGTAAAACATTCAATTCGATAGAAGTGATAGCATAATTAATGAAGAGATCAACATATATGTTTCTGAAGTGCCACAATATCAAGAATAAGTTTAATTGCACATATAAATAGTAATTAACACAAACATACTCAACAAAGCATATGACAGCATCGTTGCATGTATATAATTTTAGTATTGCAATACATACATATAGAGATTAAGAAATACTGGTATTATAAGAGTCCTTAAAATTTGATTAATTGGTGGAAAGTTATAAAATTGTAGTATAACCTTGAGATTGTATCCAGTTATCTACGAGAGAGAGGCGAGAGAGAGGCGGGGTGGGTGGGCTAGATTATTAAGGTAGATCTAATCAGAGTTGAGTCATACCCAGGTTTGCCTGTGCTGGCTTCTTGTGTGTTTTTTTTCATCTCAGTGTAGATAAAGACCTTATCATTGTTAACTCATTTCATTGATTTCAATTCAGTTAAGACTTTGGTTTTGAAGTGTAGGAGATTACCATGCTGACTAGACTTACTGATATTCAATACTTCTGGATAAAATGCACACAACTGTTAATATAAGGCTGCATTCCATGCATAGCTGCGAGTGTCCAAGACTATCCGATCTGTCCAACACCTGTCCTTGTAGATAGGTAGCCTTGATGATATCACTGCTTCCTTTGTCTTGCTGATGTGCCTCGTATATCTTTTAATGTGTGGGATTTCCAACTTTATGATTGATTGGCATTGCTGTCATGCTTCAGAAACTTTAAGTCCTCTAATTCATCCACCAACCTTACTCTTAGCCTGCTAAGCATGATTTGAACAAGCTTGTGCAAACAGTATAGATCTGAACCAGCCATCTCCTGTCCGCTCAGAATCAGCACTGTTTGCTTCTAAGTCTCTAGCACTGTGTAAAGCATTTTAGCATGTACATGTAGAAGTGACTAAGATTGATTAGGGGTTATTAACAAAATGTAAAGTAATAATAAGAAAGTGAGGAACAAACTGACCTGAAACCATTCTAAAGATCTGAAGGTATACTCACACTAAGAATCACATCTAAAGATCATAATAAAACAATTACATTTGTTATTATGTGGGGGCATATTATTCTAAAATATTAAAGTTTTCTACCATTCCATTTTTTTGTTTTTCTGTTTGAAGTTCTAGAAGCATGATTGTGACTAATAAAAAAGTCGCCATGGTTCGTTAGTACTTTTCTTTTCATCAAAGTAAACATTCATTACTAAGTGGTCTCATGGCTTTCTTAGTTTAAAGCTGACTGTGCAGCGTGGCTCAGATAGTAGATACATGTCTGTAATAATGAATCAAGTTGTAATTATCACTATTCACATAGATGTTGATCAATGCCATTAAACAGCATTTCATGTGATCATTTCAAGTGCCAATATTTTTATTTGCCTGTTTGAGAGGAATAAACTTGGTCCAAACTGTCCGATACCAACTTTAATATGTTCTCCATATTATTGAATGTTCCCAATATATGTCGGAAAATACCAAAATTGGTCGACTTCGTAGAGCTGTATTTAGATCTTTGTTCATGTTGGGGGCCACTGACATACTGGTAGAGTGGCCGACTAGTAACTGCTCTGACTGCTAAGCCTCTCACCCCATGGGTTCAAGTCCCGTTCAGTGCAAAGGACTTTATTGTGGGCTATCTTCCAGCTGACTTGCAGTGTCCTGTGGTTTTACCCAGACATCTGAGGTTTTCTTCCACTGAAAAACATGAAGCTGAATGTGTCAAAATAAACATAATTGGTCACAAAATCATTAGTGTGTCTAATCCTTAATCCTTATTGTGACATATGTATGTGTAAGCAACACACCATCTTTATTTGCTAGTAACTAAATTTAAAGGCAGCTAGACATATTGATAGAGAATAAATGACATTGTTTCTTCACAGCAACCTGGCTAAGTGCTTTAGAACCTCTCTTAAGTCTAAACTTTAGATTCAGAAATCATATGCACACCCTAGAGTTTTGCTTGGCTGTATAATTGATAAATATGGACCAATAAATTACTTGGAGACTCAACTTAAGTCTTTTGCCTCATATAAACGTGTTATAAAAGATTGACAAAATTATTTTTCAAGTCAGTTAACTTCATCGTATGCATGTGCATCATAAAAAAAAATTGTCAGTATTTTTAGACCTACTTTATGACACAGGTATGCATTAATACAGATGAATAATACATGAATTGGAACTAAAGGAATTAATTAGTTGTGATTGTGATTGGTATTCACAACATTTGGTAACACAATATACAGCAAAATGTTTTAGGTATAAGCTTATTTTAACAACATGCTTGAGATATTGCCATAAGCTTCAATGTTGTGCCAATTCACATCTAGAATAGCATGATGTTGAAAACTTGTCAAAAAAGTAATCCTTTTTGAAGATGACATATGTTTATCTTAAGAGTTTTTTTAATGACCCTTTTGCTATTGCGTATGTAGGATAGGTTTAAATCAGTTTAGTCTTATTCAAACTTGTTGAATACTTTCTCTCTCCCTGTATTATGTAATTGCAAAACATTTCAAGTCACTGTTTACCCTTCACAAGTATGTGTTTGAAGAAGATAAGAAAAACGTTCCCGAAGAGTAGATAAAACACTTTTACTTTTTTTATACTCACTCTCCATAGCCAGCGACAATATGCACTGGAAGTTTTTTTATTGGACAATACTTTTGTCTGATAGGTTTTATTATAATTTATCACAAAAAAGAGATATTGATTTTTGTCCCCTGATCCTACTGTTTGTATGTCAAGCACAACAAACCCACACCTGGCAGTATTGAGGTAACAATCAAAGTGACATGTCAGAAAACTTGTAATTGGAATCTTAATTAATTAAACCTTTCTACAGCAAAATTTGCAGTAAGTGTCTTTTGTTTTATTTCATTATCAATATTTGAAAATTAAATAGAAAAATAAATTATATGATTATTGTGATAAAGTTTTATAACTCCTTCTGTAAGGAAATTGGAAAAAATAATTTTATCATTCGCAAATAAAAACTGATTTTTCTGTTGTTGTCATGTCTTTGTTGATTTTTTTTCAATACTTTACAAAAGTCTTTAAACAAAAATTGTTTAACATAAAAATAATTCTATTTCTTTTTATGTTTATAATTTCGAACAAAAAAGGCGGGCATATAATAGATTCAGGGGTATACATTGCTTTACAATGGGTTATTTGTCATTGCTAACACTACAGTATGTGCTGGGGTTTTTTTGTTGGGCTTTCTGTGTCTGGAATGTGTATGTTTTTGCTGTAAAAATGTAACTAGTGCAGCTGCTGATGGAATCTGATTGATGACAGTTGATCCAGTAATTCCCAGGGGGCGCCCATGGCTGAGCTATTAGATTCACCTTCATGCAACTCCTCAGTTCCACACTGTGTGGATTCGAATCTAGGTTTGGGTGAAAATTTTCATGTGGGGAACTTTTCTTCTAGCTAACCTGTGGTGCACCAGTGGTTCTACCTAGATTACCCTCTCTGAGACTCCAAGGGTTAGACCATTCAGTTGTTTAGATAATGTAGATGTGGAGACATTCATGTTTGTCTTCATATTAGACAAAGTGGTTTGATTTCATTTCCTTCACTTCTAATCTGTCTTATATGCAAATTATTTCTTGCATCTGACATTATTTTATTGTTACTATTCTTTGATATCTTTGAAGTCACCCTATGTTGTAGCCAATCAGAAGCAATGAAAATTCAAATTCCTAAGCAATTTATTGCATTAGAACTCTTTTCTATTTTACAGTGAACAAAATAGATCAATCTATTTTACTAAATTTTTTTTTTTCATCTGTGCATGTGCAATACAGCACACATTCTGGCTTGACTCCTCCCCATGTGATGACAAGTTTGAACACATCAAGACGATTAATAGTTTGATTGACAGTTTTATGGGGTGGATTACATGCCATTTTGGTAGATCAGGTAGAAGTGAGGCGGTTACATTTAAGTCGGATAGAATCTAGTAAGACGTTTCCATAGAAAATACGAGCCTGCACTCGTTACAGCTTCTATTTTCTATAGAAACATCTTAATAGACTCTATTCTATACATAGTGTCATTTTGTAATTACTCCATTTATTGAATATCTGTACTTTTATTTTTAATAGTTAAGATATCATTAGAATTGCAATAATTAATATACCAAATTTATCTTTCATGACAACTTGTGAATGATTAAATGTGCAACATATGTAAAGTGATCTGTCAATTTCCACTGACTTTGCTGTGTTTGTCTTATTTGAGAGATATTTTCCTAGAAAATTACATGCATTTTATGATAAACATTCCAGAAATGACATTTGCTCTGAATTCTTCATTAAGATCATACACATTAGCGAAGTTAATGATATGATTGATGCACTGTACATTTTATTTTTTTCACATATTTCTGCTTGATTGTGTATACTATGAATTTATTATCAAAGGCACAATGTGTGGATAAAAAAAAGGCAAAATAAGAAACAAATAAAAAAGTTGAATTTGCAGCAATAACAATATGTACACAACATTCAAATAAAGTCATTTTGAGTTTCAAACACTTCACCATTGCCACAAGTAAATTGTTAAAGTGTTTGTATTATCACTGCCAAGAACTCATAAGCCTCTTTGGTTTGTAAAGAAACACAATTATTGGAGCACAACTTTTTATGCCTTTTTACCTGGATCATTGTGCTTTTTGAAGATCTTCAATAAATAAAATAATTATAAATGGAACTATGGTAAAAACATCAACAATAACATAATGTTGGATGCAAGAACTGAACTTAAAAATGCCAGATTAGAAAGCAAACTTTTGTTACCATACAACATTGTTAGGTGGACATGCTGGTCTCAGATGGAGGCAATATGCTTAAATAGCATACATTCTTATGTAATTATTGAAAAGGTCATTAGTCCCTGCTGCTGATGAGGTTTCTATGCCCTGCTTACTTGTGATATGTCTGACTTTTGTCAGAATCATGGTTTTGTTTGTTTACTAGTGTTATACAAATATAACTATGTTTAACTTGCTATAGGGGCACTTGTGGTTGGAGTCTTGTAAGCCTCACGCCAGGTGAGTTTGAGTCCTGTTTGTGATGAGATTTTTATCTGGAGCAGTCTTGTAGCTGACTTGTCATCACCAAGAAAGCAGAATCCTGATTGGACACAGAGAAAGTTCCACCAAATCCACTTGAGGGACTCTTCTTCCATCAATTTGACATGCCCGACCTTAACATCTTTGACATGTTTTATTTGTGAATCATTCTGCCCTTGATGCCACTACATATTTGGTGCACCTATCACTGCACAGAGAGCACTAAATGAACCCAAACCTTGACACACAGTGCAGGGGTACATGCCTGAGTCTCAAAGAATATTAAGGCCAGAGACCACAAACTTTGCCTTCTTAATATTGACTTAGTCAAAACAATAATATATTTTATAGTAAAAGCATCATTTCATGGGAGACAGTAATAACTGTATGCAAGTTGTTTTATAAATGTATGGGCAAAAGTTAAATGAATCCAAAAAAGGTTAACATAATAAAGCAAAGGAATCGTGCTTGTTAACTTAGTTTTTTAAGTTTTATTTATCAACTGAGCAGAATATGATCGGGCTTCAGCAAATTCCTTCTTTTCCTTTAAAACAGGACATTATTCAAATAACATGTGTCAACCCTCTTGTGGGTAGTGTTTTGGTATTTTATAAGTAACTGCAAAGAAAAGATTGTGTTTTTTCCATTGTTTATAATTTTTGAAGATGCATCAAACATAAGCATACAGATCAAATTGTGTGTCGTTGATTGAAATCAGAATGAGTAAATGGGATGGTCAGGACATTTAAGTAATTGTAAAGAAAGTTACTTAATATATCCTAATAAATTAGTATGTAATGTCAACAAAGGGTTCTGTTCACTTCAAGTATATGAGTGCAGGTATCATAAATAACTTTAAAATGCTGACTCCCTGGCATCTCTGCTGGTGGTATGGACCCCAGCCTCTCACCTGTGGTGTTGATGTGAATGTCTCTATTGTCACTGCAGGGGGTCCCTATGCTGCAAATCATGCATACAGCCCCCACCACCTGTCCTGGTACCTGGGGGTCTCAGCAGGTAAGTTACTGGGGGGTCCAGTCTACCTGTTTCGCTGCTTCTTACAGTATGGACCTGGCCAAATAGAGGCCAAGAAAACAATACAAATACTGATAATAATACTGAGAATTCAATTCTGGTAGATTTAATTTGGGAGTATCTTGTTATTGAAATTAGTTTGCTTTGTCTTGATTAATACTCATTTTTACATGAATATTTACTTTGAAAATTCATGATATTTTCAAATTATAAATAATGCAAACTCATTCTGTCAATGAAATAAGTTTGTGGGGTAAACGTTCAGAACATGGAGCGGATATGCTGTTATTTTGTTTGTGGGGTTGTGTGTGTGTGTGGGGGGGGGGGGGGGGGTGGGGGGGGGGGGGGGGGGTGGGGGGGTCAAACCTTAACATTAACTCCTTGAAACTTTTATCAAATGTCCAGACTCCGTCCTTAGAAGTTGTTTTTTTGCAGATGTTCAGATTCAATCCTTTAAAATTCTGTAATGTTCATTGCAGTCTTCATCCATACAGATGTGTTCCCTTTAAGCAGATAGGGTGCTGCTGCAGAAACTGTTTAAGCATTGCACAAATACGAGGGCTGTCCTAGATATTCGTAGACTGTGCTCATAACTTCTTGGATAATTATTTTATAAGAAAACAAATTGCATATACATAAAATTCAATCTATTTTACATACCTTTGCAAAAAATTACAATAAAACAAGCAACGGTACAAAAGTTATGCTAAAAATATAAGACATGATTTACAGTAACGCCCCACGCCGTCAATCAAATTAAGCGACGTTCACTTGCGGACGTTATCTAACGTTCACTTTTTTTTAAAGTATGCACCGGCGTGCAAAAGGCATCGTTCGTGGCGTTTTATCCACTGTCTTTTTATAATATTTTGGTACCAATCCTTCCCGAATGAACTAATTACACTGAGCGTAAAACTGTGTAACTGTTTTAGAGATTCAAACCGATGTCCCTTCAGTTTAGCTTTAATTTCCGGAAATAGTGCGAAGTCAAAAGGAGCCAGGTCTGGGAAATAGGGAGGGTGGCTAAGACGTTGGAAACCAAGTACATCTATTTCTAGTTGTGTGACTGCGGCAGTGTGTGGGGAGGCATTATCTTGATGTAAAATTATATTCTCAACTGCCATATCAGATCGTTTCTTCCGCAGCGCCCATTGGAGATCGCGCGCCAAAACCTAGAAATGAAACATTGCCACGCTTACTTTTAAATTTATGAACATGAAGTAAAATATGTTGACATGTTCGGAATTTAACAGCGTGTACTTTGCATCTCGGCCATATATAAAAAAATAGCGCTGATAAAATATAATATGTGAAATTGTGCGTTATAAATAATTTAACCAACCTAACTGTTAAGTAACGAAATCGCCAATTTAAAAAATGCGACTTTATTAAAAATGTGTAAATATGAAAATTCCTTCGCGTAGTAGGCCCCGTTGATGGTTACCAACTGGAACCGGATGACAAAGGATCATCCCCCTACAATCAGCGAACATCGCATACATTTGTTTTCCAGCAGAACGCGCCACTCGTGCCTTTTCCGGTGGCGACGCGCCGCTCTCGCACCACACCGCAGACTGTTCGCGTGTTTCCGGGTCATGTAAATTGCATGAACAAATATGAATAGCTATTTTTTATATACCAGGTAAAATTAATTAAAATACCTTTTTCATGTTAACGTCTTCCGTCAGTATCCGATGCACGGTTCCACGGCTAACATCGGCGATTTCCGCAATCTCTCTAACTGTCAGGCGGCGGTCTCCTTCAAGCACTTTCTTGATTGACGTTGGCGACGTCGTACGAATGACAGAATTACGACCCGGTCGCTCATCGTCTTTGATGTCGGGGCAGCCATCTGAAAATCTCTTGTGCCATTTGAACACAAGAGCCCGACTTACAGAGGATTCCCGCTTTGTCTGCTGCAACAATTTATATGTTTCTGTCAGTGTTTTTCCTAAATCAGCGCAAAATTTGATGTTTGCTCTAATCTCCATGCGTTCATGTGAAGTCATTTTTACGTTAGATCTAAGACACTGTGACTAGCGGAAACGCTGTTGTTTTCAAAACGCAACGACCGATTGACGTCAAATTTTGGAATGACGTCACCAAAAGTATGCCTTATATGTTCCCTTAGGTTCATGAAGTTCAGCTGAAAAATGCGTTAAATATAGCTTAACAAATAGGAAAGTGAGAATCGTTTTTTGACGTGGGGCGATATCGCGTTACCATGGTTATAAAAATTATCAGAAAAATAAAAACAAACGTTTAAGACATCATAAAATCTAAGTAAAAATAAAGAAAATATCCTGTAGTTTACGTTTATGTAATTGATTTACCAATTGCGCGCAAATTGATCGAAATATGGTCACAGTCTACGAATATCTGGGACAACCCTCGTACAATAGACATGACAATATCTACCAAGGGCCTGGTTCATCACCTAGTAAAGCAAGATTAACCAGAGATCATTTGCATCATTTTATGACTAAAGTTGGGATTAAACATATGATGACCAGCACCTAGGCAGACACTTCTGCAGTGCTGGCAGGTAATTAGACTGACTGGATATGCAGAACTAACTTTAAAGGTGAGGGTAGCACTATTTTAACTCCAGTTTGTGTTGAAAACTCGACAAATCTACAAAATAACAAAATTCTGATGTGGATTTAAATACTATCCACATGTAAAATGATATAAGAAAACAAAGTTTTACTTAAAAAGTTTTTTTTTAGTATAATTAGATCGATGAGCAAGCCCTTTTCTGGTTGGATCACCCATGTGGAAGGAGTTTTCTTCACTAAAGTTACCCTCTTATTGTAATAAATAGGTCCATGTTCACCTATTAAGTTGAGATGTTTTCCTGATGAGCATATTGGTATGTCTTTAAGGTGATATAGTTTACTTTATAAGGAAAGGTGTTGAGTTGACGTCACTATATTTTGGGCACCCTCTCCCCCTCAATACAATCAGATAAATGTAGTAAGGTGGTTAAAATCCTAGCCTGCTAATTATAAATTGATAGGACATAGGCAGATAGGGTAGATTCAGGTCAAACAGCCCCTAGAGAGATGAAGCTGTCTGATTAGGATCTATGCTATTAGCAGCTAATTTAGTCTTTCTCCTGACAGCTTCTTACCAGATCATGATGCTGTTAGCAAATAACTAATGCAGTAGTCTTCTTTAATAACCAAAGAAGCAGGCTAAGGGTGACCTGAACAAGTTTGGACTCAACCTGCTGCATTCATTAACTGATAGTTTTTTATAAGTTGTTTGCTAACAGCTGTATGCAACGGTAACAAGACCTTGTGCTAGAGTCTCAGCAGCAAATCGTGCAGATTCTTATCTGACAGTTCCCAGTTAAATATACGCCATTTCCTTAAACCTGGCCCATTTGTGCTTTAGCAGGCTAGGAGTTAGAACACTGTCCCAGTCTGCTATGAGACACACCCTGTTGGCTAGGCCCCAAGATTGAAAGTCTAGTCCTCAGGTACATCTCAGGCCTACACACTGACTCACGCCTCATTCATTGTCTACTTTGGCCTCTTTACAGTAAATAACCCTATTGATTTGATGACGTTCTATCAACATGGGACTGAAAAAATAAAATTTATACATGTGAACAAACATATCCAGTATGTGTTGAATGGAATGAAATTAATTTGTTAATAGAAAGATATTAGATTAAACTGTAGTGTATGGAATATACAAGTTTCATTATATGTTAGTTGATATTAAGTCAAATCCAGGTAATAAATATCTTAAATCGTATATTTGTCTCGATGGTCTTTTTAAATTTGGATTCATATCTTTTGTATCTTTTTGAATTATTTCAGTGTAGAAATTATGGGCAAAAAGGAGAGCTTACTATATACATGTTTGTTGTAAATGTATTTTATGTTCATTCATTTACAACTAATGAGAACTTTATACAATGTAAGGGCACGTTGAAATATTGTGTTGTTTTTTTCTATACTGAACAATCATAATAAATTTTGAATGGACATGCATTTGGTCCTGAAGTTACAACCAAAATATAAATCCACAGTACTTAGTCCATGGGTAACACCCAGGTCATTGCCCATGCAATGAGTATCAAGGATAGGCAGCTTGTGATCTTGAAACAATAACACTTAAATAGCTCACCGTATCAAGATACATTCATTGTTGTACATTGTATCAGATAATTGATCAAGATCCATAGTGTCTATGTTTGAATGGTCCTAGGGTTGAATCAGTACAGGGGTTCATCAGACAGTCTGTTCTAATGTGCTGTGTATTTTGGGGAGTGCTTTAAGGTCATCAGCAAGTTTCATTTATGATTATGAGACAGCCAATATATACACAAGCTGATTCCAAGTGCATAGATAGAACACTGTCGTGCTGTATGCCAGCTAGAATGCTTTTAATTGTTCATTTTAAAGACTGCTGTCCTTTGGTTGATCACAGCTGGTTTCGCCTACCATGACAGAAATCGTCAAGAAACAAACTTTCTACAAGCTAGACGTACTGTTTCATTTTTGTCTGTTTTAAGATACATTGCAGTAACACACTTATGGTCATTATAGCAACGTCCAGCTATTATTTGTTGGGTGACACCCGAGTGCAATATCTGCGTCAATTCAAAGTTCTCCCCATATGAAGAATTTGGCCCGTTCCTGAACATGAATCCACATAGTGAATTAAGGCCCATGAAGTCAGAAGTTAGAAAAGTTTCAAATTTAGGGACATAAAGAATTTAATGATATTGTGTGTTGTGTCATGTTTTTTCCAGGTATTGTTTACTTAATGCTGAGATAGTTTTCAGTATCTCCATCAGATTATGTTAAATGATTGTTATAATGGTTTAAAATAAATTAAAACATACTTAAATAGTGTTGTTTAGGTTCCTAAGGATAAAAAAGTGTGTGTCGCTTATTTAATATTTTTAATGATAGCTGCATAGGTTTGAGTCCATGTCGGGGTGACAACTTTCATGTGGGGAACTTTTCAAGCTTACCTGCAATGCACCAGTTGTTCTATCCAGACTTAAGTCTGGCGTCTTCTTCCACCATTAATTAGCTGGACTTTGCAAATATGACAATAATTGTATTGGTGCAATGTAACAACAAAAAAATATATAATGCTGTATATTCTATACTTGCAGGAGCCATTGTCCGGTAGCTGTGATGACTAGGCTGACTTGTGACTGACCAGTAGTGTTACAGCCTGACCATGAAAGCTGAGGTAACCTAGCCTGTAAAGTCATGTATTATCCTCTTGGCTCATATAGTGTGACATAATGTGGGAATTTAAATAAAATTCTCATGTTTCAATCGAAGATTACATAGTTTATTTTACTTATGGCACATGATGTAAAATAGTGGCAGTATATATATATACATGTTTATTGTCAATTGACCGATGGTCCATAGAAGTCTCTGGAGGATGCCCTTGATATGCATGCTGCACCATGCACCTAAGTGCTGGAGTGGATGCGCATGACGTCATTAATTATTGGCATACAAATATGTCCTTATGCTATTTAGATGGCCCCATAATGTCACAATTATCCCTTAAACGGTTTAAAACCACATGATATCCTGTTGTCTCGGATGGATGTACTGTAAATTACTTTTATCAATTTTCCTAGTGCTAACTGAAATTAGTTATTATTATCATTATATAAGTGATAGAGATAATATAAGATCTATTAAAGTGCAAAACAAGTATTGTCCAGTCAGATTTTTAAGGAATTTGAGTAAAAGTTTGCTTACAATAGTGAGAGGGCAAGTAGAATGTGTTGCTAACTGGAGATTGGTTATGTCCATCAAGGCATCAGCAGAGGTGTCTTATACCATAACAGTGGGTGACAAGGTGTACTATCATCCTTTCTGGAATGTGATATTAATTTTATTATACTGAACATTTTATTTTACTATACAAAAACTGAAACAAAATAAATATGCAGGTGTACTGTGTTTAGTAAACAAAAGTTTACAAAAAAGCACTGCAATGATGCCAAGCACACATTTCAATAAATCTTTATT
This sequence comes from Sinonovacula constricta, assembly GCA_007844125.1. NCBI lineage: Eukaryota > Metazoa > Mollusca > Bivalvia > Cardiida > Solecurtidae > Sinonovacula > Sinonovacula constricta. The sequence goes on along the minus strand of CM017558.1, from coordinate 61,847,291 downwards.
CGACAGAGATAATGATGTACAAGTATTATGTAAGTGTGCCAATTTTAGCTCAGCTCAGTAATATTGCACGGGGCAGTATGGATTGTCAAATGGCGTGTATGTTGAAGTTATCATGGAAACCATTACCTGGGATATAATAACAAAATCTATGAAATGGGCAGTTGTTAAACTTACTTGTAGCAGAAATTTCCTTCATAACAAAATTAAGTGTATTGATTGCATTTGATTCCTGTTACAAAAGTAAGCTAGATACTTTGCTTTGGGTGCAGCCTTCACTGCCTGACCTAATAACCATATTTATGATAAGGGCAGGTTGGGCAACTGTGAAACAGCTAGAAACTTCCCTTTGGAAGTATAAATGCGAAGTACTTTCAGTTTGGTTTGTCATTTTTCACACAAACTGAGGGTATTCACTGCTGCTGATCTTCTTTTGATTTTTTTTCTGGCAATGACTTGAGTCAGTATTAGCATCTGTCTAAGTAACATAGTCTTGATCAGATCTTACATTACCAAGATGATATATTTCACACTTAGATTGCTGTGGTTTGTTTTGGCAGTTGTTTTAGGAGATCCTGTTTTGATAATATATTTTATGGATAGAACCAGTAAAACACAAATTAGCAGAATGTCGCCAATAAGGCTTTGATAGTGTTGGTGTGATGCAACAAAATCAACTACTCCCATGGTGAGACCAGTGTCTTACCTTACATGTTTTGTATATATTCAAGGTTATACAAAGTGATTAGCTGGACATGTAAAGATATTTTTATATAGAAATCTGCAAAGGCTATGAACACAATTTCTAATATTTAATTGAATGTGATAACTATATAAATATGCAGGTCTTAGTATTAGTGAAAGTCATTGGATAGTAAACTCCAAAACAAATGTAAGTTTCATATATTAATGATAGAAATATAACTAGGGTTTGCTAATACTGTATAACAATGTAAAATCTAACTAACTGTGTTCAGATTTAACAGTTATCTCAGAAGTATACTCATAAACAACAACATCTGCTTATAATGGATGGTGTTATACTAACAAGAGGACGGTGGTATGATACTGATGAGAGGAAGGTGGTATGATAATGATGAGAGGAAGGTTGTACGGTACTGATGAAAGGTGGGTGATATGATACTGATGAGAGCAAGGTGGTATGATACTGATGAGAGGTGGTATGATAATGATGAGAAGAAGGTGGTATGATACTAATGAGAGGAAGGTGGTATGATACTGATGAGAGGAAGGTGGTATAATACTGATGAGAGCAAGGTGGTATGATACTGATGAGAGGAAGGTGGTATGATACTGATGAGAGGAAGGTGGTATGATATTGATGAGAGGAAGTTGGTATGATACTGATGAGAGGTTATATGATAATGATGAGAGCAAGGTGGAATGATACTGATGAGAGGTGGTATGATAATGATGAGAAATAGTTGGTATGATTTTGATGACAGCAAGGTGGTATGATACTAATGAGAGAAAGGTGGTATGATACTGATGAGAAAAAGGTGGTATGATACTGATGAGAAATAGTTGGTATGATTTTGATGACAGCAAGGTGGTATGATACTGATGACAGCAAGGTGGTATGATACTGATAAGAGAAAGGTGGTATGATACTGATAAGAGAAAGGTGGTATGATACTGATGAGAAAAAGGTTGTATGATACTGATTAGAAAAAGATGGTACGATTTGATGACAGCAAGGTGGTATGATACTGATGACAGCAAGGTGGTATGATACTGATGAGAGGAAAGTGGTATGATATTGATGAGAGCAAGGTGGTATGATACTGATGAGAGGAAGGTGGTATGATACTGATGAGAGCAAGGTGGTATGATACTGATGAGAGCAAGGTGGTATGATACTGATGAGAGAAAGGTGGTAATACTGATGAGGGAAAGATGGTATGATACTGATAAGAGAAAGGTGGTATGATACTGATGAAAGAAAGGTGATATTTTTCTGATGAGAGCAAGGTGGTATGATACTAATGAGAGAAATGTAATATGATGAGAGGAACACAATAATTTGTCACACGATGTCACCTATATCTCAAACATGTAAGTTTTATTGTCCAACATCTGTCACTTTATAACGCTGCTGTGGGAGGTCCATGATAGAAGGAGAATTAATTGCTCTTGAAGATGTAAATACATTCAGTCATTAAGCACAGAGAGCCTAAGTTAAAACAATTACAGTACATTGTTCATGAATATAGCAGCTTTTGTTGTACACATAATTTTCTTTTTCCTTAGCATTGTTTCTCTTTTACTTGGAAAGACATTACATCAGCTAGTTTGGTAAGTTAGTTGTTTACTTTATAGTAAGAAGAATTTCATAATTGCAATAATGCAAGACAGATTAGTTTCCCTAGTCTTACTAAGATATAGGAAATTGTTATCTGATGTTTGTTGGCATGTAAATTTGCAAAAGGATACTGTTAAAATTTGATAGAAAACTTGTTCTTAATATGACTCCTTTATTACAATTGGTCAAACTTTTAGGATATCACTTCATATTATACTAATATCCACCATACCAATTCATACCAGGGGAACCCTTGGCTGAGTGGTTAGAGTCACTGACTTGAAATTTTCAGGCCCCTCATCCGCGTAAGTTCGAGTCCCAGTCAGGGTAAGAACTTTCATGTGGGGAGGTTTTCCAGCTAACCTGCGGTGCGCCAGTGGTTCTACCCAGACATAAGTCTGGGGTCTTTCTCCACCAAGTAATTAGCTGGACGTCGCCAATATGACCATAATTGTGTCAGTGTGATGTACCAAAAAAAAAAAAAATAATAATCCATACCAATGTGATTTGTATAATAAAGAAGTGATAAAAGATGAATGGGTGAAATGAATAACTGGTAATTACAAACACCGTGTCTTCTACTTAATTAAAAGTCCAGGGTTAAACATGTTTAAAAACAAGTTAAAATTCCTTGTGACAGAATGACAGAAATTGTTTATTCATGGAAAATTTAAAATTGTGAATTTTTGTGTGGAATTTTTGAAGACTTAGGAAAATTTATTGGCGTTCTTGAGGACTTGTGTGTACACAGACAATACAGGCAATTGACGTCAGTCAAGTCTCAACATTTATTAGCACCTCTGAGATGTTTAATATATATACCTAAGCATGGAAGTGCATGCTTTCGCCAGTGTTAATGTTGATGTTGCCACAACTATGGTGTTTGTTCCAAAGTTCATCATTGCTCGGAAATCAGGATGCCAGACAAAGGATTTTGATATAGAGAAGGTAGATCATGAGTAGTCTTTAAACAATGCATAATATTGTTGTGTGCTTTCTGTTGTTATTATTCAAAATGATACATAGTTTGGCTGTGTTAGGTACAATTCAATGCATATATAACAGAGCTTATGTTTATGAAGACTATTTCTCATGTAAGTCTTATATGTGTTTAGTTTCATTCATAGGTATTTTCTAAAAATAATTGATTGTCTAGCCCATCTACATCTGATTTAATTTCCATTTTTATAGTTTGAAAGTAATTTTGATGCACTGTCAGATTTAGCAGGTCTACACCAATCAGAACCAGGTATACTCTAATTATAAACATTGTTGTTGTTTTTTCGCATAGCTGTCTAGCCTCAATTTACTGTGCAAACAAACATTTTTAAGACTCGCCAATACTTTAAATCATTTTTAAATATATTTTTGTTATATCTTCTGTCACCAGCAACTGCTGTCTGTTCACCACAGAAAAGTTCTATCTTACACAATTAAGTTCAATCTCTCACAATTAAGTTCTATCTCCCATTATTAAGTTCTTTCTCACACCTTTAAGTTCTGTCTAACACAATTAAGTTTTGTGTGACACATTTGTGTCTTACAATTTGTTCAATCTCTCACAATTAAGTTCTATCCTACACAATTATGTTCCATTTCTCACAGTTCCTTCCATCAATGATATCATAGTGTTATTTTCTATTTCCAGCAGGTTAAATGTACTTGCCCTTAGTGAAAGGCTATTTCCTATCACATCATTTGTGGTAGGATATTTTCGCTCACAGACACATATTTTTTATCACCAACAGGTCATCCTGCGAGGGTTGTCTCGGCGACTCATGAGCAAGTATGAGAAGGCGGACATCATTGACAATATGACGATGAAGGCCGAGCCCCATGAAGACTACTCACCCACCGAGTTCATCCACACATCCCAGCCCGTTACCTCTCACATAGGTATTGACAACTGGGGTTTTTTTTATTTAATTTTTAATTGCATCTCACTGACACATTTTTTTATCTTTAAAGTGAGATACAGCTGTTACCATTTGAAAAAGACCTTAACCAAACTATCAGTGAAGAGCTTTGACTACCATATTGTGTTGTCTCCCAATCAGGAGTTAAACCTACATGCTTAGGGGCTTACTAATTAAAACAATCAACTTTCCCTGCTTTAGCAACCTCTTAATCTACATCATTTGCCTAAGCCTGATTAATTCATTTTGACAAGGCTTAGAATTGATAGAATACCATGTTGCATCTGTAAGTTTTCACTCACATCTTTCATAAAATGTGTTGATAAAGCTTATCAACTTTTTAAAAAATAAGCACCAGGATAATTGTTTCATTATGAAGTTACTGGTATTTGATTTATCAATTGGCTTCTCTGCCCTATCACCTGTGAGGTACTGTTTGTTCTTGAAGTTATAAATCTGATGGATCCAATATTATGCAATAATTATTGCAATTTGATATTCATAACACATTGTTTTTCTATATGTGTATTCCAGAAGATGACAGGAGACATGGCAGCTGCAGCTCAGGACATGTCCCCACATTCACAGGCCCTGTCTCCTAGCCCAGTGAAGGTTACCCAGTCCATCATCCGCCCCATTCCTATTCTGCCAATGGACACTTCCATCTACAGCTCCCCACCCACGTACATCGACACACTGCCTGTCTTCAGCCTCCCTGTCCTGCACTCACAGTTGCTAGGCAACCACCAGCTGATGACTGATGATGAAAGCATGTGTTCATCTCCGGTAAAAGAAAATTCTATCAAAAAATGTTAGGCTGATATAAATCTTCCTTGTTCTGTTAAGTCTGACCATCAAAAATTCATGATGCCTGCTATGTCAAATCATAAGCATGCTACATTTTTTAAAACAAAAAGCTTAATTTCTAATTAATTTGCTTATAACTTTGTGCACAAGGTATCTGAACATATTTTTAGAAAGCAGCAAATAGGGTAGAACCAGATCAGAAAGATGCCATGCTGATCCTGATCTAGCCTATTGCCTTAGCCTTATCTAATTCTTTTCCAATTAGTTATGCAGATAATTATTTCAATGTCACTGTATTTACTTTTTAGTATAGGAAATTTCTTTGATATGCAGTTTTATATTTGTTGTCAATGTTGTAAGAGACACTATGACGTAGGAGACAAATTAACACTTATCTGCAGCAGTTACCACCAAGGAATTATAAACATGGTGTGCATTGGTAAGGTACATAAATGACCTCTAGTAATTTTCCTCTAAGTTATTAAGCTTTATGATGTTCAGACTAGTGTTGTCTTCGGAAATTTTTTACATTACATTATTGTCACATGAGATGATGCAGTTCTCTAGTACAGCTAAAGCTTGATAACACATGTAGCAGTCATGCCATTTTGCAATTCCTCTGGGATAATCACCAGGTTGAATTGTATACTAATTTTTCTGCACTAATCTGAAGTTGTTCCCTATTTTTTACAGTGACTAACGTTAATATTTGTATTCATACCTTCTGTGATCCTGTGTATATAACCAATACCTGATTATTGTGTTATTGTACTCAGTGGTTATTTTATATGCTTCCCACTCTCCTAGCCCAGGTTCAGTTCTCACCACCTGACCTGTTAGTGCAATCGGTAGAACATCAGCCCCAGGTACAGGAGGCCCAGGGTTCGATCACGGGCTGCGACCAAAGTTGGTGGGACGATAAACTCAATAAACAGACAAACAGTTCCCACCTTTGTGGAGAGTATTTCTTTTTATGCTTTTTTACAGTTATTAGACAAGTGTCTTTTATTTGCAGATACCACACCATCCAGGTAGCACCTCATTCAGTCGAAGAGCGTCTCCAGACACTGGCGATGATCTTCATGGTTGCAGGTGGATGAACTGTGAGCGCAAGTTTCAGACAATGTCAGAACTGGTTTTACATGTGAATGATGACCATGTTCGATTAGAGAGACCCGATGTGGAGTACCAGTGTAAATGGGGTGGTTGTCCACGCAGAGGCAAGGGCTTCAATGCCAGGTGAGGACCTGTCTGCTGCTGTGTAAAAATATGTGGAAATTTTTCAAGCGAGCAAAACTTTGCTTTTCCGATGAGCTTGTGTTGTGTCCATGGATTCTGTCCATAAATGCCATACGGAAGAATGTCGGTCAGTTGAAGCTTGAAGTTACCAAATGACCTTACAGTTGGTTTTACAACAACTCTGTTTTAGGTTGTTCTTTCAGAATTTTCTTTTGATTGAATTACACTAACTGTGAACACATGCATGTAATAGCACATGCAGTATCAAGCCATGTATCAAACAACTTCAGAGCCTGGGGTTTTAAAACAATGTGATCAAGTTTCAATTTGATTAGCCATATTTAAAATTCTACTCAATCTGACCAATTATATAATAAGAAATATTTATGATTCAGCTTTTATCTAGGGCTCTTGTATCGGGACACCCATGGCCGAGCAGTTGGATTCACTGACTTGCAACTCCTCAGGCCCTCACCGCATGGGTTCGAGTCCCAGGTCAGGGAGAGAACTTGCAATGTGGGGAGGTTTTCCAGCTAACCTTCTTGTGGTTCCACCCAGACAGAAGTCTGAGGTCTTCCTCCGCCAATAATTAACTGGATGTCGCCAATATGTCCATAATTGTGCTGGTGTGATGTATCAAAAAAAGAAAAACAAAAAAACTAGGGCTCTTGTACTACTTCATTGATACCAGCCCTGGTGAAAAGGAAGCTAGAGCCTTGGCAGTCTGTCAGAATCAAACCATAGCCTAGAACTTTTAACATGCTAACAACACACATGCAGGACAGTTAGTGTCAACAAAGCCATAAGCTGAGGTTAACATCAACTGCCGAGGATGGTCGTCTTATTATCACCCTCACTGGGATCAGATATTTGTTTTATTATACTGAACAAAATCTAAAAACAGAAAAAGTTTTTTATGCAAATTGTTATTTTATCCTTTTTATTATCAACATGGTTGTCCAAATAATCTCTCTTTATTGTTAAAAACTGTCTTATTGCTGTGTCATTCAAACCTCTAAACTGCAACTGTTTTTGTTGTGGTAAATGTGATGTTAGAAATTAATGCAAGCATCGGAAATGCAGTTATAGCAGGATATGGGTAAAATAAGGTACTGATTTTGGCATGCACAGGTTTGACAGTTTGTTGTAGGATTGAGTCATCTGATGGACTGAGAAATGCCGACAAATCTTACTACGAACAATGGTCAACTGTACTTTAAACACTAGTTAGCACTATGACCTTCATCCCTCACTATTAGCAAGTATGCTGCTAATAACAAATTGATTATGTGTGATCCCCTATTGTTAATTGTCTGATCAGGACATGCTTAATTGGCTGCCAAGTTTCTGGCACTGTCTTGTTACCATTTCATTTAATTGTTAGCACATTGCTTATTAATGCATACTAAGACAGTCGTTGCACCAGATTTACTAATCATACTTCTTTGTAAAATTACACATAGTTAAAGGTAAACATTCAATGATGTCATTTTTGGTCTTAAGCATGCCAACTTGTCTTAAGCAAGCCAATTTTGTGTGGTCTTGTTTTGGGATGAACAGGACTGTAGTGTAGGCTAATGTTTCAGCCAAGTGCAGCTGATGATGTGATTGATACAAATATAGGTAGATCATGATGTTGTTTATTGTTTTACAGGTACAAAATGCTTATTCACATACGAACACACACCAATGAGAAGCCCCATAGGTGTCCTCTGTGTGGCAAGTCGTTCTCACGGCTGGAAAACCTGAAGATACATAACAGATCTCATACAGGTAGGCACCATGTGATGCTTAGCAGGCCAAGAGCTTAAAATATCTATGCCTCTCTTTGCAAGCAAGAAGACTGGCCAAATAAAATGTATACATATCATATACAAATGAATGTTCTTGTATCGTACCCTTACCAAAGATTGGTGCCTAACCTTGATTTTTGAGATTTTTCTGTAAATATCAAGATCTTGAGAGATTTTCAAATTGTCACAGCCCATGGGACACTTTTTACTACATTCTTCACTCTAGAGTACATTATTATCAAATAAGAAAATGAAATATCATTTCAAACCCGTTATTTTACATACACATATATAACATTTTAAGTTACAAATGTCAATACACCAAAATTAAGGGTTTTTTTTGTGTAATGCATTAAGTAAAAACATGTACAAATGAACACATCAGTCATAGTCCACAAACCAAAGATACTTCTTACATCATGGCTTCTGTTGTGTAGTTTATTTGTCCTTCTTCATTATCAGCTATCTTTATGATAAAGCACAGGCATTTTATCAGATATTGAAGAACAATCATTTATTGTTATGAATTTGGTTTAGGAACAAATTTTAAACTCAAAAATAAATATTTCACATAAGACTATTTTGTAGATGAAGCTTAAATAAGACCTGTCAGCAATAGGATGAAAATGTATACCCAAGTCTCTTACTGCACAAAAATGATTGTGATATTACTATTGCAGGAGAGAAGCCATATACATGTCCATTTGATGGCTGCAACAAGGCCTATTCCAACTCCAGCTGACCGTTTCAAGCATGTGCGGACCCATCAGGAGGATAAACCCTACATCTGTAAGATGCCGGCATGTAACAAACGCTACACAGACCCAAGTTCATTACGCAAACATGTTCGGACACACGGCCACTATTATGGCAGCAGTGGAGGTATTGGCAGCAAAGACTTAGCTCAGCAGATTCAGCTGCAGGGGTCTCGGCTAGGCAATAGTGTGATTACCATTAGCCAAAAAGACATCAACAAAAGTATTATGACATCTGGGAAGACTTTAGGCAAGTGCTCTCCTATGTCACCCAGTAGTGTATTACTCCCTGTGTGTCAGCCAGGCAGCATGTGTGTGCCTACATCTCCATGCAGCTTGGGACTGGATAGTTTACCTGGAATGGCCGGACTGGGTGGGGTGTTACACATGCCCAGACTCTCCTCCAACCCTCTCCTCTCCTCCACCATGCTCTCTGTCCCCACACAGACAATATCCACACAGACAGATGTGCTAGAGGTGTATGATACTAAGCCCCCATTGCTGCTGCCATTCTCCCACAAGTGCCACCAGCAGGTTGGTGTGTGTGATGTACAGCGCGGTTGTCAAGACTGCCCCCTAGATCTGACCACTGGCCCAGCGTCCCCACCCACCTCTGACACCATCATGGCTCAAACATCCACTGACACCATAGTGTCAGATTCCACCAAATGGGACATGGTCATTGCCACATCGTAGAACCAAACAAAAACAAATGTCTGTTACTTTTCCTGTGCTAAGTTTGGAAGCTGGCTTTCCTTTCTCAGGTGGATAATAGGATGTTCCCTGCTCAGACTATTTCTTTTTTTTTTTTTTTTTGCTAATTTATTTTCAAATTAAGGTGCATAAAAAGTGCTGTTAAACTGTTAATGCCTGGTTTCTTGTGCTAATATTGTTAATTGTTAATGATTTATCTGTTACTCAAGTTAAACATTTATCAATATCCCTTTCAAGAAACATAGGTGCAGCTGGCTGGTTTACAGGTTGATCAGTGATGTTTATTATTTTTCATAATTTAGAAGACTTAGTGACATTACAGAGTTATATTAAAACATTGAATCTTAGATACAACATATTGTACTTTGTTTCCATTTTTTCTTTGAAAGATAACTGCATTTTGTTTCAGAAAGGTACAAACTTTTCTTTCACCCAATATATATACTTGAAAGCATACCTTTTCTAATATGTTGTTCATACAGTAGTTTTAAATGGTATGTCTTACATAAAAGGCACTTTTACTTAAAGAATAAAGTTTATAAGAAATGAAAAAATATATATTTTGATAAATAAATGCATCATCAATTATTAAAGGTCTGGTATGACAGTTGGTCAGATTGCAACAAAAATTGTAAAGACTTGTATCTCCATAACTGATTCATTGATATCTGAGTTGAATTTAAAATGTAAATCCTTGAACAAAGATTTGCCAGACATTTCCCTAAGTATCAATATTTTTAATTCTTGGTGCTCCGGTGGCTTTAGTGAATTGAAAATAATCAATCATTTGATAATTAAAAATATTTAACTTGTGAATATTTAGAACAGAACAAAAATGACGCTAATCTGTCAAATGGACTTCACATTGACTAGATTTTTAATGTATTATATTACAGTAATGTTCTTAGATTTTGTCTATATTTATGAAAGTAGTGATTACTTGTGATATATAATTTTGTATGTGAATGAATCAGGTCTAAAACCATATTTGATTCCATAATGCACACATCTGTAAAGGAGTCTCCCCAGTGAAACTGAAAAAAAAATAGTTTAAATTGTATGGCATGTGCAACCAGAAACTCATGTATTAATATTAAATTTGATGTTGCTAATGGAGACAAAATTTAATGACGTCCATCTGGATGCAAGCTTTTTGAGCATGACAGGTATGCTTACACATTATCTCTAGCTACAGTTACATGTTCCTTTCAATTTATAGCTGGTATTATGGTCAGGTTATGTTGAAAGCTTTCATACGTTGTTATTTAATAGCAGATACTTTGCCTTGTTAGAACTGTTTCTCTTTAGGGTTGTTTTTTTTATTTTGTATTAAGCATTCTGTGATACTGTTTGTAATGTTTCAATTACTGGTATTGTTGATATCTTAAAATAAATTTTGTCAGATATTATTACAGTTTAGTTTTCATTTCTTCCAGCAAAATTGTTAAGAAAATACTAGATTTACTTTTAATGTGCACATCTAAGATGTACTTTGCATAAACTTTGAACTTTTCAAGTTGAATATATGATACTATCACTGTTGGTATTTGTCCAGTAAAATAGATATTCCACCTCCACACCTTTATTTAAGTTTTACAGGAGAGCAATAACATCCATGATGATGCTAAGTTAAGATGAAATCCCAAATATCATCAAAATTTGTAACATTAATGTCCTTTTGATTTAATTATGCCACTATGATTTATTTACTAAATTTAAACATTGGCACATGAAACATTATTGCTGTTTCACTACCAGTTAAGAAGTAAATGTATTGCAGAGCTGTTGGTTTTACTGTCAACAAGGTTTGTCCACCCCATTTCTTAGTCAAATGCTGGTCAAATTTTTATGAAACTATACCACATTGTTAAGTACCAGGCCTATTATGGATTTTGTAGGCAATTTATGACCGGGTTGATTTGAGTTATGTCCCTTGATTGCATTTATCGAAAATAGCAACACTGGCAAAGCGGTATCTTGGAATATTCCATCATTGTTAATGCTAGTTATTGGTGTCCATGCTGAAGTGTAGAGCCATTTATGGAATGTTAGAAATTTGGCAATAGCAGTAAATTGTAGTTATTGTGTCATGTAACTCCTGTGGTAGCCAGACAAAGTCTATTCATAGAAATGGTCAAAGTGTTGTGAGTGGTTATTTGGTTTATACAAATTTGTACCACCTGAGTTCTTACAATGTATAAAATGTTCCAATTTTAGCAACTTTGAACCACCGCTGTTCAACAGGTCTTATCCTTCACCTGTAGCAGTGCTGTGTAAGGGTTTTAAGATTGCTATTCGTTCAATATTTCTTAAATGAATTTCTTCAAGAGGTAAGTTGCATTGTTAAATTGTTTGATATATTTAGACAATATGCAATTACAAATGGTGCAGCATATGTGTGAAAGCCAATTATTTGATATTTTCAGCTCACTTTAAGTAAAAGTAGTCATCAGATGTCCAACATTGTCGTTCTTCAGATAACATACTGGTAGTCTTTTTTAAACATATTGAACGTCCTTTCGATGCTTTTCTTGTTGCTATTCCTACAAGCAAATGAAGTAAGACTAGGGGAAGAAACTCATGAGTATTAAATACTGAATACAAATTATACCTCATTAAGGCATATGCCCATTTCAATTCTCTTATATTTGTGTCAAATACTACTTGGATCATTTTAGCCAAACCCTTTAGGTTAGTGATAATGTTGATTAGCATTTCTATTGCCAATTTCTTCAAAATTTAAGTCTGTAAGAAGTTACATGATTACAAGCTAAATGCATATATAAATTTTTCCTCACCAATACCTGTACAATGATCATGGGACCATTGAGGAAAATATACCAGTACATGTTTGTTTGTTTATTGAGTTATCGTCCCACCAACAGTATTTCAGTTATCTGGAGACGGTGTCCTTTTGAAGCAGATATAGTGCTGCCTTCACTGTGTATAGCATGCCGTGAACACCTGGCATGATACCACACCCAGTCACATTATCCTGACACAGGGCCAACCAGTCGTGGAACTACCCTTATATTTGCTTGAGCGTTAGCAAGGGAGCTCTATACCACTACCATTTTAACGACTTTGGTATGTCGCGGCCCGGGTCCTCCCGTACCTGCCAGTACATGTGTTCCATCTTAATTTAGTAACGGTTGTTTAATTCACTTGCATAGAAGAAATGTGCAAAATATTTATAATGCAAAAATGTGCTTTTCTTTAAGAGGTTCAAGTAATAGACTAGGGATCAATGATTAAGGACAAACTAGTTCATTCTGTTTTTACTATTTTTCTCAGTTTTGTCTTCATCCAGTTCATTTTAATTTAGGTTAAGTTAAGAAACATTTCCTTTGTATACATAATACTGTTCCAGAAAAATACTATCTGAACAATATTTGTGTAATGAGTCTGCTGCTCATGTGCAATTTCTTCTGGTACCCTTAGTTAATAAAAATTTTGGCAACTTTTTATTTATATATGTAACATCTAAGAAAACCCTATTAAATGGTGTCTGGTTTTCCTTTCATTTTTTGTTTCTAACCATTCTATAGCCTATAGAAGTCATACATAATAAACCTCTAGATTTAGTGTATGCTCAAAATCTGTAAATTGCTCCCGGCTTATCTGTTAAAGTTTTTTGTCACATCAGATGTTTTGCAGACTTATTATCTTGTGTAAATGTTATTTATTTTGTCTAGGACCATTTACAATTTTCCTTATTGGTGGCAGGTGTCACATTTAACTGAAAGACATGCAACCTTTTAGGCAGATTTACTTATATTGTTTACTTATATTAACAGTTTACCTATATATGACTGTTTGGGGTATTTGTGCATAATTTCTGTAGAAAAACAATTTTGTCTAAAGCTTTAACGATTTTCAACAGTATCTCAATTTTGGGGCAGTAAAATTCTGTAATCAACAATAAAAATGTTCATTCTTTTCAAATCTAAAAGTAAGAACTGTTATGTGGATGAGCTAAAACAATGTGGTCACGTTATTGTCTTGATTTAAAAATACATAACTTTTTAGCGTGTCTCAGATAGGAAATACTTGTTGTAATGACAGTTGTGGCATTATGTTACACTTTTCAAACATGTGTAGGACATCAATAAACAGCATCTTCTGTGTAAAAAAAAAGCTTATTTTCTGTGATCTTTTCAGGAAAAAAAAGCTTAAGATGTTTTATGAAAATATTTTGGTCCAAACTGTTGCACCCTACCTTTAACATGTACACATCAGTCCTAATGTGTTCAAACCGTTCATTATCTTCCATGAGGTAACTAAAAGTTTTTGCTTCCCTGTGATTTCGTTTATACTGCAGTTTAATTGCATGTATATTGTCCAATTGATCCAATAAAATACAACACATTTAACGATTGAATTAGAGCTTCACATCAGATTTAGTGTAGTATGCACCCAGTATCCCGATTCTGACCTGTAAACAGTCAACAAGACAATTTAAGGTTTTCTTATTTTATTTTATTCATGGTCCACATAACAGTACAACTGACTTGTAAGTTGAAAGGTTTGTACGAGTAAAAATGACTTTTTGTTTACTTAAAACCTAGAAAATGGAAGTTCAAGATAACAAGAGTTAACAAAGAACACAAGAGATAGACAAGATAGATAAGATGATCAATTGCACTTGTATAGACTGTCCAGACAAAAGTTTCATTTGGATTTGTTCAAGTCTTTTACATCTCTCCTTCCTCCTCCTCATCAAACTCTCCCTCCTCCTCGGCGGTGGCATCCTGGTACTGCTGGTATTCAGACACCAAGTCGTTCATGTTGGACTCAGCCTCAGTGAACTCCATCTCATCCATACCCTCACCAGTGTACCAATGAAGGAAAGCCTTACGCCTGAACATAGCGGTGAACTGTTCAGAGATACGCTTGAACAGCTCCTGAATGGCAGTGCTGTTGCCAATGAAGGTGGCGGACATCTTAAGACCACGTGGTGGTATGTCACACACAGCAGTCTTCACATTGTTGGGGATCCATTCAACAAAGTAGCTGCTGTTCTTGTTCTGAACATTCAACATCTGCTCGTCTACCTCTTTCATGGACATGCGGCCACGGAAAATGGCAGCTACAGTGAGGTATCTGCCGTGTCGGGGGATCGCAGGCAGCCATCATGTTCTTGGCATCAAACATCTGCTGGGTGAGTTCGGGCACAGTGAGTGCTCTGTACTGCTGGCTTCCACGAGAAGTCAGGGGAGCGAACCCTGGCATGAAGAAATGAAGACGTGGGAAGGGCACCATGTTGACAGCCAGTTTCCTGAGATCAGCATTCAACTGACCAGGGAATCGAAGACAGGTTGTGACTCCAGACATGGTGGCAGAAACTAGATGGTTCAAATCTCCATATGTTGGGGTGGTCAACTTCAGAGTTCTGAAGCAGATGTCATATAGAGCCTCATTGTCAATGCAGTAGGTCTCATCTGTGTTTTCTACAAGCTGATGGACTGACAGTGTGGCATTGTATGGCTCTACAACTGTGTCGGATACCTTAAAAAGAAAAAAAAACACATTGTATGTTTACACCATTTAACTGAACAGTTTTATGTAAATATTGGCCGATGGGCTTACTCAAACAACACCTATTTTGTTTACATATTTTCCAATAAATTTATATAACTACTGTACAAATAGAATTATTCAATTCACCATATCAGGTCAGTGTGGTAAGTCTAAACTGAAGCTCAAGGACTTGATCCTAATCATTATGTTAGGCTAATGACAAAAACATTGCACATGAGCTTGATTTGTTGCAGTGCTGTTCTGAAAGCAAATGGAAAGATGCTATCTACAATGTATCAAGACAAATGAATTGTTAAATTAGCAATAGTAATTTAATTTAATCAGCACAAGTCAATTTATATCCCTCCAGTTTTATTGGTTCATACAATACAATCACAATATCCAATAAAACTTGATGCAAAAACCCAATATTAACCTTTGGTGATGGTACAACGGAGAATGTGTTCATGATTCTGTCTGGGTACTCTTCACGGATCTTGCTGATGAGAAGTGTTCCCATACCAGGAGCCAGTTCCACCACCTAGAGAGTGGGTCAGCTGGAATCCCTGCAGACAGTCACAGCTCTCAGATTCCTTTCGGACAACATCAAGGACAGAGTCTACAAGCTCAGCACCCTCTGTGTAGTGTCCCTTAGCCCAGTTGTTGCCAGCACCGCTCTGGCCGAACACAAAGTTGTCTGGTCTGAAGATCTGCCCAAATGGACCAGATCGCACAGAGTCCATGGTTCCAGGCTCCAAGTCGACAAGGATGGCACGTGGCACATATTTGCCACCTAAAAATACAAATACAAGAAAATGTAAGGCAAAAGGTGAATTAGCAAGTAAATGCAGAAAGGAAACTTTCAGGCCAGCTTCAGTCAAGGTTGCAAGCAATATGGATGATAGTTATAACAATTTTACAAGGTACATAACCTTCGAAATTACCCTGTAAAGGACAAAGGCCCCCAACCATGCTTCAAAATCTATAAACGAGATGCATTTTTTTTGTTCCATGGCCTGAAAAAAGGAATCGACACCAATGAAATACTGCTTCTGGGGTCGATGTCATTTCATAAGCTTGCTGGTTTTCCTTTTCACTTGCACACTAGAACTGAACAGCACCTTTTTCTAAGTTATCTACACACACATAAACATATTATAAATGTTGGATCACCAAGTCATAAAGACTTATGTTTTCTGCAAACAAACCATTTTCCAGTTAATGACGAAGATATAATAAAATCTTGTCACAAGTTAAACAAGTCCTTATTTGATATCAAAACACACACCTTTGTTGCTACAACAAAGCAATGTTAAGATATTTGCTAACCCTTGTTCATATATCCTGCACCACATTTGAACAGGTTCTTCAGCAAACAAGAGATAAGATTGTAGGTGGCAATAAAATACTGGCACCAGGTTATGGGGATGCTTCAACTTGTTGATCCTTGGCCATAAAAACAAGATATTAAAAAACAAGATATTAAAGAAGTTATTCTGTTTATACATGACTTTTTTAGCTATGAAATGCTTTACAATGAACACAGACTTGTATAACCCGTGTCTTAAAGAGCCATTCAATCATGTCATAAATAAGGATAAATCTGTCAACAAAAGGGACAGAAATAAGTCAAGTACATATTAAACAACAGAAATTAATTCAGGTAGCCCCAGACAAGATCATGCATGTCAGCATTACATCTTCCAATGCCAAGTATATTTCAAGGCTATCTCCAACCTGCAAATTGAAAGTGTTTGAACATGTAGACAAACAAATGAAAGTTTATGTCCACTCTCGAGGTATAAGCCTTTAACCAAACAAAGGCAAGATTTGTCTATTCTTAATGGGCCGCACCCTTGATGTAAGCATCATGCCAGCCTAATTTTATTACCTCTGTACCTGGTGGGATTAATGATTAAATATTGATTGCTGTCTAGCTTATATTTGACTTTGTGCATTGTTAGGCCCTGGGCAGATTGTGGTGATGACTGGTCTGTAGCAACATTGTTTCGTCACAGGAATGCATTCAAATGTGGGCAGGTCTGTCTGAACCTTACTTAACCAACAATGTAATCATGTGACACAAGAACAAATCAGCCCTTATTGAAGGATTGAAGACATAAATGTCACCATTGTTAACCCTCTCATGTTACATTTGTTCATAAATTCAAAATTGTTACGCTATCCAACATAGACTGACGTAATGAATAGTGTAGATCCTGATCAGAGAGCAAATCTGAAACCACTCACCAAACCCGTATCAATATATGGTTAGCATGCTTAAGGTTAGCCCATATACAAAAACTTTATGCAGGTCTCAACAACAATGTGGTCTTATAACTATGCTGGAGGAAATAAGGGTTGGTGCAATGATCTTTATAATTGGGGTGACTTCATTGCATGGTTGGCTCTAAGGTTGATTGAACAAACAGTACAGTCTTCCATATTGATTCTAGTCAATGCACGTAAACAAATTACAAACTACCACTTGACAAAACACTTTATTTCCATCCTGTCTTGGTAGATCAGAAAAAAGGACTTGTGTAAATGATTCATCTTAAGACTGAATAAGTAAAACAAAACTATCGCACTTTATTTAAATAATGCGCAAGTACTGTATTTTCAAGCAGGTAAAAAAAAACAAAAAAACAAAGATTGAAACAGTTAAAAAATGTTATGCTAATGTACGTAATTAATAATATGCTGTTTGTAAAATACTTCACAAATCTTTTATTTTTTGTACTAATCTTTTATTTTTTGTACTATTCACATTACAACAATTAAACTTTGTTAATAAAACAAATATCTATTTTTCTTTAATTTCATTTTTTTTCCTATTTTTACAGAAGAATCTTCTAACGACTTCTGTTGCCCAGTAATCAATACTGTAAGAGAAGACTGGATTGCTGAATCCATGTAACCAAGTACTACCAACAGGTATTGATTGGCGTTACTATGGTAACAACAGCTGGTGACAAATCCTCTGATCAAGCTGACTCACTCCATCCCTGGGCTGTATGTACAGGAGTGTTGGTTTATGGCCTAGCAAACAGACCTGATACAGCCTCCATCAACATTATGTACAGCAAGCTCTAGTCTCTATGGGATTGTGGCAAACTTTGTAAACTGTTGATAACCTTTAGATGGTAGGCTGACAAATGAAAGGGCAAACAATATACACTTTTGATTTTGAATTATTTGGCATTTAATGTGAACAGTTGAAGAGTTGTTTGGTTAAGCCATTGCCAAATTCACAATTTCTCAAATTTATGGGTACATCTTGAGCATTAAATTAACCACTGAAAACTTGTAGACATGGCCAGTAAATTATAAATCCTTTTGTTTTTTAAGAACACACTCGGAAGAGAAAACCACAACACTTGACTCAAGAGGAAAGCATTATCATACGACCCTGACCTTCCAATATAACTGTTGAATTTAGGCATGCATTAAAAAAAAAGTATGTGTAACAAGTGAATGTTTTGTATTCTATTTATTGATGTATTCCCCAATTTGAAATGAATTCCAAACTTTTCCATGTCAATCTATATAAAGTTCTAAATAACATCACTTTCTACCAAAGTAAAGTTATCTTTGGTTGCCTGCCAAGTGGAAATCGTTTCCTGTAAGTTTCATATTCACATTGTAACTTCCTCTTATATTAAAGTGTATTCCATAAGGAAGAAAACAATTTTTGTTACACATATATGGAGACATGAAACTATGCTAGAACACTAATTGTCCAAAGTAAACCACTGTCCAAGTAAACCATTTATTTATTATGGCCTTTGTACAAGTACCTTTTTTTTTTAAACAATCTTCCCACCAGTACAAAACAGCCAACAGTGGTTAACTTAAGTCAGAAAATAACAATAAATTATTTGTTAGCTTAAAAGAAAATCAGTCAATACTGCAACTAAGTAAATTATTTCATATCTGAAAAGCAGTGTCAACTGCAAATCATCTCTGTAGAACATTTCTTAACGAAACAACCCTGAAGTTGGCGAGTGATTCTTAAATGGTGATTTTCTATATCTTAGTGAATTTTCTTTCAGGCTAGTGAAAATCGCTTAGTTACTAGCCCGAAGTGCTTGTAAATTTCAATCTCAGTTTCTATGACTTATCTGGACCAACCACATCCAGAAACAATAGTACCACATAATTTGGACCATTCATATCCGTCAATAAATCTCCATTTCTTATTTTATCTGGACCTCACATATCCAGTTGCCTATACCTAGCCATGATGTGGACCCCCAAAATCTAATCATTAATAATTGTCAATTATCCAGACCACCTTATCCTGTAGACAATTATACTCCATAATAAGGACCTATAATCAAAAGGCAATATAGTAATGTTATCTAGACCAATCATCAATTGTACTTTATTGCAATACAATTCTAATTTAAATATTACTCCATTTTCTAACCAACTTGTCTGAAGCTTTGGATGACAAGTTAATAGAAAAAGAAAGTAAAAAAGGTTAAAGAAAAAAGGGGGTAAAATAAAAATCTGAAGATGCATACCTGTGGCCTCATTGTAGTAGACATTGATTCTCTCGAGCTGCAGGTCTGAGTCCCCATGGTAAGTGCCGGTAGGGTCAATACCGTGCTCATCTGAGATCACCTCCCAGAACTGAAAATGTTACAAGGAGTAACATGTAACATCACCCACTCACATGACAAAAGTAACATCACCCACTCTCATGACAAAAGTAACATCACCCACTCACATGACAAAAGTAACATCACCCACTCACATGACAAAAGTAACAAAGTAAAAATCACCAAATCATGTGACAACAAAAAAATAATCAGCTCTTCACCTGCTTTACACATTCAAGTTAGCGATAGGAACGGCAGGGGAGGTAACTCTTCCTGTTGCCCTTGTCACGGCGCATTTTTTGGTTCCGAAATAGTGTGTTTGGATTACGCTGTTTTACGCTATGAAAATGGTCTGCTTTAGCAAAAAAACTTACTAAACCAGTTTAAGGAATGTTCCGAGGACATGACCAAAAATTTTGAGGGAGAACGGATCATTGCCACTTAATTAAAACTATAAGTAAATTTTTCTCAAAATAAATAAAAACTGATTTAATGGCGTTTTTCTCAAAAAACGGTCATATTCCTATGCTCAGTACCCTTTTAAACTATTATCAGTTGTATTTGCAACTATTTTCGATACCGCCAATCCGTATGCTAATTAATTTCAACCACACTGTAGACTCTTATATTTGTTTTCGTCCGCCGGTGTAGCCATAACTTTTTACCCGGTGATTTTGCAAAGATTTTAATTTTATGTGCGTATGTGCCTCAGATTGCATATTCAAAAGGATTCCTAGTGGAAACAATGGTTATGAGTGAATTCTTTACTGATTTATATAGAACATATTTGAGTATTGAAGATGCAAACAAATGATATTATGCAAAAACATATGATTATTTTACCGGTGTCTAGGTAACTTTTTCCCGTGAAATTTATCCCGAAATAAAAAAAACGAACTACTCTTCCTGATTATTAATATCTATTGTGTCAATCAACAAACTGTTATCCATGTAAAATGTTGATTTTGGTGATTTTTTTCACCACAGCTATTTGTCAATGACCTGTTTGATTAATTTCAAACTTAGTCTTACAAAGCATCATCTCGACAACCCCCTCTCACCTGTTCCCCTCCTTCTAGCTTATTTAGTTTTTTTTTTAATCAGATTTCTGACAGTGCAAATGATGAAAATGTGTACACATATAATCTTTTGGAAGAATATGTGAATGGAGATTTAGAAATAATAAGTATTGCAGTATTTTATTTGGTATCAGGTTTTTAGTTAGTAAAAAAAAATGCTTTTATTTGTAAATAAATACATTTGAATAATTAATGTTACATTTTAAATTGCTAAACTGCTTTAAACAAATTTCAGTGGATTGATTTACATATGTATTTAAAGGCCATTAGAAGGAAGAGGCAAGTCAGCAAGATAAATAAGACATTTCCTTACATCACAAGTTTGCAAACCAGTAAAAGGTTAACTTGTCAGTGTAGAGGAAATTAACAAAAATGTACTTCTGAAATAGTTTGCATCTTTGACTTTAGTAAGAATTGAATCAGATTGGATCATTGGCTTGTGTAAACCAATAAAACATGACCATTATTAAAAAAACTTGTTGAAATAATGATTAGTATTAAGAAATTACTAATAACCAATGAACTTGTGCTGAGGAGTGTTTGAGAATATTGACATGGTTTGTATTTTGACTATAGTAAAACAAACACTTAAGTGGTTGGATCAGTTCAGATCAGTTTGGATGGTGGACTTAAGTAAACCATTGATCATTGAAGAATATGTGTTGACTTAGGCTTTTCCTTGAAGCAGATGACAATTATTGACAGTTTGCATCTTTGACATAACTAGTTAAATGAAAAAGAGTTAAACTGTTAGTGAGATTAATAAACTTGTGTACTTGAATCTTGATAGTTTGAATCTTGGGCTTAAGTATACCTGTAAACAGTGAACTTTGTGTTGAGTTTTGAAATCCTTGTTGAAAATATACTTTCCCCTTGTGAAGATTTAGAAGAGTTAAGCAGTTAATAAGTTTAACAAAACTTCACTTAAGTAGCTAATACTTTGCTGACCAGAGCCTTGTTTCATGTCGTGATATATCATACATTATTATATATATTTAATATATTATAAATATATATATATATTGTAGGTGATAATATTACACAATAAAATTGGATTAATAGGAATAAAATGGTTCATATTTTGTGTTATCACAAACATGCTACAAAAAATAGCAAATAACATAAATTTTTGAGAAAGAAATGTTTCTGATTGTCTTGGTGGTCATATTTTTGCTTATTTTGTGAATGATAATGATACTTGTTTCACATTTTTTTCTTAAAATTTCATATTGTTTTCACAAAAAATGTGTTATTTCAACTGAAATTATGAATATGCAAAGTTTTCAACACAAAACAGCCCTTCCTCATAAAAATGTATCAATTTAAATGTTGGGAACCAAATTTTCTTACTTTTTAAAAAAAACGTTGACAACGGCTTGCTTTTATGATGGTACAGAAGTGACCATAACTTTGCCATTTATTGATGGAATTTGATGAAATTTTTTTAATTGAGTTTCTCACATCCATAGCTACAAATAAATGCTATAAGATCAATGAAATTATTTTATTTTCAAAAAGTCGTTCCTATACCTATTCAAGTGTGAATATGTTGGATTTTTATCTTATTCAGCTATTTTGAGACAATCGCTGGTATATCTGCACACAAGGGGCTATAGCAGTACATACAGTAGAAGTGTGATGCCCGATTATTTAATTAAAATATTAAAAAACAAAAAACAATATTTATACAAGTTGACTTTTTCACCCACTAAACACATTTACAAATGTGAGGCAAGAAACAGTTGAATGGACAAACAAACAAAATGATTAATAAACAACAGATGATGGTGACCCTTAGTCTGCTGGTCTATGTGATAGACTGGATTAACCAGTACAGTGCACACACACAATAGGGCTGCTGGCTGGAATGTGACCAGATTGATCTGGGATTTTATCTGCCATGAACTTGGCCCATTAAAACTAGGGCGTTATATTTATTAGTTTATTTAAATAAGGTTAACAGAAAATAAATCATGGCATTAAGGATCTTATAATGACGTTGTAAATGGTGAAAACTGCTCACACTGCAGATGTCTGGGGAACGAATTATTTCTATTGTAAGCAATTATCATATAGAGGTGGGGCACGTCTGTTAGTGAGAAAAAATATAGATATGTAATATATATACAATCTTTTTTCACGGTAAACTGATTACAACAAGTTGCTTTTGCGGTGTTGGAAATAATAACTGAAAAAAAATGATGGCGGCATGCAGTCATATCAAGGATGACCGCGTTAACCAAAACCGCCTAAACCGGCGCGAAGCCGGAATTCAGCGCTCTCCAGTCTCACCACCGGCGCGCAGATGCTAGGAAAAAACGGGAACCAAACCAACGACTAACCGCTCAAAAATGTGACTATCCCCTGGTACACTAAAATGAATGTCTATTTAAATGTCCACGTCGCCGACAGATAAGAAAGAGACAGCACAATTAGTGCAACAGTAAAATTGTACTCACTTTGGCTCCAATTTGGTTGCCGCACTGTCCAGCCTGAAGATGTACAATTTCCCTCATTTTTGTTTGTCTGCGTTAAATGGTTGTTACTGGACGAGATTCCTAGTCGAAAGGCCGGCCCGATGTATGATGAGTAAGATGCGGTGCTCGAATATAAATTAGTCTCGATTTGAACAGGGCTAGAGCTTTCCCATTGGCTGGTTTCAATTGCAGTCTAGATGGTTCCTGCTTGCCTCAGAGTATCAAGTAGTAAGTAGAGAGCGAAAGCGGGAACCAGACAATTAGTGACGCGTGGGGATTGCAACATCCAGATGGCAACCGTAGCTACCAACTCACGAGTTGCCGTGTAGAAAAGTGAACATATACACACTAGCAGTCGACAGTAGCGGAAATCGACGACTACGGCAAATATAGAATGGTAGACTTTCAACTCATCGTAGACATAGAATTGTCATCAATGTCATTCAGTGTAACAATTGTGTATGTAGCTGCGAATGTCGTCACGACCGCAATCAAGCAACCAATTAATCAATCAATCAATGAAAAAAGATAAATCGATAAATCAACCAGTAAATCATCATTTGAATTCACAAATAATTATAACAAATAAAACAAAATAGTATTGGTTGGAAAATTTTGAATCTACATGCATATTTAAGTGCGTTATCTCAACGAATGTAAACATCATTTGAAAGAAACCCCAAAGCACCGTGTAGGACTACCTCTCTATAATTGTTTTTTCGAACATTAGCCAAATAAGTTCGAAAAGGAGCCCTAAATTACAATACCCCACATGACATCGGTGCTTCACTTTCTCCGTTATGCTGATACATATTTATAAAGTGTAAAGCCGCCAAAATTTCCTGACTGGAAATCGTCGAATACTTGGGGTATATAGTATATTCTATCGGTGCGTGATGTATAATATACATTTACCAAGCCACGTCACGTCAATAATGTCTACTAACGATGAGCACCCTCACCGGCTTCCCGACCATATCTCCGCTGGTACATGTACATACCGACGGGCGAGTGGGGTGTTTACGCCCCGTAGGCCGCGGACTCTGATTGGATGGTTTAAACAAACAAAAAAAACCTGGGCGGCAGAAACACGGATTTAAATCGTGACCCGAACAGGTCGTTGAATGGCCAGTGTTCATGAATGGCCAGTGCTCAAACACATTGTTCTCAGAACGCGCTAAGCAAAATTCGTTCATTTGGAGTAAATGGTAACGACATTGAAAACAAATCCATGTTTAAGTCAATGACAACCTCGCACCAAACAAAATTTAGATATTTATAATATTTTCATTTAATCTTAGAAATATGAGTTGACTACAGTGCTAAGTTTTCATACTGAACAATATCTTTGCATAACACAGGGCTACCCCAAGGGCCGAATTTTCCGCATGACCGTTGTCTGTATCGGCATAGATAACTAAACCGCTGTTTGATTAACAAGTACCGGGAGGGTATTTTTAGTGGTGCACCAATGCATATACACGGGGACAGAAGACGTGAATAATTACTAAACTGATGTTAAATTATGTCAGTTGTTAGAATGAAAAAAAGAAGAGTAAAGGAGAACAATAAATCGTTCTTAAAGCGTTGTGTCATAGATATGATATGATATATGCATGCTGTGTCTGGTGTGAGAAACTTGTATAAATTGAATGGTTATATACCGTTGTCAATAAATCCCCGAATTTGGCGAAAACCCAAGTTTATTATTTTTCTTGACCACTACTACTGGTCATGCATTTAACGCAGGGGCGTAGCAAGGCATGATGTGTACGTATGGCTGCGGGGGGGGGGGGGGGGGGGGGGACAGGACAGGCTTACCAGGAAATTAATGTTTTCTAGATCGTACATGTAAGTTGTGGTCTCTGTAGAGGTTCCGATATCAAGATATAAGAAGTTTTTTTTTATGTTTCAGACATTTGAGTATTAAAATTGAGATTTCTTTACCGTGGCATACTATATTATTTCCAGATAAGAAGCTACTTAAGCACAATCACGAATTTTCTGGTTGTTGCAACTTAGGTAAAATCTGATCCATACGAAAGTAAGGTAACATCTTTTCAAATAAAGCTATTGGGATATATTAACATAATCAGTCATTATTTGATGTCAACAAATTCAAACTTATCTCTAGCCAAATACAGTAAACAACAACAACAAAGTTGAAACTAAAAAAATTACACCTTTTATGTAAATATGCTTTCAATGACACTGAATACAGGCGGATCGTGTTTGTTTTGTTGTTGTTGTTGTTGTTTATGTTTGTTGCTGTTTGTTGTTGTTTTTCAATAACGTCGCAAATATGTAGAATATGTTTAGATTTTATCAGGATATTTGAAAAAGGCTGAACAAACGGGCCTGTTTTTGTGGGTTTTTTGTTCAAAAGATAATTCCGTTCACTTACACCATTTACAAAAACTTAGTGAACCTCTCCCCTCTCTTTCTAAGAGCAGCGTATTTAACAGTGAGAACAGGTGGTGCACCAAGAAGAACACAAAAAGCACACAGATCGATATTTAATGACGATCATATAGAACACAATGATATACATAATTTCCCCAAACAGCAGTTATGTAAAGAATTTTAGTTAGTGGCCAAACAGACAGCATAATAAACAATTCACTGATGAGAGATAACAACAGAGATATAGCCGAATAGATGTTTCAGACGTCTATATTAACATTTAATGTCTTTTAAGCAAGGTTTTATTTAATATCGCTCTTCGTTTATTAAGTGAAATTACTCAAATTATCCATCTTATACATTATTACCTCCCTTTTGGGTAGGTATCTGGTAAAAACTTTTGAGAGAACACGTGAGACTGTAACACAAGTCAGTATGTTTATTTCCTTTTATTGTACAAAGGTTTTTAAACTTTTGCACGATTTATTAAAATGTGTCCAGCACCTTATTTAATAACATTAAAAACACTTACTCAGCACTTTAGAAAATATAGGTATTGTGATGCAAACTGCTATATTCATAATATCATGTCTTTAATGAACAATGACTGTAAAATACTTGCCGTAAAAGTTCCATACTTCAAGTCAAGTTTATATGGTTTGTATTTTAAAAAGGCCAAAAAACGTGTTATTTTACTGCAATAAAATATTTGTACTTTGTACTTGTAATAA
Source organism: Sinonovacula constricta (assembly GCA_007844125.1). Taxonomy (NCBI): domain Eukaryota; kingdom Metazoa; phylum Mollusca; class Bivalvia; order Cardiida; family Solecurtidae; genus Sinonovacula; species Sinonovacula constricta. Next base: position 61,820,930 of record CM017558.1, on the reverse strand, counting down.
AACAAAGTACTCCTTACACAATTGACATCACAATATTAAATAATTTATTGTCACTTTATTCATCACCAGTTGCATTACTCAGCACGAGCTTGGCATGTCATGTGATAGGTAATAATACTTATAACACTATAATAGTTCAGAGAATATACATATTAGATATCGATCGTTCTTTAATCGTTAGTAGTGTTTCATTTACTAACGATTGTTTAGATCTGCATTTTAGTATAAAAATAATTGAGATATGAAATTAAATATTATTTAATCCCCTGAAATACGACATTGGCGAATTGTAACAGATATTGAATAGAGATTAAGGTTGTGTGAGGTCGGCAAGAGTCTTTGCCAAAGTATCCACCTGATAAGGGTGAGGTGTCCAACTTTTAGTTTGCCTACCATCGGCAAATAGATGTAATCCATATTTCTGCATGGTCTGAACAATGAGTAGGATCTGAGATCAGGAATACATTAACTCCATTAAGATGTAGCATACGTTATTCTTTTCAAACAATTTAGACGCACCCAAAATTGCAACATGCTCTGAACCTTCGATGTCCATTTTCAGAAAAATGTTTTAAGTTCGAATAACACCACGATGTCGTCGAGAGAAATTAACTTCACCTTATCACCTGCCTCACTTTTTGAACCTTTTAGTCCTTCTTCGCTGTCTCTAACAATATGTGTAGAGCATACGTTCTACTTTTCAAATTTCGGTCCTCATAGACGTTTGACACGGCGTTCGAAATCATAGTAATGTCACTTTTCTAATTTGCAAGATGGACAGACATGCTGAGAAGTTTCAGATTTGATTTCAATGCGTCAATGGCTATCTCACTGTGTCCGAGAGCCAGTACTAGCATGCTTACGTTCCAATGAGGCTACCTCCATCCAGAAAGATGGCTTCAGGATGCTTCCGCAATCCAATTCCGATAGTTTTAAGATGTTCTGTTTCCCAGAAACCGGTTTGTTTCAAACTTCGTGGAGCATGGATGTCATCAGATGAGTCACAAATGAAAATATTTCTGGGACCTGTAATGGTACACATTCAGCTTTTGTGTCGTCACCTGTGTACTGAAACAGTCATGTCAAAAGCATTCATCCTCTTCTTGACTTCAAAGTAATTTGGAATATTTTGTGAAATAATTTCTCGAGATCCAATATAGCATCGCCTGATATCATTACAGGACAATCCACGTTTTGAGTGAATCAATTGGAACATAGAAAACCCATGCTGTTTTGAAGGATGTCTCTTGTCCCATAGCACCTTAGCAGAACTCTGAAGGACGATGACCGACGCTGCCAATAGAAAAAAACTTAATTCTTTGACCTCATTATAAAGCAGACACAGGAACACTATTGAAAGCTTTTTAACCTTAACTAAAAAGCACAAAATAATTTTTAAATGTAATCTTTAAATGCTACTTGCAACTTTGACTTCGCTCCGAGATCTAAAATAAAAGAGTGTTCGTTCCAGTTTTTGGTTTATTGTCGTTAACACTTTGAAGTCACTTTGAAGTCCACATCTAAAGTGATATAATTAAACAAATAATACAAATGTGTACAAAAAAAAAACATGATACAAATCGTAATTAAGTTTAAGACAACTTTGGGTAAGTCACGAATTAATATATAATTTTAAGTTTGCATCAACATCCAAGATGCTGACAACTTAAAATGACAAATAATGTTTAATGATAAATAATAAAATAATACATTTTATTTCCTCTAAATAATAATTAAAATACACATTACAATATGTTTCCTGTCCTTCAAAGTTATAGAATATCTACGTATATATATATGCATATATTGTATAAAATACAAATCTAGGAACGTTTTGCATTATTTCTATTAAAATGACGAAGTGTTGTGTAGATAATGCTTGTGAATTAACAGTACAACAATGTACTAAAACAAGCTCAACAAAACAAGTCTTACCTAAAATAAAAGACCAGCAGAGTGTTCCTTCTGTATTGGTTTACTCTCATAAGCACTATGAATCCACACCAAAAGTCACTTATGACGACGTTTTATTTACGCTCTCCTTTCACCTTTCGGCATATGATGAGCCAGTGACTTCGGACAGGAAGGCAACACTTCCAGCTATCCCAAATTGCCTGGACCAATTGAACAGAACAGAGCAGCTTGGGCAAATTAGAAAATAGTTAAAAAATGTTGACACCTTTGCAGGCAATAAAATTAAGAGAAATAAAAAAAACCCCACCTAATATTAAGCCAAAGTGGTTATTCTAAAGGAGGTGTGAAAACAATGATTGTTCTACAAAAGGAAGCATACGACCAAAGCCGAACGTTAGTGATTTTAGTGATTATATTAATTAACCCCAAAACACCACGAAAGTATTACGTCTCAAAAGATCCATACATGCAAAAAAGCTGACGTGTGTTTATACGTCTATGTAGAACAATAGGTATCAATGTGATTAAGATATTTAAATAGATTCCTAGAAAATACATTCAGCTGTTATGTACCTATTTTTATTACCTTAAAACCTAATATACTTTCAAATATGCAAGACATAATAGGTAATATTAAAACAGTTGTTATAAAAATGTACAGTTTCGCCGCAAAAACTAAATATCAGCCAACGCTCTGTAACTCTGATGGGAACATAAATATCTGCTACTTCTTTCTTTCTTGTTGTCTGTTTCAACTGTACATTACAAGCTGCGTTGTAAACATCGGTCAACTTGTCTACTTTTGTAAAGCAAGACCTCATTTATTCTTATTAATGCCGACTACTTTGTATAATTGCAAGCTACACTGTATTGTTGCAAGCTAGGCTGTTAAGAAACGGAACACTCGGATCTTTTCTCTGAACAGGGTCTTACAGAACAACAGCGACTTCTTTTTCTTGACTCCTACGCTATCGTCCCCATAAAATAAAGGCATTCCACACGGGGCTCCGCTCTCAAGAGCGGCGCCAATTATCGGTTACTTTTTCATATGTCTCACAATGCTGTTTCTCCATTGTTTATGTAGTAGTTTTTTAGAAAACACAAAAGAAGAATCACTGAGGAATAACTGCAGCAATGTGTTGTTTAACAGCTGAACTAGAATGATACTTCCCGTTTAAAAAGTACGATCGATTCTGAAAGCTGTGACGTTACCCCATAGACATTTCCAAAACCAAATAAAACAAGACCTTGCCCAACTCCTATTAATGCCAGCTAATTTTATAATTGATCTCTACACTTTATTATAACAAGATACACTGTTACGAAATGGAACACTCGGTTCTTTTCTCTTCAGCGGCCCAATATAGGGAGGGACAAAAGTGTCAGCGCCTTTCCATAGATTTAAGAAATCAAAGCGTTGATTAGGCGGTGCAAGTTTAACCCAGTATGCGATTAAGGGCGTGCAAATAACGGTTAAAGCTATTCTGTGGTAAGTTGAAAGCAAAACGCAGGCGCGTTTCTGCCATTACACACTTTAAGCACGTGCGTAACCTCCATTCGAAACATCGAAAAATCTAAAAGTACCAAAAACATTAAGAAAGTCGATGCCTAACCCGGGTTAGAAATGACATATTTTATTACCGTAGTTTCTATGTTATAAAACCTTATTACCACATCAATTAAGTCGAAAAGGTTTAAAATGATTAAACTTATGCACGTCAGGATTTTAGTCGTTCATATTTCGCGTTAAGTTCCTCGCATGTCCGCATTTTGCCTGTTATTCATTAGAAAAGAACCAAATGTATTAAAAAGTATTACTACAAAAGTTATCTCCCTTGTAATTGTGCGTAACTTCAAAAAGGGCCTAGACACGCGCCTAGCACAACACATTTGAAAGCTGGCAGGTCTTCGGCGGCAAAACAACTTTTCCGTAAAATTTAGGTTATGCGATAGTTTCAATAGTCACTAACATTCGATAATGGAAACTATTTTATTTAACTTAAAAGACTTTCAAAATGATTACATTTTAATTTATTTTAGGTCTATAACAAATACTCAGAAACACTACCGGATACGACCAAAAATACACTGACTTTAAAATTAATTATTTATTTCGTCAGCATTACACCTCAGTCGGAACACCGTCTGCTATTAAACTTTTAGATATAGACTGCGGAGATAATATGAGGACTGGCATAAGGAGGCCTGGCACGATGACAGCCACACCCATATACCTTGATAAACAGTCTGTTGGCACAATACGATGTTAAATGGCACATGCACATATATAGTCAATACATTACCTAGTAAACCCTAGTTTATTATTTTTCTTGACAACTACTCCTCGTGATAAACTTACTTTCTTGTTTTTACCGCAAGATAAGTTGTTTTGCAAAACTAAAGAGCAAAATTCTTAGCGTTTCAAATTAATAAAAAAGTAATATTCGAGTCTCTTGTCGAATAGTTATGGTAATATTGCTGCAGAATCATGAACTGAATAGGTGTAGGGTTTTAGAATCGTAAGCCATTGTGTTTTGACTAGTTATGAAACCCTGAGTATTGAAGTATTGAATAGTTAAATTGTTACAATAGTACGAGACTTTGTGTATTGAAGTGTTACATTGTTGCAGAGTCATAATGCCTTATGTGATGAGTAGTAATTTTGTTACAGTATCAGAACCCTCCTTGAGCATTGACTAGTTACATTGTTGCATAATTATAAGCCCGAATGCATGAATTATTTATATATTGCACGCTCTCAACCCTTTGTGTATTGAACAGCTTTATTTTCTAGAATAATAACCTTGTGTATAGAGAAGATTTATTTTGCAGAATCATGAGCCCGTGTGTATTGAAAAGTAATATAGTTGTAGAATCAGATGCCCATGTGTATTGAATAAAAATGCAGATTCATACGCCCTTGTACATTAAATAGTAACATTTTGCAGAATAACCCCTGGTGGGTTATATTTTTTCCTGAATCATATCCCCATTGTGTACTAAAGTAATACTTTGCAGAATCATTATCCCCTGTGTATTGAAAAGGCATATTGTTGCAAAATCTAAAGTCCTTGCGCAATGAACAGTTATATTGTTGCAAAATCATAAGCCCTTGTGTCTTGAATTTCTATGTTGCAGAATTATAAGCCCGTATGTATTAAAGTTATATTTTACAGAATCGTAAGCACTGCTGTATTGAAAAATCACTGTTATACTATCATTGTGAATTGACAATAATGACACCTAGAGTATTGAATTATATTGTTGCAGAATTGTTATTCCATGTATGCTGGTACTATAAACATTGTAGAATCCCAAGCCCCTGTGTGTTAAAGGCTTTATTTTTCAGAATCTTAAGCTCGTGTGCATTGACAAGTTATATTGTAGAATCATTCTAATAATATGCCCTTGTGTACGAAAGAAATTTCCAGAATCAAAGATGTTATTTATTGAAAAGTCGTATGTTTAGAATCGGATGCCCTTCTGTATTTAATAGAACCTTATGGTATTAGCATTCTGGATGTCGCTATAATGGTCATAATGATTGTGTCGCTTCGATGAATAAGTCGAAAACAAAAAAGACAAATTGTGTCTAAGTTAGCCCTTTAGATTTATTCCATTTCAACAGTTTGACGTCATTTTTCAAAATGACTGAAATGCATTCTTGGATACATGGCATATTGCTGGCAAACATCGTGAGGAAATATTTCTCTTACTGGTTTAAAACTATAAAATTCTAGAAATAAACAAATATTTTTGCAAATGGATGTTTGTTGTGTAAAATGAGGTATTTATTGGCACCCATCATTGCTTAAATGCAGACTCTAGGTCACAAGATACCTAATAGATATAAGAAAGTAATGGAAGTAAATACAGATGTGTCAGCTAATTGATGTTTTGTGTATTTTCAATGACAAGCAGTAACATTTATTACAACTAGATCAATTTATAAACACATCTATGTAATTTGACAAAAAAAGGTTAAGTACTATGGTGTTCAAGGTTAAATGAAATTAAATGCTATTTCAAAAAACCTTAGCAATGAAGATTTTATATGTCACACTACAGGTGCTTTATTTAAGAATGCAACAAATTTCTAGTTACATGCATTTTCAATTAAGTGCACAAAGAAATCTGTTTCTCATGTTCAACAGGCACAACATGACTAAACAGTTGTCGTTTTTTTCCCACATTTTAATGATTTGACCCCATTATGTTGCATGAAATGTATAATCACAAAAAGGTAAAATTATCTATCTTATACATGCACTGTTTATTAAATGAGATGTTAGTGCATCTACATTATTTAACCAACATGTTTGCTTCTGATGCCAACCACAATCTCCTTACAGCTCCACCTGGATGGATTATTTAGGGCCACTTCTTGTACAGTAAACTTTTTGCAATTTCCCTGTAACATGTTTTAATGCTATAAAAAGACACCGTCCTCAAAAATAGGGTATTATGTAATTGAAATGTTCATTTGTAATACAATTTTGCTTGTGATCACTGGAGTGTAAAAACATTAAAAAAAGTAAAAACAACAAACAACATATTTTATAAACCATTTTTTGTTTGTTTATACTTTCTCAATATAAAACTTTTCAAAAGAAATATTTTACAAAAACACCTGGGGTAAAATTTAAATTATCATTATTTCTCAAATAACTGCACATAAATGTTTTTTATATACCAGGGCATATATACAATTTTATTTTCCTTTGTGAGGCGGAATGGTGTGTGTTTATCAAGGCATTATATCTTTCAGCAACTTCCAACTATAACTAGTGAAGGAAATGCAAGTGTTACTAGATGATAAACAACTGGAAAACATTCATAAGAAAAAGTTATAAATATTGGTCAAGTTTACAGTTGATTGGTTCCCTCATTCAAGTGATTGTTTCTAGTAATATTGAATATTCCCCTCACACCGTTGGTTGTTTGTAGTCATTTCTAACAGCCTAATAATATTGTTGATTGGTTCAAGTAATATCCGAATACCCATTCACACTGATGATTGGCTCTAGTCATTTCTAACAGCCTAATAACACTGTTGATTGTTTCCTGTAATATCTTAAGACCCATTCATACTGTTGACTGGCTCTAGTCATATCTTATGGCAAAATAGCACTGTTGATTGATTCCAGTAATCCAAAGAGCCATCTATTCTGCTGATGGGCTCTAGTCATATCCAATGGCCCATTCAAAGAACTTGCACTGTTTATTCCTAGGTAGTTTACAGGTGAAGAACTTCCTGCCATTGTTTGGGCCTATCTTCAGTACTGTCCGCAGTGTACATGGCTTGCCATGGTCGGAACATATTGGAAACTTCACATCTGCCCACTGCCAGAGCAAAAACAGTAAAAGACAAAAAAAAGAAATTTGAGCAATTATTAAATTCGAAAATTGATTGAACTAGTTAGTGCAAAACAAATACGCTTTTATATCTATAATCAAAAAAGGCCATAGTTTTCAAGCACTTATATTATAATGGGTGCCAGGAGAAGAGCAGTCACCAATTTGTAACTCCTCAACCGCTAACTGCAAGGTTTTATGTCCCGGTTGAAGAAAGGACTTTTCATATATACAGTGTGCTGATTCCACCCATACATCATCCGTCATCTCAATGACAACCACCCACCGTGGTTTAATCTGTTTCTAAATTGAATTTTACAAAAAATCTCGAAGTGTAAATGAAACAACCCCTTCTGTAAACTAGTCTTGTAAATTCAAATGATAAAAAAGGAGTTATTTTAACAAACTGCTGTTATGTGAAGAATTTTATGTTACCTCAAAGAATTTGCAGGACCTGACTGGGCAACTAAAGAACCATCTCCCTAAGTTATCGCCTGGTTTCCTGACCTCCTTCATGCTGCATTTCCGCTTGTGAGATGGACAAGGCGGAATCTTGTGGCTGGATTCTTTTTGCTCTTCTGTACTCTTTGACGATCCCACCAAACTGTTTGGCTGATGGACACTTCCAGTCATAGACTGTCCCAACTTTACATTTGCCTGCTTATCAAGCTTGATTGCTTTAACTGGCACATTATCAATCTCAGAAAGGGCCCGTTTCTTGTTATTGAACGCATGAGCTGATAACAGATTCTGTGTTTGTAGAGAAGTTTGGTGCAAACTGTTGATTGCTGATTTATCAGAGTTATTACACTGTTGACTAGCAGATTGTGTAACAGACTGTTTGTTAGATGTTCGAGGGTTGAAGCAAGCAGAACAGTTATACTGGCTAGATGTGTTGACCAGGGTACACATGGTACATGCCCAATGGGCAGCAGGCTCAGCTGATGCCTCAGACTTCACCCAGCCCAGTAGACTGTTCTTCACTGGAAGTTTCCTGCCATAAATGTAGTAAGTTTATTGCTTTCTGACGATATATAGAATAGAATTTACACAGTCTTAATGTTATGCATGCTGAAAGACATGTTACTCTAAAAATTGTACTCATTAAAACTATATGGACTTGTCACAATCAACAAATTTCAGGTTGTCTGGTAAAAACAAGAAATATTTCTACAAAGCATATTTTACTTGCTACTTAGTTAATAGATAATCATAATTTGAGCAAGCAAATGTAACCACAATTTTTTATAACAACTACATCATTTTAACTTTTATAACAAATTTCACACAGGATTAAATGTCTTCAGAAGGGTAAACTCAGTGTTTTTTAAACATCAGACTTCTTATAAGAAATCAAAGAATTCTTTTATTATATTGATTGAATTATAGAAAATAAGTATAATATATTTCTAAAGAACATTTTCTTCACCTTTTCTTTTGAAGGCTTAGAAATTTTAGTGTCTATTAATATCGAAGCATGCTTACCTAGGGTTTTGTTTTATACTGTTAGTTTGACAAGATTCACAGTAGTAAGTCATTCTATCGTTGTCCTCCCCCAGACGACAAATGGTCACTCGACCCTCACACTGCTTACATTGTCGTTTGCCATAAATCTTGTAATAAGGGTAAAGTGGCTTGCCATCCCTTCGGCACTACAACAAAAACAACTTTTGGGTTATATCCTTTTTCTTTCCTGCTTTAGAAATACAATGAGGCGACCAATAATGGACATTATGGCAACATTCAGCTATTTTGGATGAGGAACACCCTAGACGAATGTCTGGGAAGAACCACCTGTGCCCCACAGGGAAGGTGGAAGACCTTCCGTTATTAAGACCTTCGCTCCTGGGACTTGAACCCATGCAGTGAGAACAGTGTCCTGCCTAGGACAGCAAAACAAGGGTACAATTGTCCCGCCAACCGTCAAAAATAGGGGACATTGCCAAAATCAATGAGGACAACATTTTGGATAAAAATGACATCTTTTCTGTTACTCAGTAAATTAAGGTGTTCATTTCTGATGCTATTTTATCAGAATCATGAGTCACTGTTTCTGTACATTTTGTGTACTCTACATTTGGGTATTTAGATTTTCTCCAAACATTCTGCCTAACACAATATTTGTGATCGTTACTGTCTGCCAGACAATCCAACATGGTTTGTTGAAAGTTTTTACATGGCGTTGCTTCTATTCCTTGTTTTTAACACAAACACAACATGTCATGAAATTTTCTTTCCTTACTGTAACTATGAATAATTACGTAACTAACTTTCTTTTATCTTCTAAGCAATTTTTGTTGCTTTCGAACTTGCATGTTTTGCCTTTATTGCTAAGAATGGGTTTGGATTCACTAATTGAGGTTGCTGAAACAGTGGCGGATTCATTTTTGTTTAATTCATTTTCAATGACACTGCTCTGCTGTGCAAAGAATCTCGGAATGTTTTTTTTGTGTGTGTCTTTTTCAGTGAATTGGAAGCCATTTAGCATGTTTACAACTCTATGCTATGTGATTCAGCCAATCAAATGGCATAATGTGTATGTTGCTTGGCTACTGCATTCGGACATCTGCATAAGTAATGTACCGGTTACTTGACAGTTATTTCTTCTTCATGTGTTCAAAACTAGCCGGGAACAAGGGTGAATAGTCTCTTTATAACATTTGCTCTCTGATAATTATTAAACTGATTCATCCTCAGAAATGTCATCAGCAACAGCTGACACACGGTCATCAAATTTACATCTATTTTTTTTTTGCGACAATATTGTGTGATCGCAGCCTCTGCAGAACACTGAGAGGCTTAGCATCAGCAACTCTACCACTTTGTCTCAGGTTTTCTGCATTGAAATATATCTAACTGTATAAATAGTTTGGCAAATGGCACTGGTATAGGATTACTTACTTATAATAGGGTTAAATAGATATAGAAGAGTGATTAAACAGGATTGTGTAAGCACAATATTACTGAGCATGTATTGTTTGATAATTTGCTTGTCTGGTTTATCAATCCACTAACAATCTTTCATTTCTCTAAAGATTTAAAAAAGAAATTGTGCATCCCCTACTATGAATTGCATGCTGTGAAATTCTGGCATGATATCACATCCAGTCATATTAGTCCAGACAGTTGGCCGACCGATCGTGACACTTTACGTCTTCAGTATGTGGTAGCCATGGTCTTTTAAACCCTGTGTACCATACATGGAGCTGGCGCTCAACATACAAATCTACCACAATTGGTCACGTTAGTATTGTGTAAACTGTTAAGTGCAAAAGATCAAAACATATAATACTGATAATGAGAATAGATGCAAAGTCACACGCAAACCAATAATGATAAAACTTGGCTTTCTGGCTACTGTTTACAGAATGAAAATAATTCAAACAATGTCTCACCATGTAGAAGATATTGGTAAAGTCTCTGGCCATCTTAACAAGATGCTTTACATGCTCCTCTTGGAGATCAGAAACCTGGAATGAAATGAGCATATGAATACGGCTTGGAAAAAAGGATAAGAAATAAGTCAGTTCAGCAAATAACACTTGTTTTACACTGGCTATAATAATTGTGAGATGTTAACCTTAACAATAATTAAAACTTTCACCACAACTTCCTTCTTAATTATTCTTTTTTTTAGCAAACTCATGAGAGTTAAGATTTTGTTAAAACATATTCTTTACTTGATTTATTATATAAACATGAAGCCGGGTGATAGAAGAGAATATGTACGTGGTCTGGTTAGCTCAGTAGGTAGAGCATTCACCCGGTTAGTGAAGGGACCTAGGTTTGTGTCCTGGAATGGCTGCACATTTCTCTCACTATGTTACAAATGATACCCGATGTAAATGCCCTGTAGTCGTTATGGTACAAGGTCTTGAGGAGTGCTTGTAAGTTGCATGTCAAGAATATGGTCTGTGGAAATTTCAGGTTGCCTGGGGTGTATGTAGCCGGGTGATAGGGAGAGAATGTGTAAGTGATCCGGTTAGCTCAGTAGGTACAGCAATGGCCCTGTCAGTGAAGGGTTCAAGCCCAGGACTGGCTGCAGATTTTTCTCCCTATGTTATAAACAAATTCACATTTTTCATTTATCAGTAAAGGACACAATGGAATTTCTTGAAAGAACTGACCTGTTCCTCAACATTTTGTTTCATTCAGGTCGAACATTTGTCATTTCCTTAAATAATAATTTGGCGTACCTTGGAGCTTGGTCGTATGCCACTGTCAAAAAGGGCCTATAAAGAAAGGAAAATGTCAAATAAATTAAAAAACAAAAGCGCACCTGATAATCTGACAAGAACTACAACTTCATTCCTATCTGCAATTTAAAATTGTTGACTATCAATCAATATTAAAAAAACCCAAAACAGTCTTGATGTAAGTATCTAGCTTTTGATTTGACAAAAAAATTTGACCTCATTTTTGATGATATTGCCAACCCCAGGAAGGATCGATTGGTCCAGCAGAACATCACACACCAGTCGATCGGCCTGGTTCAGAATCAGAGAAACTGCACGTCCAAAGTTGAACACTGGCGAACATATGTCAAGGTCATTCAACTCAACAAACTTCTGGTGACAGTCTGATGTGAGCCTGCATTATACACATTGAATGCAGTAAGTAATCTGTGTGTAAATGCAACATCTACAAGAAAGTAGACTTTCCAGTATCTTTTAAAAATTATCATTTGACATGCTATATGTAGGTATAGACAAACAAACAAAACAAGTTTAAGTAAATATGAAATGTTTAGAAATGTTACAAAATATGTGTTCTTAGAAAATATTAATACACCAGGAAATAAAAACAAACTTAATAACTATCAATAATGTGATGCTTTTTATTATATCAATTGTTTAATATGTGAAATTCTGCTACAAGTTTACCATGATTTATTAACATATATTACATTCATAATGGTCCATAATAAAATACTACAGAAGGAGTTAATGTCACTTAATCCACCATATTGTTTTGTCTCTTTTTATCTTTAGGAATAAGTACAATAACATTTTCGGGGTTATTTCTGAAATGTTAAAATAAGCTTACATGAGGAAAATGGTGCCATACATAATATTATATATGGCAATATTAAGAGTTTTGTAGCTTTTCTGTTTTACTGTATTTATAAACCACAGTGTTGACTTTCTGTTTAATGGAGATAATCTGTGAAACTCTTGTTTTCCAGTTGATGATGCTCATGACAGCCAGTCCTAGAACTGTTTAAAATATATTCCAAACTTTAATAAAGTCTGTGACCTGATATCAGCAGCTGAGTTTCTAAAAGTTAAAAGGTCAGAAGTCATCTGTAACTCCAAGGTCGCAGTCTCTGCCTTGCCCCCAGGGTCTTTGTCCACTGAATGGTTGTTGATGAATGACTGGCCAGACATCAGAAAGTGTATCCTGAAATAAACAAAAAGTTTACTATTTATTGCATCAGAGCGGCATTTTGCAATAGACAATTACTGACAAGAACACAATGTTTTGTCACATCGAACTGACATAATTATTGGCAGAGGAAGATCCCTGCCCATGTTTGGGTAGAATCAGTGGCACACCACAGGTCGACATGAAGTCCTCCCATAAGTAAAGTTCTCGTTCAGACCGAGATTCAAGCCAGAGTGGTGAGGGGCCAAGGAGTTACAAGTCAGTGACAATGGCAGTTTGGCCACAGCCAACTCACAAGCAATGACCAATCATCAGCTAAAATAAGTAAAGAAATAGATCAATCATGCATTCAATTACTACTAAGTCCATGGGTTTCTTAGAAGATTGTTTGTTTACTGGGTTTAACATCCGAACAGTATTTCAGTTATTTGGAGACAGGGTCTACCTGAAGAAGACAAAGTGCTGCCTCCACTGTGTATAACACCTGGCATGATACCACATTATCCTGACACCGGGTCAACAAGTCATGGAACTACCTTTAAACTTGATTGAACATTAGCAAGGGAGTTGTACCACTACTATATTTAATGACTTTGGTATGTCGCGACCTGGGATCTAACCCAGGGCTTCCCATACCTGCGGCAAACGCTCTACCGAGGTCCGGTTTTCTCAAAAGAATTAATAGTATGTGACTTCTCTATATTATACAATAAATATAAGCAAAGCATGTATTTTCTCTATTATATAATAAGATAAATATATTAGTACTGTACATGACTCTTCTTTTACATAATGGATAATCTGTTTTTTACACAAGTATAATGGATTTGTATAAAGTATGCAGGCAAGGGCATTAAGGTTTAATCTTTATGACTGGCTTTTAACTGATTATTTTTTGTATTTACTATTGTAGTTAAATTATTCAATATTTTGACTTTTCTGAAAAATAAAACCAAGTGATATTGCATTGCTGATTGACATGTTATAATACCATTATGGATTAATTGTTTTCAGAACTGGTTAATCAATCATGTTTTCTGCAGAAAACGTCTTTGTGCTGATGCTTTAAACAATCATTATTGGATGCAATAAACTGTACTGAACCCCTTATCACTATCATTGGTTAAGTACACACACCACACACAGCTGGGATGAGCGGTATTCACACCTTCTCAGTCCATCGACGAGCTCAAACGTGCGTTGAGATGAGAACTTAACAAAATTACACCACAGACATGCTGCAATGTGATTGACATTTTCAAGAGCGGACTTGACATAATGATTGCTAAAAAAGGACGTCATATCGAGCACGTTTTGTAAATATGGCATACCGTATTTGTAAGTTGGCTGATACATAATTGCTATGACTTGTTTATGTACGTTCTATGTACCAAAATAAATGTTATGATGTCTGCTAAAAGAATTTTGCTTTTACATAACTGTATCTTTTCATTTATAGAAGTAACAGCTTGATAAAATAAGGACACATATTATGAAACAGCTGTACCTTCATTGATTCAACAATAGAAAAAGATGACAGTATTTAATAGATGCAATGGTACCTGAGACAGATATCACCAAAGTACATGAACAGCTCCTTTCCCAGTGTTTCCACCCCATCCAATGTCCGCCCTGTCAGCTGATGGAATGGCGAGGCCTGTCCACCCTTTTTGGTACACTGTATATATTATGAAATGTGAAATATTTTAAGTTTGACATTTGTTAATCAAAACGACTTTTTTTAAATTGATACCACTAAAATACAAGAGATTTGCAATATTCGAAAAGATTTTAGAAAGATATTTATGAATATATGGTATATATTAGGCTTCTGATAGTTTTGACAGCCCATAAGAAACTCTAAGTGAGTTACATATCTGCTATGAAACTATTGATATTTGTTTAATTTTGTTTCATATCTATGTGCGTATAGAATCAGGCTGGAACAAGTAGTAAGAAAGTAAACCATATAAAGACACATATTTCTTCACAAATAAAGCATATTGTAGTACATATCAGGAATATATGTGCTCATGGTCTATTTGTTAAGGACTTTGGACACATGTAAGAACCCTCCTGTGTTCGAGCCCCCAAAGGTTGACACCTTACACAGACACTTGATGCTAGTCCTCTATATATTTAATTCAATTTTACCAGTATTAGTGAAGATTTACTTGTATGTTGCTGTGACCAAAACTGTGTCACTGCTTGCATGACAAAAAGAAGAAAAACAACATAACTAAAAACAACAAAATGGTCAGATAATTCATTTGCTCTTTTTTAGATCTCTATACTTAGACATAAAAAGTTTACAGGCAAGAAATATTAAGTTAACTTATGCTGAAATCATCTATTTTCCAACTTAAAAAGGTTGACATATTTACCTTGACCATCCTTAATACTTGGCCACCTTGACTCAGATTTACGTCATTTTATAACCTTGCAATTTTGAAACCATCCAAACAGGTTGTTTCCTGACCGCTAAGATGGTCATTTTTTAACCAATGTTTTATTTGCTTTCAAGTTTTAAATTGTAAATATTGTTGGTGTCAGTAAATAAAATTGTTATATTAATTACTGTGCTTCATGTACTTTTTCCTGTTTAATACATTTTTTTGTATCACATTAATATGAATTGATCTAATCACAAAGGTGATATGCAGTGACAAATATGGTGTGTCTCTTATTCAAATCTAATAAACGGTATTATAATGATTTGCCACATAACGATTCGCCACAGATGAATTACGATTCACATCAGTAGTAAAATGATTGGCAACAGGTGTGATAAATGATATTGACACGGAAAATACTTGCTAATTGACTTGATGATTGGCACTTAAATTTTGCCGCATTCCACTCATTTTATCTCTGTATAGGGTTACATAATACTTAATTCCTTCTAATAAGTATTTTTATTCTTAATTCAATGTTTAATAATAATAAAAATACAAAACATCACAACATGAATTAAATATAATCACAATATAATAAGAACATATGACTTTGTGAATGAAATAAGTGAACATGAATGAAAGGGAAACATCAAAATAGACGCACACACGAATGAACATGATTGACAAACTGTGAAAATTCTGATTAAAGGAATTCTTCGGGGATAATTAACAGGAGTTGGTTCCTTAATTGACAATCTGCACACATAACAAAAGTTTAACAATGACAACTCTCCCTTAGAAAGAAGGCGACATGAAAGAGAAAGTGTGAATAACTTTCTTGATTGGGAAGACAAAAGTATTTGTGGTTCAATATTGTTTCCATTACTTATTACATTTTTTAATTAGAAATTGTAAATATTCACAATTCCTGTATTATCCTAACAATAATCAACATTATTATTCATTATTCATCTGTGGCGAATTGTTACACAAGTGTGGCCAATCGTTACACATCTGTGGCGAGACATTGTGTGGCGAATTGTTATTGTGGCGAATCGTTACAAATTTTAATTAACTATCCATTTGGTATTTTGCAGAACACATTTCATGCCTATTTAACTGTTTACACTTTCAACATTTTATTTCATTCCTTTAATGTTAAAGACAAGCCTTGTAGAAGTGGTTATAAAAAAATAGGTTTGGTATGTTACACACTGGTTTTGCTGTAATTATATACCAATATAAGAAATAAAATATTTTCAGGAATAAAAGAAGTAATGTAATCTAGGAGGAGAAAATAATCCTGTCTATCTATCTATCTATCTATTTATACTGCTGTACGCCCCTTTCGGGTATTACTAGCAGGTGCGCTTGCAAGTGCAAGAATAAAAGTTTTTAAATGACAAGACGTCAAAGAAAAACAGGGGTGAACTTGTTAAAAGAGTTAAAAACAGGTTAAAACAGGTTAAAAACAGTGTTTTGCTGTCTAGGCAGTGTTAAGGGCGTTTACAGCCTGTCTGAAGTGATCAGGATCAGGCTGCAAAACGACGGTGGATGGTAGCTGGTTCCATAATACAATGGTCTGAGGAAAGAAAGAGTATTTAAAAATATCAATTTTAGTGTGAACCTGCCTGTATGTTAATGGATGCATGTGCCTGGTTCTTCTCAATGGCTGTACTAGATAAGGTGGGACTGAAATTGCCACAAAACCATGGACTATTTTGAAAAACATACATAGTCTAGCAGAGGTTCTTCTGGATTCTAGTGTCTCCCATTTTAGGTCATCGAGCATAGTCGTCACACTGTCGTATGGGGAATATTGACCTTTGACCCAACGGGCTGCTCTACGTTGGATCCTTTCAATTTTGTTAATGTT
Organism: Sinonovacula constricta; assembly: GCA_007844125.1. Taxonomy (NCBI): domain Eukaryota; kingdom Metazoa; phylum Mollusca; class Bivalvia; order Cardiida; family Solecurtidae; genus Sinonovacula; species Sinonovacula constricta. The sequence goes on along the minus strand of CM017558.1, from coordinate 61,804,004 downwards.
ACACTGTGTGTGTGGTGACCAAACTGTAGACGCATATTCCAGCTGCGGTCTAACAAGTGATTTATATGGAACTTGGCGAATTTTTTGGGTTTTTTTAAGGTAGATTTCTTCGTAAGAATCCAAGAGTCTTATTTGCATTCTGAGTGATTCTGTCAATGTGCTGATTCCATGATAGGTCACTTGAAATGTCAATGCCTAGATATTTTGCACTTGGTACTACCTCTAAGATTTGTCCATGTAACTTATAACCAAACTTGATTTTCTTTTTATTCCTAGTTATGTTTAAGACTTGACATTTGCCAGGGTTAAACTCCATTTCCCATAACTTTTCCCAAGCTTCTAATGTCTGTAAATCCTTCTGTAACTTAAGGCAGTCTTGATTATCTGTGATGACTAGGTAAACTGCAGTGTCGTCAGCGAAAAGGCGAACTTGGGATTCAATATGATTGGGTAGGTCGTTTATATAAAGTAGAAAAAGGAGGGGGCCGAGTACTGAGCCCTGGGGCACCCCTGATGTTACTGGTACTTCCTTGGAATTTACGCCATCAAGGAGTACTGTTTGTGATCTACCTATAAGAAAGGCTTTGATCCACTGTACTGTACGTTGGTCTACCCCATGTTCCTGCAGTTTATATAATAACTTCAGGTGACTTACTTTATCAAAAGCCTTGCTAAAATCCAGCAATATTAAGTCAGTCTGCTGTCTCGTGCTGAGGTTACGTGCTAGGTCGTCAACAAGTTGTATAAGTTGTGTTTCACAAGATCGGCGTTCTCGAAAGCCATGTTGTAAATCATAAAGAATGTTGTGTTTTTTAAAATGAACAGTAAGACTGGATGCTATAATGTGTTCTAATGTTTTACGAAGAATGCAAGTCAAAGAAATTGGTCTGTAGTTTGCAGGGTCATTTTTAGCTCCTTTCTTGAAAAGAGGAGTGACATTTGCAGAAGTCCATTCCATTGGTAGTTTGCCATAGTCAAGTGATTTTTGAAACAGAATTTGTATTATTGGAGCAATTTGCAATTTTAATTCCTTCAGCACAAGGGGTTTAATACTGTCTGGACCAGCAGCTTTGTCGGGTTTTAGATTACCAAGGAGTTTTATAATCCCTTTTAGGTCAATAACAATTTCAGGCATTTTTGGGTTCTTACAATTTATATTCATGTTTATGAGGGTTGCGTTACATAGTTGTGATAACGAAAGTGGTGACATAGGAGTGAAAACAGACTGAAACTGCTTATTTAGGAGGTCTGCTTTACTTAAGTTGTCGCTAACAGTCGTACCGGTAGACTGATCGAATAAAGGTGGAATACCATGAGCATCTTGCTTTGCCTCTTTTAGAACACTGTATAGTTTCTTTGTTGAAAACTTACTTTTTGGATGATCTTGTTCTGTTTCCGGGTTTTCATTTCCCAAGACATATTCAATATAATTTTCCTGTGCAATTTTAATTTTCCTTTTGATAAGGTTTTTTAAATTCAGGAAGTGGGCTCTAGTAATTGGATCTGTTTTTTTAGTTTTCTTGAGCTTGACATAAAGGTGATCCCGTTTACGAATTAGTCTTTTAATTTCTTGAGTGATCCAAGGCAGTAAGAATTTTGACCCTATTTTCTTTATTGGTATGTATTTTGATATCCCTGTATTAATAGATGATTTAAGTTCTTCCCATAGTTTATCAACATTTAAGTTTTGGAATTTACATAATTTTATAATCCTATCTTTTTCAGAGTCCATAAATTTACGAAATTCTGTCCAGTTTGCTTTTCTATAAAGAATAAAATTTCTGGGAAGCTGTTTTATTGTTTTTGGTTTTAGATTAGCAATGACTGTGAATATGCTGTGGTCTGAAATGCCTGGATGGAGTGTTACTGAATCTATGAGTGTGTGTTTATCCACTGTTTTGGAAGAAAAACCGTCACTGCATCGCACACTTCAATATCAGCGCATGTAAATTATGTTTATTTTTCATTAAAAAATAGCACTCGTCATCTTATTCTAAAACAAAGTTTGTTTCCTAAGTTTTGAACGATAAGAATTGAACTTTATTATTTTTCTTTGTAAAGTAATAGGGGATAACAACAACAATTACATTAATTTTAGTGGTATGAAAAAAATGTTGGAGCGCTTGTAACCACAACTTGACAAAAATATCAGCGCTGCTTGATGGAAATGATAAGTAATAGATGAAAAGAAATAAACCCGTAAAAATAACAACTACAGCATAATTTCTGTGGATAGAACCGTATTACATGTGTTCATAATTATATATTGAAGCTTCACAACGACAAACAGGAAGGATTATGAAATTTCCAAGTTTGTAATTTAATAAATGAAACGGAGCGATCTACAGAACGTGTTTACTTTATTTGTACAGACGGGACCTTCAGATCAGTAGGCTGACACTCACCCACGTCGCTAAAGGGTGAACCAAACAGCAAGGCAGTTTGAAGTGCCTATATGCACTACCGAAGATATGGAATTGAACCTAGGCTTAAAAAATTACAACAATCACCTATAAACACACCCCACCCCTCTATAAAATGCTGTAGGTGGTACGCTTAGTCTCAAAGTTTGATACTTAATAATTTATACGCTAAGTCATTGGTTCGCTTCATCATGCATTGGACATTGTACTACTGGGACGCACGCTCACACTAAATGACATACACAGATTCATCGCTGACGTAACATATGTCATATGCGAGCTTTACCTTGTTGACAGCATTTCCTCGGATTTCTTTTACTGCTTGTCCAGTCAATTTTGCTTTGATCTTAATGCCTTTAAGCTTACATCCAGGGCCTTCCACCATTTTACTTCTTTAAATCAAAAGTTACTCTGATACATAGACAGCGAGACAATTTCAGAATTTGTATTTCCCTCGTTATTAAACGGTGTCATACTAAATAATTACTCAAACCATAATTAAACCGGTGCAGATGTATGTAGGGTCTTGTCAGTTTAGTGCATATTATTAATATGCGACTTTCTTAACCCTAGAAAATACGGAATCCTAATTCGGTAAACGGCATTTTATTTGATTCATTTATGTTTATATTTATTTTTGTGGGTCTAACTTTCAAAACAACTTTGAAAATAAACAATAAGAAACTGAGAAAGAAAAAATACTGTGTTACAGAAAAATACTATCTGAACAATAATTATTTGTATAATGTGAGGCCGCTGCATATGTGCAATTTCTGCTTTTACACTTTAGTTTTAAAGTTAATATAATAATTTGCCAACTGTTTTCTACAGATATGTAACGTCTGGTTTAACCTATTAAATGGTATCCAGTTTTGCTTTTTATTTTGTTTTAAACCAATCCATGGTCTCAGCAATATACATTATACATACTTTTTGCTTCGCATCAACGGCTTTTCTTGTAAAATTAAACGTAATACTAACTGTTGTGAAACAATGTTAAGTGCAAAAAGGCAATCCAAACAAGAAACAGTGTACATAAAAGACAGGCTAATACAATAGTGATTGGCCTTTCTCTTTGTTTTCATATTAGCATAGGCGGACAAAATCCCTCCTGTAATTTTTTCTTGTCGGACAGATACCTTCCGTTAATTTTCCAAGGCGGACAAATTCCCTCCCGTAAACTTTCCAAGGCGAACAAATTCTCTCCTTATCTCATTCCTTCCACCCCAAAAATTTAGTTTTGAAACGCACCATTTTTTTGGTTCTCCCATATCTAAACAAAAATTAGCGTCCATGTGCTTTGTGTGGCTGTGTTCTTTTTTGTGATGTGCCATCCAAGTCTGTGAATATTTACACGCTTTGTTTGTTTTACGCCTTCTTTCTCTCTTGTAATATATAGCTCGTGTTGACATCTATGTGTATATATTTAAAATCTACATAAAACCTGCAAAACACGCAGCCAGTCGCGGTAGTATGAGATTGTCAAGCAACTGACCCTTCTTACTCTGGTAACGACTGACAGTACCCTTTAGATATTCAGGTAACGGGATCTTCACCACGTGATCTCGGAGGCCTGGATTCAAAATATCATGTTTTCTAACAATTACATGGGTAAATTTTAAAGTAATGCAATGCAGTAAATATAGATAAAACATGTTTTTCTTTACAAATCTAGACAGACAGACAATACATTTTAGGACCCAGGTACAATGCAAGTACAGCATGGTGAATATTACAAAACAACAATGCTATAAACAAAATAATAGAGATGGTTCCGGTCAAGAATACACAACATATACCAGTACATCCTGATAAAGTTTGGTTAAGAAGTACCCTTTTTTAGGCAACACCATCAAGTGCAATATAATATATTTTGATAGATATAGCATACTTAAATCGCATATTGGTTTGAATATGTAACCATTATGAAATGGTGAGCTGTATCTCCTTAGTGTGCTGCTTATCGAAACGAAACACGGGGAATGTACATGTATGATAGAATACTTACAATTTACCAATAGATGTTACTTACTTACACTGGAATGTAAATACAGGTTTGTTTGTCTGTTGTTGTTTTCTTTTAGTTATGTAATGGATGGAAGGCAATATGATTTTTTCCGTCAAAATAATCAGCCAGATAAACTGCTGCCTTGTATAATTATGACCATGTACAGTATAAATATGCGATAGTCACGTTAGTGGCGGGATTTGCTTGCGCGGACTGTGGACCCTATAATTTGATTAAATGACACGTGCTGCAATCACTGATCGGTGTATGTTTGGATTTATATTTTATGTTGCTTGACAAGTTTTACAGACCTAAAACTGAGATGCTGTTGAAAATCATCAAAGCTTAGACTGAAGAATGATTTTTTTTCTGCAGAAATCATATACAAATACCCCCTAACAGAAATAAAATATTGTTACATATATTAAATATAGGTAAATTATCGGATACCACCTTTAACAAGTTGTGCAGTTTTCGTTGGCTCAAAATATTGTTGTTTCAAACATTTAAACACAGCTATACTATTCTTTGACAATTGTAATAATGACTTCTTATTGTTGTTTTTTTATCTAAAATCCAAAATGAACAGTGTATTGGAACACGGCGGAAGTTTGACGATGTGTGCGCAATCTGTTATATTTTGGTCAAAGTTTTAATAAACGCATTGCTTGTTTGATGTGCCGAAACTCCAAACTTCTTTGTTATTTTGTTCTACGATAATTACCGATTGTTGCATTTTGTCGAGTCAAACATCTAATGAAGACTTCGCGACAAATCAGTACTGTTTTGTTTATTGAGGCTGCACTCGACATTTTGGATTTTTTTATAATACGGGTTTAAGTTGTAACTTCCATAAATATACTACATCGAAATTGTGCGCAACACGTTCTCGAACACCCAACATAAATCTAAATTCAGGCAATATTAATGCATATCTGTTAAGCATAATATCCGCCGATAATGTAATAGATGTTCGCTGAAAAATTGCGCTAGCAAAGATAGCAAACTTGTTTCCTTTTTTTTTTTTTCCCAATATATGCAAACGACGATCGATGGGAAAATGGAACTACAAATGTAATATACCTGCATTTTATGTTCCAACTCAAAGGGAAGTACGTGGTTGCCAATTTCGGCATATTTTCGAAAGAATTCGAGCCAGTTTTCAACAACAAAGTTATATTGCTAAAGGTTTATATCTTTTCGCATTTTCAGACTTTCAGAGTCAGTTTAACAAAACCATTTAATTCTATTAACATGTTGTCCAGATACACTTCAGAATGCAGGTCCGATATTTTAGAAACATTTTTGCGCCCCACCCCCGCCCTTAGAACGTATGTCATATTCGGTCTTCGCCCCCCCCCCCCCCGTTCCGCCCACCCCCCCCCCCCCCCCAAAAAAAAGGTACACCAATGTATTTATATTTATTTACAAGCTCCCTACAAACGAAATGTTTTACAAGTGACAATATCATACACACGGATTAAAACATTTTACACGGACACAAAGCATACAAGTGAATATAATATGCGTTGGCAGTTTGATGACTTTGCCGCAGAGTACTGCGTACAGTCAACTCTTCAATGATAAACTTCTTTCACTAGCATTTTCTCACACTCGCTACTGGTATTTTAAAGAAATATTAATACAATTTGCATTTCTTAGCTTGGTTCTTATTTGTTTGTTCACTATTTTACTAGAATTGCTATCATGCTCTACAGTAACTTGTATATGAGTTCGCTGTGAGACATGCACAAGAAACAACAAAATACATCGAATTAGAAATCATCTATATACATCATATATACATGTATTCACTATTCTTCCCTCACTCCCTGCCCCATTCTTTTCCTCTCTCTCTCTCTGTCTCCCCCCCCCTCTCTCTCCCATCACCAATTTCACTATTTTGTACTACGTCACCCCAACCACCGGAACCTCTTGTTACTTCTGCTGCCTCTTTATTGTATATTGTTCTCCATGTTGTATACTTTGTATACCAGGAAGGAATAAAGATTTGTTCTGTTCTGTTCTGATTCGACGACGTTGTTAATTGGCTCATTTGTACAGATTAATCAACAATAACTCACATAAAAAACTTATAGAGATTGCCTCATTTTGTTTGTTTATTGAGTTTATCGTCAGACCAACAGTACTTTCAGTTATCTGGAGACGGTGTCCACTTGAAGCAGATATAGTGCTGTCTTCACTGTGTATAGCATGCCGCGAACACCTGGCATGATTCCACACCCAGTCACATTATCCTGACACTGGGCCAACCAGTCGTGCTTGAGCGTTGGCAAGGTAGTATACCACTACCATTTCAACAACTTCGGTTTGTTGTGGCCCGGGATCGAACCCGGGGCCTCCTGTACCTGGAGCTGACGCTCTGCCGAGTGCACTAACAGGTCCGCTGTCTCGTTTTTTGAAGGAATTTGATAAACGTTATTGAAAGAATATGTTAGATGTCATATTTAAGATGTAATGGTCAAAACAGCAATAATAATAAAAAAAAACACAAACAGGCAACTATACATTAACCCCGTTTCATAACTAAACTCTCACTTCATAAAAATAAACCAAATTATACAATTTTAACACTGTCAAAACAATACAAATATAACCTTTTATACATACATAAAAGTGTGACGCTTGGCTCAAAATGAAATTAACAGTTGTTACACGAATAATTATTACAATGATGTTCGCAAAAAACTTTTTAGTTATTAGATTAAAGGTGTAAAAATACTAATATTATTTCCGTTTCTTAACCTCTTTCCTAAACAAATCAGTGGAATTCCTTCCAATAAGAACCACAAGTTTTATATCATAGAAGAGGCAATTTTTTTCAAGGCATGCACCTGTCTAAAACAGCCAATGAAGACCGCGATACATAAACGCTTCTTAGACGAAAAAAACCCCCAAAAACACAAAGTTGTAGATAAGACAAATGTGTTGTAATCGTTTATTGGAAACAACGCATTTTTTGAACAAGTCATTTTTGTCCACCTTACTAGTTCGGGACTAGTCATTGAATATTTTTTTCCAGCCCTGCACATACAAAGTGTGTTTGTGCTTAATTACAGTCACTTGTATAGATCTTCCGTAAATAGAAAAACTGGTCAGCCTGGAAGTGATGCAATAATAGGTGTTGGTATTTGCCGGCATTGTTGCCGATACTGTACTGCGACATTTCTACCATTATAGCACAGGGGCACTTATGAGGTGCCCAGGGACTGAACCCGACCGGTCCATTATACTTACACCGACGAGTCAGGCGTAATGCTGTCCCCTTAATCCCGAGCGTTGGGAGGGAAGCCACTTCTACCAACTTTAAAGTCTTTAGTTTGACCAGGCCGGGGTTTGAACCTCCCGATCCGCAAGCCCGAGGCTCTACCAATTGAGTATGATGCAATAATATAATCGTGGGTTGAAGACAACGTGTCTATTGTATTGAATGTACATTCACTGATGCGTGGCCTGGTCACCTAACTTACAGGACAATGATAGTTCAATCTTCACTTATTCACAAATAAAAACCTATCAAATTGTTGATATAAGTCATAATTTTAAAGTACATTATTGTTTGGGACGAATAACCAACAACAAAAAGGACTGCATAAGATCTCTTTATTAAAATGAAAATGTTTTCTTAAAACATCTTACATCATATTTCAATGTTACAATAACAACAAAAGTAAAAAATAGACATCTGATCTTATACAAAATAATACAAATATATGTATTTACATGCAAGGCTTGTTTCAAGTTGAGCAATAAGATTTTGTCGATGTAAAACTAACTGCAAAGATGAAGTGAATTTTATGCATAAATAATAATATACAGAAATCATGTAAAACTGTTTTACTTTAAGATCAGTATTTAAATATCATTCCATTTATAAATTAATTAAATTTCATTATTAATTATTATCAGGTTTATGTACATACATGTAGTTATATCCTTAATATAAAGACAGAATGATTGTAGATGACAAAATGTTGCCGATACAGTATCAGTTAGATAAATGTAAGAAATGGCATGCATATATTTATGTATTATATGTAAATATAGCGAAATTACTGAATTTAATCCAGACATCAACTACAATTACAGAGTCAATGCTATGGTAATGAATAGAACTATATTTCATTTGCAGATGTTTACAGTAAGAGAGCCTTCAGCCAAAAAATAAATTTTAATTTTAATGGACAATTGGTATCAAGTTACTACTGCTAAAATGAAATGTTCTAATTAAACAAGAATAACAATAATGTAATTACTGTAATAAACAATCAGAACATTTTATAATATTGAGAGGAATCTTTATAATGTCTACCAATGAAAGTCGTTCACATATTTAATTGGAATATGTCTCAATCAATTAACTATGACAAAATAACAGTGATTGGAGACAGTTATGCCAAAAATGTGAGCATAATTTTATTGCTTAAAAACATTCAATTAGATTTAAAAAAAGAAATCAGACAAAATATGCGATTAAACCCATGTCAACAAATTATTTACATAAATATAACAATAATATCACATGGCACAAAGTTTCAATCATACATAAATCACAGCTAGAGAGCACATTTTATCATTAGCATCTACACAATATCTGGCATGAACAAAACATACAAGTTATCAAAAATATACACAAGTACAAAAAAGTAAAAAGGTGGAAAATAAAATTAAAAATCTTCATAAAAACATCAAAGTACACCACAAGGGGAAGTTTTTGCTACTACTGTTGCAATGCCTTCGCCTAAAAATATGACTTGGCAACCCCAACAAATACTGAATTATATGTCAACATGTACAAATGCATTATTGTTAATAATTACAATCATATGATGTAAAATAAAACAGTTCAAATATCTAAGCTACATTATTTTGATTACACTCAGCAAGCTAAGACTACATTCATGCCTTTTAACAAATAGGTTATTAAAAATATTAATCTCTACAGGTATTGAAAGTTAATTATAGTTCAACAACCTGTACAAACAACATGCAGGGCAACAAATAAATCAACTCTTAGTCTACTAGGCACTAATTGATCCAGCTTGGAGCTGTCTGGTCCAGATCTACACTAGTTGCTTGTTGTATGTGCTACTTCTTAATGAATACAGTTGTATGTCATTAGCATGATAAAGGTCAATGTAAAATCTTGCCATATGTTTGACAAAGTGCAAAAGTGCACATTTTAATTGTAAAAATGCAAAACATGTCACTTCTTATCTTTTGCACCCTTCCGTAAATATATCTGAAGCTCATTACACGTATCATTCTGTTAAACACAAACATTCTTAAAACTGTATGCAGGATTTATAATTATTGCTATAAACGTACACTTTATAAACCTGTATTTCAAAGAGTTAAAAGAAGACTAAATATTTTTTTTACAATGCACTGACTCAATTATGGTCAAATTGGCGACATCCAACAAATTATTGGTGGGGGAAGACCCCAGACTTAAGTCTGACTTAAGTCTGGGTAGAACCACTGGTGCACCACAGGTTAGCTGGAAAACCTCCCTACACGAAAGTTCCCGCCCTGACAGGGACTTGAACTCAAGCGGTGAGTTACAAGTTACTGACTCTAACTACTTGATCATAGGCGCCCCAGAAGACAGTTTAAGACACTGGCTTGTTCAGTAAGGCAGTTTCAGTAACAATAAGAACTGAACCAACATTCAAGTATCTGAATAAAGATATTGCATTAACGACAACAACAATAAACCATCAAATAAATAGTCCCATTAGTGGAACATATAGCTACCAAATACATGAACCCATGAATAGGAAGGCAAACATTTCTTGTTTAGCAGGTCTGATTGACTTGAAAGCTTGCTAAATGAAAGAAAACCCCCAAAATACTGGCACTATCATTATTCATGCAAGTTTTCAAACTGTTAATAAATACCTTGTAAAATAATGTTGTGAACAAGAAAGAGGTTACAACAAGAATATATAGAATATATATATTCTTTACCAATATTTTTTTAATTCCTTGTATGAGCAATGTCCAACCCTAATAATCCAAACTGAGATCTTTAGGAATAATTATATTGCACCCATTCTACATACAATTGTTACATTTGACCTTAATTAAACTTGTTTATTGTTTACTCAATTCAAAATATCCTTATTACTGTCATCTGTGAAAAAATGAGCATATGTGACAATGTCAAAAAGAATATGCATAAAAGTTGATGCTTGTATAGTTCAGATTACAGCAATAGTTTCTGTTGCATGAATAAAGTATTGTAAAGTAAGTTTCTGGAGTTGTCTTTCACTACTTATCTATTGTATGCCCTTCTGCAACTGTCCACAGCTGTACAGACAGAGACTAAGAGACTAAGTCAAAGTTATGAAAATGGAATTTCGGAAGTAACAAACAAATGACAAGTTCTAAGGCTGACATAAATCTTAGTTTTTTGCCAAAAATAATGTTAGATTTCCTTTGTTGTCACTACAGAGAGACAAAAGAGATAAAAATAACTAACAACCCTGTTATTTTGAGACAGCTTTATGAAATTAGGCCACTTGATGCTTGCCTGATAGTTATAACATTTCAGTGAGACCCACTGTACTGGAAGGTCTCTGTGTTTGGCACTGGTACTTGGTGACACAATGGGGTCTAAACACTTCAGTGAGATCCACTGTACTGGAAGGTCTCTGTGTTTGGCACTAGTACCTGGTGACACAATGGGGTCTAAACATTTCAATGAGACCCACTGTACTGGAAGGTCTCTGTGTTTGGCACTAGTACCTGGTGACACAATGGGGTCTAAACATTTCAGTGAGACCCACTGTACTGGAAGGTCTCTGTGTCTGGATTTCGAAACTTCAGTGAGACCTTAAACACACCAGGATTAGGCTCCGTATACCTGAAGAACAATACAAAATAGTAAAATTTACTGACTGTAGGTGTGTATATCTTGTTTTAGGACCTTTGGTAACAAAACTCTGAAACTGATTTACTCTGGCTTGACCATTCAGGTCGTGAGAAATTGCCTAAGACTGAAGCTTAACATGTGTTGTTTCAATGAGATGAGATATCAGCAATGTGTGTATTGCTTTTATTCAGTAAATGCCAGCTTTAGTAACTTGAATATCGTAGTTGAGTACATTAACATGTTCATGTATATAGGTTTATACACAATTACTTACTGAGTGTGCAACCTTTTTATGATAAAAGCAAAGTAAAAACATTACAAAATTATCATTCAGTGAGCTTACATTTGCTGAAACTATACTGGGCCATTCACAAGACTTATTAAAAATGTAAGCTAATAGCTTACAAATACACTCAAGCCTGATCGCTTTTGTAAATCTCTCTTATATCAATATTGTCTGAATTACTGTTTTCAGCTTATTGTAACACATACATCTGGTGCACTTGCTCACAGGTTAATAAAGATAACCGTGAATGTTTATCATCATTAGTGCAAAACTGTAAGAGAAGAAGTTTGGAAAACCCTTATGGCATGCTATACAATGTAAAGGCGGCACTATAATTGCTTCAAGTTGACACTGTTGGTGGGATGAGAAACCCCCATTACAAACAAACAAAACTCCAGCCATACCTGTATTTAAGCCGCTGAAGATAAGCCATAATGGTGGGTCGCAGCTTCGAGACTCCCCCGCGACTGTGAGACCCTCGTCCTGTGATGATGGTTAGATTTTTCTGGCGCTCTGATGTAGTGACATACAAACACTCTAATTAATTATGCACAGCGACACGAGATTAAGACGAGATTAAGAAAATGAAGCAGCAATTGCCTGGTCATAACTTTAAAATAAGTGTTCTCAGTTGACTATACAGGTTGAACTAGTAAGACTACACATCATTATAGCATCTACAAAGATTTGCCTCAATTAAATTCATTAATTTTACATGTAATGATGGAATAATACTGTATTTGGAAAATGATAAATGACTATAGGTTTGGTCTTGCTTTAGTAATCAAATTTCATGACAATTGCCTTGAATTTCATCATGACTTCAGTAGTGAGATAGTGTGAGTCATGAAGTTTCAAGACACTTTCTCTCATTATTTGAAATTTGTTTTATGGTCATAACGTAGATTTTTTGTAAATGGTGATTTGGATTTTCTGCAGACAAACATTATTTTTAATGACAGAATTGTGCAACCGAATCATTGATATGCATCACTTTTTACTTATAGAAAAATCAGAATAATATTGTAACTTTTATTCATGTGTTTAAAACTCCTTGTGGCTGGTTCTAAATGTAGCCAACAATGTATGCAAAGATGGGACTCAAGTACTCATTGATATCTCAAATGTCTAGCAACAAAACAAATGTTCACTCATTTGGTCATTTCTAAAAACTTACTGTAGTATAAATACCTACTAAAGCCACTTTATTGAGTATTTATATACACTGAACTACTCACCCCTCTCCTTCTCTGCTATCACTCTGTCTACAGCAGCTACTGCTTCATCTGCATGAAAGCCATGTAGATCCAACACAAGGTTCTTGTCAATATCAAGGCGTCTACAAGCAAAAATAATATAATCAAGGTGGGGATTGTTGTACGTATTTGGTTATGGTACGTGTAATTAGATTTGGGTAAAATCAAACAAACTTATCAATCATATTCATATTTTTGAAAATCAATTAAAATTAAAGCAACAATGCCCTCAATAGTTATTCACATTTTTGAGTAAGTATCACAAAAGATATTTTACTGACTGAAACATTGTTGGTGGCAAGGAGATCACAAGAAGACTGATCAAACTCAAAATTTTCTTGTAAGTATTGGACAGCTTAATTAATACTGTAGACTTTTATACCAAACATACATGTAACATCGCCTTATTGATGCATGCTATTAGCTGTAGACATATTAAGTATGTCAAAAGTGAAGTTCGAAACTTGCAAGAACAAACAAATCATAGTTAAGATTGAACAGGATGATATCTGGACCTTATATCTCGACCTTGTAAGACATTCTTGTCTTGAGCAGTGATTAACCTTGCTGCCTTCAGCACATGAAGCTGTTACTCAACATACACATAAGTAAAGGTATAAGGAAGTTGGAAGAAAAGAATAATCATTGTTACCAAATAGCTCCAGATACTTAATTGCCACAAAAACTATATTCAATAAATATAATAAAGGGCCAAAACTTAGATATATAATGAAGATTTTCATGACATGCCAACATTATGCAAACCTGGCTTAATACTTACCAGTCCAGTAAAATTTTATCAATATCCTACCAAGAGTGGTTCAGAAAAAGCATATACATATTTTGTCTACAGACAGGCCAATGGACCAACTGACAGTTGGGACACAAGTCTAGCCCCCAGATACAACATATATGGTAAAAAAATATTTCAAACCTTTCTTGAAGAATTTGCTCTGATGCTCTCATGTTGGCTTCCTTGATTTTCTTGGTATGTGCATGGCCCTATACACAAATAATCCCATTATTAAAATATTATTAAAGACAAACTTAGTAAGAACCTCATATCTATTGATTTTAGTGAGTTTATGGTTATGACATGCAAGAAACAATACTTTATTTAGAGACTTCCTGTTAGCACACTAAAGAAAGAGATTCTAAATTGCCATAAATAATTACTTTCTAGACGTGAGTAAAAAAAAGAAAAGCTTATTGGAAAAGAGAATTTTTTTTCTAAATCTCATATTTTGGGAGACCAAGTTTAGGGATACAGATTAACACTTGCCCAGCCTCCCTAGGCAGGTTAAATTCCCTATACGGCAAGCATAAATTAAAATCAAATCACCCAGCTGGCGAGTGAACATCTTCTATATAACCACACATAACATAAATGTGACGTCCAAAGAAAGGAATATGATCGAATCTAATAACTAGGGATGTCAAAAAATACTAAATTTGGTATCCGGATATCTGTCGATGATCTGAACGGATATCCGGATATTGATCTTAGTTAATTCTGATGTTGCAGTCAGATGTGTGCGGGGTTACTAACGTTTCCAATGACATAATTAAATCGTCATTTCAATGGAAATAATTAAATCAAACATTTCCAAATGCATTTCATCATTTTAATAATCAATGAAATACGAACAATAAAGAAACATTTGGTAATCTTAATTCACAATAAAATGAATAAATCAAACATATATCTGATCAAAGAAAACATGCGTACATGCGAAGCACATTTATTTGAAAACGTTATAAATTATTAAATACACAATTTTTACAGCAGCTAACAATCTTTACGAAAATGTAACAAAAATAAAGAAGCACATGATGAAACAAGCATGTATGTAATGTTTGTGTAATATTTAGTAAGTCACATCAACTTGCAGTTGTTTAGTCTTCTAAAACTTCATTTCTTAAACGGTGAAGTTCATCAACAAAATTAAAGATAGTATTCGCTAAACAAAATGTAGATCAGTAGAAGCTTCAAACGTTGGTGGTTAATTAGCAAGTTATTATACATACCATCATGCTTTAGCACATTTCTAAAACTGTGAATCCAAATATACGATACTGCGTGTCACCACCTGTCAAAAATCCGTTACAACTGCGTATGCGTGAATGCACACTGACAGGACAGCAGAAAGATAACTTAGCAAAATGGCCAAAACATTTAAATAAATGTTTAAAATTTTACATTTTTAAAGCGAATATCCGGATACCATATTCGAATGGATATCTGGATATCCGTTGACATCCCTACTAATAAAAGGCAGCTTATTTGTTATACAGTTGATTCCGCTTATTTGCATACATGACTTCCCATAGAAATTTATGCAATTAACCGAAATATGCATTAAGCTAAAAATCAATGTAAGAGTACCATTTCAATGAGCATATTTTGTTTTCTGTTGCTGCAAATTTTATTTACTAATATTAACTCTCAGTCACTGTGTTTCCTTAGAAAACCATCTGTCATATATCTATTTTTTATACCTCTAAACCCAGTTAAAATTCTTTTTCTTAAGGGCGCCCATTTTTTTTTATGACAGCAAAAAAGGCCATCTTTTTTTATACAAAGTATTGCAAAGTTCTAATTTCAGATGTTACTTTTTAATGAATCAAAACTGAAATACGTCTTCATTTATTATGATGTAAATGTTTTGTGGTCTTTTTAATTTCATTAAGCGATGTGATGCAAACATTTTTATAACATATTTGATATCTTCAACCAGTTTTCAGCAAGATTCTGAAATGTTTAAAAAATGTGAAAAAGTTAAGAGCTTTTCAAATGACAGCAATGGAACTTGCTGATACTGGCTTCTCAGGCAAATTATCAGGAGTCAAAATTGAAGGGATTTAATGTGTGTTGATATTGATTTAAGATGTCTTACTATATTTAGTTTAAAACAATGACCAGAGTATGTAAAATAGTCATCAATAGTAATTAGAAGAAAATCTAATGAATAAATAATTAGTAGCATGCTGCAAGTTGCAATAAATCCCAAAACAAATACTAAATTTTCTAATATCTCCAAGTATGTTTTGAAAATATTTATTTATGCAAATC
This sequence comes from Sinonovacula constricta, assembly GCA_007844125.1. NCBI lineage: Eukaryota > Metazoa > Mollusca > Bivalvia > Cardiida > Solecurtidae > Sinonovacula > Sinonovacula constricta. Next base: position 61,788,060 of record CM017558.1, on the reverse strand, counting down.
TTAGGAAACAAGTACATATTAATAGAAAAAACACATACATTATCCACTTCAGATTTTAGATCTGTGCACACTCATCAAAAAAGTATCACCAAAAAAGAAGATTAAAAAAAAATCAAATCATATCACTAACATTATTTTAGAAAGTTTAATCCTACCACTATTAATTTAATCATACCACTATTAATTATTTATTATAATTAAAAACATATAAAACATGTTCGATAACTTGAGTTTTTGATAATCAGATTGTCACCATTGGTATTATATGTTTTTATCTAAACTGCACTTCCAAATTTCTGAGTGGGCCCAAAGATCCCAAGATTGGAAAAATTAGGGGCCCAGGTCGGTGTAAGGTGAAAATAGTTATCGTATAATACTGCAAGTTTGATTGATTACAAGAAAAATTAAAATGTTTCTAAGAGTTGTGCAAAACACTGAATATGAGCAAGGAAAGACTAGGCTCTTTATAAATGCATAGTGTACATGTATTAATTTTGAGTTGCAATGTAAACCAACCTGTTGTGAGTAGAATGAGGCCACCTCTTTTAGACCGCGCCTGAATGCTTCCTGAGCCTTCTGGAAGCACTCGTGTCTGAGGCGATGGTGAAGGTTGGCTTCTCCTCGCAAATCCTCATATACAGGGTCCAGTCCATCCTGGAAGTCCTTGGTCACCACCGGCTGGTACAGGTACTGGTCCAGCTGGCATAACAAATGGAATGTTGAGATGTCAAGAGATTTTTCTATTTTAGCTCTAGACCGACAACTTTTTCTGATTTTTTTTTTTGCTATCACACTTTTTGTTAATCCAAACCTGGTCAAGTTGTTCTTAGTTAAAAGTAAGTATTATTAGCAGTACTATACTGAAAATAATTAACAATGTAGAAATGTGTTATTCTTCCAAAATTGATTATGGGCATATGAATAATAAGCTAGTAAAAAAACAACAGAAATTTAATTAAGTATTTATGGCATTATTTAGAAGCTGAATTTTGTATGTCAATAAAATATTAGATATAAATGTAAAATTGACACTGAGTATGGGTCTTGTGCACTGCACAGAAGGTATGTCCATAACAAGTTTGATGACAATCCATCCATAATTTTTATAACAATCCATCCATAATTTTTATAAAGAAATTTTCCATAAAAGAACAACATATAGGCGATAGAGGAGAATTTAAACTAGGTTCAGCTATGGTTCTTTTAAGCTTGCAAGCATTACCAAGTACTTATAGAACAACTTTGGAGTAAACCCATTTATTAATTTCCCACATAAAAAACACACACACACACACAAACTAAATCTTTAAATAGGTTTTGGTAGTTATTTTCAACACAAGAAAATAAACAAAAGGAATATAACTAAAAAGTTCACATAGGTAGAGTAATGTCGCCAGTTTAAAGTGAATCCATCCGACGCATTCAAGGTATTTTTCAGACAAGAAAACACCCTAAAGGAGACAACTCAAAGATTATTTTGAGTTTAGTTCTTAATCAATGCACCTCTAATCACCATCAGGTACCAACATACTTATTTTGAAGCGAAACTGTGCAGTAGTTATCAAGTAGGTCAAACCAACATATGGTCAGAAAATAAAGGGACATAACTATAAATTCATGTAGGTAGAGCTGTAGTTTTTAAGCACTAAAATTCTACTGTAAGTCTTAAGTCAATATTTTTAGGAGATATGTCCAGGACAATGCTATGATTAATGGAAAGATGGATGGACAGACAGAAGGAATGAATGGACAAAGTAGTGGATATATATGCTTCAACAATTGGGGTAATAACAAAAAGGATTTTCCTTTAGTCTAAGTTGATTTTCACAATAGATTACTTTGTTCAGCATTGTTTTGTGAAAAAACATGTAAAGTCACTGATAGCGGTCCACCTCCCTAAAATTTGGTATTTTATAAAATAAGATTGAGAAACACAGTGGAAAAACTTTAAGTTTTGGAAAGCGTTAGGAAAATCAATTGCAGCTTACTTTTAGAAGGGTGTTACTCTGGAGTCATTAAAAAAAGAAAATCAGTTGCAATCATAATGAATTATATGTTAACTGTGTATCTATTGCATATTACCATAACTTGCACACTGAGTTTCTTGGCAGCCTCAATCTGCTGTAGATCAAAGTCTTCAGCAGTGTTTGCCGTGTCCACAGATGGTTTGTCTGCCGTGTCCACAGGACGGCTCGTCCTCCTGTAGCATGGTGTCAATGGCAGCTATTGTCTCGGAAAGGTTGAAGCTGTGACATTAACATAACATACAGCTACAGGTGCAACATCAACATACAATTCACAATAAAGCTTGAGGATTGTGTAACAGACAGTTTACAATACAATTAACAATACAGCTTTGGGATTGATTGAGCTAGAGTTTACTATACCATTGACAATACACTGGAACTCCTCTATAACGCTGTCTGTTAGAACACTAAATCATTAGAACGCTATTAACGCCTTAGACTGGGAAGTGTTGCAATGATAATTTTCTTTACCACATGTAATCTCAGGTCAATGTCCCACGGAAGTAATTATACACTCATTTTACCCTTGAGACAGTCAATGATCACTAATATCCCTCACACAGGGCTGTCCTCTTGAGTTTGGTGATCAGCCAACACTGTGGGAAGGTTATACCTGAGCAAGCTAACACAGCTGCTGTACTACGTGACATGTCAATCAGTCCACACTGAGGGGAGAGTTTGTGCATGTAGATAATCTCAGTTTGTACAATTATAGTAAAATTAACACCTAAATTGCTTGCTGAAACTGGCAATTAATAAAAAGGGTTTTATTTAATTAGGTAATCAATGCAGTGCACGCAAATTAATTTGCTTTGAAAAGTGGCTTAGTAATTAATAAATTATTTTGTTGAAATTGTTATCAATATTTTTTCTTTTAACTTTATCATAAGCATAACTCATAAACCTCCAAATATTGATTATTGGAAATATAAGCAGAAAAGCTAAATACTTATGAACTGAATATTATTCACATGTCATTTTCTCAATATCTAACCGTACACAAGCCAAAGTATGCACAGGATTTATGGGGGGAAATCAGGAGTCAGAGAAGATCAAAGCAGCAAGAAAAATGTGTAATCTCACTGATGGACTCACGGATAAAGAATTGCTTCATGGTTAAAAAAATAAGAGGGGTAACTTTTAGTAAGAAACACTCCATGTAGACACTTTTCAGACTTATTGACTATACATTTGGAACTAAGTATTGGCAATCGCTTCCTTCTGTATACACATATATACAAATAAGTAAAGTACATGTACCTTTCATAAAATCTTCAACGCTGTCCTTTATAATGCTGATAAAATGCATGGACCCACCGACAGCATTATAATGGAGTCCCAGCGTATAGCTGAGGTTTAATGGATGGACAGATCACAAATGTAACTGAATATATCGCTTGAGGTTTTTTATGAGGGACATTTGCAATACAATTAACAATGTAGCTTGTGGTTGTGATGACTGATAATTAATAAAACAAAAAACAAAACAGCCAAGGATTCTTATTATGTCAGTTTACAATACAATTAACAATATAGCTTGGGCTGGTATTATGGACAGTTTACAATACAATAAACAAACAAAAATCATTATATCAAGCATAGTCAGAAAAGGCTGACAGAGATGTATGAGGATGATTAGGACTGTAATGTGTTGTCATACCAGTGTAACTGGAAGATGTTGTCCAGCAAGGACCTGTCAATGTTGGGGTACTTGTCATACAAATTGTTGCGTTTCACTACTGTTGCAATAGCCAAGTGGCCTCCTTCTGACTCCACCATCTGTTGCTGGAAGGGAACACAAGATGAAAGAATATAGTTATCCAACATAAATAAAGGTAAAGATCTAAATATTATGTGATCCTGACAAGATGTCTATATCTCATTCATTAAACTTAAAAGGATTACAAATACCCAATCAACAATCTCAAATTGCCACAATGATTTAACTGTTAGGAAGAAACACACACACTTGTAGAGTCAGGTGATTGAGAATGTGTAAGCTATCCTGTTAGCTCAATCGGTAGAGCAATCGTCCTGTAAGACAAATGGTCTCAGATTTGAGTCCTGTACTGGCTACACAATTTTCTCTCTGTTATATTTGTTTGATCTGATTCTCCTCTACTTTCTATTCATTTGTTGCATTCATATGATATAGAGGACATTTGTCTATTTTGGTGTACAGTCATATTTCATTTCATGACTGGTCACAGAAAAATATATTTTTACAAGCAGGGAAGTCACTTGTTAAAATATATTTTTCTATTACTACTGGTGACATTAAATACAATCATACACCAAAACTTGACATATCTTCTTTGTATTTCATGCTTATTTCGTCTTAATAAAATAATTCAGCTGTGCAGAAAAAAGTAGTCCCCAATTACCTCCCTTGGGATCCAGAGTGAAATAATAGCCAGATTCACTGGTATTTCTCACTCTTTCACCCAAGAGGATGAAATACACTTTTTTTCCTGCAGATCTTACAAACTGTTCCTGACTGGTCTGGGCTCTCTGTTCCTCCTCCATAATCTCAGACAGGGATTGGACCTTGGTCAGGGAAGGGTGGGTGGACACTGTTGATGAGCCACGGGATAAGCTCTGTTCCCTCACACGGTCCTCCTCCGCTTGAAGTTGGCGCGCAAATTTTTCATCTGTTAATAAGGGAAATATCACACAGCATGAAAATACATGACAGTTTTAGGATAGAAGCATCAGTTCTCATCAAAACAAATATATATAGAAAGATTGCTGGATTGAAGGATAGTTTTATTAAAAACATAGAAAATATATATTAAGAAGCTGCACTTATTTTTTTATATTAATAAGTGCGACAACAATGTGCATAGAAAATCTTTCAACTTACACGCTTTTCTCTAAATAAATAGTTTTAAAATCTGCTTGGTCTTAATTAATCAACTGAATAATGCTTATCTCAATGTTGCTGAAAGGCCTAACCAAATGAACATAGTCGCACTATTAATGTTAACGATAAATTGAAGTCTTTAGTAAAATACATTCTAAGCCATAGGAACATCAAAGGAAAAAATATTTTAAGAACATTTTACATGTAAAAAACCCAAACAAACAACATTTTTCACATCAATAAACCAAGATGTCTGACCTTGGATGACCTGGTGCTGCTGCAGTGCTGCCTGCTGTAGACTCTGATAAAGGGCCCAGGACATCTCATGGTCGATAGGCACAGCAACACCCTTACAACCTACATAAACATGTTACAGGTAACACACATGTACAATTTATAATTACCTTTTGTTATTTCAAATTTATTATTTCACATTTATTTTAATTCACCTTTCTGCGAGATCTAAAAATATTACAGTGTGTATTAGCTTTGAATTAGCCAATCACCTCAGTTGATTGACACTTTACCTGCATTATGCTGATTCTCACTTACACATTGTCCCACAAACAATGTTTTTGACAAGCAATCAATTTAAATCTGTTTGAGCCTTTGGTTCAATTTAATAGCAACAGGGTTGTTTGTTGTTTGCAAGGAATCGTACGTTGCTGTAATCGCTTCTCTGTTTGCATCTTAATTTAGTTAATTGGATGAGGCTTGTCCATTTCTGCATCGAAAGGTAAAATCTCGCTGTAGCCAGCAACAACTTTCTTTCATAATTTTGTGTCATGAATGCATCATTGGGTGAAACTGCCTTAATCTTCATCTAAACATCTCCATCACAAGCTCTTTGCATTTGGGAGATATCAAATTAAAATATTTTTTTGCGGATCTGTAAGATAATCTGTAAGATCTGTCACTTTAAACCAGGTTGTTTGTGGGCAAGGGGGCGGAGCTTAAACTCTATTTTTAGACTCACAGAAAGGTAAATTATCAACAACATTTAAAGCTTTATGTTGTAGCAGGTCTCATGCTTTCAGACTTGAGTCAACGTATTTAAATTTGAAGAACACAAACAATAAATAGGCATGAAAGTTCATAGTAAACATACTGAGGATGGAATAGGTATCCATCCAGAGAACATTGATCACATAACTTAAAATTATGTAACAATTAGCATGAAAAAAGAGGCTATCAACATGTAAGTCAATTCAAGGAAGGAAAGTGTAATCAATATAATCATGCTAGACTCTGGTCAAATACAATAGTTACTAACCTTTTAAGCTGTTTCCAATGGGACCATACAGGTTCTCCAAGTTTGAGATCACACTCTCACTCAGCACCATAGTGAATAAAGCAGTTTTGGCATCTGAGTCTGTCGTAACAGAGGCCTCATTAATATCTCTTACATGAGCATCGATCCTTTGATGGTAGGTAGATTGAAAAACACTTTGATTTATTTTAGCTGGCAATGCGGTGTCTCTAATGGTCCTCTGTTCAGAGTCACTTACACTTTTTCGTACTTGGATTTCATTTCCTGATACACACTTATCCCTTATAGAGGCATCTTTTAATGCAACATCAGTATCTCTCATAGGATGTTTATCGAATTCGTTTTCGAATTGAATGTTTTCTGGAGACAAATTACTATCATCAAGGTCCATAGACAATTCCTCCAGGACCGACCAGTTTATATCTACTGCAGTAGTTTCATCTGGTAGACTTAGTGCCCTTTGTAGGGACTGTTGTCTCTCAAAAGACCGAGAACATTCCTCTTCATCCAGTTCTGACATAGCTCTAGACTGACTACCTTTTCTCGCCCCATGAAGTCTGTGTTCATCTTCAATTCTGTGAAGCCTATCCTTGCAGGTTACAAGCAACTGCTGTTCCACTTCTTCCCGACTAGCAATGTTTTGCCGCTCAACCATATCAAAACATAGGTCAAGCAGACCCATTGGTTGCTGAATGTTGTTTCCTAAAACTATTGTTACATGTTCGCTGCCAAAGCCTCTTCTAACTTGGGCCATGCTTTCAATAAAGTCCCTCTTCTCCTCATTGGTGAGAGGTGTGCTATATTCCCAGCTCAATAACATCTCAATTGTCCAATCTACATTACCATCACAGTTCTCAAGCACACATTCAAGCTCGTCTTCAGAAACATCGGGGAAACATGTCCGCAAAAACATTAACCCATCCTTTGCTGACAAAAGCTCTTGTTCATCTGTAGCTGTGCTTTTGTCATTGGTATGGATCTTAGCAATTCTGTTTATTACTAAGTGAGATTTGGTAGTAATGGTATTGTCAGAATGAAGAATCAGTTTACTTGATATTTTTCCAGTTTTAATTTTAACATTTGTGTTTACAAAGTCTCCATTGTTGAGTTTGTTCAAAGTAGAAAAATCTTCTGCAGTTGTCAAGGTGGTCTGATTTAAGAACTCGATTTTGGTATTTGACAAAGGTGGAGTTTTAAGAAGCACATCAGTTTGAGAAGGAAGAACATTCCAATCTTTGGACGAAAAGAGATCCTTATCATTCTGTTTTAAAAATTGTACTGCTATTTTCCGCTTATCTTTTTTCTTTTTCTCTTTTGCACCAACTTTTGTCAATTTATTACCTTCACTTCCTGGTACTGAATGGTCTGCACCTTTTTGTGAAGATCCATTTTCACTGGATTTAGTTGCAACTCTTGTTGTATGAGCATCAGTGCTTGATGCATTATCTGATACAATTTCAGTAAAGTTTTCATTAGGAACTACAGTAAAGGCACCACTAACTACACCTGGTCCATCCTTGGTTACAATACATGCATTATCACCAACCGAAGAACCTTGATCAGTCACTTGGATACCTTCACCATGGGTAGTTTCATTAGCTGTTCTTTCATCAATGGATGACATGGTTAAGCCTGCACCATGTTTGCTTAGTAAATCTAATTCCATACACGATTTTTTCTCATCATTCTCATTTTCAGATTTTTCATTGACATAACTTGGTATTCTTGATGTTTTCTTTAATTCATGTTTGGAAACTGTTGAATTTTGAGTAACATTACCATTGTATGTAAATTTATTAATGACATTTGTAGTAGAAACTTCCTCAGCACCTGCATTTACATATTTTCTATTTCTCCTTCTTTGTCTTTGTCCTTTAACACTGACTATATTTGAGACATTTGCACTTGCTTGAGAACTCTCTCCTTCATTTTCCTCCCAATCCTGCATTTCCAAGTCAGTTGCCCAGACAGTACTTGTGGGCTCTAGAGGTTTTCCCCAGTAAGTCTGTTCTATGTTATCTAATGATGCATTAGCATGAGATAATTGAGCATTTTCCATCTGATTTGATTGTGACTGCGCCAAACTGGAGATGAATGATTCTCTGTCTAGGGAAGTCTTTGAATGTGATGACACTTCAGTAGTGCTATGATTGTTATTTTCAAACACTAAAGCTGAATTATCCTCAGAGGTTTGCTCATGTGCTGTCCTTACACAAATTTCTCCTTTAGGGACTTTAAGATCTTTTTCACTGTCAAGCTCACTAGAGATACTATTGTCTTCCTCCACACATTCAAGCTTAACACCATGAATCAGTAAACTGATTAATTCCTCAGCAAAAGGAATTTCGCTGCTACTTAAAGCCAAGAGAATGTAAGCCTTCAGCTCTTCTTCTATTCGCAGCAGCTCAGACTGATTGAGTTTCTTTTCCCCAACTTGTTCAATTACAAGTTCTTCAACAAGACTGACTCCATCAGCTCCAAGTTTTGACTTAACTTTATTGACCCTATCTTCAAACTGCTTGCCTGTTTTTACAAACACACCTAGCCAATCAGATGTGGTAGATTGTATTTCTACTCCCCTGGTTGAGATCTGATTTATTTTGGACTCAAAGTCTGTTTGTCGAGCAGATGTTTCTTTTGGTGCTGGCATGAAGTTAATGACTAAGGGGCTACAACTTCGACTAACTTGAGTAGGGATCGGACTGCTTCGTACACTTGATGCTAAAAAAGATGAAAATGAAAAAACAACTTTAGCTATGTTTTATTTTTGATTTTGAAATAAATTGCAGTGATCAATTATGATCTTTATAGCGATGTCCAGAACTTTGGTAGCGGGCGACCCCGAACCTAGCTATGTAAAACATTAACAACCATATCTTCCTAAAACCAAAAGTATAAAAAAAATATTATTGATAAAAGGAAGTTAAAAGTAAACATATGTTAGTTGATATTAACTTAATAATTGCCTATAAAGCTTTGTCGAGAACACAACATTGCTTTTAAAATCTGTTGATTAATGCAACCAAGGATTGTAAAAACAGGAGGGCTATGATGGCCCTATATCGCTCACCTGAGTGCCATAGAAAATAAACCCTTGTGGCTATGCTTTTTGTCACATAAAAATTCTTTGAATAATCTTGATACAAGGCCATCAATGGAATACATGAACCAAATATGAAAGCTCTAGCTCATGTGTTTTCTGACAAGAAGATTTTCAAAGTTCTCCTATATAGCCATATAAGGAAAACGCTACACACTTGGCGGCCCTGTTATTTGATGTTTGTTTTTTAAATACATTGCAGCGACCAATTATGAGCATTATAGCAACGTCCAGCTCTTGGTGGAAGAATACCCCAGACAAATGTCTGGGTAGAAACACTGGCACACCGCAAGTCAGCTGGAAGACCATCCCACGTACAAATCGCAGACTCTACCACTATGCCACGGGTGCCCCAAGTCCTGTTTTTTGACGGATGAAAGTGTTTTGAACAATCTTGAAACAGGAACACCCATGAAACATGTGTACCAAATATCAAGACTCTAGCTCTTTAACTGTCTGACAATAAGATTTCCAATATAGCCATATTTGGAAAATGGCAAGACCCCTGGCATCATGGTTTTAAATGAATCAGAATTATTTGGATAACATTGATACAGGGCCACGCAAAGAACATGAATACCAAACATGGAGGCTCAAACTGTTGTAGTTACCGACAAGAAGATTTTCTATCTAGCTACATACTGGAAATGGCCACAGCTCTGCCGGCCATGGGACAGATCAGAATTGTTTAAACAATCTTCAAACAGGGCCACCCAAAGAACCTGTATACTAAATATCATGGCTCTACCTCTTGCAGTTTCCGACAAGAAGATTGTCTAAGTTTTCCTATGTAGGAATATATAGAAAATGGCCACCCCACAGGAGGCCATGTTCTTGATGGATCAAAATTATTTGAACAACTTTCCGTTCTCATGCCTACTTAAGCTTCTGAGAAATTTTGGCTTAATTTGGCCCAGTGGTTCCAGAGATGTGTTTTGAAAATATTGATGAAAGCTGGACGCTGGAAGGTGGGCAATCACAATAGCTTACCCTGAGCATAAGATTAGGTGAGTAAAAACACAAAACAACATTAAGGTACTTAATCAGCATTATATTTGTTACTCCTGGTAGAAAATCATACTCATGGAAACAATGACTTTTACTTTGCAACTTATCTCTATATTAGTCTATTTAAGGAGTTTTGAGAGCTGAAAAGATCTAACAGTATAGATGTACATTAAGCAAACTTAACCTTTAATATGTGTTGCCAATTAACAGAGGTGGTGGAGGATGTACATATGTGTTGCCAAGAACATGAGCTGATGGAGGATGTACATATGTGTTGCCAAGAACATGAGCTGATGGAGGATGTACATATGTGTTGCCAAGAACATGAGCTGATGGAGGATGTACATATGTGTTGCCAAGAACATGAGCTGATGGAGGATGTACATATGTGTTGCCAAGAACATGAGCTGATGGAGGATGTACATATGTGTTGCCAAGAACATGAGCTGATGGAGGATGTATATGTATCGTCATTTATATGAGAAGACAGAGGATAAACAAATGTTGCCACTTACATGAGGCAATAGAGGATGTGGGACTGAAGGCCGACCCAGAGCTGGCTCCTCTCCGTACAGGTGTGGTGGGCTGGGAATCCACACTGCCCTTCACTATACCTGGTTTGCTGTCTTCAGCATTAGGGGTTACAGTACTGCTTGAGTCCTTTATAGTTGGCTCTTGTGTTGCCTGATTGTTTTGTCTGAAAGCATTAACAGTCTTCTCAAACATTTCTGATGTAACTTTATTATTGATGGAAAATCTGCTCAGGAAATATATTCAAACTGTAAACAATTGTCTCAAGACTATTTAGGAAATTACAACTGTAGTTGTAATGGTACGGCATGAGACAGACTCTTCATAACTAAAGCTAGCATGGCTAAAGAAGTATTGATTTAAGGATAATTCTTTTAATCGTACATGCAATACTGTCACCAACCTACCTGCTAAAAGCCTCAGGTTGCTTGTTGTTGGGTTTTATCAACCTCTCCACTTGGACATCACGTTCAAATCTGCTCAACATCCTCTCTATATGAGCCTTAGGGACTCCGTGGGTATTCCGTCTGAAAGGAATAATGATTGATTGATGAGATAAAGATTAAATATGGAAATTGTTGAAAAGGCAAGACTCAGACCTAAATTTGTTAATGATCAGTTGTACAATATATGGTTCAGAAGGTAGATGCTCTGTTCTATAATAAGGAGGAAAAAGAGAACTATTGAAAACAGGTGAATTGTTTTTGCACGAATCAATTGTTTTAATCTACTTAAATTGCCAGAATCAAATGCTTAACTGTTTAAAACTGCAAAATTAAACAAGACAAAAGATGTATACTTACCTAAAATAAATTAATTAAAGAGATCTATTTATTTAATTGGGTTTTACGGCACACAGACACTTAACAGGCCATACAGCGCCAAATACAAAGAAGTCCGATGGGAATACAAAATAATCAGGTAAAAACTAAACTTTGTTAGTAAAATATAGAAAAATATAAAAATCTGTAAGGTTAAAATAATGTGAACTATTATTGAAAATAGGTTAATATATTAAACGGTCTAAAAATGTATGACAGTTGCTAAAAAAACAGTTTAAAAATTTATAACTTATTAAGAATAATAATCTCATTCAAGAAGCAAACAAGTTTAGAATCTGACACTGTCCTAAACAATTTGTTCATGTTATTGACATTAAAATACTTCAACCAAATATGGTCTGTGTCGATACACTGTAATAAATATGGTTGACCGTCAGCGGTTCCTGGCAAGGAACACATACAGGCTGAACCTCTCTTTTTAAAAGATACGAATTAGTTAATCTAGTATGTCCAATGCGACAGCGGGTAAGAGCTACGTCTTCCCATCGACTTTCTCTGCAAGCAGAGACATTGGCACTGACGTTAGGTTTAATTACGTATAATTTGTTACAAACAATACTGTCCCAACTTGTTTGCCACTTGATTAAAATATATCGGTTAATAAGTGGTTTACAATCAGTGTGTGGGATGCAAAGATCTGTCTCAGTGAGGACTGAGGCAGATTTTGCACTCTTGTCTGCATCCTCAGTTCCTCGGATGCCTACATGACTAGGAAGCCAACAGGAGATTTCGTTAGCGTCATATAAACTTTGAAGTTTGACAAGAACAGAGAGAACATGTGGATTTGAATAATTCATTGAATTTATGCTCTGCAATACAGATAATGAGTCTGAAAATGAGATTAGTGTTTCATTAGTTAATTATACATTCAATGATATGAGTTAATAATTGTATTTTAAATCTTAATATAATTCAACAAGTTGCAATTAATATTTGTTAGTTTGTTAACCTTAATAATATCAACAAGAATGACTTCCATCTTACAGGTCGACACTAACACCAAAATACCTGGCCAATTCAGCAGCATTGAACTTCCAAGGTGTGTTAGGTTCCATGATCTCTACATGGTAGCCATTATTCACAGCCTGAAATAGACACAATGATTAAGTGGAAAATGGGTTAGAAGTTTTTCTTACAAAATAGGTTCTGCTAGATATTATATCCAAGAAAGAAGCTTTCAAAGAAACTTAGTGTCCACTTATAGCAGATTTATGCTTCCCTAATTATAATAGCATGTCCTGAAGTCGTATCACTTACAGCTGTACTTTTTAGCCATCAAATAACAGTCATTAGCTGAGAACATGTTTGTACATCACATGTGACCATTTGCCACTGACCAACAAACCAATATGGATCATCTAATCATCATGATTAATGTCCCTTCCATGTTTGAGGATTGTGGAAGCATCTCCTAACAAGGCTAACATTCACATAAACTTTGTTGAGTCAGTATAAATATATATGTATATACATACATACATACATATATATATATGTGTTGCCTAGGTACATTTTCATGGATATAACAAATGCAGGATTTATGTATTACAAAATGTCTATTTAAATGCATAATTTTAATAAATGCTTTAAGAACAAATTAATTTGTACATTTGAGCATTTTTTGTATAGAAATCAGTATATCTAAAAACCCACAAAAATACTAGTATTACCGTACAAGGTATTCAAAAGATATGAGATATGAGAAGAAAAATCTCACCATGTTAACATAAGTCTTAAACTCCCATGCCTGTGTATTGGTGTTGTCAATAATGACTGGACTGATTTGCTGCCTTATGGCATCTTTGGCTATAAAACAGAACACAAAAACAGAATTAACCCATAGCCTGCAAAGTATAAATAAACTGATCAAAGTTTGGAAAAATAGGCTAGTTTCAGATCAGTTAGCTTCATCTGGGAGCAGTCTGATCAGAATTTGCACTTTATGCTGTCAAGTATCTAACAATATATATTGTAATCTTCAAATGAACTTCTAAGCAAACAATTATAAGACTGTCTACTGCATTTAAAGATTGAAATACTTATACACAGAACTTGCTTGACTGAAATTATTCACCTATTAATTGTACACCAAACATTCTAAGAGTAATTTATACAATTTGTACTGCAAGCTAATTAAAAAAAATCATATGGTTTTAGGGCGCTTCTTATTAATAAACATTGTTGTCGTTTAGAAATTTAATGTAGGGAGCCTACAGTCCAACTGGCTGCTGTCCTAGTCAGGTACTTATTTAACATTTGGAGGTCATCAAGCTGACACAATCAGGACTCATTCTCTACTAACAATAGCTGAATGTCGCTATCATTCTATTAGTATTTTCAAACAAAAGAAATGCATGTAGTTAAGCATAAAAACAGAAGTTGATATTCATGCTTTCCTGATCCATTGCCACTATCTAGTAGGCATTATGATCCCAACTATCATTATCCAACAAATGTAATAACCTTTATTCTGGTTCCATTGATGAGCCTCCTGTAGTTTGTCTTGATTGAACTCGTACACGCCATTTTTCATAAAGTAATCATCTGTTGACAGAACCACACCATCCAGACGAAGTGCTCTGGGAAAACAACATACTTTGACATAATATTTTAAAAAACAAACACAACAGATTTAATTTTTCATTTAACAGAGTCACATCATGACTCTTTTAAGATTAAATTTCAGTTTTTGCAATAATCTCAACCTAACTATGGTCTAGTTATTACTGATAGGTAGATCCAATATGAATTGCTTGGGTAGAATAACCCATACTGTGTAAGTCAGCTGGACAACCACACCACATGGAAGTTTTCAAAAAGGAATAATTTTTGGAAATAAATTAAACATTTACAAGACCAAATGCAGCACAATTTTAGTTAAATATGCCTTAATGAAAACAAAACAAGGTGACAAAATCCTAACCTTGGTATAATCATTTCAATGCACATGGCTATTTTTTTTAACCATATATACCCAATATACCAAGCATTAAACAGTGTGACACTAAAATAAGTGTGACTTTGGTGTAGAGGCTCCATTATATTATAAAAAATCAGTTAAATGTTAAAGTTGAAGCAACTGATAACATTGTTCTATACTGAATCTTATACATCTCAACCAACAACTCACATTTCCTGCTGTCTACTGATGTTCTTGGGTAGATATTACACTACATTTATTTATAAGAGTTATCTGTAGACAATCTGGTCCAAATATCTCAGTGCTCAAAAAGGAATAATGTTCGCTGTTACGAACCATAACAAAACCCCTTAATCAACACAGAAAATGTCTAAATCAAAAGAGGGGGATAACTCTGCCAAAATAAATTTGTGAGTCACCTGCCCTACTGAAATGAGTTCTGCATATGATAGTAAAACATATTTCAAGTTTAAAGTGGATATATTTGACAGTTTCTGAGACAGAACCTTAACAAACAGACAGACATAATCGATGTGATGACACTGAAAAGGTAAATACATTGGCTTTGGGATTTTTTTCTTTAAAAAGTGGAGCTACTTTTTTTACAGTTGCATCTATTGCTTATAATCTGTACCTGGAGAGGCAGGTCTTGCCACTCCCTGGCAGTCCTCTGACTATCACCATCACCTTCTTCCCTTTCTGGTGTAGAGACTGGATCAGCTGGACACAGCAATCAATGTGGGATGAGTTCACTAAATCTAGCAAAAATGTAAAAGCCATCTTAAAATTTGAACTTTTATGTGGCTATAAAGAAAAGGGACTGAATCACTAATCTAAGGATTTAAATGAATAAAATACCATCTGCTGCAAAGGCTTTTATATGAGTTCAGCTGACCTTTGGCTCAACAGATGTTCTATTCAGATATCATTCTTGTGGGGTCAAGGACACATACAATCAGTATTTGAGCTTGGAAAAGCATTCTTTTGTACATAGAGAGTAGGATATAATAAATTTCAAGATAAAGTGGCAATAAAGTAAGACACCTGGAATAATTTGACAAGGATTTACCTCTTAGCAAAATCATTTATACTTGAAAACATTTGTTCTGAAGCCTTTGGGAAATTTATTGAACAGTTTTATGTTTTTTGATAAAATTTGGCAATTACAAACAAGGACTGACTGTATCTGTCATATTTCATATATAATCTTTAGTAAAAAGTAATTTCATGATATGTTTAGTGGCACAAATACGTACCAGAATGTTTTGTTATTGTTTTAACTCTTTCCATCAGGTTCCTGGTGAGGACCTTGGGCAGGCTGTCCAAGAGTTGGCATGGTGGGCATCCTGGCACCAGTAGGGACATGGAACACTGGTGTGTTTGCTGCATACACCAACCTGCCTCCATAGGGCACCTGCATCCCTTGGAGGGGGAATGTTGTCATATTTAGATGTGGTAGGGTGCCTGCCATGCTCATGGACTGTCGTGGCCACTTTGGAGTGATAAACATAGGACCAACAGGCTGGCTATAAATTACAGGACTGCCAATAACAGTTTTTGGTGTATGTAACACTGGACTAACTGCCCGTAGCACAGGACTTAATGCAGGACGTATAGACACTGGAGGATGAGCTATAACTGTTAAAGGTGAAGAAATCACCGGGGCTGACATGGACACGCTTTCAATAATTCTTGTACTCTTGATAGCAGGTACTTTATCATCATTATTATCATTGACCTGTCCCAATGTAGGAGATGAGGCTACTAATTCTTCATCGGGATTTAGGACTCATCTCCTTGTCGGAAAGATTCTTACTAGCCCTGGGGACAAACTCAGCTGCTTCTGCAGATAAGCCTATGACAGGAAGAGTCATTTGGGTGCCAGACACTGGTACCAAACTCTTGGAATAGGCACCAAATGATCCAGACTGTTGACTGTCAGGGGAGCCAGATATAGATTCACTCTGAGGTTCACGACAGCTGGTCTTCACCTTCAATCTCTTGTTTCTAAAATCCTCGTGCAATTCACTGATCACTTTCTGAACTGTTTCATCTAACTCAAGACTGTTTGATCTTTCAGTTTCATCTAAATGTATATTGCAATCTTCTGAACTTTGTGACAGTAAGCGTACAGGAAAATTTCTTATGGTAGGTATGTTAGACTCTCTGCTAGCTTTATTTATGTCAACGGATTCTCTGGCAGCAGATGATGCTGTAACAACAGATGATGCTGTGGTGTTACTTTCACATTCTGATTTAGATAAAGTCTTCAGGTAGCCTTCAATGAGTTCTTGTTTACAAGTCTCCCAATATTGGGCTCTTTCAGCATCATCAAACTGCTGACTGTATGCTGACTTGACCTGATCATACTGACACTGGGTACTGGTTGGGATGCTTTCATGCTCACTGTACCTGGACTGGTACTGGTCCACAGACCTAGTAGGGTTTGAATTGGAGCCTGTGGGATGTCAGGTATGGAAAATTAAGATCCATTTCAATCTTATCCACTTGTGTACTGTTGTCATAGTCTGTGAAATGTGCTGAGAAGGCATGTATCTCCTCTGTGATTGAGGGTTCGCTGGAATGGGTATTGTTGCTGCTGGTACCAGACTGTATGGGCCGCCGTATCACCTTGTCACACTCAGACAGGGAGGAGCCCTTCGTCCCATCATGACTACCAGGCTCTTCTGATGTGAATGGACCAAATAGACCTGAAGTGCACAAAAAAATTTGTCATAAAAATATCTCTTCCTACAAGAGCATTCCATCACCTTTCATGAAATTCTCTATTTTTATTGCAAGCAAAATTTAGTTAATGGGAGCAGGTAATGTCAATTATGTTATGAAAGTAACATCCAAATATGCATGGATACTAGTTTATTTTTGTCTCAATGCCATGAATATGACATTACAAAATATACATAATACTCTTTAAGTATGATTTCATACATGCATGTTGCAATCTGAAGGATTGTCCTGAAGGATTATATATTCTCTTAATTATCTAAAAGGGAGATAACACAAAGCAATTTGACAAGTTAGAGTAATGCCCCCCCACCCCCCTTCAATGTTCAAGAGGGGATTACTATGATAGCTCTTCAACTGAAAACGTTTTGACTTGTGATACCAGAATAGCAGGAGAAAATAAGTTGCAATATAACTATATACATAACAGCATTATTTAATAAATTTTAGAAAAAATGTATATGTCATCATCCATAAAGATTAAGTTACCATGCAAATTAACTCTTAGGCACAAATTATAGGACTTTGGTAAAGTGTAGATCCAGATCAGCAAACACCTGCTGGGAGATGTCTGATAAGAACACACACTTTTTGCTACAGCATTTATAGCAATGTGTTTGGTGACCTTAGCAAGCAGTTGTCAGCAAATAGTTCATGATATATGCTAACAGTGCATATATACCAGTGCCATTGAAATAATTACTTATTGATTTATAGTACTATGTACATATTTTTTAAAACACTGTTAATGAGACTCAAAAATGTGAAAAAGAAGTATCTCCTGCCTAGCTGCCTAGATACAAGATACAAGAAACTTTATTTAACGTCGGTTTTGTACAATATAAAACATTAGCTATAAGCTATTTTCCGACATGACAGAGATCAGTTTAACACATAGACATAAAAGACAATCAACGAAACCTGTAAAAAGAAAGTTACGACAGTTACATTAGAAAATAAAACACAAAATTGATAAGACTGACTAACATATAAAATACATCACAAAAAGTTGCACATGAAAGCACATAAAAATTATATACATTTACACATGACACATGTACAGGTCTAACCAGTCCAGGTCCGGATCATTCTGGTAAACTCCTTGTAGTTATCACATATTCTTACATGATTCGGTAGATTCTTCCAGACCCGGGCTGCCTCAATCCTGAACGATTTCTTACCATATGTTGTTGTTCGGACTTTTGGGACTTAAAATTGTATTACTGTTTCTAAGAGTATAAGATGATTGTTTGAATTCAACAAGATCGTGTAGATAAGGGGGAGACAAATGGTAAAGGTATTTATATGTTTCTATTGCTATGGTTCTAAGTCTAGCAAGGTGCAATGTGGGCATGATTACTTTTTCTAGTAAATCTTTGTAGGTTGAATTAAAATCATTAAAAACAATTCTAAGTGCACAGTGTTGAAGTTTCTCTAACTTTTCAGTATTCTGTTTACTAACGAAAATGCCATATAATAGGACAAAAGCTAAAGTTTGACATGATAAAAGATTTATATACCAACAGTTTACATTCTACAAATAAAAATTTGCTAATTCTTAAAAGTACATTTAACTGACCAGCAGCTTTTTTGCATAACCGGGTAATCTGTGCATCAAAATTCAATAAAAAGTCTAAATCTACACCTAAGAGTTTAACCTGATCTTCACATGCAATGTTTACTTCATCTATGTTAAAACATTTCAGTTGCCTAGTTTATAAAACTTGTATATAAATTGTTTATTAGACTGCTTAAGTATAAAACATAACTAACGAAAATACCTGGTACATACCTAAGGATTTTTATGTTGTTGTTTTAAGAGGCAATCAATAATATTATAAATATTCTTCTAATTTTTACAACTCCTACCCCCTTCCCTGCCTCAACTTCTAACAAGCCCTGCTGTCTTCACCTCATCGAGTTACTATAAAGTGTTACAAAAGTGCAATGATAAGACATAGAGCACATTAATTTGACCTACAAATGTGGTACAGCTAAGTAATCTAGTCCAATAGTGTAGCACTCACAGATGTAAAACTATGTTCAATAAACCAAACAAATATACTAGTATAGTTACATTTTTTCCTTTGCCTGAGTATTCTTTTACAAGAAGTGATATACACTTATGCTTACGCAAGTTTGCTCCCATTTTCTGGAATAAATTGCATGTACCTTACCTTAAGGTATTGTGTAGGTACATTAATTATATCCTACTCTCTATGTACAACAAACATGTGCACTCATATAATGTTCCTGACAAAATAATATAAAGTTGCTGTACATTAATTGTGACAATAATAATAACAATAACATTTAATAATAATAATTGATAAATTGGCATAATAACTAAACAGGAACACCAACAGATTTTTAACTTTTTTATTCATACCAACAAGTTATGTTGTATTTATTGTTACTCTAACAAACTTTCGGTGCTCCCGCGACAGTGTTTACTTGAAGCAAATATAGTGCTGCCTTGAATGTGTATAGCTTGCAGTATGCTGTGAACATCAAATAGGATAACTCATCTTTCCTGACACTGGGTCAACCAGCTGTGGCACTGCCCTTACAATTGCTTGACAGTTTGTTAGAAAAGGATAACTCACCTTTTCCTGACACTGGGCCGACTAATTGTGGTACTTACCCTTATAATTGCTTGACAGTAAGTAAAGGAGCTTTAATACTACTAACAGTCACAGGTTTTTGTTCCATGTGTATGTCAAAGTCCAGGTTCTCTTGTACCTAATGGGCAAGGTTTTAACAATTGCCATCACCACTTCCGGTACTGGTACATGTACATGAACAAATATAATTTGATACTAAAACAATCAAGAGCATAACAGTTTGTTTCACATAGACATTTAAAAAGAGCAACTTTTTGATTGAGCTCTCATAAATAATAAACTCTCAATTGTCATAATATCCCATACTTATTCTGATGTCATTGGTAACAACTCTGAATGGATGCAATGAGACCAGCAATCAAAGAGACTCAGTAGCAAATAATAGAGATCCTGATGAGACAGCCTCCAATCTGGAGCTGGTCGATCAGGATCTACACTATTACACTAAGATTTGTCTATTCAGGCTAAGCAGGATAGTTGTATAGTAAGAACAGTGGCCTTACCTTCAGCTATTTCATGCAGCTTGCTCTTCTGTTTTGGTGTGTCCTCACACAATGTCAGCAGTTTGTCAATGGCTTCCTCACCTGTAAAAAGAGTGCATACACATCATTTTAAATAAAAAAATCTATGTCATTTTATCTCACTTAACCTAGAAACTTCCCCAATTTAAAAAAAAATTAAATACTAAACATGCGAGACCTGTTATCGTTATACTGAAGAAAAACAATGCAAACATGTCTTAACTCACCATTGATTTCAAATGCTCAATCGAAACAACTGTTTCTGGGAGGATAAAAAGCAAAAAATTAAGAGTTCCTTTAAAAATTAGTACATACATTAAAATTTGATTTTGTATTAGAAAAAAAGCTCACATGTTAACTCTATAATTGATAAAACCCTTGAGAGACATAATAATACAGTCCAGTCATGATACTGCAAATCACACCATCAAACCAATGTGCGGGCTACTAGGGATACATTCACTGGTCCCATCAGCATTTCTATATATCATATGTTAAAACTGTTACGATAATTCAGATCGCTTACTGTTATTTGTCACATTACTTGTTGTTTATGACAATGTGAAGCAATGTTTTCTATTTATAATAAATTATGATGATTACATGCAACTTTATAAATACAATAAACAATAAGCTTGTTTTTAAAAGTAGAAAATAGTTCACTGTAACCATTATGGCCAACAGCTGCAATCAGCAATTGCACTGAGGTAAGTTAACAATACTTCAGATTCTGTGATAGAATGTATAATTTAACTGGTCTGATTGGATGTGATGGGATTAGCTGCCATGTTTGCTGATACTGTGCAGCGACATTTCTATCATTATAGCATAGGGGCACTTATAAGGTGCCCAGGGACTGAACCCAGCCGGTCTATGATACTGACACCGACGAGTCAGGCGTAATGCTGTCCCCTTAGCCCCGAGCGTTAGGAGGGAAGCCACTTACTACCAACTTTAAAGTCTTTGGTTTGACCCAGTCTGGGATTTGAACCCACGACCTCCAGATCTGCAAGCCGATGCTCTACCCATTCATAGTATTATGATTGGACTGTACAGGAAAACCAACAGGTACCACCTTGGAACAGTCAACAAACAAGTTCTCCAGCAGTCTGAGACACAAATACACAAATCTTTCTTTTTTTTTTTCATAGCATCAAAACAATTGTGGTCATATTGGCGATGTCCAGCTAGTTATTGGTGGAAGAAGACTCCAGTCTTATGCCTTGGTAGAACCACCGGCGCACTGCAGGTTAGCTGGAAAACCTTCCCACAAAGAAGTTCTCGACCCAACCAGGATGTGAACCTACGCAGTGAGGGGCTGAGGAGTAACAAGTCGGCAACTGTTACTGCTCGGTCACAGGCACCCCACACAAATTTTAATTTTTTAGTACCATAAAGCCTTCAGAAAACAAAAAATTAGTAAAATGAATTCAAAACAACATGTACATAGCACAGGAGACTGACCAAAGCAAAAGGGATTGAATCCTTATTTGGGGCGACTCAAAATTAAAATAAACCAAGAGCACTTCACTGAAAACATAAAAACATTACATATGACAAGTCATGTTAAAATCTTAATGTAAGCGCTGTTCCAGTCACAATGTATAACAAAATGTCATACAACAAGCATGATCCAAGATCCAGTTCTGAAGTCAGTAGAGCACTAGACTTGCCATAAAAGAGGTTAGGTAAGAGAGCTACATAAACCAAGCATGTTTTTATTTTGGTTCAATTACATTTTTGTCTTTTACTCCATTTTCATAAAATGTTTTGCCAAATTGTTGTTGTTGTTATAATTTGTTAAACCTCAGACTAATTTAAAAAGGTTATGATCCTATAGACAAGGTAATGGATAGATTTAAACTTTATATATTTTTAAAGGGATGGGAATGGTTACAAAATCAGTAACTGATTAAACTGCCAAAATGTTTGACTAATGAACCAATTAACTTAACTAATATCTCCACTAAGCGATTAGAATTAAATAGAGCATCTACTAATGTCCCAAATGAGTCATTACTTGAGCCTCTAAACTCCACCTGAAATTTTCAAATATTGAGATTTTACTGACCATTGCTGAGGAAGATGAATGAAATAACTCTCTTGATTTATAAAATATTCCAGCTAAAAATTACATAATTTGTAAAGTCTACAGAATTTAATCAAATCAAGTCACTTTGACCGAGGACTGAACAGGAACTACATTGTACTTATTTTGATCATGGGATAAACTTCTAAACTTTGAAGATTATTTAAATAGAACAAGGAGTTCCTAATAAAAAACAACAAATATGACAAAATCATTCATCAACTTAAGATGACAATTTCCTCCCAAAATATTATGTTTATATTCTATCTAAATATTTACATATTTTGAAGTAAAATACTGATGTTAACGATTAATGCCAATTGTGTATAAGCACAGTTCAACTAAATTAGGTACCGGTATTTACTCACCCATAAGTCAGGTGCTAAAATTGCTCTGAAAAGTCTATTCGACTTATGACCTTAGGTACTTGGGAACCAAGATAAAAAAAAGAAGGGACATCGATTTAGGTCAGAGCCTATAGACATATACATCAATAAACCAGTATACATTGGACATGTGTTTCTGTGCGAAAAGTGATTTTGTAATATTAAATCATCTTGTATCTGGAATATATATTAAATTCAAAATGTCATATATTACAGTACTAACCTTTTTTAAAACACGTAATGATTACATTCTAATGTGTCATCTATAATCCGATATTATCACTTAATTGTGTACTGGCTAACAGCTATGAAAAGGTGTCAGTTTGACATGTGACAAGTGAAGTTAGCAGGCGTTGACCTCCCAGATGCAAGTACATCGGCGTCGGCAAGACCTAATTTTTTTGATCTACGTCACCAAGTGTAGCATGATGCCAGATGTCAGGAAGTAGGATGAAACTGACACAAGATCATAAGAGGCAAATGACAGCTTGTTGCTGGTTTGGGGTTATGCTAATTAGACACTTAACGACCGATTTATATGCTTTCGGGATTTGATTGGCTGAGAGATTGTGTTAATTAAAAAGGAAACATACATTGTAGATCTACAGTGCTTCATTTTGATAAGAAAATACTTATTGCCCGACAAAAACTCAATATCTGTCAATCTTACAGGAATAACGGTTTACTTCACAAACATCATGTCACAGTCTAAGTGACGCTAATTAGTAATTCAAAATAACGGAAGTCATTTAACATGTTACTAAATTAGCAACTGATAGCGTTATTGTATTGGAAAAGGAACTATATCGTAGAAGATTTAGAGAAATGCCATCATAATTGAGTTGCCGATATGACTCGGAGCACAAATTAGCCGAGAATATATAAAACCGACCTCATTATCGTCATTGCTTACTAGATTCTAATACTAAAGTGTAAAAGTAGGCCTATATGATCGGGGAAATGTGATAAACAATTTGTTAAATGCCAAATGAAGTTTCAATGTGCGAAAAGTAATTTTTGTTAGGAATTATTAAAGTGGAACCAAATATATTTGTTTTTTTCTACAGATATTATGCTCTCAAAGCCTTTTAGTATAAAACCATTGTTTGGTTCCTGGGTACCAAGAGAGCAGTATGGTGAGTTAAATAGACGAGTACAACAGCCTAACGCTGCACTGGGAATGCATTTCAAACCATATTTATCCCTTGTCTGTATTGCAAGAAAGTGATATCATGATAACTTAATAACAGGGTGACAGTCTCACCAGATAGTTTGCCTGAGGGCGGCATATATGGTCAGGATAAAGGCAGCAGGGTGCATAATAAATCCCACTCTAAATATAACACTTTACCACTTCGACTTATGGCTGGGTGGAAGTAAAATCCGACCATTTAGACCCATAAAATCCACCTCAACTTATGAGCGAAGTAGGACTTATGGCTGCGTAAATACGGTAATATAAAAGTGATTCATAGTATAACTTTAACTGGAGGCATTCTTAAAATTAAAGTATTTTACTGAAGCTTGAAATCATTAAAATCATACAAATAGAACTTACTTTTCAGATATTTATATGTATATCTGGATGTAAATTTCTCCCCACCACCACTTATTTCCATGCACAATCATGACTTAGACAAGAGACATGTTTTAGGTCTGTTAATGAGTAATGGGAATGTTCAAGTTGCTTGCTTGCTGGAATCATCCTTTCAGAAACAAATAAAACAAACATGCAAGCTCACTTCAAAACATTCTAAAGTCGTTAAAGACCTAACCTATCAAACTATTGCTTACAAATATAATCAAAGGCTTATGCACTCAATAAAAGTCTTACATAAACTGACATTCTCTTTTAATGCAATAATTATTTGTTCAATCTAAAATCACTGTTATTCCTTTATTTGCTTAAACGGTGACTTCACCACCAATTTTGTGACTAAAGGAACCGTTATGCTTTTCAATCTGTGAGAATTTTGACAGAAAATAATTAGCAAGTAGAAATACTGTTTTTGTAACAAAATAGTTGGTTGACCTACTTGAGTCATCTAAAGTCAGTTGCTCGCCATAAATACAATCAAATATGGTTACATTTATCCACGTACACTCACAATATATTTCATTTAAAACACACAATATCTGAGAAAAATAACAAATAAATCTATGACATCAGCAAATGATTTCCCAAGAGATATAAAAAAGACGCCTACCAATCTGAATAATAATTGTTTGCACTTAGGGCGCTTTATTTTACTGAAGCTAAAAGTTAGACAATAATCTATTTATTTTTTAATTTAAAAGAAAAAAGGACCATACTATATAGAAAATCAGCCTTCACTTTCATTTTTTGTAGTGGACATTATGTATAATGCACAGCAATTGTTAGTCATTATTTAAGCAGCGCAAGTATTGGAAGGTAAATGCATGTAAATGCATTTTATAGAAGAACAAAATCTGAAGATAGTTACTGGTACGTCTGCTACCAGATGATAGCTACAAGTGAGCATGGGGCCATAGTGGCCCTTAATGCTCACCTGAGGACTCAGGCTTTCAGTAAGCTGTATCTGGCATGTAGCCTCTAGTGGGTTCGAAAGGTTTTTCTAAGATTTGACCTAGTGATCTAGTAAACAACTCATCCAAGATTCCATTCAGGCAAACTTTCGGGACAATTTTGGTGAAGATTAAATGTGGTCTCTATCTTATTCACAAAGTGTTTTTAAAATCTGAGGTAGAGACCTTGCTTTTTCCCCCCCTTATGTGACCCCAGGGTTTTCCATGATGCATAAAAAATGTGCATTCTGCTGCAGAATCATGTTTCATTGTGCTCCTGGGGATAAAGAATATCAAAAACAGTGTTATCTATCCGTGGCTGTATCTGAAACACTTTAAAATGAAATATCACCCATGTGCCTTGACCAAAAAAAAAAAATCCATTTTTGACTGGGTGTTAAAATTTCTCGAACTCCACTCTAACTGACATCAGCATCTCATGTGCATTAAGAGTAAAATTACAATCAGACAAGAGAAAAGGCCTTAAAAAGGCAAAAACAGTGTAAAAGAAACTGTAGGAGTTTAAAAATGCAGCTAAAGATGGCTATATCTGCAAGAAATTTTAATAGCACAGGGGCAGTAAGGAGGTGCGACCTCCCGATCCGCAAGCCGACGCTCTACCCCTTGAGCTATTGCGGAATAGAAAAAAGTTTAAGAAACATTTTAAAATATTTTTAATCATTTGAAAACAATATTAAAAAAATTAGATATAAGGTGTACAAAATATTCATAATTTCCATGTATTCTGATTTCTATGTGCCAGGTGTTTCACTGTCAGAAACAAAGATTAGGGAAATCTGTGAGGTAGAGGTGATGTCAATTTGTACACCAAGAAGTAACGTGGGTATATGGCAGCTATATGCGCTGTCCAGTGTGCTGGGTCTACCATTGTTTTCTGTGTATCCAGAACTTGGAAACCTGTTGTGAGGTAACAACTACATCGCACTATATATCCAAGAATTCAGTCTTCCAACACAATGGTTCATATTATGTGGACAAGCACCAGGCAAGACATGCTCGATTTTCACTGGGTGCCAAACCATTTTGTACCACTCCTGTCCATAGCACCACCAGATGGCAAAGAAAAGCAACCTTCTCGCTCAGATATCATCGTCAGGCCAGATGTGTGATAAGCAGGAACCATTCAGAGAGAATACATCTACTTTGCTTAACAAGTTTGTGGATGTTAGGTGTGACAGACAACCCTATCTAAGGTTGTTCATGTGGGCGAAAGTTAAGTATTTGTGAGATATGTCTCCATCAAGCAAATAACACAAAGAATGAGATTTTCTGACCAAAGTAAGTAAAAGATGAATGATGGTATGAGTTAGAAAATGTAGTTGCAGTACTTGCTGATCCACAGATGAACTCAAAATCAGGCTATGAGCATCTTCTGTTTCATGAGTGGGCAAATATTAAATAAATGTTTGGTTTGATGAAGACATAAGCAGGTTGAAACTTGCACTGCTTGCCAGACAAAAAGATGGTCCCTTATCAAAATATGAATTTGATGTTTTATTTATGCTATGAGCTACTTTAAAGTGTTGCAGTTAACAGTTCATGTTTGTTAAATCATAATATTTGGATTTAAGCCTTCTTATTATATGATAGATTTTTAAGTACTTGCTTTACAAGACACATGCCATGTAATATGTATATGTATACAAGACACACAATATGTCCAACATTATGAACTAAGAAATAACTGTTTTAAAGGCATTATGTTTAAAAGCAATTTTGTATTGATACATTGTATGAACTGAAAGATCACATTATAAAGTTGCAGATAAAAAAGTATAACTAATTTGAAACATTAGTTAAGTATGATTATGATGTATGCTTTTATATAAATGCTGTAGTTTTGTTCATTGTTTTAGTTTGTAACAGAATTATTTCTTTGTTTACAAGCAAAAAAATGTTTCTCACACTTTCTTGTCAAATTGTTTTGACAATACTGAACACTTACAGTTTTAAAAACCCCAAGAGAGTATAAAATTGTGCATGGAAACCGGCATTCACTTTCCTTCCTGTAACATCATAGATTAGTCATATTTATTGAGTGATGTTCACTTTTTGTTATTGTAATCAATATTAGTTTTTCAAGCTTTTTTAAGCATGCAATAAAATCAAAGTCTAAATTAAAAATATATAAAAAAAGAGGAAAAGCATAGTTTTTAAAGTGAAGACTTTAAACAGTTTTTTTTAAATGCAACTTCAGAAAGTTAAAAGTGTACCTCTCTAGATTTAAAATGCCAATCTTTGCTGTTCTATGCTTCTTCTATGCTTCTATACAAATAAAGTGAACATATGCAATGACAAATTCTAAAAACAGCTTCAAAATAAATTTTTTTACAAAAACAAATATCAGTTACATGAAGGAATTGCAAGTTTGCTACCGTTTAAACTGGGAAACAATATTTATAAATATATTACTCTGGAAGGTCCGCATGTATTCATAAGATTGTAAGTTGATGTTGTTACATAATTTTAGGCTGTAAAAAGAAAATACACAAGATGGTGGCTTCTTCTTTAAAAATGTGGTAAAAAAAATGCACATTCTTTTAAAAATGCAAGTTTCGTAAAAATTCTTACCCTTTGCCCCAACACCTCACCACCAATTTTTAAAATGACCCCGACTGGGTTCATCCAGAGCGACCCAAAGACCCTCAAAGCTAAAATTTAAGGGAAAACCCAGTGACCAAGTTATAAACTAATTCAAGAATTCTTGCAGACAATATGTTAAAAAAGTATTGGTCCACTACATTTGTTGTTTCATTGCATAAATTTTATTTATATACTCAAGTTCTTTACACCAACTTAATCCAAACTATTGCGCACCATAAAGTCATAAACAGAAGTTATTATTGACCAATTAAATTAATTTACTAAAATTGAAATATTTTGGTGAAATATTGTGATAAGTTCTATTCAGATGACAAATAAGGTGATAGTATTGTGGTATATTTTTTTCTGGCATAACCCAGCTCTTAACTGCAGCAGAACTACAATAAAAGTTCAGATGACAGAGTCCATCTATAACTATGCAGCAACAGAGACTCTGCTGGTACGATCATGTCTGCAAGATGCTGTTAGACCATGCCGTGAAAAGGCATTTTATTTCCAGGTACTTAGTCTACATGTCGTCCAAGAAAAAGATGGTGCAACTGAGTGTACAATGATATAGTCATTAAAATCTCGACAGCGCAGATCCCTCGGACTGCAGATCTCGGCACCACATAGTCTGAACTGTTGAACCACAACACACAGTGGGATTAATAACACAATGTTATAAAACTGAGATGAAGAAAAAGAATTTTGAGCAACACAAAATGAAATTAAATATTTCTGAATAAGAGACTTTACCGGTTTACACAATATAGTTGATTTTGAATGGTAGCAACAGCAATATTTTAAGCTAATAAAACTATGAAAATTTTACAATATTTTTGCTATATATGGTACTTCCTACAGTTGCAGATAACTGCAGCATAAAATAATTATTATCAACTTAGCAGCATATTTTCCCTTTAAATTTTTTTAACCTTGGAATATGATTCTGTAAATCCTTGGTTATTGCTAATAATGAGGGACAGACAAAACCCCTCCAGGAAAAAAAAAATCCCTTCATTTTAGGACAGGCAGACAAAAACCCCTCGAAAATTTTCCAAGGAAGACAAAATCTCCCCCCCCCATCCCCCAATTTTTTTTTCCCCAACAATTTGCAACATTTCTTATTTCAGGTTGCTTTTGTTTTTTTGAAAAAGGGGATGGGACCTGGGACTTTTGAGAAGGGGAAAAGTTTGGGGTGTTTTTGTTTATTGAAACAGGGGGAAAATGTTAATGTTTAACTTTTTATTGGTTATCATGCATCTTTCTAATTTTCTTGTTTTTGACCTCCTCTACTAGATTATCAAAGTCCAGTTCACTCAAGCAACCACTCCATCAATGTGTCGTATTTCCACATTTCCTTAATTAAATAGTATATTTCATCACAGCAGAATATTCATAAGGGAAGAAACTAGGCTTACTTTCCGAGAGGAAGGGGCTTTTGAAGGTAAAAAGACAATCTGCATTTGGTAAACACAGTTAAGGTAAGTCTTGTAAATGTAAGCATAACATTTTACTTCTTTTGTTTGAGATAAATTTTACTTTTCTTAATTTATGGTGGTGATTTTTCCACTTTAGAATATTTACATTGAAGATTTTGTCTGTATATGCTAAGATAAACGGAAGGGATTTTGGCATGCTGTCATGCCGAACAATTGCCATTATTTGTTATTTTGCCTGGATACAGCATATGATAAGATAGCATTTTTGCTCTGTCAGGAACAATCTTAACATTGTGATCTGAACATATGTTCATAATTTACACAAAAATCAACAGTACAGATAAACCCCCAAACGAATAAATACCCCCAACCCAACTGGTTTGAACCATTTTGTCATTACCTAAAAAAAATGAATAATTACACTGAAAGCAAATTGGAGTGCCTTGACTAATATTGTCATTCTGCATCACCATCTTAGAGTGTCAAGGAAGCTCATGATAAGGGCAGTTAACCATGAAAGAGATACAAACAGCGAATGATGAGGAATCGAATGGGATTTGTCTGCATTTTTGCCGATGCTGTGCAGCGACATTTCCATCATTATAGCACAGGGGCACTTATAAGGTGCCCAGGGACATAGCCCAGTCGGTTCATTATACTGACACCGACTAGTCAGACGTAATGCTGTCCCCTTAGCCCCAAGCATTAGGAGGGAAGTCACTACCACCAACTTTAAAGTCTTTGGTCTGATCACGCCGGAGTTTGAACCCATGACCTCCCGATCCGCAAGCTGACGCTCTACCAATTGAGCTATGGCGGCCGGCGCAAATGTTGAACATGACTCAGATGACATCAGGGGTCTGGTTAGTAACAGGGGGCTCAAGAGGCCTTAATTACTACTCAGGTGCTAAGAGTGATAATCTCTACACGATCTACAAAATTTGTGTAGACAGGCCTTTTCTGAATAAATATAGTAAAATAAATGTTGTGTCCGGGCCAGCTGAGGGGACAAGGCACCTTTGGCCACAGGTAAATCTGGGATGTTCATGTCAAAAGAATTCTTTAATTGATTTGGGATTAAAACATTGATGATATTTAATATAACAGTTATAGATCAAATTTATTATGACACTAGGACCTGGTAGGCTAAGTTGGTAGTATGCTTCATACAGCAATATTCAACATATCAACAGGTTAACAGCTTCTACTTGACCAGTGTTATTCTGAAAGCTTAACATTAAAGAGACAGTAAATTTTGAAACGTTACTGAACACTCAGTTAAAAATATGCAAAAAGCATAAAAATAATCAGGGCTTTCGGTAGACTCTGAACTTCAAGGGTCATTGACCCCTCAGTCAAAATTTTCAGGGGTCAAATTCAAATTTCTGTGTGTTGTGTATCACATCATATAGCGCAAATGTGCTGTTATAGCAGTGTTAATTGTGTTTTACTATTTGCAGTTAATTAATTTTTCTCTTTTTTAGAATTAAGGTTTTTCTTCAGATCTTTATCTTTTTCTCTTTTAAAAACATTTCATTCATCATTTTTTTATATATCTATAATTGTATATATAATTATATCATTGACAACCACATTTTGTATAAATAAGCCTTGATGGGAATTATTGATACTTCTGATAGTTTACTAGGGACAAGTTAATAAACAGAATATTGCTTAATAGTGTTTTTTTCTGCATCTCAATTATGACAATCAAATAAAAAAAATAAAACATATCACCTAACATTGTTACATTGTCACCGTTAAAAATAATATCGCTTCCCAAAACTGACGTCACACCAAAACTATAAGAGTCGACATTATCGGCCACCAAATATGCATATAACAAGTTTTATTTCCTAAGTAAATATATCTAAAGGCACCATCAGGCAAGACAACAAGATTCTGGTTTTCAGTACAAAATGTACTGTGTCAAACTGTACCCTGTGCCTAAAAACTAATTTTGAAATATCAAAACATCAAACAAGCATTTTTTAGCCATAATTTCCACCCCTCAAGTAACAAGTACTTCTTTCGTTGATACGATCAATCAATTTGTCATTTTAGTGTGCATAGTTCTAAGTCGCTGCCAAATTACATTATACTCAAGATGCACCGCTTCGCACCTTTTCAGTAATCACATATTTAGATGGCCCAATCAAGTAATCATACAATGCCTACAGTCGTCCTTAATTGCTTCCGATGCATCAGGATGCTACAAACATGTTGTACGAGTAAACGGGTGCCTGTCAATTAAGATTTATTACTTTTCTACACCTCTGTAAAAACGCCATATTGAAATTAGCCGCGCACACGAGCAAATGTGTCAATTGGCAGAATTAGAGCACCTGTTTTTGGTAGAAAATATATTGTCCAGTAACCTAATTTGACACCATGTCAAACTCCGTGATATATTTCCTCTGACGTAACTTCTAGCGACATTTGTTGACAAACACATATTTTGACAGCTCAGGCAGAACAGTGTGACAAATCAGGCACTTAAGAAGTATATGTCATACTTCAGATCTCAGAAGTGGAAAGTCAAAGACCTAATTAGAGACAGTGGGATGCCAATCAGGACTGTTGCCCTACAGTTTGGTCTTCCTGAATCATCGTTGAGGCACAAGCTGTGGGTTATTTGCACTTGAGGCTGTATGCTTTAGTACCTCTCTAGTGTTTGTTAAATGGGTTGCATGCGATACTGGTAAACACTGGGTCCATTTGGCAGTATATACTGTTGTGAAAGTAATCAGAAGGGGAGATGTAATCAAGTGTCCACATTGTGTTCTTGATATGATTTTATATGATTTAATTATAGTATGAACATTTATTTGTAACATGTAAATAAAAATATGAAACATGATGTTTTTCTTTTGTTTTCCAACATTTACATATTGCTATTCCACTAGTTAAAGCAACTAAGACTAAATGTACACCGTGTTACTTCTTCCCAAGTGTTAAATTATTCCAAACGACAATAGCCAATCAAAGGCGTCATTTCTAGTGTCTGTCAAAACCTAATGGCGGCTTGAACAAAACATTAAATACAAGCATTAAAAAATTATACTACTTGATAAATAAGGGCTTACTTGACATGTTTATGACAGTTAATTTCGAATTCAAAACAGTTCACTTCTCAAGAAAATATATAAATGGCTTTAAGGCATCGAAACTAGTGACTCTAAGATATATAAGCACTGCACCGGTAAAATCTGTTTGCGCAAAAATAATCCATCGAATGGTTCGTTTTCAATGACTTTCCCAATGGAAACAGGCCTGGTGAACTGATCGTTAACCGTCGGTAAGGCATTTTCATGATGCCTCTAAAAAAGAAATGTTGCCCAAACGCTGACAGCACCTTTCGGCATATTTAGTGACAAAGAACCCAATGTCGACAAAGAGACAGATGATTCACAGTCACGCACAATATATGTTCCACCAATACTGGTTTATTTGGGAGATAAGGTAATATTACAATAACAAACCTTATGCCAGGACAAATTATTTCAGAAAATGTGCATCCTGTGGAGTAAAAATATCACTGGTTAGGTGAGTTTTCTTATCTCTATTAATCAGAAAAACAATCCACTACTGTAATGCTTCTTACCTTCCCATTGGCATTCACTGAGAACGTTGTAAATAATCTCAATGTCCAGGCTGCTGAACATTTCTTGGATTTGTTGCAAAAGTTCATCTCGTTGCTTTTGAACTTGACGACTCTCTGAAGACACATGTTTCAGAGGACTAGAACTTCTGCTAGCGCGAGATCTTGGCATCGTAAATTATAAATATACACTTTGCATAAACTTGTGTCATCATTTAAGTGACATAACTACATAAAATCCTACACATGTTTACAGTGACTTAACCAGGTTCCAAAATTACAAACATAGTGTAATGCGCATGATCAAAATTAATCAACTTCCTTGAAGTAGATGTAACAGAGAAGTTGATTGGCTGTGTTCTTGGTAAAATTTTAGTGTAGTTTACGGCGGCATTTATGACAGGTCATAAATACGGATCAAGGAATACGTATGAATATTATTTTTGTTTCTGTTTTATTTTCAAATAACTAATAAAATGTAAGATTTCATATCTGAGTAGTAATACTAGTAATCGGAAATCACAGAAGCATAACATATTTTCGTTAATTTGCTGTATTACAATGTCTGCATGCGCGTATCTGTCATTACGCATTTTATGCACGTGAGTAACCTCCGTTCGAAAAATCGAAAATCTAAAAGTACCAAAACACCAAGGAAGTCTATGCTTAACCCGGCCTAGGCATAATATATATTTTATTTTCGTATTTTCTATGTTATACAATCTTATTAACAGCTATCGAGTTGAAAAGGTTTAAAATGTTTAAACTTATGTTCACTTCAGGATTTTAGCCGTTCATATCTTGCTTTAAGTTCGTCGCATGTCCGCATTTTACCAGTTATTTACCTGATAATTTATTTAAAAAGACCACAACTAGACCGGCATCCTGCAGCAACTGAATTGAAAAACGCCATTAGGTTTTCCGCCACGAATTCCTGTAGTCTCGAAACTTTCCAATAATGTTGTCAAGGCAACTTTAGTAATTACACGACCAAGTAGCTTTGTTTTGATTTATCAAACCATAAAATGCATATCGTAGTAAAATGTTGACTAATCCACTGTTTAAAGGTGGTATCCGACAGTTTGGTCCAAAACATTGTTTGTCTAATAACCACATAAGTCATTGGTACCTGCAAAATGTTGTTCATTGATTGCAAATATCTGTTAAAACAGTCAAAGATAAAGCCCACCCCACCCCCACCCACTCGTCATTGCAAAAATGTGTTTCCTATCCGAGCCACGGTACAGAGATGGCTAGTTTATAACTTAGAAAACCACGTGACCACTTACGTTTTTTATATATCCTGGTAAGCCACTCTGACGTCGTTATCTATTTTTAGCAGAGACCACTATCGCCCTTTTAATAGAGTTGAAAATACTGAACATTTAGAGTATTCTGTTCGCGATTCGTACAGTCTAACAATAAGGTTAGTGTTCAAAATCGTTTTTTATAACGACTAAAGCATGGATTCATGAAAGAAGTATGACCAAATTCCCCAAAGCGGTGGTTAGATATTGGTACGTGCATTTTATATAGTCAAACTGTCGGACACCACCTTTAACAATCTGTCTGTAGACATATTTACAATGCAAACGCTTAAATCCTCCAAAATCAGGTAGTTTTGATGCGACAATGTAACACGGTGACTTAAATATAGTGAGCTTGCTTACTCAATTACGCAGTAGTGGTATTTATAAAAAATCTGGACCGGACCTGGTAGTGCAGTTAGTAGAGCGTCGGCTCCAGGTAGGGGAGGCCTCGGGTTCGATCTCGGACCGCGACATACCAAAGTCGTTAAAATGGCAGTGGTATAGCTCGAGCAAATATAAGGGTAGTTCCAGAACTGGTTGGCCCGGTGTTAGGATAATGTGACTGGGCAGGGAATCATGGCACGTGTTCACGGCACGTTTTACACAGTGAAGGCAGCATTATATCTGCTTCAAGTGGACACCGCCTTCAGATAACTGAAATACTGTTAGTGGGACGATAAATCCAATAAACAAACGTGAAGAATCATTGTTAATTTATCTGACTTAAACTTAGATTAAATGTTTTATGAATGAAACTTAAGAATTTTTCTAATATCTAAGAACATATTTTTTTATATGAAAGGAAATTCCTTAGTTTATGTTGAAACTATAACTAAGATTCTGTATGAATATGTATGAACCCTGAATGACAATTTAAACGTAATTATGTTATATTAAACATATAAACTTATAAACTTATTTCGATATATTTTAAGTGTTCATGTCATCATATAGTCATTTTAACTTTAAAGCCCATCGAATGCATGACTAGACGGCAGCCATACAGTATTGAAATGTTATTATATTATTTCTGATATATTTTTAGTTAAATCATTCTTTTATTAATTTTATTTATACAGTCTGTCAAATTTCTGACTAGCCGACAGCCGAACAATATTTAAAAGTAATTATGTATTTTTTAAATATAATTAAAGTGTAAATGGTTGAAGCATCCTGCTCCTAAAGGGACAAACTGTAAGCTAATATTTATTTCGCCTTCTTAAATTTTGTTCATTTATTTGTTATTGTTTTATTACGCCATATTTTTAATTATTTTTAAAATAAAACATTATTGTACTAGTTTGTTGCTGGCTTGTTCTTTCTGTTACACCATTTCGTCGTTTAGTAAACGTGCCACTTTATAAATAAACTTATATAGCGCGACGGGTCGTAACAAGGGTGAATTAAAAGACAACATACATTACATGCAAGGGGATATTTTTACTACCGCCACACTGCACAAGTAACATTGTTGTAATCATGAATATGGAATATGACAAAGTTACACTTGAAACATTTTGGAACCCGTTTACATTGACACCAGTTTAATGTAGACTCTTGACATAATCTCCAGAATGTTCACTAGTTTTTTAAGACAGCAACGAGAATTGTGCAAGCTGTCTCATTTGCACACGTCAAAATATCGTTTCGGCCGTTCTCGTATTCCAAATATGAAAATTTATTACTAACACGTAGAGTCAGTTAAGGAACTTGAGGGCAGGTGTGTTGCTGGAGCAAGTTAAGTTCATTGGCTAGGGTGAACCGGTTTATTTATGTAAATTATGTGTAATGAACTTTGTTGGTGATATTATCATATTGCTTTGATATTTTTAACGAGTATTATGATTACTCATTGACAGTACTTATTACAAGATAATAAAGTAAACTAATATTGCACAATTGCCTGCTACATTAGTGAAATTGGTTATTACTGGCCAAATAATTTAAGACAATGCGTCGCTTGCTGACCATTCTTTATCCCTGACTCTTCTCGGCACAATTCACAATACTCGTATTATCACGACTACTGTTTGTATACATTGTTGCAAATGATAACTTAAACTTAAAATTAGTGTTGATAGGTGGTAAAAAGCTAAAAAAGGTTTACTTCTAGACAGACAAATTTACAATGCTTTGTGGTAACATATAATATATTCATTAAAAAGAACGAAAATCGGTTCGGTTTAGGCAAGTTTATCGGCGAAGGTGCTTGTATAGAGAGTAAATGGGGGGTAATTTCGTAAAGGCATTTTGACGATTTAAAAATATGACAAGCTCGGGCAAATTTGAACAGTCAGATTTCAGAAATAAATCTGTCAATTAAATATTGTCATAATGTTGCTAAAATTCAGGACAAACCGAAATCTCATATTACTGATATAATTATTGCGAGAACATGCTACTGTGCCCTTATGTTGCGTAGTCAATATTGGTAAACAATGCAACTTTATTGCTAAGCATATACGTACATCTTTGTGGCAATAACATAGTTATTACGACTTTTTCAACCAAAACTAAAGGACACTTTTATTTTAAATCTATTTTAAATCGATCTAATAATATCATTCGTTATTAATTATTGAGTTGACAATACATTCATCGCGTGAACATACTCTCTCTCTCTCTGTCTCTGTCTCTCTGTCTATCTCTCTGTCTCTCTCTCTGTCTCTCTTTCTCTGTCTCTCTCTGTCTCTGTCTCTGTCTGTCTCTGTCTCTGTCTCTGTCTGTCTCCTCTCTCTGTCTCTCTCTGTCTGTCTGTCTGTCTGTCTGTCTGTCTGTCTCTGTCTCTGTCTCTCTCTCTGTCTGTCTCTGTCTCTCTCTGTCTTTGTCTCTGTCTGTCTCTCTCTCTCTCTGTCTGTCTGTCTCTCTCTCTCTCTCTGTCTGTCTCTCTCTGTCTCTCTCTCTCTCTCTCTCTCTCTCTCTCTCTCTCTCTCTCTCTCTCTCTCTCTCTCTCTCTCTCTCTCTCTCTATATATATATATATATATATATATATATATATATATATATATATATATATATCGCCTTTAACGAGGTATTTTTATGAACGCCAATACTTTATGAGAAACCCATCCCAAAGTTCAAGGTTGGAGCGCTACAGTAACCAGCAGTTACGTTGTTCATTAGTAAGCAATGATTACTTGAAATCATATAGAAAACAGTAATTAGCAAAATATCCTGCCATTTACAGAAAGTCAATCAATAACGATGGAAGCAGGATATTGGAAGTGTCATGCATTTACTCACCAGAACCGTAACAAGAACTACAATTATAGAGTTAAGCATGTTTAAATTATAATATTATCATACTGTAAACGACACATGCGATATGTATATCTGTTTTTGAGAAATTCAATATAAATTCACAAACCTAGTAAGGGTCAAATCTGCATTTATATTACAAATGAATCTAAGAGATTCCGTATTTTTCCAATTGAAATGCCATTAAAGAAAACAAGTTTGTGCCAGTCACAACTATGACCTTAACATTCTAGTGTAGTCTTTACAAGGCATTATTCGGTACCGAGTAAGTTGCCACTGTCTACTGACTTAAGTGCCAGATATATCCTCCTCTAAGATTGAGGTCAAAGTTACACGTATTCTGGTATACAACTCATAGCTGAAACCATTGAAACTTCCTAATAATTGACAAGATTGACCAACTGTCAAATAGTGTGAAAATCCCTACAACCTGTCAGACCATGTTACACCTTGTTAAGACTGAATACTAGTAGAGATGATCGCTTTAAGAAGGTGTAGATAATACTTCTTAGAAGAAACAAATAAGCATTATATTTGGTAGAATTATGTGTTACTTCGATACTTCCTATGAAAACAATAGTCCGTAAAAAAGACATACAGATTATTAACGGTACTAGACAAAGCCACTAAATTATCATGGTGTAGCCAATGTATTCAATACGCTAACATCGGTGCCGGTAGAATAAAACTGAATTTTTGTACGTTCACAGAACATTGATTTTAAGAGATAAAATGTATTTACAGAAACATACCATTTGAATTTAACTCTTTAATCTCAGTAATTAAGCCAGTTCACAAATAATTACGGTGTGTGGGTTTTGTAATTATTCGTTGGATCTATTTCTCAGCCAATGCTATCTTAATTTTAACTGTTCGGGAAAACTAATAGGGACTCATCTCCCTTACCAGTCACATTAGAGAGGAGGTAAGATAACTTACGAGACATCTGGGAACAAGCCTTTGCATGTTTGTATACTTAGGACGAAAATTAAGAGACCATTCACCTTAGGATATATATCTTAGTTAGACTGACATTAAGAAAACGTCAGAGTGTATTTGTACGTTAAGCAGATAATAAGCATAAATATAGCAATTTGACACACTAAAATAATGAAAACGTCATTTTTAAATCCCCCAACACCTTTGGGTCTTTTTGTGTCTAACTCCCCTCTATGTGGCTTTAACTGTTTAGTGATCTCAAAGTTTAATAAAAAAAAAACCCGCATTTCTTGCAAAAAGTGACACATGTTTAGTACAAAAAATGATAAGATAAAGCAAAATTTGTCATCAAAGGATACACATTTTTTATCAATTGCTCCAATTAACATTTTTTCATTTTCTTTTAATATATATTTAAACTAATTTCGTCAGTTATTTTTAAGCATTTTTGGACGAGACAGTTCTTGGCACAACAAAGTGTTCATTACCTTATTCCTTACCTTATTCCATAAACGTCTGTACAAACATGCCTGTTATATTTATTTTAAAGACTCTGTACATGTATCTAGTACTTGGCTTATTTTGTAATGTGACGCTCATATACTTGGTGTATCATATTTTAGGATAATTATATAAATGTAAATGTCTTGTTGATGTAATTAAATTTCAACATTTGTTTTCTTTGTTCCGTTATCCGTTTTCCCTAATTGTTATCATTAGGTGGGTGATTACTACGTAAGACAAACACATGAATTCGATATTCCAATGTTCTACTGTCAGCTTCATACGGTTGTCGCTCAGATACTAGATTTTACAGTTTCGTTCGATAAGCTTGAAAATCTAAATTAATTAAACATACCAAACATTAACTGTCTATAGTCACAAGCAACATACAATTTCATTTCTGAGAAAATGGATTTACAGAAATATAGAATTAAATTCGAAGCCCTCAGCTGTTTTGCTATTAAATATCGTAGAAGTACTTTATTAAACAGCTAATAGGTCGGAGAAAAAACTGATGATTGACAAACTTTATAGAGCAACTACATATATGTCGATCAATTTCTAAGCAAAAAGTTTTATTTTGAGTTTCCCTAGCGTCTCCCTAACCGGTCACATAGGCCTGCAATCAGAATAAATTACTGAGACAATTAGAACGTGACGTTTGCCACTTTATATTTAAGAAGAAAGCAGACCTCGTTAATATACACAGACGGACAAACATGGCCTTTAGGGTTAGGCTTAATATTTATGCCAGAAGAAACTTACAAGCATCAGAGCAATTGGGGGATAAAATAGGTTTTGCAACCGGTACTGTTTTTGTACATTGTTGTAAAACACTAACAACGGGAATCCATTGCTATAACGAACTATTTGCCAAACTAGCTTCCTTTCCTCTGTCAAGTTTTCACTACTTTTCTTTTCTATCTGCTTAAACAAAGACATATGATTAAAATTGGAAATAAAAATCTCTAAGCATATACAATGTTCACATTTATCCATTTCCAGAGTGAAGAACATTAAAACAGTGATAATATTTAATTGTCAACAAACAAGAGGTTAATACCATTTTTCGGACCAAAGATGGTACGCGCAGAACAAAACAGAAAAGACAATGATTAAAGTCACGAATACGAAATGCATATTGTAACTTTGTCACATTTCCTTGTTGGAGTATTAGGTTCTCTGTTAAGCAAATTGCAGCTGTAACGTAAAGAGGCATTGTCACACTATGAAATTTGTATTTAATATTGATGTTGTATAATAAGTTTATTTCATTTGTAGGATTCAAATAGATTCAGATTGTGTCAAATGTTGTGATGAACGTACATTTGAGAGAAATATCGTTCCGGGAGGACACACTATGTCAGATTGTGTGCACCATCCCTTATGTATGTAAAACAATATGGCTAAAAGTTAATTTGTTTTCTTTTGTAATTTAAAGACTATTAAGTGCTGTTTTTGTTAATAATTAATAAGAAGCGTCTGAATCAAGGTGGCAAAGTCGCATAGAAAAAACATGTCATGATGGTTAATGTTGAGGTACTTGGGGAAGATAAAACGTTCAAACATAATCGCATTGTTTTTTTTGGCCTTTTCAAGCAGAACAGTATGCTGCTATACATTTTTATTTACGAAGTATTTCAAAGTGACAATATAAAAATATATATTCATAAGATTAATGGTACTTTTATTTACTGTTTTATACGATAATATGACAATGTCATATGACAATAACAATAAGTTCACAACTTGATCTGGCACAAGACAAATTCACAGCAATGCAAGTTTTTAAAAGTGACTGAGACACTGACTCGGGACATTACACAAATAGCAAAACCCTTACAGTTACCGCTGCAACGAGTGCATTGACAGAAATATAAGCACCTCAAACCAGCATGGCTGCTGGATTAACTCCATTCTCTCACCAGAGGGCGTGCTACACAAGTTTCGCTTACACCTCTGTCAACGCCCGGTGTACAAGATTCTTGTACAAAATATAAATAATGAATAAAATGCTCGTGAGATTATTATGATCTCGGTATATTTTACTTAAAATGAAAATGGGTATTTTTATTTTTTTAGAACAATGTTAAAGATATATTTTAACCGAAATTTTCGGGGAACTATTTTGCGACATGTGACGATAGAATATCACGTGTATGAGAACTACTTTTCCCGGCGTTGACAGAGGTGCAAGCAAAACTTTTGTAGCACGCCCTCTGGTGAGAGAATGGGCTAACTCTTCAGCGAAGCCGAAAATTTGCGGCTAATCAACGGTTGTTGTGACTGGTGTATGGATGGGTGACCTTTGAAAAGCGCCGGCCTGCATAACATTGGTGGCAGCGGTCAAATAGAGTCAACTGCTGGACTGTAGTTGTTTGCCCACGGAATATCCTTGCTAAGACTCGGGACGAGGCTTCTCGGAGTGGGAAGTAATTTAAAGGCATCTCGAAAGGAATGTGGTATCCCACTGAGCCAGGCCCCCACATGCTATGACCAGACCTGCTAATTGCTGGTCATCACTGCAGGGAGTCTTTAGCCAACATAGTACTAAACTGCACAGTAATACCTCTGATGGGTTAATGCAAAACTAAATTACCTGCTAGTATGGATGTGAGACAGTAGGCTAGTTTTACACAAAGCCACAAACATTATTGTTAGTGATAATGTGGGTTGTTTACTATATGATCCCTTACAAATTCTTTATTGCATTAATTACTAGGTGTCAATTTTGTAACTGCAAGATTATGTATTTATTTCATAGCTAAATATTTAATTTTGAAAATACATGAGAGATACAAGTTTTAGTATTCAAAATGACTCTGAAGGACATTATTCTGACAATGAATGACTTTTTAAATTGCTTTTGTTAGAAACATTTCGTTACATTTTACAAATCAAAAAAAAATATAACTTTAAATATATAGGAGAACTAAAAGAATGAAAGAAATAACAAAATGTATAAAAAATAAAAATATCAACCAACAAAGTAACAAAGAAAACAAATAAAGATTTATATATATATTGGACTGCGTAATTGGTATATTCACAACTGTTTCCTTTACAAACTGTGAATGAATATGTTCAACCCCCAGACATAGCATACATACACTTGGATCTTGAACAATACCTGTGTGACACATCGTTACAGACTGTGGCAGCCTGGCTTATCAGAAAACAGATGCCCTCACATGCTGGGTGGGGCAATAAATGGAGGGGGGGGGGGGGGGGTCACTTATATAAGGCTTTTGAGATGCCTTTAACGACCGCAGAAGTAGAAATATAAGCACATTAACCAGCCTCGCTGCTGTGTTAACTCGATAGCGACGCGGTTTAAGCGGCTTCCAAAGATGTACGGTTAATCAACGGTTACTCTGACTGATGTATGGATGGGTGACCGTTGAAGAGCGCCGGCCTGCGTTGCACCGCCTTTGAAGGGTCAGCCTGCAAAGAGTTATTTTAGTTCAAATATTTTAATATGTAGAAAGATGTCGCTATGATTTGAGGATCTTTGATAAACGCCAACATTTCCTTGTTGTTCAAGAGACACCACCTGTGTTGTTATGTCTACACATTAGTAAATTTATCTGATAAAAGCAGAGCATATTATCTGCACCGATGTCGTTTTACTAATTTTCAAAGAACTTCTCATTTAATGAAATTACGCACAGACATCAGTAAGAGTAGAATTTGATCAATATTTAATTTTATATTTACGTTTCTAAAGGCAAGCCCATTGAGGCATTTTTTAGAT
This sequence comes from Sinonovacula constricta, assembly GCA_007844125.1. Taxonomy (NCBI): domain Eukaryota; kingdom Metazoa; phylum Mollusca; class Bivalvia; order Cardiida; family Solecurtidae; genus Sinonovacula; species Sinonovacula constricta. The sequence continues at coordinate 61,745,170 of CM017558.1, read as the reverse complement.
AAAATGATTAAACATTAAAGTTAACTTACTGCAACCAGTGAGCCCTTTTTCCGACCCTAACTGATACGCATTTGTCTTCTTTTTGTGTCTTGTCTTTCTGACACTTTAACCTTAAATTGTCTTGTGTATACCTACGTTTACTAAATCTCCAAAATCAGCGACCCTGGGCTTAAGCTCTTTTAAATACAAAATATGGAAAGCAGTTTCTCAAATTGGGACGTACACATTTTTAATTTTCGTTTTAGGTATTAAACTATGAACTATCGCTAGACAAAGGCATACAAAATGAAAAGTGACAACAACACAGAGACGAGGTATCGCTCTACTTTGCATTTGTTCTCGTCACAATTTTGTTTTAACTTTTGAAACAGACGTGCCTGTGAATACCTTTGTCCTGTGCTTTTTCAAAGTATAATAGATGTTGCAGTACACAAGGGACTTTGTCATATTTTCTCATGATTACAGCAGTGTGGCCTTCGTAAAAAAACTATTTTATCTTTTATTTAATTCATCTTAGCAGGATTTTTACGCGTATTTCTTTTGACATACATTAGATATTGGTACTTAATTATCGTCTACATATGAAGCTACAATCATTTATATTTCTTCTCTACTTATATTGTCTTTTATGCAGATATTTTATTTCCTTAACAAACAAGATTTTATTGTATTTCTAAAAGAAATATAACATATCTACTCACCGAAATACATTATGGACTTATTTTTAAAAAATCACACTACTTTCGTATTTATGACACCATAACTTAGCCATAAGATTACGTCATCACTTGGACAGTTTTGTTTTAAACGTTTTCTGTTCACTGCTTGTATTTGCTAAACCTCTCAGGAAGTGCGATGTTGAAACGCTATAAACAGATTTAAGCACGACAATCGGCCCGTTTTGCCGACTTACCGGTCTAAGGCAATGATTGTTAGTTTTTCTCTATTTTGTATTATGTTTCGTCACAGTTTTGTTGTAATTTTTACAACCTACAGGCACGTACTCATATGCCTATCTCATATTTTCCTATTACACACAAAAACAAACAAACAACAGTTACCGCTTTGGAATGGTCAGTCGGCAAAATGACCGACAGAGGGGATTAAACGTGGTTCGTGCAGCTCTCCAACCTCTTGGACATTTTGTATTCAAATAAATCGTTTTTCTTTTCAGTGCTTGCATTTGAGAAACTCGTCGGGTAGTGAGAGGTTAGAGCTCTGTTGAACCGGTTTAAACACCCCAGTCGGTCCATATTGCCGACTGACCGTTCCAAGGCTGTTAGTGTCGGGTTTCCTCTTTTCGTTAAATGACTCATCACAAATTTGTTCTTACTTTTCGCTTGGCTTGCATGAAAATACCATTGTTCTGTGCCTTTTCGGAGTTTGGTATATGTTGCAATACTCATAGGACTTTGTCATATATTCTTATTCACACTTTCTGAATGTTTATTTCACAAACGGTTTAAAATATTCCTTCAAAGTCAGACAACTATCAGCAAACATATACAAACTGTATTGAAATTTGTGTCTGAAAGTCAGTCAGTTTAATCAAAACTGTAACATGATTTTACTTAAAATTTTCTTAGTAAACATAAACGGAGGAGACAGTTTGCGCAATGCTATCGGGTACTTGATCTGCTTTAATAGAGACAAACTAATATACGTGGTACATAATATTCATTGTTCATTTTTATGAAATAAATAAGTCAGTATAAATATATTTTTATAAAATACAGTTACTCAGAAATTAACAAACGGAATTAAAAACATTCGAAAACATTTTCTTCAAATATGTTTCCTTTCCACCTGTTAAATAAGACTAATCCTATTAATATCATCATAGACAATTAGGGCCGAAAGATTATGAGAAGACTTTGTGCTCTGTAAGTGATAGTTGCCTAGTGTAAATATCATGATATATACTTTCTTACTGAAGAATCACTCCATGACAAAAATGTGTGTTTATAAAATCACTAGTTTAGTTGCTTTTTCAAATGTCAACATTTTCACTTCTTACGTCATGCTTTGTGGAGAAATTGCACAACATTTGAACCAAAATTGGCAAACAGTGAAAGTGGGTGTGAATTAGAATATGGATACGGATCCCCCATTTTATTATATTTATCCCACCATTACCTCAGACGCAATATACACAAGCCTGTATGATAATAATAGCTATAATAGCTATAATCAAACGATAGACACTTTATAGTTCTTTTTTTTCAACGGCCTACTCAGCTTAGGATAATGATAAAACATTTTAGAATGAAGTAAATTTCGTTGCTTTTCATATTATTACATGCATTTATTTACTCAACTAGACTACTCTATGTGTCTTTGTGCTAACACAACATGGTTACGAATCATCAAAAACTTCAAGGACTTGGTGTTTATACAAATCGCAATCGTCTTCAATTCTGGGTTGAGATGGTGTAACAATCGGATATTCCATGCTGTTTTTCATCGATGTTGTTCGCGATATCAATAGAAAATGAAACCTAATCCGGTATTTATATGAAACTTTATTATTTTGACTAGTTTCTCCACCCATTATTTCTTTACTTTAAATTAAATGATGTGAGGATTCTCCAAATATAAAGTTCAAGGGACATGACTAAGTGTAATTTTGAAACTTTTTTAAAGTTATTCATATCACGAATGATTTATTTTTCGTTCTTGTAACACCCATTTGAAAATATGATGTCAATCGGAATCTAATTAAAATTCCTTTTAAAAAGATATATATAAAATAACTTTAACACTGTTTTGGTAATACAAGAGATGGAAAGATAAATCACTTGTAAGCAAAGGCACAGTCAGGCTATTTTTATATATAACTTATAAAGTAAGCACACAATTACGAGTTATTGGATGAAGTTGTTCCGGCGTTAAATGTAATCGCCCTTATTGCATGTATACTTATATGAAAATATTCTTTAAGAAAAGTCCTATGAGCTATTGCAAAATATACCAAAGCCTAAAAAAACACAGGACAACGCTATTCACATGTGAGCAAAATGTAAAAGTAAGAACAAATATGTGATAACAGCAAATCCAACAGTTAGCTCCTTGGAACGGCCAGTCGGCAAAAAGGACCAACTGGGGTGCTTAAAACAGTTTTACAGTGCGCTAACCTCGCACTTCCTGATGGGTTTCTCATAAGCATGCAAGGAAAAAGAAAATCGATCTATTTGTATTAAAATGTCCAAGCGATGACATTTTCTTTGATATGTCACGACGAAAGTAGTGACGTCTTGGGATAATAATGTCCACATAGAAAGAAAAAGATAAAATCATTATTTCTATCAGAAGAAATACATACAACTGTTGATTGTAAGTGAAATAATAATACGAAATGATGTTTATCCACTGGGGTTTTAGCTAATGGTTCTACTATACATACTATTGGCTCATCGTTCTAACCGAGGCGTTTCTCGGGACTGGAAGTTTATTGTTAGTATTGGAATTACAATGAAAACTTGAAAAGATCAAGTTGAGATATATTTATTTTCTGAAGGAGATCCAATATGTCACAACAATGGGAATGCACACATTTACGACTTTGTTCACACACAGAAACACGCCCCGATATAATATTGTTTATGGAAAATAATTCTAAAATCACATATGTTATTGGGCAAGACAAAAGGCTACAAATAAAAACAACAAACAGGTATGTAACAGCATGTAGACGCTCTTGCAAAATGATCTTAACAATAATAAATGTTAATACAACGAGGGCGATATCGACAACGAACGATAGAAGAGGTTTACCGCCACAAAGCATTAAAATATTAAACTTTTAAACGCATGGAACAATCGCATTTTACAACACTGTGAAAGAAATGAATCTGTTTTAGTCTGGCGACTTATGTCGATCATCTTAAAGAAACTACACAGCTCTGTTTAATTACAATTCTAAATAAATAACTAATCTTACTTAGATTAGTTTTTGTTTTAGGAGTGTGCTAAAATTTATCAGATGCTGACAAAAAAAAACATTTTTTTGCTAGCTTAAATTAAGATTATAACCAGTAGATTTTACATTGAGTCATTGTAATTGAAATGAACTAGTTGAATCATTGACTGATGATGTATATTTAGGTCAAATCAAACTAATTTTTGGACACAAAACATTAGCAAACCATTTTGTGTCAGTGTTACTTTTTCAATCCGTATGAATATTTGTATTTCTATAGCTTTTATTCTAGTTGGAATGATGTAATATTTAGATTACATGGACATTGATCACAATTCACACCTTCACTTTGACAATAAAACTCTAATTTGTAGTGATTGCAAAAAACGGTTAATAAGATTTTCAGACCGCCATAAAGGTTTACACGTGAGGGAAATAAAAAGGGAAATCCACGTGAAGATTACGCCTTAGTTGAAAGGTAAATTATGTGGGTAAGGTAACAGACAATATATGTTATATAATACAACTTCTTCGCATTGTTGGCAAAAGCTGCATGAATGACGACGTTGATGAGAATCCTGTTATTGACTAAAGCGGACAATTTAAAATCCTGTGTATATTTCTAAAAAGAAATAGATTTTCCCAGATGACAAAACGTCAAAAATATTAATACCTTTAAAACATCATGTTAAATATTATTAACCACCGAGTAAATAAAGGCTAACCCGTACATACAACTCAAATATATTCGAGGTCTCTTACCTTGCAAGGTGAAATTGAGCAATTGTTAAAAGTCGTGAATTTAAACTTGATTTATATTCAATTAAAGATTAACATGTTATATAAAAACTGTCATCTCGAATTCTGCTGATCAATGTTTATCATAACAAACGATCAGATAATTCACACCCAACCCTGCATCGTAGTAAAAAACCTAGGACAAATTTATAATACAAGATAGAATATCAGATACATTTAGAACTAAACGTACTCACAAAAGTAAGAAGCATCTAGCGTGTCGTCTTAGGAAAAAGGCTAAATAGTACTTTAAAGCATTGTATGCGTATGTCTTAAAGGGTTTAAATATAACATTTCAGTTTTCAAAATGAATGTTTTAATGCTACGCTTATAATAAAAATGATACTGGTGTAGTATGAGTTTCCAGAATTGTAGTATATAACTGCGAAATAATTACTCTCAATATATTGGAACTGTAATCGCATTTCTATTACTAGTATAATTACATTATTTAAACATTGAATATCTCTTATAATTCGTTGTTAAGCTTATCTCCAATTATTTCCAACATAAAAGGCTTACATGACTTACAAAATATACAGAAATCACAATATGTTTATACATTTTGCATTTTGCAGCACTTATATGAACACACTAGTATTAAGAGAATAAGAATGTACACTGCCAGCAATCCATAGCACCCAAACAACTGATAAATGGTAAACATATACACAGTTTTATCGCACCAATTACTAGGCTCGTGTAATAATTGTTCAAAATGCGGGGTCCATATATCTAACGTCCAATATGTCCCGGCTATCTGCCAGCCTAACAGAAACAGAAGCAGGATCGTGTCCATGGTTTTGTAAGTGGTGGACGCAAAGGCTCCGTCCGCGTCCTGGTCATCAAACACCGCTTCGGCATCCTGGTACCTCCGAGCCTGGGTGTTCCGCCAAAGTGACGACAGCAACTTGATCATTCCGAAACAGCCACCCACTAGAAGATACACTGGTATTCTGGGCTCCTTCGGACACTGGTCAAGGTACTTGACCCCTAAAGAAGATTTCAGTTGTGATGCAATGTATTTCATAATTGATTGATTAAGTCATAAAAGAAAGATAATCCATATGTATGTTGTGCTTTGGTTTTTAAAATACACCTAAGTGATACAACTATGACCAATTTAGAAACATCAGGCTAATAAAACATAGGAATACCATCGGTGCACCGCATGTCCACAGAAAAACTTCGTCACATGAAAGTGTTCACCCCGAGTTTGCACTCGAACCCATGAAATGAGAGGCCATGGAGTCGCAAGATTGAGTCGTCGATTGTACTTTCTACGTTTCGTTTGCCTAAGAAAAGTTCGGGATTCTAGATCATTAAAGAAACACGAATTCATGCTTATATTATGTTTAAACCAGGCGCATTTTAATGAAAATATATATAAATTCCGGAACCATGCCCAAATTAAAATCGTGATTTATCGTCTGACAACCAATATATGTTCGACACAGGCCTAGTCCCTACTGTGTGGCGAAAAGCAATAATATGCCCCATCCAAAAAGACACAGACTCGGACAAACGGATACCTTTAAATTACAGGGGTATCAGCCTACTTTCATGTGTTAGCAAGCTGTACACCGCATTCCTCAACAAGAGACTGACGAAATATCTAGAGGGTGAAAACATACTGGCCGATGAACAGAATGGATTTAGAGCAAACCGTTCATGTGAAGACCATGTATTTACCTTAAGTAGCATCATACGCAACAACGATGACGTCTTCACGACGTTCATTGACCTGAGACGGTGTTTTGATGTCATAGATCGAGAGATGATGCTCTACAAACTACTACTCAATCACGTTGACGGCAAGTTCTACAACTCCGTACGAAATATTTATGCAAGTGCTACGTCCTGTGTACGGCTGAACGGATCCCTTACAGAATGGTTCGATTGCTCTGTCGGGGTCAAACAAGGCTGCACATTGTCGCCGACCTTGTTCGCGGTGTTCGCCAATGACTTGGTAGAAGAGATAAACAGTCTTGGTTGCGGCGTAACGGTTGGAGACAGAAAGATCGCTATCCTCATGTACGCCGACGACATTGCACTTATATCGAACAATGAAAGTGACCTTCAGAAGATGCTCGACGTTCTAAGTGAATGGTGCAGACGATGGCGTATTATTGTGAACACATCCAAATCAAAAAGTATGCACTTTAGAAAGGGAAGAAGAAAACGGACATTATTCCAGTTTAAGATCGGGGTTAGCGAACTTGAGATGGTTGACAATTACAAGTACTTGGGAGTAATCTTTAACGAAAAATGTGACTTCTCCCACACCTGCGATGTTCTTGCGAAAGGCGCAGGCAGGGCACTTGGCAGCATCATAAGCAAAATTCACGACCTAAAAGATTTCAGTTTTAAATCATATGAAACGCTTTATAGCGCCTGTGTCTTGCCAGTAATGGACTACTGCAGCAGTGTATGGGGGTATAAACAGTTCTCTCAGACGGACAACGTGCAAAACCGGGCAATGCGATACATCCTAGGCCTACACAGATTCGCGCCGGTTGCAGCCATGGCCGGTGACACAGGTTGGCTACCGACAAGATATCGACGTTGGATTTCTATTCTGCGCCTGTGGAACAGACTATTGTGCATGGACCATGATCGCGTCTGCTACAAAACATTTGAAACAGACTATAATCGCTGTATAAATAACTGGTCAAGCGAGGTAAAGGACATCATGACACAAATAGGCTTGAATGACTTGTTTAACACTAAGCAAATAGTTAATCTGTCTGCAGCGAAACAGTCCATCATCGATTTTTATAACGCCTTGTGGAAACAGGACATTAAGAAAAAGCCAAAATTAAGGACATATTGTACATATAAAGACTCATTTTCACAGGAACCCTACCTTTCTATGGACATATCCAAATACCAACGATCATTACTCGTTCAACTCAGGACTGGTATTCTTCCATTGCGAATAGAGACAGGAAGATTTCAAGGCGAGAGTGAAAATATAAGACTGTGCAACTTTTGCGACCTACAAACTATAGAGAATGAAATTCACTTCGTGTTGCAATGCCCTAAATACAATGACCTGAGACAACACACCTTTGGTGATACGCTGCGAGAAACTGACTTTAATAGCATGTCACTAAATGAACAGTTAAGTTTTATTATGAACAATAAAGTGAGGCAATTATCGAAATATATCCAGGCTGCATACTTAAGAAGAAGAAGTATTTTGTATAACTAAATGATATCCACGTAATCTTTTATGAATACTCAGAGTTATGTTTTGTTTGTCATTTTAACGATAATATATTAACGTAAATATTTGTTTAACTTAATTATCCAGGTAAAATCATGTAAATATTGCGCACATTAGTTACACAATTTATTTCCATGAACTTTGTTTACATTCATTTTTGCTAAAACAGATCTTAAATTTCGCTTTCGTAATAAGACAACTTTAGCATTAGAACTAGTCATTTATTAATGTGTTATGTTTCTGTTCCCTATCATCTTTTGTGATCTTATCAGCTAAAAGTACAGAGGTAAAGACTTGTTCTACATGATTATAAGTTAATATTGTTGAGATATTAAAATTACGCTTTCCAATGATCATGTGCGGAATAGTTGATAGGATTTTTCCAAACAAAATCCCGAATCGCAAAACGGAACTATACTATTTGTACATGGTCAAATGTAAACATGTTTTATAAATTTTCAGCAATCAAGCTTATGTATCGTTTCATTTTTACGTTAAATGTTAACATACCATCATGTGACAATATGTAAATAATTTGAAATGTATTTGTTACTTTGATAAGAAAAAATGTTTAGGTGACTTATAGGCCCGGTGGGCCGGGTGTAAACCTACAGTACTATTATTATGTATTTATTTCATGTTTGATGTACACAAGTCACGTTAATAAACAATTACTTACTTACTTACTTACTTATAAGTTTCGGTTTGCTATAAACATGGCGCAAAACTCATATCTTGCTTAAATCATTGAAAAGTGTTAATTAAAATTAATGACGTTTACGTATTTTGTTAAAGTTAAAGTTAATTTTTAGGATCAACTGTCATATATATGGAAGATTCCTGCTAAGCGTAAAGACAGTGTCTAAGTCAATAGTAAATCTATGTTGTGCGGAAATTGTGCTGTTCATTATTAGTACGGCGAAGATTTCTCTAAATTATCCTGGAAATACAACTTAACAGAAAGAGTTTATTTCAAAAGATATTGAATCAGTATCGATAGATACAAAACAGTACATACCGACCGAGACCATAGCGATTGGAAGTGTCATACATGTACCCACTAGTACCGTCACGAGAACTGCAACAAAATAAATTCATAATATGATAATGGCACTTGTATTAACAGTAAAGTGTATGGATAGCTATTTTGTGTTATTTAATGTAAATTTCACAAAATCTGTTCCTTACCCAAATGATATTATTAAATCTTTCAGTGGTCCATTTTATGTCAAAACCATAACGCAAAATCTGGCCTTGAGGCCATCATCATAACAGTTACGATTTTTTTTTGGCTGTGCTTCGGTAGACTTGTCAATTATGCTTTAACTACATATTAATTCGTCTCAAAATTCACTTTCTGTTGGAATTTTCCATTCTATGTAGAAGTGTGTAAGTAAGTATTTCTGTCTAAGGCCAGATTATCGATTTGACTTGTATCAAAACAATCAAGCAAAATTACCAGTAACCAGTAATCCGGTCAAATTGGAGAGTGATTTTTAGAAATTTTTATCCAATTAAACAGCCGCAATTTATTCCCATCTTACAGGCGAAAGAATGACAATTTTAATGCAAACTCCAGCGTGTAGAGCAAAGTCGATTCTGAATCCAATAGACGCCTGAAGAAACAGCTCTGCTCATTAATTGTCGCCGATCTGGAGAACGGCGCCCCTTATGGAATCAGTTTTCTTGGAGATGATAGTGTAGCAGGCAGTAACAGGAAATCGCTGCTGTACTTTAACAGTGCGGCTTGCAACAATAAAGTGTAGCTTGCAATTATAAAAGGTAGCATTACTGATACGACTTTACAGCTTTTGTGCGAGTCCTGTTTCACAAAAGAAACAGAGTATGCCGATAAAAAATACATTTACCTATGCATTAATCTAAGTTTAGCTGAAGACCTCGCCTAACTGTTGCACGCCAAGAATAAAAACGTTATAAAATAATAGTTTATAAGCGAAACAGACAATCAATCGATTAAAACCTTTAAACGAGATAGACTATTCTGATGTGTCATATTAAATTCAACAGACTCCGATATTTTGTGCCCGAGTATTTGACATAAATCTAATAACAGGAGGAATTCATCTATAATTTTCCTAAATTAAATATAACTCGAAGCGCCTAGTGTGTCACTAGACATTTTTGATAGTGAATGGGATGTGTTTTTGTTTCTTGGGTTTATTGTCAACCGATATTAGTTCACCTGAAACAGATAAGGCGTTTTGAGCACGGTGTATCACATGATGTGAAGACCTGGAAGATTCCACAACCACTCACACTTATATGTTTGATTGTGAGATCATTTAATGACTTTGGTCTGTTGCGAGACAGGGCGTTCCATATTTAAAAAACAACATGGTAGGCGAAAATGGTGACGAACATTGGTTCCTTTGTCTAGGCAACTTCAGGATACAGAAATTTGGTAAAAAACTGCTTTACATGTACCACTTCAGCAACTGCGATACCATATTACGGATTTAATGCAGTTTTTATTCAAATTGTCGACAACGCGATATACTGGTCAAGTCAAGTGAGAACTGAAAAAAGAAATTACAGACCCAACAGGACGACCAATCGCGATTCGGGAAAAGATACCTTCTTTAACATCAGTATAATGTCGAACAATTCAAAACTTTTACATTCTATTACAGAAAATAACAGTTTTTACATATAAAGTAACAGATTTTATGTGACTCGGTGAACAAATAACCTTATTGAAAAACGCCAGTAACTTTCAGTTTTTACAGAATGCAAATCTGTGTCAAATGTGTAATACACGTTTCCTTTTTTCTTGATAATAAATAAAAAGATCAATAAAAACTAATGTCACAACTTAAACATATTTTGACAATCAGAATTTATACTTAATTTGTAACCGTTATCACTATCTTTTTCTAAATATGTCAATTATTTTAATCCTTTTGGTACCTAAATTGCAAATAAAATTGCATATCTTCTTTCATTTAATTTCCTGCATGTTTAAATAAGCATGCAAAATAAAAAGGTAAGTTCATTTTAATGATCTTTTTTCAAGATAGTTTCCTAATGAAATTTACAAAAAAAACCACATAGGTTATTTTTTCACAGTTTATTAAACATAGAATGAGATTTAAAAACAGCAAGAACAAATGTTAAAATTCCACAAACATTAACGGTTTCAAAAACTTGTGACAAAGTATCTTGAAATGTGAAAATTATTAAGCGTGTAATCTTAGGGCGTGTTGAGCTCACATTGCACGATTTTCAGAAACGAATGACATCTTTCATAGTGTTGCTTTAATTTGCATGTCGATTTGCTGCTTTTAAATGTGCCGCTAAACAGTTAGTTTCCACACGGACATTTCAATAATAATTCATACATTGACAAGGATTGCTATATCATACTTGCTATATAATATGATAATACGATAATTATAGTGGAACTATAGCTTCCATTGCATCAACTTAACAAAACTTAGAAGTTTAAGAGCTTTACTAGTCTAGAGAAACACAGTTTTATATGTCATACGTCATAAAACACACACAAGCAAAGTTTATGTCGTCTTTGTTTTATTCTAAATCTTCGGCGTTGGATGAACCTGCCTTTTAAGAACTTTTCAGTTTTGGGCATTTAATTAAGATTACACAAATTATAATAAGATTTATGGTGCTGCTTTAACAAATTTATCCAGATACTTACCAAGGAAATGTATTTTGTGTAAACTATACGCAAACTGTCCGGAAACAATTGGTAGGAAGTATATGTACAAGCAAGATTCAGTACATTTATGTCTATTGTCTCAGCGTGTCTCAGCATTTTTTCATTATTTGGTACATTTTCTTATATAACAAGACATTTATTCATTCTTTTATTTATTATGCTGGTAAGAAGTTGCTGTTGATTCGGTCATTTAATCCAGTTAATCATTTGAATATTTCGGACATTGAAGGAATTAACTTCAACCATTTTCTACTTTTAAAAATATTACGACCCACGCCTATAATCTTTGGTCGGTTATTGTAGCATGAAGGAATGAAATTCAGGGCATATACCGTTGATAAGAAACAAGTCCATTGGTTTTGTGAAAAGATAGGCAATCAGTAGGCCCATAGTTTCAGACAAAAACATTCACTAGGCCCTGTCAAGAGAAATGAGAGTGGATTTACACGAAAAAAAGTTTTCGCTGAAGTTGTCCGCACTAAGCCGTCTTCGAATGAAGTGATACGGGCTTAGCTTGCAAAAACACGATTTGCGATGGACGTAACAGCGGACGCTGCGAAAAGTTGCTATGAAGCGCATGAAGAAAAGCAGTTTTTAATCTAATATTATCCTGTCATTATGTCTCCTAGATACAGGCGGGACTAATAAACCTATGTTTATCTGGCTAGTAGAGGTAGAAATACGCGAAACACAAAAACTACTCGACATCATTGTAAACTTACTGATAATGTACGAGTATATAACACTTAAGACTATAAATTTGTTATGGAAAAGGGAAGAAAGTTTTGAAAGAAGAAAAAAGAAAGCATTTGCGACCCTTCAAACTCGTACTGCAATTTTGTAATTAATGATCCACCATCACTACGAAAAAACAGACTTTAAGCACCAGTGGTGTGAGTATTTCCTTTTTTAGACGAGAAAACTAATTAAAATTTAATAGATTTTCGGTTTCTTTTAAGATGATTTTGAATCCAAAATAGGAACATGGAACTCTTAAACAAATTTCCATTTCGATTCAAATATTTATATATTTTTCAATTTTAACCTTCCAATCTCACTGTGTTGTTTGTTTTTGGGACTAATTTCAATGTACTTTTTTACTATTTTAGATTGTCTAATGCGGCATACTTGAGGAGTGGATATTTCCCCAAATAATTTGTTTCTGCGTGTTTTATATAAAATGAAAGCAATCTAACTTAAACTAAAACTACGCTATCTTAAACTTTAATGACATATTACTTTGATAATTAGTTGCTAGCAGAGATGGTCCAAGTTAATGCGGCTCGTTAAGAAATAATTGCTGCTCGTTCAAAAGTGTTTCTCCACACTCGCCGGATAAACTAGGTCCATAAAAGCTACTAACGTATTATTTACTATTTTTGAATAATTATCGAGAGTCGAGAGACAAACTGACTGTAGAAGTTAACTATTTTCAGTAGAATTACGATACAGATACAGTAGAATGAACAGTAGAATAGATGTGAAATTTGTAGAGATGCGTATCTCTTCGCGAACAGTTATCCAGGGAAATTCCAGCAGAGTCAACAAGCACATCTACACGTAGTCTTTTGATATTTCAACATATTTATACACAGTATCGTCATATAATATCTTATACCGACATACCTAGACACCCTTAACTGTTAGGTAGGAGCACTGTAGAAACACTTGGAGGTCAAATAAGGATATGTCGATTTGCCATTACGTCGATCTAATCTACTCAGTACTGTGAGCTTAAATATTTTTCTAGCATTAATTATCAATCATTTCTTGCGACTTCTTATAAAAAAGTATGTCGACTAAGCTTAAAACTAGATGTTACAAGCATAGCTGGCTTAAAAAATTCCGGCGCTTACTTTGTAGTAATTACAAACATTTAGTATTCTCCATTGACTTTCACCAACACGAAACTCATCTTAGCCTAGGGAAAGAATGTCGCCAGACTAAGAAACGGACGGCGACTAAGAGGTCAATATCCACGTAATTTATTGCAATTTTACGCTTAAAGCACATGGGTCAATAACATTGCACTAAGCAAGTAAGAAACCGCAATGTTATGATTACACCCAAACCCCTTCTGTGACGTCTTTGCGCCTCTTGCCGTGTTCAGCCCGGTAAGTATATGTTTAAATAGGACTCTACAGACATAGTTCACTTTACAGAGGGTTATCTGCAGGCAAAGATTATGTCTTAAATATATTTATTTTTATTTTTATAAAAAATATAATGTCTAATGTATTATGCGTCTTTTTTAATATTGACGGGAAGTTCTTTATGAAATATGAATGTTTAATAGTATTGTTATAAAAGTTTGCTATGTCATGTCGTTAAAGTAATTTTTCCATGTATTAAAATACCAACATCAAATTTCAAAAATATCCAACATTGAAATATTGTGATTGTTTATTTGAGATATCATAGCTATACAACTATGGTCATTTCAGCGACGACCAATTATTTATGCAGACAGACCCCAGACCATTATCTTGGTAGAACTACCAACTCACCGCAGGTTAGCTGTAAGCATTCCCTTATTATTTTTTCATCCCCGACCAGAACTCGTACTCACGCGGTGTGAGAGACCTTGCATTCAGAGGAGTAACAAATCGGCGTAGGGAGCATGCATGCATTGGCCCCTTCAATTACAGTGAGAAAATATATTTTCCATCAAAATCCTCTTGATACCAATGTCCATCATCACGGTTGTAAGTAAAGTAACTAATAATTATAGTGCGAGTGTTTATTTATTCGAGCCAACAATTAGAACAAAGGTCAGAGAGAATAAAGTTGGCGGCGAAACCTCAGGAAGCAAGTAATTATTTATCGGATCGATTTCCCAGCTAGGCTTTCCTTTTTATACCAGAAGCGACAGTTAGAAGGAACCTATTTCCCTAACCAGTCACATTCGCCAGCAATGAGGACAACTTACGGAGAAAACGAGCCTTCTGGGAATGCAACCTTTGTCACTTGCTTAATTGAGAAGAAAACTGTACTTTCTTAATATAAATCTAAGGATAAACATAGCTACTAGCATGACATAGTTCACTATGAACATTCGTCACGGCACATTAACCCTTGCAAGAATGTTATACAGTCTATAGATAAACAATAACACTGGGTTCCATAACACCCGTCACATTTATACTTACGGAAGTTTCAAAGGGCATTTTCGATACTACGAGTATATTTCTAGTACAGGTTTAATTGTTATGAAGAAGGCATTGTTTGTTCCACATGTACGAATCACTATAAAACGATGAAAATGTGTCACTGTCATCAAACAGTCGTATTATTGCAGAATTATACGTTTGATTATCATTATTGATAAACTGATACAATATACTTGCACACCTTAATACTAGACTTACGTGTGTTGCAGATGATGTTTGATGTCTTGCTGGCAAACTCGATGACATTTTCCGACTCCTTGCCTGCCTCCTGCAGCTGGTACGTGAGGGCACCATAGTCTGGTTGTAGGTCGTCTCCATGGCGACTTTCCCAGCCTAACGAGGTACGCACCAATCGACGCTCATCGTCAAAAGACTGCAAGTACAAACATCGTGATCGTGATTTATGCTGAGTGTCCAAGACATAGGAATAAATTACAGTAATGGTACATGAACAATATTATATGCATTACATATTTTCTGCAATTATTTTGATTTTGTACACATTTAGTCAACTTTTCCTTTTCACCTGATTCAAACTGTAATAAACCAAAACAACAACAAAACAAAACACACACATACACACACACAACCCCGTGATTAGGTCTAGTCTTGGCCAACTCCAAATAAATCAGTCGCACTCTAAATTACAATAAATATTACGATTAAAATAATGGTGATTGAGTATGAGTATATATCATTTAACAACAGTCTGCATACTTAATACAGCCCTTGAGCTTTGCATGTTATAAAATAATCCTATTATGATGCTGTTACCTGATACAGGGGAAACGAATAATGCAATTGCTTCCGAACCTAGTGCTTCATATCAATCATCAGACAGACACAGGAATGAAATATATTAACCCAAACAGAAGGACAATAAACACAATAACTATTTCTGTGTCAAATGCGAAGCAAAACGAAAATATTCAGCAAGATGTCATGATGGTAGAACAGATACTGCCACATACACTTTATAGATGCAAGTAAAACACGTCGGTCTTCAGATGTTTGGATAGAATTCTACCTGTAATAAAGTAAAATGTAACGATTACAAGTATTTACCACGTGGTCTACTTTGCACTCAGTTTAAAAACTGAGAAGATACTCTCGTACCTCCTCGGCGATTACTGTTTCATCACTTTCGACCACCACTGTCCCCATTCAAGTGGTCTGTAGACTTTTAATTACATTTATTTGACCTACAATTTTACTTTTGTTTTAAGACATATAGTATATAGTAAAAATGTAAAGTGTCTTTTTGCATTTTGCGAATGCTATTCTTAGAACAAAGACGTCCAATCAAAACCTGGCTTTTAATTATCAATGGACACAATTAGTTTTGGGATTTACAGTACTGTTTACCTTGTAAGTAAATTAGCCGTATTGAAACATTGTAAAATAATATAAATGCAATTGGAAGAAAATGAAATTTTCGTGTCAATTAATGATACAATTTAAACTCTTGTTTTCCATTTTCTCATTCACAAACGAATTATATTTACGTGGAGATTAAGAAAAAAAAGCTCTAACTGCTGATTGCAACATCTGCTATGATAACAGGCTACTATGATCATGGTACTGCAATCTATCACACTCCTCTCGTGTTTTATCTTTACAGTCTAACGAGTTTTATCTGCACAATCTAGTATTCACGTAATGTTTCTAATCACAATAAATCTTTTCCCCTTCACCCAAAAATAATTTGACCATTGTTGTGTCAAGAAGTCATTATTTTTTAATTTTATGACATCCGTAATAATTTTTACATATGCACCTTCGTTTAGGATTAGACAACTATGTTTCAAATGTAGATATGATTTCCTTTTAAAGTTTGTAATAGTGAATATTGCAGAGGTGCGAGGTAATAGTTATGTAAACCAGCTTAAGCACCCTAGTTGATCGAAGTACGCATGCAGTCACTGCTAGGGAATCCCTACTTAATGTCTTATGAACCTCTTCTCATCTTTTCGTGTTTTTTTTTCTGAAAGTGATATTGCATAATGTTTGTCAATTGTTTTGTTTTCAAATTATATATATTTGGTCGTACTCATAGAACCTCATCATATTGCCGTATTCTAGCCCGCAAATTGGAAACACAAGTCAGAGTACATATCTCATTGTTATTTTTTCAGTTGTGAGCTAATTTACTGTTCCGCATAATTTGATATGATCTTTTGTTTGGAAGATAGTACTGAGGTTCAATACGGATAAGCCGATTGCGAATACGTCGATCTAATTGATCCTGCTTTTATTCTAACATTGGTCGAACAACATTTTGCTTATGCCTTTTTACACTTCTTCTTGAATGACTCCACCTTAAATCCTAAATGTTTCTTTGCATTTAAATGAAAGATCTTTTCCATAGTTATGGTAGAATTAGGAAGAATAACACGTGGAAAAAGTAGGTTTCTGTAGAATGCAATTTCGATAAAAAGCATAGTTTGGATATTGTAACAAGTCGACTTGTCATGTTATTTACATTTACCATCGGAAGTAAAATCGAAAGATTCAAGTTTACAGCACGTTAAAAGTGTTATAAGTAACGGTAAAAAGTGAATTAGCATGATAATAAGAAAAACTGCACCAAAAGCGTTCGATAATATAATCTTTTTTATTTGTAAAAACGTTAACGTTTATTCAAATAAGGCAAGACTTATCTTGCAGTTTACATTGCCTATTTAATTAAAAAAAAATTGTAGCACATGCCAGATATTGCGATAAATGCTGTTATCTCTAATCAGCTGCCACATTCGTGTATACAAAACGCCAATGCGCCTTTGTCATGTGTCTCGTTTCCTGGAAATTCATTCACAAATTAGACGGACGTCACAAAAACAATTACGCAATTATCTACGAGGAAGAATGCGACTTCTGCTATCTGCACCTGCTATTATAATTTTAGCATATATGGTATATTTGATACTTTTACCCGTGTTTTTTTTTTAATTAATAAGAAATCTTTAATTTGCCGGCATGAGGTCGTCATCTGAAGACCTAATGGTAAAATCGTTAAATCACAATATAGTTTTATAGTTTATGTCGGAAGCTCTATATATGATTTCTCTTGTTCATGATATCCTACGCCTTTCAAAATGTGGCAAAAAGTTCTTACCTTTCCAACTTAACAATTCGTTGTACTTCGTCCATACTTCGATAAGTTAAAAAATAAACGAATTTGCATATAAATGCATATTTCAAAAACGCCGAAATCAAATTTCCTTAAGCAAATTGGCACCCGTGTTTAGTTAATTATAACACTTATATAATCTTAACTCATACACACACGGTTTCCTCTGTCTGCTTCTTTAAAAACACCAAAAGGAATTATTCTCTTAAAATTGTTGTTCGTACTTGGTTATAAAAATAGCGTAAAAATGAGGTATAAATTATGAATCCAGTAAATTTTTATCAAAGGACTAAAAACGAACTGAAAAGGAAGCACAATATGAACATGACACCACTATAAATTAAACTGAAAGTTTTAACGGCTTATAGAAATATTAAAATAGCAGATGCAAAACGATTTGAATAGAGATGTGGTTTGTTTAATCCAGTCCTTTCTATATTATTCTTATACAGACAATGATTGTAGCCACTAAGAAGAATATTTCCCTAATGGGCGCTTGATGGAACTTAGTACAACAAGACAAGTAATGAACCTCAATTTGACATGTAGCCATTATGATACAAAGCAAATTACACAAATCATGTCATCAGAAGGAGGAAGAAACTTTTCCCATGATAATTGGCGTCTGTTTCCGATGACAAGTTCAAATCTATACTTGAGGCAATAAGTACTCTGTCATCGCAATTGTAATAAATATAGATACAGAACAAAACTAAAAGTATAGTGCATCAAGATGAAGGTCCAACTGCCAATATGTCAAACAGTGCGATACAGTATTCTACATAAAACAATGAAGTAGGTTCTTAGGAATGTCACAATTCAAGCGAAGAAACTAGGCGCTATTTGACTGGGTGCTCTTACCATAAAAAAGCACAAGCTTTCAAAGTTTCTTTGAAATTTTCCCAATGTCTAATTCACCTGGAGACCACATTAAAAGTAATATTACAGACATCAGGCTCTTGCATTAGAATTAAATTTTAATGAAAACATTAAACATACATGACAAGAATTCATTTGTCACTCCTCTAACTGCTTAGCCTCTCACCGCGTGGGTTCGATTCCCTTTCGGGTTGAAGAACTTAATGTGAGAAGGTCTTCCAGCTGATTTGCGGTGCGCCGGTGTTTCTATCCAGACATGTGTTGGGGGTTTTCCTCTCCCAAAAAATTGGACGTTGCCATAATTATCATAAATTGTCGCTGCAATGTATTTAAAAAAACACAAAATATCATTTCATGCATAAATAATCTAATCTAAAAACTGCACATCAGATGTGTGCTTTACACACTATCCTAGCTTCGATACATATTGATTCCGGAAATATATGTTAGACATAATTGCAATTACAATTCTTAGACGCTTTTTAATCTCACACCTAGTGGTTAAATTCCAGTCAGAACGACAATAGGTGTTCATAATTAGAAGGTGAAAATAAGCTTCAGACAAGCTTTAACACTGCATGTATATTTATTATTCAGTTCACACAGTTTAGCTTCCACGTGAACTATTTAAGCTATTACTTTATAAAAAACATTGTTATAAGGTTCTACGGCCGTATCCTTGGCTACTATTGCTTTAAGGGTCTTCCATACTGATTGAGATAGAACCCAAGATCAACCAATTTTATTCGTATAGTACCCAAGTCTTCCATTGTTTGCCTGTGCAGCTTTAGGTCAAGACCTTTTTTTAATCAAATACCACGTGGTTCCGCGTTTTTTTCCTTTCATAGTAGAGATCAGGCCATCAATTGCAGAACCCTTCCGCAGTTAAAACTTTGCTAAAACTCATTTTAGTGCTTTGTAATTACTTATATAATATTTAACATCTTTTGTATTACGATACCTTAATCTTGCCAGAAACAGGATTTACAAAATTATGTCCCAGTTATAAGCGGTCTTGGCAATCAAGGTTACGGACTGACCAAGATCTCAATTCAAGAGGATTCCGTCAGTGGGGCCATCTATCATTTTAAAGCATCTCAGATATTTGAAGAATATTTGTTCAATACCATATGTCAGTTAATCTATGGTATTCTTTGTTTCATAATGCAAGCTGGTACTTGGAATAATGATGCTACAATTATATGCTGGCAATAAAGTCACTAAAGTTATCTTTTGTAGTTCATATATTAACCAGCTAACATAACAATTTTAAATACTTCACCAAAAGAAAACTTGAGTAAATCGTGCATTTTTAGCATCTACAGCAAACTATTAACTCATACAAAGAACCAAGTAAGGCCCATTCTACTCATTAAAACATAAATTTAAGGCAGAACTTTTAAGACAAGATAACAGGTTGTAACACAAAGTGCCAATTTTAATTGTATCTCTTGCGGCACTGGCTTTATGTGTGTTATGTCTCGTCTCTGTGTTTTGTCACATTTGCATTTACCTTGTTTGCCTTTGTCTTCAGGTAGATCAAATTTAAATATCTGTGGAAATTTTGATAGGACCTTTTCTTATTTACCTACTCATTGGTTATCAAGTGGCACCATGGAACAAATTGCTATCAGTGCAGTTACTAGGTTTCTCTGTCAACCAGATAACATCAAAATATATCATATATAAATAAATAATAAAATGTATTATGAATTATGTTCCAAAATTGATGTTTAGAATCACATGCTTAATTGCTGCAGAGTTTAGCGGCATCGCAACCTGAACACGACTGTCGTCGGCACCATAGGGAGTCAGTTCGTGTTATAAAAGGATACTTAAAATCAATAATTGCTTAATTCAATAAACAACAACCAATGTACGTCAGCCAGTTTGCGCTCCTTGCTTCCAAGAAGCGACACGCGTTGTATTTAAAGACACATACAGATGTAATGGGCGTTATTTTTAAGCGCGCATAGCCTTCTAATTTAGATTTAACGCAATCATGCGTATAAGATTTACATCAAACTGCACTCAAGAGATATCAGCTGCAAGCGTTATAATTTGTCAGAACCTTTTTAAGTAGTAGACTTAATGTAGCAGTTTATGAGACTAGATTTCCTAAATACTTTCATTGTCTGATAATACTGCACACATAACTTGTGTGTAAGTATTTTTCAATTATATGTTGGTGTTGAAAGACACTTAGGTAAGCTATTAGTAGTTCATCATAACAACCGATCATTTACTTTTACCACTTATCAATCATTCAGCTTTTCTACCAAGCGATTCACGTAGGTTTCAACCAACCGATCATTTAAGCCTTTGCACTAACCGGTAATTTAACTTTCACATTAACCGATCAATCATCTTTCGGACCAATTGATCGTTTAGCTTTTATTAAATCATAAAAAGAAAACTAGACACTATGGAAACATGGTGTATATATCCATATCTTTTGGCTTGGTTTAGTGTCATAGAACCGTATAGATATTGTATAAGGACCTGTCATAGTTTGAAGTTTCATTATTTTTGAGTACTTATATATGGGGCTGATGTATTTGGAGGTTCGATGGTCTTAATAGCTGCTTATTGTGCTGTAACGTATGCATCATCCATCCCCACGGTGAACAGAACCACATGATGATATATTTTGTATCTAAAGTAAAACGAGTAATATTTAATGAGTATACATTATGATTAGCCGAAAAGGCTGGCGCCATGAATGACTCAATGTGATCGCATTGCAGTTTACAGTGTATACATCTGGTTTGAGTAGAACAAATAAAGATTTATTTCTGCTGCCGAATAATTGGCGCCAACGAGAACGGGATTCAAACCACTGAGCTCGGCGGTACCTGAAACCGGCGTCCTGCCATTGGTCTTCAAATCTCTTGACGAGAATACAAAATTTAAGCTTATTCTTAAACTTCAGCTAAAAAAAAAAGAAGAAAGTATCGATATATCGGTGTCTGTATCAAGCGAGAACTTTTGGGTCTCATTTCTTTAAAACGGTCGAAGTCCCTATCAGAGTTAGACAAACCCCTACTAGCTATTCACATAGATTAGGTTTCGTAAGCCATAAACAAGTCAATGATGTCTTCTACCACTGCGACAATAGACAACTTTCCCAATGTGGTAATGGCCATAAAAACGAAATATCTAACGACAGTTAATGCGCGTGTTCCTTAAAAATAGTATATTGATGAAAGTATAGCAAAATAATAATTATGTACTTCACATACATATTACTCAACCCAGTACGCATCAGACCGATAAAATCATACAGTTTTATGAGTTTCTTTAATAACATACCAATATGGTGTCTGCAAAACTGCGAAGCGGAGAGTCGTGCTGGTGACTATGCGAACAACGTTTCACGTTGTCGCTCCAGTGGCTGTCGGGGTAAGCTCTCTTCACTGACCCAGTACTTCCCGTACTCGAGGCACGAGACCTCCGGGATGAACGTCTTCCCGATCCTTTCCGAGAAGAAATGGATCCACGACTTTTTCGAACCAATGTCCCCGTTCTTGTTAACATTGACATATTTCCCACTAAACCGCTTAGCCCATACGAGTCATCATGTCATTTGAAGTTATAAACAACAAAGGTAACACCTAGTGAACTAACCTTTATACAAACTATTTACTTAAATAACAAATACTCGTAAATAATTTTGTTGTTTATTTTTTAGATTAATATACGGAAACTTTTTTGACTATGCTTATCTTAGAAATAACATGTTAAAAGTGCAAATCGCCTTTTGAAACATCTACAACGATCGTAACGGGATGAAACATGCGCAAAACACAAACACACATTTTTCCTTATGAATCATCACTGTGTGCATACTTATCTTGGTTTAAACATATAAATATTTTATTTATTCCATATATGTGATCTTTCAGCACTTCTATTTTGAATCCATTCCCACCAATTATCACAGAGTGCTGCTCGCCGATGATGACTACACAAGTTATTCTTGCCACGTTTATTGACTGGATCCCACTCCAATACCTCTTCGCTGCCTCAACCAGAGACTTTAAGTCGACAGCGCGAGAACATCGCGACGGCGGATTAAGTCCCTGTTCAACGTACTGAATAATAATAAAACAATTAAAAATCGGTAAGGGATTGTTAAACACCCCATGGTTTCATAGTGCATTGGTATTATTTTGTGTCGGAAAAGTTAAAAATAACAAAGTCAAAAATAGGACTTTTTTGTTATTTTTGGGTATGCCTGTGAAACAGACCTCGAACTAAATTAATGTTGGTCATACATTTAAAGTTGCATTGGATATTTATCGCGTGGTAAATTAAGCATCTTTATAATCCAGTGACTGGCATATTTGTCTTTGGGAGCATATGTTAACAGTATGTATATATTATTTAAATTCAACATATGCGACTGCCTTTGCTTTTAGATAAGGATATAATTATTTCTTGCAAATATAGTGTCAAAGTATTGATGAAGCAGAAACAAGATATACAAAAATATTGCTTACAATAGTAGAGTAACTTACAAATGCAGATGTCTTTCGTTAAACTTTAACTTACACAAAATAAAGTGTAGTTTACAAATTGCATTAAAATTTCAGAATATACTACATTAGTAAAGAAAGCTTACATTTTCCCATTAGTTTTAGACTTTCAAGTTTTGTCATTCTTCAAGGTATAAATTGAGTTAAATGTCGTCCTTTTCCATATACATGTATTTATAAATGTTTGTTCTATTTTATTCAACCAGTATAACTATATAAATGTATACATGCATGTAAGAGAGAACAGGCTTTCGGTATCAAACATGTTACCGAAATACACACATTTATTCAAATACACCATTAGCTATGAAAGGTATAAGCGAACATTGTTCACTTAAGTTTGACATCGTCATTATGTTAGCCTTATAACGTTTTAAGATAACGCTACTGCATCTAGGCCGAAAAGCTGTCAATATTACCTTTTTCAGAAAGAAGTCCACTTATATTTTTAAAAGCAACAAAAGTAGGTTCTATAAATGTAAATAAAAAGTCTTATAAGTATGGAATTATGAAAATGAGAATTGCCACATCTACCCAAAGCTGAAAAGGTACAAGATAAAGGGATTCACATACAAGCCAAATGTAATAGTAAGAACAAATTTGTGAACAGTCATTAAACAAAAGTGCTAACCTCTATCCTCGCACTTCCTGATTGGTTTCTCAAACTCAAGCAATGAAAAAAAAAACGTATATTTTAAAAAAGATGTCCAGGCGCTGACGTTTCCTTAAATAAGTTATGATGTCAGTAAACGATAGTAGTCACGTAATGAACAATGTCGATATGTTATTTAGAAGAGAGAAAGAGAGAAGAGAGAGAGAGAGAGAGATAAAGAGAGAGAGAGAGACAGAGAGAGAGAGAGAGAGAGAGAGAGAGAAGAGAAGAGAGAGAGAGAGAGATAGATAGATAGAGAGAGAGAGAGAGAGAGAGAGAGAGAGAGAGAGAGAGAGAGAGAAAGAGATGTATAGATGTTATAGATTCTTGATGTATAGATGGAATTGAGGAAGCAAGTATACGTTGCATTTATATGCAAGAGAGGCACTTAAAATATAAACTCAGTTTACTTTCACTGGTAGGTTATTGGAAACAAATAACACATGCTGCACCATCCACATAGAATTGGCAGGGGACATTTAATTTAATTGGATCTATGAAAACAACTCCTTTTAGTTAACGAATTTAACCGATTTATACAATCTTGCTACACTTAAAAACTACTTTAATCCCTCAACCACTTACCATGTCTTCAAGTGCGTATGGCAAACGACTATAAAGTATCTAAACATAATACGAATACAACACAAATAGCCATTTATACAAACATTTATTTAACAAGTTAAAAACTTGTAGCAATAGAGCTTCTGGCGAGCCTATTACCATTTGTCTGGAGAAATGTAATAAATATTGCATTTAACTTACAGCGGGTGTCAGGTTCGTTTTATTTTATCGCACAATTTCGCTTATATTTAATGGTTACATTTATTGACTCAGGATTAGTAACATTATCTGATCGATTCAAAGATTTAACTGTCCGGTAAACTTACAAATACTCCATTTTTAATATTATTTACAACCAAAGTAGGTTGTTGGTGGGAATAATCTTGCCTCTATAAACTTCCAGGAAGTGTTCATTTGAACCCGAGTTAGACATTCCAACTTACTTGTATATTTGTGTAATTTTATATAAAGAGGCACGTGGAATTATTTTTCATCATTGTCTTTAAAAAGCGCACATATGGCTTTATATACTTGTAATTTAATCTTCTGTGCACTGCTAATAAAATGGACTTGTATACAATCTTTTATGTGGAACAAGTCTGAAATACCTACTCAATGTTTTATTCTTTGTCGTTATACGAAAGTATAACCGTTCAATTCGATACTATCTTGGTAAAGTCAGTAATGAACATTGTCACATTTCGGCATGCCTCCACATCGAAAGCATTCGAACCGATCCAGGGATGTTTGATTTAGAACGATCGGATTGTCCGCCACATTCGGATGGCGGTGAAAATAAGGCCTGTTAAAAGGTCGACCTGAAAATGCAAGTTCAGACAGACCTTTAAAAACGCTTATCCCTGTATTTGAAGACGTATTATTAGCTCTATTAGGAAATGGAACCTTTGTCATGACACTTTCGACGGCAGTCAGCGTTGGAACAATGCACTATTGTCCATTTCTCAACAATAGTTTAATAGTTTCACGTCGAAGTAAGAATGCTTGCTTACTACCAATGCCATTTGAAATAAACCTTTCCAGAAATCACTTCGCTTGAAAATTACTTCCCCATTTAAGCTCGATAAGCTCTCGTAAAATAGAACTTTCTTCCGTAGACTCCATCATAATCACACTAATGCTACATGTCCTCGCCGTGCTTGATTGCAATAGGTGTAAATTTTATTCGTTAATGCTGATGTAAGGACAGATTAATTCTAAATATTTTGAAATGGACTCGTCTGATTTATCCAAAAATTTAACATTAGCTCTTTAGCATTTGCATGCTGTAACGTTATACACTGAACACAGAGTAATTAACCATTTTTTCACTGTATGGTAGCATCGTCTTTTTCCATTAGACAAGTTTAATCGTTATAGCCTATTGATTATGATAAAAATAAGTTTAAATATGTTATAAATTTTATAATAAAATAAAAATCTCGAGCACAAACGTTGGCATAATATATTTAGACCTTAAAATAAAGAGTGTTTAATCTTGGTTCAAGAACTCGTTTCCTTAAACCGCTTGCCTAATTCTTGTAACTCTGCATTGAACGGATTGTAAAGAAAAAAAAACTAGAAGGAAAATTATGATTAAAATTGACACTTACGAAAGCATTCTTGCACTTGCATTCTTTAAGCGTTACAAGTACAAGAGAATTCAACCAATTTTCTCCCCATTTAAGCATAGCATCGTCAGTATTTATGAGAATAGGACGCAGACATTAATAAGCAAACTAAATGTTCATTCCTTTTCACGGTCCACATAAAGACTAGCTTGTAAAGTGTGAAGTAAAATAGTAATTGGAGTTTAAATCAGTTTAAATGATGTATTTTCTTCTAACGCTTTAGGAAATTAAGTTCTGATAGGCTTTATTTGTAACATATTTTCAGTTATGTTATGTTTGTGTTAATCGCCTTAAGTACTCATTTTAAAATCAACAGCAGATTAAGATGCGGGACAGAAAACAAAGCCATCACAATTTTATACAATGCTCAAATCTGGTAAATTTGAGATTCGCATCGTGTCTTGCACGGCATCACATAGCCTCACGTTGTTCTTGTAATTCCAATGTTAACGCTTTGTTTTCCTCTAAAAGGCTCATCTCTCGTTCATGAATAGGTAAATAAGAAAAGGTCCTATCAAAATTTCCACAGATATTTAAATTTTATCTACCTGTAGACAAAGGCAAACAAGGTACATGTAAATGTGACAAAAGCACAGAGACGAGACATAACACACAAAAAGAAAAAAAACACCAGTTACCGCCTTGGAACGGTCAGTCGGCAAAAGGGCCAACTGGGGTGCTTAAACCTGGTTTGTGGAGCGCTCCACCCTCGCACTTCCTAAAGGTTTTTCTGCGTAGGTATCTTTTTAGTTTGTTAACTTAGGCGTGTGAACGGTATCATTTAGACGCTCCTCAATAATAAATGTACTCTATTTAGCTGCATGTGACGCCGGAAGCGGAAATTCTAAATCAAGGACATAACACTTGATTTTTTTTTACATTTCACTTTTGACACTTTTGGCATATGACGCCATGGCATTGTATGACATCATTAAATTGTTCTTATTATATATCAGTGCTTGGCCTGTTTTACTTAAAACTACTCTCTCATTTGGAATTTTTAGGTTGCCGAGGCTTTTATTTACTTAAATACTGTACACATGTTGATAATTTATTTTATTGCTAGTTATTTTGTATGTTTAAAGGTTCATTGTATCTGTTTTACCTCCCGATGCAGGTGCTTACTATTAGTTGTTTCACTTTGATGGTGTATTTTTATTTACACTGTTTGTTTGATAGAAAAACATTCAGGAATTGCGTAGTTGGAGCGCTCCACAAACCAGGTTTAGGCACCCCAGTCGGTCCTTTTGCCGACTGACCGTTCCAAGGCGGTAACTGATGGTTTTTCTTTTTGTGCGTTATGTCTCGTCTCTATGATTTGGTCTCATTTACCTTTACCCTGTTTGCCTTTGTTTAGTGGTAGATTAAATTTAAATCTTTGTGGAAACTTTGATAGGACCTTTTCTTATTTATCTTTTGGTAAGGGGCGTAACCTAGTTTCGGGAAAGGCCTTTAGGACAGGTAACCTTAACATCGAATTTGGCATAGTTATGCTTCATTGTCGACTTATCATTTTCTGTGTAGGTTTACTGGCAGCGTTTTTATATCTTCTTGAGTGATGAGCGAAGTTCTGCGCTATCTTAAATCCTAGATGTGTGCTGCCATACAGGTATTAAGATCGATTTAGTTACTGAGGCTTTTAACTGCAGTACGTATTGTTTCTCTTTTTATAATTCTAAACAATTATTTTATCCACTGAACGTTCCTAGAGGATAACTGCAGGGTTTTCTCTTTGTACGTTAAGTATCGTGCACGTGTTTTAGTTTTGTACATTTACTTGTCTTGGCTTTGTCAAGCGGTTGTTCAAATTTCACATACTTGTGAAAATTCTCAGAAATGTCTCCTATTTTCTATTGAAATGATCTTAGTGGCCCCAACACAAGATAAAATCAAGTTAGTGTACTGTATATTGATTGTGGCCTTAGGGAATAAAACAATTAGTGCACCGGCCTTGGTCAGCAGGTATCAACTAATTACTCTAATTCAGGTTTCCCACTCCACCAAGGATAACAGTAGGATCTCAAGCTGTACCTATCTGATTACAAACTATTAACTAACTATGAGGATGCAATTCAGTTAATCGAAAAGAAAATACAAATCAATTTTCTCGATGTAAATTTATTTCAGGGAAAGCTAACAGAATTGGTGGTATTCTGATATTGTTTTGAATCACTCAGTTAGTGGTATTTAATTGCAACCTGTCTGAGTATCAATTTATTATTCAAGAAACAATAAGTAAATTTGTTTTCATTACTTTTCACAGCTAAAACTCACAGCCCCGTCTTTATTATGTATGTTTATGTATTGTCTAAATATTCTTCGTCAGATGTATATTTAAAAGTAGATTTATGAATAACGTCACTTGAGTGCTAGTCTCTGTTAGACTGTTTAAGACGTAAGCTAACCCATAATTACCCAATATTTCTAGAAATTATAAACATGCCAAGACCAAGTAAAGGAAACGCGTTACATAGGTGCGAAAACAAAATAATGATATATGTAAGATGCATGTAGCGTCGAGTATCGTTTAAAAGCGACTAGCGTGATTAGTAATGACGGTAACTGCAAAGAGGATGAAACGAAGTCAACATTTTATCTGCCCTTATTTTTCATTTTACATCATTTGTTTTCACCAGCATTTCTCTTTGCGTAAATACATTAATGAATAGCACGCGGCCCCGTAACTAATGGCAAGAAAATGCGGCATATCTAGTCCAAGTTATTTCTTGTCTTCATGACGACAATAAAATAGTTGCACGCATTTACATGGAACAAAATGCACTCAAGCAAATGTTAACTATAAGAACTATAAATTTGTAAATAAATCACCAAACAGCCCGTATAAATAAAGCCTCCAGGTTCTCCAGTAATCTGCATATGACGATAGTGGTCTACTTTTATGCTGTAAAATTGGTCAAACGATATTGGTTCTCGGCCCTTAACCTTCGGCTTATACCCACTACATCGAAAACACATCAGACTTTTTTAACATTATGTACGACGGTTTGTCTCCACCATTGCATCTACAACACTATGGTTAAGATCGAATGCATATTTTTGGAATTGATTATTGTAGGATCACCTTTTTTGAAAATCAACTCATATAGTGTTGTAATGTTTATAGCTATTTCATTTGACCAAACTAGTGTAACCTTTACCTTAATGGAACAAACATTGCTTTGTAAGTTATCAGCTCGTTCGTAATTAAAAATATGAAAAGTTACTTGGAGAATTATAAAATATGTGAACTTTAAAAGTCATACACGTTAAACGAAAATGTGACAATACAACGAGACAAGATGGAAGAAAATATGGAAAACGTTCGAAATATCAATTCGACAAGACGACCTATCTTGAAGGTTTTTCCTTGTAGCACTGTACAAGTCAAGAGTGATAGTGTTAGTATAAAGTATGAATCTCTCCTTACTATTTATGTATTCATCAGCTCACTGTTTTACAAATTGTATAAAAATACATTTTTTTTTCAGTGAGACGTGCAAGGTCTTTCAAAATAGAATAGTCAAATTAAAAGGGAAACGGACTGTGATCCAATGTATAAGCTTGGAACAAGTGTGTTGTTTAAAATAAAACGATCTTGTAAAATTCACGGTGATAATAATACAGATGTTTGTATATTTTATCTATGTTTATGGTAATGGGAATTCGAATCATATTAATAAAGTGTCCTTTATTTGATTTTTCTGTACAAATGTAAAAATTAACATGTTTCTTATTTTCAGTTTTTGTATCAACGCATTCGTACATTTGATACACAGAAACATGTTTCATAGAAGACAAGCATTTTCGAATGGTTCATTACAGAATGCATCAAATTACACCAGCATGAATTGTTCCAAACCTTCATTATTTAAACAATAAAATGGTCTAAGGGGTCACGGTCGACCCATACAACCACATTTATTTCACTCGTTACCTGTAGGCATCACAAGAATGTCCAGTTTGTTTTACCACTAAACCCACCACATCAGTAAAATAAAGCGGATCCATTTGAGACGTGTTAATAGGATTGTACAGGCTTATTTTCTTTTTTATGAGCGCACTTAAGATTATACTTGGTCAAACAAATCGAATTTGTCTCATCAATACACGACGGATAGGCTTAAAGGAGCTAGACCAATGACATTGTACCTTCGAGACCACATACTCTTATTGGAATCTTTCAAGACAAATATGGTCCGTTTGATGTTTTAATACTTTACATAAAGTACACTGACCATTGTGATTGAGTTCGACACCACATGAATCAAAGGGAAGTGAGAAGCGTGCCAGTCTGTCTGTAAAGCGGACCTTCATTTTTCGAGCGGGTGAGAAACAGTGCTTCTGAAAATTGATTTTAAAATAGCAGAAACTGTTCAGGAATAGTCATGTTTACTTTTTGTCTCAACGGTTGTTTATTAGCTAAGGTCTATTGACATAAGTTCACTTGTTTAAGGTCTACACATGACAGTTTGATGTGCA
The DNA here is from genome assembly GCA_007844125.1 of Sinonovacula constricta. Taxonomy (NCBI): domain Eukaryota; kingdom Metazoa; phylum Mollusca; class Bivalvia; order Cardiida; family Solecurtidae; genus Sinonovacula; species Sinonovacula constricta. The sequence continues at coordinate 61,714,484 of CM017558.1, read as the reverse complement.
TGCAGTTTTGAAGATTAATTTGCGACAGGGTATAGGATCATATATGTTATTCCGTGGATACAACCTCCGAAAATCAGCGTTGCTTTAAGACAGTGTAAATAATCGTATCCTATTGAAGAAATATGTTGTTTTTTTTCAGTACATAGCACGTTAAGCTTAATTAATCGTTTGTCCATTATATACAATGTACATAATATATACTTTCCACATTTGCATATTTCTTCGAAATCTTTGTTAAGTTAATTATACCAATAAGCTGCTTTGTTTTGTTGAATACATTTATAACAGTACATAAAACCAATACATTATTATGAAATATGTTATATTTCATTTTCTTTACTAAAAATAAACAGAACATTTTAGATATGCGGATATGAAATCAGGAAGGTATTCATAATCTTTATAATGGAGACAATGCATTTTTTTTATTTGAAGACGATTCTATTTATACGAGTCGGTCGTGTTTAAGTTATAACGTGGTAGATTACTTAACTTAAGATTAACCTGCATAATACTGTTATCTGTGACGTAGACGTATTTACATACAAACTATATGTGATGTCATTTATGTTTGTGTACATTAGAACTACAATGGCTAAACCCCTTTTAAGAAGGCGAACAAAATTGCTCTAATATCTAGTACTAACTGAATATAAGTACTTACTATTTTATCAACTTTGATAGAAAAAAAATGCCCTATACATTCATTGATTGTGTCAATGTTTACCACTGCAACATATTCAACGTTTCTGTTTGTGTCACTCGTTAACATTAGAAGCAATTTGTAAGCTAGTCTACTAGTCTATCGAGACATATTGCTTTTCAATTTATGCTCGTATGTGAAAGTCAACATTTCAGTTTCATATAGCAGCAATCAAACATTAATATCGTGCATTCCTTTCATATGTAACAATAACTATAACTTTAAATTTCCGTCAATTGATGTCATTGCTTCAAGTAAGTTCTCAACTGTCATTTGTATACACCACTTATCGAAAAGCACTGAGCTTTAATTCCGCAAAATCGAACCAGACCACAATTACTAATAATGTTCTCTTCTAGCTGCTTTGAGTGCACGTAGTGCATATATATTTTTGTTGGTAGCCTAACATCAAGGTGTATGTATGGATGGTCATGAATAATAAAAATCTGTATCCATACTGCTGATATGGCTATTTCTAATTTTCGTGATATGCCTATCAAATATTTATATCTTTTCCATTTAACTAACCGTTTTGTGATTCCCTTGTGGTCACTTTACAAGAATAAAGCCAATTTAACTGTACAGTTTTCGAATGGAAAATGTATATAAGAAGGGAATAAGTAAGTGTTTCCGTTCAATTCGTAAATACATTTTTAATGTGTGTAGGCGTGTCTGCTGTGTGTAATGCCATAAACCAGCTTTAACTGAAAATCTCACTTCCTTCTTTCGACATGTTGTCAAGGCTATTTCGTTGATTTATATATTTTATCAAACATTCTAATGTCTTTGATAAATAGATGTGACAGATGTGTTTATGGCATAGTTCTATTCATTTTCACTAATATTATTTGTTACTTTCATTTTACACCAAAGTAGATTGTCAGTGACTTCTTATAAAATGTTGCGTTAAAACTTACCATCATTGCATAATCTAACATTAAATGTTTAAATTAAATAGGTATTACACTAAAAAATAAAGCAGAAGACGTTAGGCCAGCATATCTCCAGACACAGGCATCCATTTGTTACGTAACCTGCACATACTGTCCCTGGCAGCACAACCTGGTATACTTGCTAGATTTATTAAAACTATTGTCAGAAAGAATATCGTTTTAAAATGTTTTCCTTTCGAGGTTTTTGTTCTACTTTTCTGGTATTATTTACTTGCTTTATTCTTGATTTCCATTTTCTGAAAGATGAGAAGAAGAGTTGATAAAATAATTGATCCGTCGTATGTATAACCTGATGATTATTATCATATGTGCATTTTAGACACAGAAAGTGTCCCTGTATTGTAAAACCGTATACAACCACTGTTCTAATGAACAAATAAAAGAACATGAAAGCAAGTGATTCAACACAATAATTTGTTATCAGTATTTTTGCGAAAGTATATTTATATCTTTTCGTTTGTGACTGTATGTAACATTTTAAGCATGCTACTAATTTCCAAATATATTTCCATTCTTGAACGTTCTTAGAAGCAACGCGACAATGAAACTTGTACAAACACATACTGCAAAGTTTGCCAAAATTTAAGAAAACTTTACTTCATCATTAAACATCATCAAATTGTAAAAAAAATGTAAACTTCACTTTAATATACATTTATTGGAATAGAATTTCCCGCTTTTATTCTATTGTCACTTATGTTTTTTAAACAGTTCGTACAACTCTAGCAAATTAAAGCGGGAAGTTCCATTCCAAAATAGTTCTGGAAAGACACGTGATACATATATCTTAAATTACAAACATCATTTTTCTATATAAACGTAGAAAATTAACAGACTAAAAATGTTGTCTGTTGTAATAGCACGTGTCAATAAAAATGGGAACAAATAAAAGTAACAAGATGTAAACATTAGAACTTAAATAAAACGCATATGAGAAGTTGTTGTTATAGTACGGACTTTAGTAAACAATATTACTTGGTAAAATGCAAGAACATAAGAGTACATTGTTTACTGCTTCCTGGTTTAAACATAATCTCACGTATACACTTTCCTCTCCTACTTAAAACGAGATTGTAAAGACGCATTTAAAACGTCACACTAACTTGAACATATTCTTACTACAGATAATCCTTTCTTCGCTCAAACTATCCAGTTGATAAACCCTCCAGAACAAACCTTAAATAAAGCTAGTTCCTGACATTTAAAATCAACATTTCTAGATATTGAGTTCACAACCATTGTTACACCTTATTGCATTCGTTCCAATGATTGCATATCACATCTTCTTTCTTTTCCAGATGGAATTTCGCAACATACACGTGTGTCCCTTTTCTTTTTATCATGGAATAACGTGAGGCAGACTAGATCATAACGTTATTACTACGTCAGGTCACAGTAGGTATTGACGTTTACAACTGTCACATTTACATTTACCTTGCCTGCCTTGGTCTGCAGGTAGATAAAATTTAAATATCTGTGAAAATTTTGATAGGACCTTTTCTTATTTACCTATTAAAAAATAATATAGTACCAAAAATGTAGACTCGTTTTCTTTTCAAATATCGTTTTTCCTTATGTGTTGTCAAATTTATAAAAGTCACATCCAGCAGAGGGTTACACTTGATCAAATAAAGAAAACGACTGAATATGACAACGCTACGATTAATTATGTATATGCAACTTATCGGATCCATTGACTACTATTATATGTATAAAAGTTTTGTTCTGTCACTGTTGATTTGTAAAATGTTTATGAATAAACTCTACAAAGTTAATCACAGAGAATAATATAAACATAGCACAACAAAATTATAAACATTGTTATTTAATTTAAATTCAATCATGTCAGCTTCATCTACAGAGAATCTCTTTACAAGCTGTAAAACATGTGGTGCCGAAGATTTTGAATAACATTTAAACTACATACAAATACTGAATCGTTGAGTTATCACCCGTGAATGCTTGATAACTTATCATTTATCTAGGCTGCGAAATTCACCTTCAAACAACATAAACTAGATTTAAATAATTGGTAAATCAACAACTTTAAGCTTTATAATTATTGCCTAATAACTTTGATTTGCTATTTATATTGTCAGTTTGTGGATTTAATTTTAAAGATTTCTAGTTTATCTCCGACAGTTAAATAAAATGGATAAGGGTAAAAGCCTTGACTTTATGTACTTTTGTTGAAAATCATGTTCATATATTCCAGAACCCGAGTTAACACCATTATATTTGTTTGAATTATAGCAAGTTGTGTTTTTCGAGAAGATTAATACACCTAAACCGGTCTCTACTCCTAAAAAGTCACCGACTGTGTAATATTTATACAAATGTACCGATTTCGATTTAAGCAATCATGCTTTCCCTCAATGGTTTCGTCGTGATTTTGGAAAATGCGGTGGCTAGTGTATCTATGAACCTATTGTCTGGTTAACCCTGGGTTAATTCAAGGGAACTAAGTTTACAATTTTGTTAAAGCTATGCAGTGCAGCTATAAGTAATGAGCGACTCGCTGATGATGATGATGATGTTGAGAAAGTTAAATTAGTTTTTACGAATAAAGTGTAGGGTGTCACTTCTACTTTCTAAAATTATGTTAGTTTTGTATACCCTTCATTGTTGTAACTTATATTAAATTACTATGAAATAGGGATTTAATATTTTTATTATAAAACGATGACATCTACCGTTAAGTTGATAAGTAGAAAACATATAAATGGAATATTCTTGCAATTTGTTATGGTTTCTGTAAGAACTAAAATTAGAGATGAAAATATCATTATAATTAGAACAACAAAATTAAACTGCCGAATCGTGATATTGTTTTAAAAAAAACTATGCATCAAAGCATAGATGTGTCTCACAATTGCCACTTGATTTACATAAGTGCAAATTGAACAACATAAGAGAAGAGTACAAATACAAAACTGATTCTCGGAAATCTAAACTGTCAATGTAAAGCAGGAAATACAATTTCTTGTCTCAGTTGTCGTATATAATTCAGGGAAATTGCACCGATATCGATTTTGTTTAGCAAAGTAACATCATTTGAAAGGACGTGTTGTTATGAGCTTAAACATGCTACCTGTTTGTAAATATCATGTAGAACTTAATTTACAAAGAACGAATCATCTACTTCTTGGCCTGTATTTATTTGAGCAGGTCATGGAGGTACACACATTTAAATCGCCACCATTCGCAATGAAGGTGCGTGTTATTTAGAACAGAAATTGTGCCGTACTTTACTAATATGTGCGGCTCAAAAAACAACAGAAATAAATAGGACCAATTGTCTGTGTATACAAATATTGTCTAGATTCACATATAAAACATAAGTCTAATATTTAAATCAATTTACTACAATTGCTTTTAAATGACGATTCATCAAATAGAGAAAAACACTGCCACGAACGAAAAGAGCAAACCCGACAGTTACAGCCTTGGAACGGTCAGTCGGCAATATGGACCGACTGGGGTGCTTAAACCGGTTTTACAGAGCTCCAACCTCGCACTTCCTGACGAGTTTCTTAAATGCAATTAATGAAAAGAAAAACGATCTATTGGAATACAAAATGTCCAAGCGCAGATATTTTCTATACGTTATGACGAAAGTAGTGACGTCATTGAAAAATAATGTCAACATTGTGTTAAGAAAAGAATATGGTATTATTTCGATTTGGAAAAATACACAGAAATGGTTGACTATAAATAAAATTAACTTTCTGAATCAAGAACAAACATGACCAGAGACGAAAAAATGGTTGTAGCATCCTGTTCATGTGAAGATGGAATTGAAGAACCAAAGTCCAATGTCCATCAAAGGAAATACACGTAACAATCCTTATTGGATGAATTAAATGACAACATAGATTACAAGCACGGGGATATGTTTTACGACCGCCACACTGCACAAGTAACATTGTTGTGATCATGAATAAGAATATATGACAAAGTCCTATGAGAATTGCAACACAATAACACTCTTTTGAATCTCATTACTTTCGATCGCTTGACAATACTTCAGTTGGTTTTTGTGGCCTAGATTGTATTTTAAACTAAACTGATTTGACGACAATTGAAGAACAAATGACTTGGAAGAACCTAACTGACCGCTTTACAGTATAGTGACCGCTTTTCATACGTGACGGCTAGTACAAACTTGACACAATTTATTTTTGAAAGTTGACTAAACGTCTGATTAATATTTTACAATAAAGCTTGATTTGTAAATAGAAAATAACCAGTCGATCTCTTTGTAAAATAAACCAACTGAAGCAATTTGGTTGAAAATACAATGACACCAAATAACATACGTGTCAAACATTGACCATCAATCATTTTGCGATCGTTTCTTTCGTGTTTGCTAAGATGTTAAGTCAATAGAGAGTGAACATTAAAACACACGAACCTTATAGAAATAGTTAATAATTGAAAAGTCAACAGCATAATAAAAACAAAAAAATGCATCATTGTGGCCATATCAAAATAATATCATGAGTACATATAACATGTCACAACTATTTCTCACAAATCTGTAGCCATCAATAAAAACGAAAACTGCAAAGAAACACTATAAATAAGCATATTAAAAATTGCGTTTGCAACGACGTTAAAGCCCAGGTGTGTCATTTGTCGTGAGATACCAAGCTTTTAAATGACTGACTGCTATTTCTAATATGAATCTTATGGGATTAAACTGTTCAGTGTATAATATAATATTCGTACACATCTTTATTGAATAAATTTCGTTTTAGTTACTGTATGTTTACTATATAACATAAATACATCAGAATCAATCTCATTAATATGTTGATAGAAATTTAGCCCAACATTGCGTCTATCCGTAAATCTATTAGCAAATTTTACATTAATAAACACCCCAAATATATTATATGAATAAAATGCTTCTAATATTCTGACTAAAACTTTTGATAAACCATCTTAAGAATAACACGTAGAGTTTAAGAAGTGAGAGGTCTGAGCTCTGTCTGTAAAATCGGTTTAAGCACCCCAGTCGGTCCCTTTTACCGACTGACAGTTCTAAGGCGGTAGGGTTGTCTCTTTTTTCAATGGCTAATCACAGATTTGTTCTTACTTTTACATTTGACGTGCATGCTAATACCTATGTCCTGTGCCTTTTCAGGGTTTGGTATATGTTGCAATGCTTATATGACTTTTTCATATATTTTCTAATCTCATTCATTTTGTGTCATATCGTGATCCGACAGTAACTAAATAAAACATCCTCAGCATCCATAAGTCAAATTGTTGCTGATATAAAACTGTTTTTAACCTGTATGTTTAAGAACTAAGGTCAAAGTAATAGATTGTTACTTTTCATGTTTTGCTCTTTGTGTTAAATGACATTATCGGTAACTGTCAATATATGTTATGCCATAGCTTTTCAAATTATTCAGAATAAACTTGGGATATACAAATAGATACATAATAGGGATTGTGGGTTGAGGGGGTATTCGGAAATGTTTAACTCAGTCTTCTTGTACCGTGGGTGTTGTTATTACTTTGAAACATAATCTGAAGAATACAAAAACATCAATACAAATAAGACACCAGATGACCCTTACTTATAGCGTTGGTAATCTTGGCATAAATCATTTTCAGAGAGCAAGTTTGAAATATATACTTGCACTGGTTGGTCCAATGAAGTTACAGCGTGGATTATGAGTTATTAAAATCTCACGTAGTATTACAGACTGTCGGGTAGTTCCGGGTCACTAACGACAAAAACTCTGTCACCGTCGTTATAATCGTTCAAATAAAACAAACCTTTACATATTTTGAAAGACAAATATCTCTGGAATGTTTTGCATTTGAACAATATGCAGCAGCATTGTGTTATCGTGCAATACTTTGAGCGTAACAACATGCACCAAGTCCGGTGGTTACGAGTCAATTCCGTGAGTTCCGGGTCACGTGATATATTTGTTCTGGGGATCGTCTCAAAATCATTATGAACTGTCAAAACTGACAGCAAACTTGTAAAACATTGGGACAACTACTTATAAGTCACAACAGTACCTTCAAGCACACGTTTGGTGTACACTGCGACATACAAGAAACAAGAAACAACTGTTAACATTTTATTTTGCAATTACCAGTACCTGCTGGCATGTAAAACACTAAAAATAACAATAAACAACTGTAAAATGTATATACACTGGTCAATACCTTTGACATGTAAAAGAAAAAAAAACAGAGTATGGCATTATTTCACATGAGATCAAAAATTAGCTGAGCGACAAACATTCTTATAAAATAGCAATGAAATATAAAAGTCTTAAAGTGAACCTCTGATAGGAAAAACACAGTACAATATCATGACTAGACTGATTACATAATAACATCATGACTAGACTGATAAACATAACCATATCATGACTAGACTGATAAACATAGCAATATCATGGTAAGACTGATAAACATAACAATATCATGACTAGACTGATAAACATAGCAATATCGTAGCAATATCGTGACTAGACTGATAAACATAACAATATCATGTTTAGACTGATAAACATAGCAATATCATGACTAGACTGATAAACAAAGCAATATCATAACAATATCATGACTTGACTGATATAAAACATAATAATATCATGACTAGACTGATAAACATAACAATATCATGATTAGACTGATACAAGTAGCAATATCATAACAATATCATGACTAGACTGATAAACATAACAGTATCATGACTAGACTGATAAACACAACAATGTCATGACTAGACTGATAAACATAGCAATATCATAACAATATCATGACTTGACTGATATAAAACATAACAATATCATGACTAGACTGATAAACATAACAATAGCATGATTAGACTGATACAAGTAGCAATATCATAACAATATCATGACTAGACTGATAAACATAACAGTATCATGACTAGACTGATAAACATAACAATATCATGATTAGACTGATACAAGTAGCAATATCATAACAATATCATGACTAGACTGATAAACATAACAGTATCATGACTAGACTGATAAACATAACAATGTCATGACTAGACTGATCAATATAACAATATCATGACTTGACTGAGAAACTTTAAAAACTAGAAACACAGTCATGAAAACTTATCCTATTCACTAACAATGGTCATAACACTCCCTGCTTTCATTTGTGAAACAATGTGCCTTAACTGACTGAGCATTTGGCCATAAGATGACGGCAACGGTCTGATAATGTAATGGCATGGTATAATGACTCCCCCGCCAACTTCCTGTTGCTCAGGCCAAGGAGAGGAGCTAGGGGCTGGTTCCCCACAAGGCTCTGCATAGACAGTCCCGCCATTATCAATTATGTCTCTAAAACAAGTGGCCAGTTCCCTTGGCACATGCCCTATGGGGAGGCCAGCAACATCAGACAATATCAGGTGGCGTTTATTGTCTGTGGTCATATTGTGCATGTTTTCATTAAAAGTTTCAAGTTTGGGAATCCAGACCAGACATGCAGACTTGTCGTGAATGTTTGTATACTCTCGATCAACAAGCAACAGAGATGGCGGATCTGTCATAGGAGGGCGAATTTGGTAGACGTGGTACCCTTTTATTACACAGTTTTGTAAACGAATTGGAGATCCACCAACTTCAGAGTGTGTAGATGTGCATACAGCAACGACAGATGTGGTCTCTTCAGTCCTTGGTGTTACCTGAAACAGACAGGAGAAAAAAATGACATTAAATTGGTGTGCATAAAGCCTAAAAGTTTATTATTTTTGCAACCAGCATTCTAAGATCAGCCTTCATGCAACTGCTAAGTAACTTTGTAACAACAATTTGAGTGTGTCGTATTCACAAGACTTAAATAAAAAGAAATGATCAGTTTTATTCTCTGCTCTAAAATTGAATACTGATCCATTTTTTTAATTAATGGTTTGGTTATTTTTTGAGCATTGTAAAGTGAAAACAACCAGAACTGTGTAACCAATGAGGGCCCATTTCATGGCCAAACTTACATTCAGGACAAATAAATGGTGTATCGTCATCTACAGCCATGGCTACACTGTCCGAGCAGCAGTCTCTATGGATCCAGCCATCACATTTGTCACACTGTATCCATAAACTCCCCGACTGAAGTGACTGGTCCTCCTCCCATGACATCTCACAACCCATACAAGTGATACCGGTATCTACTTTTTCACCAACTTCTTCAGATGTCTGGGGTGTCTTCTTCTGTGTTCTTCTGGTGCTGGGTCTTTTTTTACTGATTAGAACAGACTGGGATTGTTTTGATTTTTTTACCCTTGAAGCTTTCTTCGATGTTTGACTTTTACTTAGCTGCTTATTAAATTTGTTCTTCGCTTTTGTTTCTTTCTCAGCAAACTGTTTTACTTTCTTCAGTTCCGTCAGTGCCATTTTTCTAATAGATTCTGGCGAAGTCAGGTTATCTGGCATTTCTTGTATAAGACGCCTTGCTTTTCGTTTAGTAGATACAGCAGCCTTAGGGAAAACAAGTTTGGCGGCCAGTACAGGCGACATCACGCTTTCTGAAGTCTCTGTTGGGATGCTGGGAGTGACTGCTTGTGGTTGTTCTACACTTCCTGAACAAACTGTGGCCAGCAAGTCTAGCCCACTTGGTGCTTGTACCTTTACTTTATCAAGATGAGTGTCCTGCTCTGGTTGGTCACCTTCAGGTTCAGGAGAATCTGGACACCTAGAGACTGTGGCTGTGGCTGTAGAAGGATTGACTTTAGTTTGTTCCATTGACTTTGTGTGCAAACGTTTGTATACCTGGAAGCATGGTGACTGGCTTTCGATGTCATAACCCTCTTCAATACGCGTTCTGTACTTTGTTCGCACTGGGGTGTCAAGTGCACTTTCTAGGGCCTTAAGGGCACCAAGACAGTCGGTTGAACTTTGCATCTGGCTTGGTTTTTCAGTCTCCTCTTTTGAGCTTTCTACTGAACTTTCACCTGAAAAGGTCAACCCAGGCTTTAGGACTTCTGACCTTACAGCGTTGCTGTCTACTGGATAGATACCAGAGCTTCTGAAACTGTTAACTACAGTTAATGGCCTATAGAAGAGGAGAAAGGCTTCTTTCAGAAGTTCTGGAAACTTCTCTTTACCCACCGGTGACCCTGGATTTTCTCTACTATGTCGACGCAAGACTTCATACCATCTTCTCTTCAGAGGACCAAATACTCCAACATCAAGGGGCTGCATAATATGTGTAGCATTTGCAATAAACCTGTAGATCTCAATACCCCTTGACATGGCAAACTGAAATACTGACATATTCACATGGCTGCTCACACTATCAATCAACAGTATTACAGGCCTTTCTTGCACACAATGTTTATCAAAATGTTCCATCCAGCTTTTGAAAGCCACTGTATCCATCCAGCCCTTTGCAGTGTATGTGATTCCGCTGTTATCAATAGCTCCAGTAAGAGGATTGTATCCTCTGGGACGTGGGGAAGGATATACAAAGTATGGTGGTATCATACTTCCATCGGCCGCTCCACAGAACATAACAGTCAATCTTTCTTTGGTGCTGCCCCCTGACACATGCGGAACTTGTGGTACTTCATTTCTCTTTGGGCCAATCACTTTACCTGGCTTGCTTCCAAGTGAAAACCCGGATTCATCTGCATTATATATTCTGTTTGGCTTGTCTATCAAACTCAACCTAATTACAAAGTCTCTGTAAGTAGAATACCATCTGTCTATGCTTTCTCTTGTGATTTTAGCCCTCCGGGACTCAAGTGCAGTTTCCTGACGTATTTCGACAATATGACTATTCCTGGCCATAAATGCAGAATACCAATCATAACTTGGCCTACCATTTACAAATGGAGTTTTTCTTTTCTCTTTCACAACAACATCCTGCACAAAGTCTATAAATTCACCAGGTTTGAGTCCCATTCCCCTTTCTGACATTTCTTTCAACCATCTAGCCATTGCTTCCTCTTCAGCCTCACTAAATACAGTCTCTGGTCCATTTCTGCTGTCTATATCTATTACACCAGAAGTTCTTCTTTGCAAATAACTAAAAGAAAGACCAAATTTACTTGCCGCTTTTCTCACAGATGTTCCTTCCTTTTCAATTTCATAAAGAGCACGGCGGACACGCTCCTTCTTGGCGGGGGACTTTTTGTAGTACCTCTTGGCTATCTTTTTTGCCGCTCCTTGCGCAGGACTAGCAGGTGTACAACAAGGGAGTGTTTTTTTTCTTCTCCCCATTGCCAGTGTTTACAGTTATGCTGAAATACAAATACCATAAAATTATGTATAAAAATAATGGCAACAATGTTATGAGTTGCTTAGTTGATGTCAGTAACAACGGTATTATTTCATGGATTCCTGTTAGTAAATAATTATTATTCAGTTAGCTAAAGTATTATAAATTGATGTCAAACAATGTTTATAAACAAGTTCTCCATTGAAAATCAGGCAAAAATCACTATTTCGGTGGAAAAGTTGGATTTCATAATGTTTTGAGATGCCCCCTCTTTCAAATTTGTCAAGCGACTTTTGACCCGGAACTCCTTAGTACACATGTGTTTGTTTTTATACGTTTTTCTGCAACAAATAAGCAAGAATTGTGTAGCTGCGAATGCTGTAGATTGTATAGATGTGCATCATTTAATAAACACCTAGAAAGTCTGAATATACGAGCATATTACCTTGATTATGGCTGCAAATTACGGAGACGCAGATTTTAAACAACCGGTGTCAAGGTAAAATATTTCATGTGTGGTCATTTAATAGACTGGTTCCCGGTCATCAACAGACACACGGCTTTGAAAAATCGGCCACAAACGGCAAAAGTGTAAATGTTTAAGGACCACGAGTCAAATTATCAAAATAAATAGCATGTTTAATAATTTTTAAACACATTCCGTCGATTGACCCGGAACTCCCAGTGATTCGGAATACCTTGAATAACTGTACATAACTGATAGTCCATTTTAACAATATGTTATAACATTAAAGTTCTAAAAAACGTCATAAAATATATAAATAGTGATGTATTAAAAAGTCTATATTGTTTTTCTGAGAGAGGGAAAGTTATACAATCAATTTCAATCAAACAGCTGCACAAAAGACGCGTCGACAGAATTTAGAGATGCTTTTGAGTCAAGGGCACTTAAGTTCAACTCAATAACAATATGGTGTGTGCTTATTAATTATGTACGAGTCTTTGACAATCTTCCCAAAGATGCATTACTCTTGAGGCCTTCCGATTAAGATAGACGACTTGTTATACAAACGTCAGCATTATTCGAAAATAGTTAATATCTCTAATTGCGGATTCTAAATTATTAGCAAGAGAACTCCGGGAAATGCTAAATGTGGTATGCTTCAATGCAAGCCAGAGAATAGTATAAACAGTACAATAATTATATTTAAGTCTTTTTTTCTGTGTTTTTTATAGTGATAAAAGAGGGATCCTTTGTAAAAAAACACGTTTTTTGGCTGAACATTACTTTTTATATTTGCATGACAGAATTAAAATAATGATCGTGATATAACAACTTTTCACTAAGAATGTCTTAATAAGAAATTTCGAAAGAAATTGTTGCAGAATATCTAAACCTCCGTAAAAATATTGAAAAATATTGCCTGGTTATGTTTAGTCTTTTTGTTTTTGTCACGTATCCATTTGATTAGCATGTCAATACAATTTGTCTTTCTTTTTGTTGCAATACTCAATATACCTAGTCATAGAGTTTTTATGTATTAACCATTTGAATACTACGCAGATATCTACAGTTAAAAGATAATCAGCCACAAAATCAATGTGTCGTACGGCGATGATTGATATAATTATGTTTGTATAAGTCGTTCTATTATGCCGATAAAACAAAAACAAAAACATTGACTTTAACATAGGTCGATGTTAATAATTATGGAAAAATAATTTTCCTTTTAAACATAAAGTTGTGTGTGTAATTAACTACATCTTCGTTATTTCTGCTGCGCTTAAAGCTCTGCATATGCAGTCCGTTAATATCTTTTGTCTCGTGTTTATACAAATTAACCTTAATCAACTTGCCCATCGTCAATGTAGACATACTAGAATTGTAGGCATTTTCTATTGTTATATACTAGATACAATGTACATCCTCTCTATACGATTATAAATATTGTTTGCAATAATAACTTGATTATGGTAACATTTTATTATCGGTAACATTTTATTATCAGGATAGAGATGGCTTTAAAAGGCTTTATAGTTAAGTGGTGTAAATCTTAAAGTATGATTCTGTTAGAATCGGACTTTTATAAACAGAACATTGTTTCTGTTTCAGGGTTTATAAATTATGCCAAAACTAAAATGTTCCATTTTAACAAGCAAACGTAAGGTTCATAATATGTGAAGCCAGATTATTGGGGATGGCAATGCGTGTACTGGTTCTTAATACCAATGCGTGGAGCACATAGTACTTGCCTTTTTTTTCTGGCGTAAAAAGGGAATTGATTGACATCTACGTTCCACGACTTTGAAGATTAGTTCAATTTAGATAAGATGTGATGTGTTCGTAGCGACTCATAAATTTTATTGTATCAAACAAATGCAGCATGTATGTAACTGTCTTGTTTTGAAGAAAGGTAAAATATATGACAAAACAAACTGTACAGATCAAAAAGCTTAAACGATTTTAGTTGTAATGACGAGACATACTTATTTAAAAAAATGAAGACAACTTTAAGTCTTATATCGTTATGAATAATTCCAAATAAAGTAGGTTTCGTGCGACGAAATCGTGATTTATATAGCTGTGAAAATTAATTGCATACGTATTTCACCGCAAGAACATTATTTCAGCATGTTGTCCGCATGATGACTAACGCATGCTGAACAGAAACGCTTACTAGAAGACATAGATAAAGCTATATGTTTCAACGAAGTTATTGAACAACACTTAAACTACATTAACATTGCCGTGGAGTGAGTTATTACAGAGAAGTGTTGAAACGGTATGCAGTGTTGATGCTCGGGAAACCCTTTAAGCTACCAATAATATAACAAATCCTAAATAAGAGTTGCACAAATCTTCTTTAAATTGCATCTCCTGAAAAAGATCACTACTGTTAACCCAATTTAAATGGCATCTTCGAACCAACATCGCATTTTAAGTATAATTTAGGTACTAACCGTTCTTTATGAATTATGGAGAATTTTCTTCTTCTAAACATAAATTAGATGCTATAATATTACAGGTGGAAGCTTCATAAAGTGAAATATTGCTCTATATTGATAATGAATGGGAATTTCAAATACCTGTTTATGAATTACGGCACGTCAATATTATCTGGACTGTGAATAAATAAAATACCCCCTAGAAGTAAGCCTGTTCATGATTGGTTATTTAGATTTGACAAGTGCACATTATATTTTTAATATATATAATATAGGGGTATAAGGAAGTTAACTTGTGACACAGCTGTGTGACATAGAAATGGTCTTCAGGGCATAATAGTTTACGGCAAGCTATTTTTCATAGATTTTCCATCTTAGTTGGTCAAAGGTAGCAGCGATATATTTTAAAAGAGATAAATACAATATCTGGTTAAGACATGAAACATACAACATTTATTCATTATTCACAGCAATATTCAGAAGGGCTAAATATAACAGATTTTGCTGACGTACAGTTTAAATTATGAGAAAATAACATTGTATCGTTCAGTCTATGTCATTTACATGAACCCAACAAACGAATGTATTTGTAATTACGTTATTGTGCGCAAATTTATTTATGAACGAGCCAGCTGTTCCGTTGACAGTTTTGATAAAGATTAATTGCTCTTCACCATATTTGCTAGGTGTTACAGTCGTTAGCATAATAAACGTATGCATAAAACGGACAATTGTGTGTGGTATGATAAATTAATTAAATATTCTTAAAATATTCAATGGTCATAGGGGAAATCCTTCGTTAAAAGGTATTTTTATTCTAGATTTATTTTAGCATTTACTGATGTTAATCTATCAAATGTATATTTCACACCAAAATATTAAATTAAAAATACATATATTTTGGAAATAAATAACCATAATGTCTACAAAAAGTTTATACAGGCAAAGGTTCGAAATTTAGAAGCCTTTTAAATAACTAATCAACTAATCACAGCAACTTCTCGATATGTTTTTGTGAAGGAACATTAAACGCCTCTTTACTTCGTTGGTTATTTCAAACTGAAGTTATATAAATTACCTTCTTCAAGACGATATGGCTTCTGTACAAATAAGCCTTACCGCGACCAAACTAAGAATATGTTTAAGAATGATATTAAAATGATCATTTTGCTATATAAGGGATTGTTGCCTTGGTAAAATATTGATTATGACCATGCAAATTCTTGCATTTTTTTCTCGATGTGTGTCGAATTGATTCGCATAACTGAACATCAAACAGCTTGAAAATCCCTTAATTATTGTGAATCTGATATGTTAGAGTAAAACAATCACACAGTTTTTCTTGCGTTTCTTGCGTCAATGTTGCAAATCATTTTCAGCAAACTGCACACACATCAAAACTATTGCATTAACATCAGGTACAATTTATTAAATGTCCAATCAAATCAGTTAGGAGAAAGTAATAGCGCTGCACTTAATCCAGAAAATAGGAAATAGGAAAATCTAACAATTAATCCTTTCATCTGTCATTGTTTAAACGGATTATCTAACATCAGAACCGATGCTTTCTTAACAATCATTTTAAACAATATTGAGTTTTTTTCTGGTTTGTATGTTGGCATTAGAACTTAATTTAGAGCGAGACATCTTCTGAAATGGTTTGCGTTTGAGTAAGATCATTGAGGTTCCAACATTTGCAACCTCTTTCTTTTAGGAACAGGTTTGTTTGTAATCCTTTGCGGTGTAAAGATTTAAACTTTATCGTTATTTAATAAGTGTGTAGATCACAAAATATTGCCAATTATGGCCAGTAACGCGATGTTTAAACTTATTCAGATTCACACAGGATATAAGTTCAAACACAATACTACTTTACTACGTATATGTGAGACAATTTTGATTATATTTGTCAAGTATATATTTGCAATGGTTTCACTTACATGACTTTAATGTGTTCTATTTTTAATGTAGACTTTCGTGTTGTTGTACACCAAAATGATTTTATAACAAATATATCATATGGGGTAATTGGAACACACTTAGAGATAGGTTGATCTTTTTTTAAAACCGGTATGTTGACAACAAATATAAACACACACATTTATATTTAAACATAGCGTAGATTTTAATTTAATAAAATATAATAAGATAAAAACAAATAAACTTTGCCAACATAGGAAAGAAAATATGTTAGCCCCTACAACCTTGACTAAAACCCGCTTGATTCTCTTTCCCAAAGCATATTTTGTTTGGAGATATAAACACAATCACAGAAATGTCGATCTGCAAACATTAAGATAAGCAGTGAAGTATATAATACAACAT
The DNA here is from genome assembly GCA_007844125.1 of Sinonovacula constricta. NCBI lineage: Eukaryota > Metazoa > Mollusca > Bivalvia > Cardiida > Solecurtidae > Sinonovacula > Sinonovacula constricta. The sequence goes on along the minus strand of CM017558.1, from coordinate 61,697,360 downwards.
TGTTTCGATTTTTTCGTGTTTACCAAGATGTTAAGTCGATCGAAGGAGACGATGTGACAAACAACAACAATAACGGCAGCAACAACACCAATTTAAAGCGGAAATAATATAGAAATAGTTTAATATGAAAAATCCAACTTCATAATAAAGAAACAAAACAAAAGCACGCACAAAACATATAAATGTTGCCCTAACGTTTGTATTATTCCTTTTTTAATTCTGTTGTTCACTGTGTCCATTTATAACATCTAACTGGCATCTTTATAAACTTTTCTATGTTTTTTGTATTTATATAAATGCTCAAAGGCCCTAATCATATGCTTTTCTAATGGCAAAATAATGCCATGAGCAAATAAGATAAGTTTGATATTAACAAGTATTTGTTAAAAGTATACTATTAGCGAAAGCTTAATGTTGACACAGACCTCATATTAGTTTCCTACTGCTACTGAATTATTGTGGTGTTTGAAAATGACAACTGATGTAGTCTTTATGAAAAATAGTCCATATGCAATATTAAGCAAATCTGATCTCCATTGCTGTTACTGTTCCCAGAAATCCCATTAGTTAATGTAACCAGCCATATGGTACTCTAAATCAGCCACCAAAACGTTTGTAATGTAATTGGTTTCTTAGTTCTAGGTAAATTATGCCAGGGCGAGGTAAGCGGCTCCTTCATGGATAAATAACATTGACATCAATTGTAAACATGTCTGCAATCTTAATACATACTCTGTTTTGTCCTTTTGTAAGACATAGAACTGTAATGAAAGCTAACATATATCGCATACTCTTTCTAAATATTAACGTAAGCATTAAAAGCGTCTTTGTGTATGGAAATAGAAACACAACATGTACACACAATGAACATTGGTCATTAGAATATACAATTGTAGTTTTGCTAAAAAATGGCCTATTTACACTGTGCCACTTAAATTAGAATAAATTTTATTGATTTGAAAGTGGAAGTCCCTGTAAAAAGAGAAAAAGAATATGAAAATTAGCAAAATTGTTGTATGATTATTATAAATAGCTGTTCAAAAATGATGTCATTCTTTGATAATAAAGAAAGATAAAAGATAGATGCAGAGTAGGAACTGAATGTTGATTAAAGGTTAGTCGGAAAAAAGGGACGGCGTAGTTTTATTCCGTTTGAGGCCTATGTTTCTTCTTAGTCTTTTATTCTAAAAGAAGTCATAACCACTTAATAAGCAGTTGTTATTTCCAGTCAAGAAACAGTATATTGAAATACTGATTGCAATTTCTAGTAATGCGAATGATATGGTGTTAAAGTAGATTTATTATAAATAAACAATTTAGAAACTATTTTTTCAAATGTTTAAGAAAATGGCTGAAGCTTTCCACAAACTAACCTACTTTTGTCATATAGACTAGCCATTGTCTTTAGTGTTGTTTAAAAAGGAGCTGAGCAGTGGAAAGAAACAAGCTATTTAGTCAGCCTGGCCTGTATAAAGCCTATTTCAAGGATATAATTAAACGTTTTAAATTGACAAACAATGACATTAAGTGAAACGTTTTAACAATATTCTAAATTACAACGGACATAATACATTGTTGGAATTTTGTCATTTCATTTCTCATGTCGTGACCTTTAGAGTAGAAATTCTGAATATTATTTCCATATATATCCTCATCTATTGTTAGGGATGTTTTAAAAACATTGGCAATTGTTTTTGTGTTTGAAGCTTTTTATCGTAATTATTAGGTCCACTATATGTTTTGGCGAAAACTAAGCAATTGTCGCCCTGTGAACATATTGTAAAAGTATTTTTTACATTTATTGTTTTAGTGTGAAAATATTTTCTTTTGACTGTGTATGTATTCACGGGGTAGCTGCTTAAATCAGTTTGTATGGCTAAGGTGGGAGATGTTTAAATAAACTGGCTGGTTCAGTGAAAAAGGCTTCATGACGTAGCGGGTGATGTTTCCTTTAACACATGCTTAAATACCCGCCTTTTGCGGACTGATGTAATACAGCAGAAACTATTTGAATTTAGTGTTAGGTATCGACTCTAATTTTATCTGTCTGGAAAAAGTTTAAATTTTCAAATATGTTATGTTTTCTTTAAATACGGGTTAATTATAATTAATATTGACAACACACATTAAAGTAAGTCAGCTATAATTTGAATAGTTTAAATGTGTGCACGGGATTGGCAGGTTGTGTCTCCCGAGACAGCAGGATGATGGCTGAGTAACGCAAGGCTACATATTTCAGGAGGGAGATCTGATTTTTGCTACTCTTTAATTTAATCTTAAAGGCACACATAATTAATTTATCAGAAACATTGAGCACAATTTACAACAAAATGTTGGCGTATGGCATCATTTTTCTGGCACTTTCACTCCATTAAAGAAAACAATTTTAAAATTAAAAGTAACATAATTGAACTTCAATAGCACTTTTGGTCTTTTCCATGATACATTTTCATCTTGAACAATTTGTCTAATATATTTCATTTTCATTAAATGAATTGCAGCATTTTCAATTAGTGATTCGTTAAAAATACAAACTATTTTGCAAATCTAGGAACATGGTATAATTGGGACTTTTCCAAATGAAAAGTGCCACTGAAGGACGAACTTATTTGCCAGGTATCAGGTACAAGGTGGCCAATTTACGCTACACACATGACGATTGCATGACTCAATCAATTTTCCGTCCGATTACTGAAACAAAAAGGAGGAAATAATTAATTGCAAACAACCCTCTCATTTGAAGTTTTTAGGTTGCCGAGGCTGTATCTCATTTACGTTTTAGGTCTTTGTCTAGAAGTAGTTTAGATTTAAATAAATTGTAAAATTGTATGAATTGTTGTAAATAGAGTGCAAACTAGTTAACAACTTCAATTGGCAAATACCAGGACCCTCATATCAAAAAGTGGATGCTTGTGCATACTTCTTTCTCGGTAAGTTAGTTCTGGTAACCTAAACTAGGATTGGTTCTCAAAAGAGGCTTTTAAATTCATTTTAGCACCAGTTAAAATATATTTCTCCCGTCGAAGTTCACAAATTTAACAAAACAAGACCATATTCAACATAGGATCAAGATTTACTTACTGACAACAGTTTAGTTTTTAAAGGTGCTACTTAAACTTCTGTTTTAAATTTACATAGATCTACTTTAGGTTTTCGGGGCCCTATCGCTAAAATTGTTGTGCTTTTATTAATACTTAAAGCGCGTTTGACAATCCTGACAAAGATGCATTACTGCTCATGTAAAGTTAACGTAAAATCTGTGTTTATTATACAAACGGAAACATAACAAAATTATTACTGAATCCTGTTATATTTATTTCTTTAAATATAAAATAAGTGTGGGAACTCCAAAAGGTTTTAAGGACGGTGACTGACCTTTTATACCAGAAAACTTTGTATAAAACAAGGAAAGGTTGTTCACAATAAAATATTCCATTCCATTCATAGGCAGCAGCAATCTTCGATAAATTATTGAGACCTCCACATTAAATTTTGTGTTAAGAACGAGATTTCTTTCAGATGATTAGTAATTAAATCATGTAAATGCACTAAAGTTTTAATCAAATGTGACCACTCAACGAGTGTAAAATGTTGTACGTACAGAATTTAGCCCTTCGCAGAAATCAATAGACTAGCACTCATCTAATTTACCCAGAAATTATAAAACTATTATATATTAACTATTAAGTTATAGCACCAATACCTGATGGACTTTATGTTGCGTCACTTGTCATTGTACATGCCAGAGGAGATTCGTAGGAACTGTCACAGCAGCGGGAATGAACACGAATCAATACTGTATGTGCCCTAATTTTCCATATTCCGTCATTTGTTTTCAATCACAATCCCTCCAAGCGGTTATTAAGTATGAAATAGCTATAAGCCGCACGACAGAGGATCAACTAGAGCGTTGTATCCGTTTCAAACACAATCGACTGTGAATTGAAAATTAAGCATGAGCTTGTCATCCAAGCCAGATTTTAGCAATATAATGTAACTTTTTTACACCATGAGGGTTTTACGAGCATACAATTACTGGAAATGGTGTTCAAACTTTCCTACAAGGGCTGTCACTAAAACATATTACAACATGTTATCAATTTTTATCAAAGTGCATCATTTAACATATCTGTTCTTCGTCGTAACAACCGGATGAGTTCAATACTGTTTTTATTTCTGGCATGTTTAGCAAATCAGATTATATTTGTACTTTTTAATATGATTGAGAAGTAAACTTCGTTTTGAAATAAACTCTACAAACAAGCTTTGTTTTTAAGATATCTCCAAGGTAAAACAACCAAAGAAACTATTTTGCAGGCCACCAAGCATTTCTTTTAAGATCATTTCAATATAAAAACATTTAAGTTTCTTGTTTCTATCATTTTCCCTTGATCGTCACAATGCCTGGTATGGATAATAATATAAAATGTATTTATTATCAAAGGGTAGGTAATTGAACATTTTACTTTTCTTTTAATAACTACGCCTTTTCTAGCTTTATCAGTAATACAATTTACAAACACAAAACTAAACTTTAAGAAATAGTTATGGCATTTTAAGACGTGTTACTTAGATTTATGTTTTCGTGTGTTTTTTTATTTGGCTTAACAAATCTTTAGGATCACTACGGTAAGAGATCACGGCCTGAAGAGGTTACACGGCTCGACCCCACATCCATGGGCGCCATCTGTTGGCTCTTTTAGAACACATCGAAGTGAGCCGTCGTTCGAAATAGATTGATCATAGATGATTAAAATGTGTAATTTTGGGATGTGGCTGTTAGAATCCATATCATTTATAATTCGTCTCTCAATCTCTAATGTACTTTTGTGGAATCTTCTGTCACATCGAGGGACATAATTATGCTGAAATATGCATTCATACGGTTAGTAACAAGACTTGGCGTATATGCTAAATGAGATTTTCAATGCTATTGTTACACACTTTGTTACGTAATCTCGCTCAGACCATATTCATAATTTGTGAGGCAGGCTATATTGGGGAAATCAATTTGTGTACATGTGCATAATAAATATTTCCAGAAGCATCGGGATTGTCATTTTTGAATAACGCGATTTCCGTAGGTTTTACTGTATCCTTGTTTGGGAATAAGTGCATCTTTAACCAGAAGATGCATTCAACTTATTAGTATATTTGTGTATTTAGTTTAGTCGTCATGTTCAGTTTAAACTTAAAAATGAACACAAAAGAAAATTGAAGAGAACCTTGTATCACATTAAGTGCTGGATTAAGTTTTATTTAACTTTACGTTTGGTGCACTCCTTTACATCATAAACATTGGTCAACGTATAGCTAAAATGGTTCTATATAAGGAAAATAATGCCTTACGATGTAGTCTTGTGATAGGAGGTAGCACGTACGACGTTTGCAAACGATTAGAATGAGGGGAATAATTATTCATTAAACTGCAGATAATCACTAAAACGTAATAAGGGACCAGTAACGAGTTTTACGTGCAAGTATTAATTATTGTGGTTTGTATTAATTAAACAGCTTCGCAACCATCCTGAATTTATCATATTTTATTTCTCCCATCCCCCACCGCTCACCCCACGTGCATACATAACATAACCTACTGGAACTGAATATATAATAATTTAACTAATTAATTTAATTAATGTTATTTTAATAAGCACGAGGAAGTCTAGTAACAAGATCAAAGATAGACAACTGTATACTGACGGGCACTTGTACTTTGTTATTTGCCCAGCATCACTACCCAACTGGATATGAGTATGGTACTTTGTTATTTGCCCAGCATCACTACCCAACTGGATATGAGTATGGTACTTTGTTATTTGCCCAGCATCACAACCCAACTGGATATGAGTATGGTACTTTGTTTTTTGCCCAGCATCACAACCCAACTGGATATGAGTATGGTACTTTGTTATTTGCCCAGCATCACTACCCAACTGGATATGAGTATGGTACTTTGTTATTTGCCCAGCATCACAACCCAACTGGATATGAGTTTGGTACTTTGTTATTTGCCCAGCATCACTACCCAACTGGATATGAGTTTGGTACTTTGTTATTTGCCCAGCATCACTACCCAACTGGATATGAGTTTGGTACTTTGTTATTTGCCCAGCATCACTACCCAACTGGATATGAGTTTGGTACTTTGATATTTGCCCAGCATCACTACCCAACTGGATATGAGTATGGTACTTTGTTATTTGCCCAGCATCACTACCCATCTGGATATGAGTATGGTACTTTGTTATTTGCCCAGCATCACAACCCAACTGGATATGAGTATGGTACTTTGTTATTTGCCCAGCATCACAACCCAACTGGATATGAATATGACACTTTGTTATTTGCCCAGCATCACAACCCAACTGGATATGAGTATGGTACTTTGTTTTTTGCCCAGCATCACAACCCAACTGGATATAAGTATGGTACTTTGTTATTTGCCCAGCATCACTACCCAACTGGATATGAGTATGGTACTTTGTTATTTGCCCAGCATCACAACCCAACTGGATATGAGTTTGGTACTTTGTTATTTGCCCAGCATCACTACCCAACTGGATATGAGTTTGGTACTTTGTTATTTGCCCAGCATCACTACCCAACTGGATATGAGTTTGGTACTTTGTTATTTGCCCAGCATCACTACCCAACTGGATATGAGTTTGGTACTTTGATATTTGCCCAGCATCACTACCCAACTGGATATGAGTATGGTACTTTGTTATTTGCCCAGCATCACTACCCATCTGGATATGAGTATGGTACTTTGTTATTTGCCCAGCATCACAACCCAACTGGATATGAGTATGGTACTTTGTTATTTGCCCAGCATCACAACCCAACTGGATATGAATATGACACTTTGTTATTTGCCCAGCATCACAACCCAACTGGATATGAATATGACACTTTGTTCTTTGCCCAGCATCACAACCCAACTGGATATAAATATGGTACTTTGTTATTTGCCCAGCATCACAACCCAACTGGATATGAATATGACACTTTGTTATTTGCCCAGCATCACAACCCAACTGGATATGAATATGGCACTTTGTTATTTGCCCAGCATCACAACCCAACTGGATATGAATATGACACTTTGTTATTTGCCCAGCATCACTACCCAACTGGATATGAGTATGGTACTTTGTTATTTGCCCAGCATCACAACCAAACTGGATATGAGTTTGGTACTTTGTTATTTGCCCAGCATCACAACTAAACTGGATATGAGTTTGGTACTTTGTTATTTGCCCAGCATCACTACCCAACTGGATATGAGTTTGGTACTTTGTTATTTGCCCAGCATCACTACCCAACTGGATATGAGTTTGGTACTTTGTTATTTGCCCAGCATCACAACCCAACTGGATATGAGTATGGTACTTTGTTATTTGCCCAGCATCACAACCCAACTGGATATGAGTTTGGTACTTTGTTATTTGCCCAGCATCACAACCCAACTGGATATGAGTATGGTACTTTGTTATTTGCCCAGCATCACAACCCAACTGGATATGAATATGGTGCTTTGTTATTTGCCCAGCATCACAACCCAACTGGATATAAATATGGTACTTTGTTATTTGCCCAGCATCACAACCCAACTGGATATGAGTTTGGTACTTTGTTATTTGCCCAGCATCACAACCCAACTGGATATGAGTTGGTACTTTGTTATTTGTCCAGCATCACTACCCAACTGGATATGAGTATGGTACTTTGTTATTTGCCCAGCATCACAACCCAACTGGATATGAGTATGGTACTTTGTTATTTGCCCAGCATCACTACCCAACTGGATATGAGTATGGTACTTTGTTATTTGCCCAGCATCACAACCCAACTTGATATAAATATGGTACTTTGTTATTTGCCCAGCATCACTACCCAACTGGATATGAGTATGGTACTTTGTTATTTGCCCAGCATCACTACCCAACTGGATATGAGTATGGTACTTTGTTATTTGCCCAGCATCACTACCCAACTGGATATAAATATGGTACTTTGTTATTTGCCCAGCATCACTACCCAACTGGATATGAGTATGGTACTTTGTTATTTGCCCAGCATCACTACCCAACTGGATATGAGTATGGTACTTTGTTACTTGCCCAGCATCACTACCCAACTGGATATGAGTATGGTACTTTGTTATTTGCCCAGCATCACAACCCAACTGGATATGAGTATGGTACTTTGTTATTTGCCCAGCATCACTACCCAACTGGATATGAGTATGGTACTTTGTTATTTGCCCAGCATCACTACCCAACTGGATATAAATATGGTACTTTGTTATTTGCCCAGCATCACTACCCAACTGGATATGAGTATGGTACTTTGTTATTTGCCCAGCATCACAACCCAACTGGATATAAATATGGTACTTTGTTACTTGCCCAGCATCACTACCCAATTGGATACGAGTATGGAAAATATGAATTATCACTAGAATCCGAGCCACCGACAAGATATACACAGTATTCTACCTTGAACAACATATGGAGACAATGTTTACCACATATTGATATAGCTTCACCTCGAATTGATGTCTTTGCTTCCTGCGAGAAAAATGATGAAGGCCATTATGGATTCCATGACTGAGGAGGGAAAATTAAAAAATGTTGAGAATCTGCCAGGGATCACCATAAACGCAAAACATGTGCGCGCAAAAAGCAATACAGTAAGCAAGGTCTAAAGAAAACTGTCCCCTACACGTTCAATTACTGCCAGGACACCCTACTGACCACACCATGTCAGACAAATGAGACCGACAAGCTTCCTATCCCTGAGAAAAGTGAAGTAGTTTGGAGTACGGAATGATGGTGTAGCCCAACATACTGACTGATGTGAATGATACTAACGGCATAGACGCACACAGTCATACGGGCCTTACTCATGGATCTGTATGCTGCAATTGAACATAGCGTGTTCACTAGCATGATAATGAAACCTTCCTCAGAATACATGACGATAATTGCCAATTAACGCCTACTTTATCCGCTAAAATATGTAGGTGTAGTAGTAGTGGAAGTAGTAGTAAAGTGGAAGAAGTAGAGGTAGTAGAAGTGTCAAGTGGTAATAGTAGTAGAAGTAGCAGCAGCAAAAACAGAAAAGTCTACTAGCAATAGTATTCGTAGTGGCAGTTATTGGTTTACGGGTGGTAGTAGTAGTTGTTTTTATCGTTTTTATAGTACTGATATCAATAGTTACAGTAAAAGTTATTGTTGGTGTTGTAATGGTAAAAAGATGAAAAAGACAAAATAACAAAGAAAGGAAACAGAGAACAAGAGAAGCAGACGAAAAAGAAGCAGAAGAAGAAGAAGAAGAAGAAGAAGAAGAAGAAGAAGAAGAAGAAGAAGAAGAAGAAGAAGTAGGAAGAGGAGAAATAATTGTTTATACATTAATTACCCACATAATCTAGATAATTTTTACCACAACTACAAACTGTTATAAAGTATTATGCCGAACTTAAGAAAAAGTTATTTCTTAATTAAAAGTTTGATGTCAATGCCATGTATAGAGTATTAGCCGTTTATGATGCGTACCATTGAGCGCATTAGTATCATTAGTATATTAATAATATTTATCTAAATAAAACACATAATCTACACAGAAGTAAAAATCAATTCATGGTGGGCGATCTGCTATGGGGAGTGATGTCCAGCCGAAACCAAAGATGAATCAAATGAGGCAGGTGCCTGGACACACTCGGTGCCACGTAGACACCAGTTTTGCTGCAATCAAATGGCTGTACCGACGAACCGACACAGACTCCATGGACCAGTAAGAAGATGTTGTAAACCAATCAGGTACCAATGTGTGCATTCGGTACCCGGCCTGGTCCTGGTACGACTGAAAAACATATCTGTGTCCGTGCTTCAAGCCGCTGGGTTCAGGTATTGGCCTTTATTTATTTTGTATTCATACTGAGACAGTTGTGTTTAATGATTTGCATTTTAATCATATATACTCGATTGAACATTAAACATTTACTAACTAATATCAATATATGTTATGTTATAATAATGGTCAATTAAATTAATTGCATGTTATCTCCGTTATTTAAATGAAATGTGTTTAAATTATATTTATTTATCTACTTTTTGTGTTGTAGGATTTATCTCTTCCAGTATATACCAGTAAATCATAACCTTTTCAATATTTGACAAACTATAGTTTGAATAACATCTTTAAATGCTAGTAAATATGGTATAGAATTTTGATCACATTAATTCAATCAATTATCATTGCATATCACCAATTTGTCGTCTCATTCTGGATATACAACCATGGCGACAGACGTCGTGCATAACTGCAGGTTATTTCATATTTACTTGTTTTACTTTATCTGTTTTAACTAACGATGCTGGTGCTTACTGTTAGTTGTTTCACTTTGACGGGATATTTTTATTCACACTGTTTGTTTAATAGAAAAACCTACAGGAAGTGCGAGGTTGGAGCGCTCCACAAACCAGGTTTAAGAACTCCAGTCGGCCTTTTTGCCGATTGACAGTTCCAAGGCGGTACATGTTACTGATGGTTTTTCGTTTTGTGTGTTATGTCTCGTCTTTGTGTTTTTGTCACATTTACATTGACCTTGTTTGCCTTTGTCTACAGGTTGATAAAATTTAAATATCTGTGGAAATTTTGATAGGACCTTTCTTATTGACCTATTATTTTTTTTTAAATTTGACTGTTTTTTTTTTAAAAAAAAAACCCCACAATAACCTAGAAATCGATATTTTGGTATATATATAGCGTTTACCTTAGCCTTAGCGCGTTTAAGATATAACCCTACCACGTATAGACTGATCAGCTGTCAGAATTATATTTTCTCTCCATTAAATAGGTTATAGGAAATTATTTTAAACTGCAAACATGCTGCAACATTTAATTAGATTGTCAGGGGACGTTTAGTCTTATTTCATTCCTGAAACCAACCTCTCTTAGTCATCGCTAGTTTTGGTTTTTAACGATTTCACATAAAAAAGGTGCTAACTCTTGATTGATTCGCTTTGCTGGGAATATATAGACGAATTGTGTCTCTAAAATCCGCAAGGAAGTGTTTCAATGAACACGGGTTCAATGACCAGTCGGTCATTTTGTCGTATAATCATTTCTAAGCGGCGTTATCTTTTTTTTTAAATTTCTACATTCTGTCACTTTGACATAAATCTTTCTTATATGTACCAAAATGAAGCTAAAAGTGTGACATATGTTTTATATCTTTGTAACTTTTAAAAAAAAATGGCGAGTTTATAAGGCTTTTTTATATTTATCTTCTTTGTACAGATGATACTATGAAATTGTATAAAATGAATTAGAATGATCTTATAACTATTTTCGATCAGGCAAAGTACCATTTATATGTATAATAGAACAAGTTTGAAATACATACTAAATGTTTTATTCAGGGTCATTATACGAAACAGTTTAATTTGATCATATTATGTTAAGGTCAGTAATGAACATAGTAACATTTCGGCTTTTCGCTTAATCGAAAACATACGAACCGATCCGGGGATGTTCTATTTAGGACTATCGGATTGTCTGTCACATTTGGATCGCGGTGAATAATAAGGCCGTGTCAAGCGGTCGACTCTAATAAAACAAGTTCCAACAAAGCTATACAATCGGTCAACCGTATACTGAAAAACGTATTATAAACTCTTTCGAAGAAATAAAATGGAGCTATTGTCGGGACACTTTCGTCGGTGTTAACGCTGGATTACGATCAGCGTTTTCATCATTGTTCTGTTGTGTATTTATCAACAAAGATTATTTATTTTCACATCAGACTAGAAATGCTTGTTTACTCCATAAACCAATTTAGATAGGCAGGCAACCATAAAATCAATTTTAACACAAATATGGTCGTTTTTCGGCTTATTTCCTATGTTGGTCTAATGGCAGCTCTTTTTAGTTTTAAGGAATTAGATCTGTTAGGTAACAGATCTTTCTTTTTTCTGTACAAAGTTTACATAGTTCCAAAGTTCAACCCTGTTATTCTTATATAACTTTTAATTAAGTAAGAATCTCAATCGGTCCTTTTGTCGACTAACCGTTCCAATGCGATAACTACTGTTTCTTTCTCTATGTGAGTAAAGTCTCGCCTAAGAGTTTTAGTCTTGTACATAAACTTATCGCTGAAACTTCTCATTTTTGCTTATTAAAAATGACCTTCCTTAGTGTCCCCAACCCAAGACAAAATCAAGCTGCGATATCACATTGCAAAGGGTCATAAAGCAATTAGTATGTGTACGATATTCAGGGTGTGGCCGTGGGGAAGGTCATAATATAATAAGTGCGTATGCTTTGGTCAGCAGGTATTATCTAATCGCTCTGATTTAATTCATCCACCTCACCACGGAGAATACTGTGGTCTCAATCAAATTACAGAAATTAACTTACAATGTCGATGCATTTCATTTTAGCGATAATTAAAGCCAAATCAAATTCAACGATGCAAATTTATTTTAGTGATTATTAATGGATTTGGTGGTATTCAGACATCGTTTCATTTTAAAATCGAAAGTGTCATAAATTATTATATTTTCATAATTAATCACATGAACTTTGTAAGAATAACGTCAGTTGAATGCTTGTTTGAGTCTGTATGAGACGTTAGCTTATCCATACTTATCCAGGGTACCACGAAATGACAAACATGACAAGTACTAGTAAAGAAAAAGCCTCACACAGATGAGAAAACGGGAAAACGAGAAAAAGGTATGATGTAAGTAAGATTCATGCAGCGTTTATCAGTGACTAATAGGATTAGTATGGACGGTAACTGCAAAGCGGATGAAACTTAATCAATATTTCATGTGTCCTTAATAAATGCATTAGCAAATAGCTCGGGACATCGTGACTAATGGCAAACGCAGTTGTCTAATGTGTCAATATTTAGCGTTGACCATATTTGCGTTGTCACAAATAGCTAAAGATTACAGAGCAAAATGTAAAATAACATATTTTATGTACATATATTGACATACGTATTTAAATTCATATCTCTTTGCCGGGTCTCAATCTGCCTCCTCGTTTTATTGTCTAACGATTAATGTTATATGGACGACATAACATTTCATTGAGTCAACAGTTTTACAGATGTACTACATAAGTAAATCTTAACAACAGACGACATACGCTTCCAACAGCTATTAGTTTTCGTATCGAATCGTACGTAATTTGATGTATTTACTGCGTTACACAGAAACCATCCACATAACAATAAGTTATTTCATGTCCTCTATGGCGACAACAAAATAGTCCTAAGCGTTTCCATGACTTGGTGAGAAATTTCTGCAGCAAAAACTATATCATCAAATGATATTATGCCCATCCCTTGTAAATGTGACGATTAAATGGAATACTAAAATAACTACAAATGCACAAATAAGACACCATCCAGAGTCTGTATGAATATAACATCTAGGCTTTCCAGTATTCGCGACGTGATCCGCATATGTCGATAGTGATATATTTATGCTACAAAGTGGGTCAAACGATTTTGGTTCTCGACCCTAAGCCTACTGCTTATACCCATTACATTAACAAACATCAATTATATACATTATTTACCACAGTTTGTCTCCATCATTTGCCATTGTCCTATAATGTGATTACTTTTTGAAGCAGTGATTAACCAAAGTGTTTACGGCGCTTTCATCAAACATTGTATCAACACCACTATGGCTAAGATCGGATGCATAATTTGGAAGTAATCTCGGATAAGGATCCTCTTATTTTGAAAATCAACTCCTATAGTGTAGTAATGTAATAGCTTCTCTGATATGACTAAAATAGTGTTAACTGTACCTTAATCTACAAAATCAATTGACACTTTGACAATAATAAAAATTGAACTTGAAAAGCACTAACACACAACAGAAATGAAAAAGTGACAACACAATTAGACGAGGAAGTACACAAACATAGGTAAACATAATTAAAACGGCAAGACGACCTTTTGGTGTGGTCAAACCGCTTCGTGGAGCTCAAACCTCGCTCTTCCGGATGGTTTTTCTACGTAGCTGTGTACAAGAATATATGACAAAGTCCTATGAGTATTGCAACATATACCAAACTCCGAAAAGGCACAGAACAAAGGTATTTCACATGCAAGCCAAGCGAGAAGTAAGAACAAATTTGTGATGAGGCATTTAAGGAAAAGAGCAAACCTGACAGTTACCGCCTTGGAACGGTGAGTCGGCAATGGAGCTAGTGTAAGTAAAAAGTATGGGTCTGTCCTTACTGTATATATATTCATCAGCTAACTGTTTTACAAATTGTATAACAACACATATTGTTAGTAGAATAATCCAGTTTTAACGGGGAGTATGGCAAACGCTTGGTGTTTTGTTTAAAATGAAATGATCGTGTAAAGTTCATGGTACTGATAGTACACGTGTTGTTACCTTTTACATTTTTTATGGAAATTAAATCTCGAATCCCATACACTGACATGTTTTTCAGTTGATGTTCTATACCAATGGCATTCTTTTCTTATTTTTGTAATTCAAATCAACACATTTTACTTAATATATAGAAAGAGAACAACATTGTATTTTTTTCCTTGTTATTAAACTTACATGGTTACATATATTGTTTTAAATTTATAATAATTGGTTGCGGCTAGTAACAGATAGTGCCAGATGCTTTATGGCAAGCTCAGTGAAGCAGATCCAACAAATAAATTGCACAGTGTGTTACATATACTGGGACAATGCACCTTAGACAACGAACACACCGTAAACATAATTTTCGAAATTTACATGTAATTTTCACCAAAAAGAATTTGTACTTAGCTGCGTTATCTGAATAATCGCCTAAGGTATCACGATCGACCTATACTACGCTCTGTTTCATTCTTTACATTTAGGTGTCATAAGAATGTCGAGTTTGTACAAATAAAACCACCGCATCAGTACAATAATGCGGATACATTTGAGACGTGTTAATAGGATTATCTAGCTTTTTTTCGTATTTTTATGTGCGCATTTAAGAATGTACTTGGTCAAACAAATCGAATTTGCCTCATCAATACACAACAGATAGGACTAAATAAGCTATACCATTGGCGCTGTAATTTCGTGACCACAAATACGCTTATTGGAATCTTTTAAGACACACAGTCTATTTTATTTTTATTACTCTACATAAAGTACACTGAACATTGTCATTGCCTTCGACACTACATGAATCAAAGAGAAGTGAGAAGCGTGCCAGTCTGTAAAGCGGGCCTTCATTTTAAGAGCTAGGAGGATAAATAGTCTTCATAAAGATTGATTTTAAAACAACAGCACAGTTCAGGGCGAGACATGTATATTTTTGCCTCAACAAATGTTTATAAGCTACGCTCTAGAGAGATAAGTTCATTAGTTTAAGGTGTGTATGACAGTAAATCGGCTTAACTTGATAGAGTTAATGTGCATGTAGAGGTTAGGAGTGTATGATTTTTTTTATGTCCTACCGTGACGTTTTGGATTCGTGGCAATTAAGCGCTTCTATATTTATTTATCCGTCAAGTTGTTAAATGTGTAATTCTGTGGACACATTTTGCAACAAAGGAAACTCAGCATTGCTTTCAGGATAACTTAAATAGCCAAAATTTATTGAAGAATTCAATTTTCTATTTCTGCAGTACAAAGTAAATGTTAGCGCATGCAACGTTTGTCACATCAAAGAATATATAAATGTCGATCGAAATAACATAATCTACGCTATGTAAGTGAATTCGACTGAAAAGCTATTGTCATTTGTTGGACAAAGTCATGACGTTTCATCTAATGAAATACAATACTAACCACAGTACGTGTTCTTTTACCAATATTAATGATGCGACTTCGATATGCACATGTGATGAAAGCGTCGTGCGTGTATAAACTATATAGAAAATCATATATGGGCTTGCACACCACAACTACAATGACAAAAACGTTTATAAGAAGAATGATAAAGTTGCTCTATTAATATTAGTACTAACTTTCACTTATAAGGAACATAAGAATTATATATTATCAATATTATTAATATATTATCAATGTTAATAGCACAATGAAAAAGTCCAAAACATATCGTACCAAAGTTTACCACTGTAATATACCATCTATTTATTTCAGTGATTAACATTATTAGCAGTTTGGAAGCTATTATATAAAAACATATCGCTTTTTATTTATGAACGTATATTAAAAACACTAATTCACTTTAATATAGAAACAGTATCAAACATATCAATACCAGGAACTCCTTTTTAATGGAAGAAAGCAATAGCTTTAAATACCGTTAGTTGAAGTCAATGCTATTTATGTAATAATGTATCTCTAAAATATACTCAATACATGCTATAAATTATGCCGTGTTTCGTGTTTTTGGTTGCCGGCTGTCATTTGTAGAAATCACCTATCAAAAAGCAATGAGCTCTAATTTCACAAAATTCGAACCAAATCAACAATACTAATAACTTTCTGTTTTTATCTACTTTTAGAGCACGTAGTGTGTAGTTGCTTTTGTCTACATGTATATTATCACGGGGAGTGTATGCATGGTCTGGAATAATAAAAACCTGTATGCATGACGCTAATAGAGCTATGACTATTTTTGATACTGTATCTATCAATTATTTATATATTTTCTTTTTACCGAAATATTTTGTGATTCCCTTGTGGATAATATTAAAGATAAAGCAAATTTAACATTGCAATGATACAAATTATACAATGTATATAAACTGGGAACCGGAAATATATCCATAGAAAACTCCTTTTAGTTGACTGATTATAACAGTATCCATCCTAAATTAAACAGAACACGTGTGTATTTATGTCTGTTTTGTGTAATGCCTTAAACAAACCTATACAAAAGCTCCCACATTGACATGTTGTAAGTTGATTTCATTGATTTAGTATATTCTATTCTAATGGCTATTCAGATGAATATTAGACCTGTTAATGACAGAGAGTGCTATTTATTTTCACTGATATTATTTGTTACATATTTAAAAGAAAATGTTTTTTTCTGTCATTTGATATAAAATGTAACTGTTATTATATTATCTATCTTAAAATTGAATAAATATTGCATTAACCAATAAAGCAGCAGACGAAAGGCCAGCATATCTCAGTACTTCGGCATTTATTAGGTAGCCTGCATCACACTGTCCCTGGCGGCACAGCATGCCATATTTGCTAGACTTATTTAAACTATTGTCAGATAGGATATCGTTTTAAAATGTTTCCGACGCTTTTGTTATACTAATCTGGAATTATTTATTTTATTTTAATATTGGTGTCTAGAAAATTAGAAGAAAGGTGATAAAATAATGAGTGAGATGGTAATGTGATTATAAGGGGTTTAGTCAATAAGAAAAGAAAAAGAAAGAAAAGCAATAACAGCAAAAATCCCAAACTGAATCGTTTCACCTCTATTAGGAGGCATAAAAATGTCTTGTCAGCAAAAGGAAGCACGGCGCTTTTTCTTGGCAAAATGCAGGAGCATACATTGTAAGCGGATTTCTACCAACAGCGAGAATACAGTGGCATTTTAAACGCCACTCTAACAAATTCTTACTATGGCTAACCCTTTGTTTGCTCGAAACGATTCAGTTGGTTTACCCACGAGAACAAACCTTAAATAAAGTAATTACTTGGCAATCAGCATTTCTAGATATTGAGCTGACCGTTTCCAGTGACAACAATGGACTTAAAGCTTGGGCAAGACTGACGAGGAGAGGATCAACTTTATTTTTGCGACTAATGCATACCTTGATTTTGATTCACATCGATGTACATAATGTGTATTGAGGTATTTATATATCTCTATTTACTAGGTGTGCACGTATTGCTAACAAAGATGAAGATATTAATGTCTGAAACCATTTTATAACGTCAAAATTGTTACAATAAGGCGTTAAATTTAACACTGCATAGGAATGCGTTTTCAAAATTCTTTCGACGTAATGACTATTTTGCTAGAATATTATCATTACAGTACGAATATACTTATCCAATATAGCGTAGATTATCCTGCATTTCATTGAAATGATTTTTTATGATTAAAAATAATGTTATCAATATCTTTTCATGTCGCTTTTCAAAAAAATATCAGGAAATTTATTACACAATTATACAACCCAGTAATCGATGTACTTCATTGATATATATGGACCCATGTAATCACAGGATGGCTGGATATGTTGTCAAGACAGCATTTAAAGAATAAATTGAAGCTATAATTTGGACAGACATTGAATGTCTGATCAATTTTTATTTGCGGTTTATATTGTCATTTTCCATATTTGTGGACCAAGATTTAAAGATGTTGATTTGGTCCCCGACAATTACATAAAATAGACAAGGATAAGTGCACAGCTTTTCAAATTTTTTATTGGGTACTTTAGTTGATAATCGTGTTATCATATTTCAGAACACCAGTTAACACTATCGTATTTTCAATTATAGCTAGGTGTGTTTATAGAGAAAATAAATCCATTTAAACAGGCTTATACTTTTATTAAGTTATCAATTTTATGATTTATACCAATGTCGATGCACGCAATTATTCATTTCCCAATGGTTACGTGATTTTGTAAACAGCAATGACCAGTGAAGCTATTAACATTTTGAATGGTTTACCCATGAATAATTAAAGTGAACTCTGCTTGAATTCATTTAAAGCTACAATATGCTGTACAACTATAAGTTATAAGCGAGTTGTTGACGATGTTGATAACGTTAAATTATATTGTTACTAATAAAATGGTTACTGATAGAATATGTCGTGTCACTTCTTCTATTTTTAAAATTTATGTTTGTTTAGATATGTATACTTTTCAATGTAGTAATTTATACTAAATTTCTAGGACATAGTGTTTTAAAATATACTTTTATAAAACGATGGCCTTCTACGAAAAGTAGAATACTTATAAAGGTAATAATCCTGCAACATGTTATGGTTTCTCTACATACATAACTAACATTGCAACGAACATAGTTAACAAGAGGTGTGACGATAACAATGAAAATCTAATTTCATTATCAAAACAACCTGCCAAATTATGTAGCTACTGTTTGGAATACGAATCAGAGCTTAAATTCGTTGCATATTGGTCGACATAACTGCAAATTGAACAACTTTTCTGCCTGCTTAAACCTGATTTATTTAATGGTAAGTTAATCCATCAGGATTTTTATCGTAACACCGTCATGTTACCCTATAATGACTTAAAAATTGTTTCATCCAATGTTTCTAAAGTGGGGCTTTCTATTAGGTACCTAATTTCAGGTACCTACTTAACAAATGAATGAAGCTGGTTTATTTTTTTGCCATTAGAGAAAGTGAACTATATATTGCTTGTGAGTTTCACGTCCTAATATTTAACCGAAAAAAAAAAGACTTTTTAAGGTTACATTTGTACTGCATAACACAAGAAATCATGTCCACAGGACCGACTGCCCACTAAACTATATCCTTAATTGGACAAGATGAGAGGACATTATTATATATAATTGGCTGGTTCTGAACTGTTAAAGTAAAGCTCGAAATACAATTTCTTGTTTCAGTATATAGTTTAATAAGATTGCACAGGTATTGATATTATTAAGCATAGTAACACCATTTGAAAGAACATGTTATTGTGAGCTTAAACATGTCACCTGCTTGTAGATATCAATTTAGAACTAAATTTACATAGAAAATTTACATTGAAATCATATTTTGACGCATTTTAGAAATGAAACGAATGAACGCCACTACAGGACCTAAAGAAATGATAACTTAATATTTTAATTTAGAATGTTCAACAGACATTGTTGCAGAAAGTCCAAACTTTCGTACAGTTCTTGCCTGGTAATTTCTTGTCTTAGTGTTTTTGTAACGTTTACATTTGACAGGCATATGAATACATTTTGCTTTTGGCTTTTGCAGATTTCCATATATATGTTACAATTCTCTAGAGGCTTTGTCATATTTTATTCATTCCAGACGAACAAATGGTAATAACCAATCGATATTTAGTTTTAGAGAAATCCTCGTTCGCGTTTATAAATAATTAAGCAACTTCGAATATAACACATAATGTATCATAAAGTGTAATTTATATTTGAAAACTATAAAGATTTTAATAAATTTTAACATCATCCTGTTCGAATAGATATTATACATAAGACCAAAATATTTTCAAACAGCTCATACAGATATGCTTTCCTTATATGTCTTTTGTATCCAGCACAGCCAGTCAAATGTCTGATACCATCTTGTATCCAGCACAGCCAGTCAAATCATTCAAAATGTTACATATGTCATAAACATTCATGTTCATGTAGCCATTATTTGTACTCTGACTTCCATTTAAGATACCTATGTGTTTGGTTATCGCAGCTTGTTTGGAAGAAAAAGAATCTCAAAATTATATAAACAAAACCCCTGGCAATGCGATTTGGAAATATATCTCATCCGATTGACTGGTACGCAGATATATACAGTTACATGGGAAGCAGCCACCAAATCAATGTGTGGCAAATAATAGGTTTAAAGTTAAAAGTGTCTGACGTCGTTCAAGTTACTGTCGTATGGCGTTGTTGGTAAATATGGTGTGTGTGTTGTTTGTTCAATTATACAGATAAAGCATGTAAAAGCTTTCCTCATTGTTGGAAAAACAATTTCTTTTACACAAGTCGACTTTTATACCCATAGAAAAAGCTTGTCTATTCATTAATCTTGTCTATTCATAAATAAAGTTATAGTTTTAATTAACTACATCCTCAAATCTTTTGATCTGGATTGAGATGTTCTTTATAAGCTTATAGATAGTTGGTGTAAATCTTAAAGTATTATGCGGTTTGAATCTTACTCAGGAGTTTTGGATTATGCCGATCTGAAATCTGCCCAAATGCCACTTTAACAAGCACAATTCATACGAAATAACATCTTTTTTATGGGTTATTCTGATTTCCATATATTTATATAGGTCACGTGTCTTTTGTTTATGACCCAAACCTAAATTAAATTAAACACAGATACGAACCATTTACAGAAACACCTACATATATGCTAACTATGTCAGCATGTCTGCTATGTCAGCATGTCTGCTATTAAAGAAGAAATTAGCGGCAATATAACATACTACTTATATACTTTATTCACTATTGGAAACCGTAATCTGGCTCTGTGCTGTTTCTGCTTTTTGATTAATTGATGCAGAGTTTTACCGATATATTTGCCACAATGCGAGATATAATTTTCATAAGCATCCTTACAAAATCTTATAAGACCTGACATCCATGTTTTCTATAACTACACACGTTGTAACTGTAGGGTTCATAAAAACTGAAGCCATACTTTACTGGGAAAGGCAATGTATGTACTGGCTTTTGATACACATAGTACCCGCCTTTTACTGGCGTTAAGACAGAGTATTGTGCGACATTAAAATAATTCCATGAGTTGATGTATTGGCTGGGACACATATTTATGATTTATTAAATAAATAACCAATGCGTCAGGTTTCTAGCTCTGTAAAAAGTTAAAACAAAACAGCATGTAAATACTGTTGTCCGCATGATTTTATTTACGAATAAAATACACTCGGTCAGCAATTAATGCTCTGTGATGACAAATTATTACAGTAATCGCGTGCTGAACAGGAACGCTTACTAGGAGCCATAGATACAGACATGTTTCTAAGAATTTGTACAAAACTTAAACTACATAAACATTGTCGTTGAGTGAGTCATTAATGAGAAAAGTTGAAACTCCATGCAATGTTGATGCTAGGAAAGCCATTCAAACTACCAAATAATTGACAAATCTAATTTAAATTGTATGTTCTGAAAATATTATTACAGTTAACCCAATTAAAATGGCATCTACAAACCAACATCCTATATATAAGTATAATTTAGGTACTAACCCGGTTTTTATACAATACTGAGAAAACTATTTTTTTTCTAAATATAATATTAGATGTTTTAACATCATAACTTTAGAATTAGTAGTTACCATATATCGTTTGAAATATATTTATTGCACTATATTGATCATGAATGCAAATTTGAATATTGAAATAACGTGGTTTATGGCGTAACGGCGTGCCAGCATTATCCGGAATGTGACCAAGTAAAATACCCTACAAAAGTAAGCATTTTGACGATAGGTAATTTAGATATGACAAGTACACATCATATTTCTTTTTATATATTTAAAACAGGGCTTATAAGTGTCTTGATCTGTGGCACAGCCGTGTGATTTTTACCAAGAAATAGTTTACTTGGCATAATAGTTTTAGGCAAGCCATTTCTCTTGGATTTTCCATCTTTGATGGTCGAAGGTAGCAGCAATATATTTTATAACGGATACGTTGTTACTTCGGTTGAAAGGAACAACATATACATAATTTATTCACAGCAGTATTAACAAGTAATAAACATAACACTTTTGATAAAAATAATGTTTTGTTCATTCTATGTAATATACATGAACCAAACATATCAAATGTTTTGGAAATTACATTATGGTGCACAAAATTCTTATTATGAACCGGCCGTTGCGTTGACAAGTTTGATAAAGATTTATTGCTCTTCACCATTTTAGGTTATCAGCTACATGTATGTATTAATACAAATGAGAGCTTAAAAAACGGACTATTGTGTGTTCAAAAATTATAGTCATTTTTTAATTTACTGATGACATTATTAATCTAAAATGTGTAGATTTCACAGCAAGAATATTAAATGGAAAATAAATTAGGAACTAGATTAATAACCATATCATATGCCAAAAGTGAGTCTATCCAACCAAAATGTGAACTTTAGAAGCCTTATAAATGTGCCGGGATATGATTATGAAGAGTAAACACCCCTTCACCTCGTCGGATATTAAAACTACAATTCCATTAGATGCCTTTTATAGGATATAGCTAGACAATATGGCTTCTCTTGCAGTAAACTGTGCTGCTACTGAAATCAAGACTAGGTGTAAGAATAATATTTAAAATTACATTTTGTCACAAAAAGAATGGTTGCCTAGGTGTATTACTGATTGTGACTATGCTCATTGTTGCTTTTTTCTTGTAATGTGTAAATATGATTTGCTATTTGAGAAATTAATTAATGTGAAAACCTTAATTATTGTGGATGTGAAATGTACAGTAAAAACAAGCACACAATATTTCCTGTGTACATTATTGCAAACCTTTTTCTGTAAACTGCGCACACATCGAAAGTATTTCATTAACCACTGATACAAAATTAAAATGGCCAATCAAATTGGTTTAGGAAGAATTATCCGGGATGTATTAATATCCAATCTATTCTTTTGTCATTGTTTAAATGCATTATCTGATATTAATACCAATGCTTTCAGATATAATGACACAATCTTAAACAACATTTTGGGGTTGCAGGTTTGTATGTTGGCGATAGAACTAAATTTGGAGGCATCTTTTCTGAAATAGTTTGCACTTATCTAATATTATTAACCATTTGCAGCTTCGCTCTTTTAGGAACACACTTTTCAATAACCATTTGCGGTGTAAGGAACTGTAGGTTTTTGTGTGATACGTCTCCTCTCTGAGTTTATTGTCATCTTTACATTACATTGTTTGCCTTTGTCTAGAGATAATTCAGATTTAAATATATGTAGTGTTGCTTTTAGTATCTTCTATTATTTTCCTATTATTGATATTTAATGCAGGTATATATCACAAAAGATGACCAATTATGCTGTGTATAATCTTGTTATAAGAATCACAAGTAATATAAGTTAAAACTCGTGAGCAACTCATTAACATATGCGAGACAACTTACCATCCTTTACAATCAACAATTTTGTGTAGTTCTTCTAAAAGAAATAGTATTTCTCTCTCTCTTCTAAATACTATGTGGACATTATTTTTCAAAGAGGTCACTACTTCCGTTATAACTTATCAAAGAAAACGTAAGCGCATGGTCATTTTCCATTTAAATAGATTGTTGTTTCGACGTACTGCCATGACC
Source organism: Sinonovacula constricta (assembly GCA_007844125.1). Lineage (NCBI taxonomy): Eukaryota > Metazoa > Mollusca > Bivalvia > Cardiida > Solecurtidae > Sinonovacula > Sinonovacula constricta. The sequence continues at coordinate 61,673,346 of CM017558.1, read as the reverse complement.
ATGAGAAGTGTTTGTGTATAGTTGTTTGATCCAAAGATAAATATATATTTATATAATGAAAAATAACCATTGATATGTACAAATGTTGGACTGCTTCAACGACTTGCCTGTTCACATTTTGTCGCTTAAATAATATTTTATTGTTTGTTTATTGGGTTTATCGTCCCATCAACAAAATTGCAGTTACGAGGAAAAGGTTGATATTTATTGATTTGAAAATTGATGCCTTACTTAAAAGAGAAAACAAAATGAGAAAAACATAATAATGAATATAGCTTAATTGCTTTGTAATCAAATCAATAGCTGCTTAACAAATCGATGTTATAATGAAGATAGAAGAGCAAGACATTCACGTTAATAAAAAGCAAAATAGGACAAAAGGGATGAAGTAGTTTTAGTCCGCCTGAGGCCAACATTTACTTCCATTCTGTAAAGGTCTTAAACTCTACGCATCCCTGTTAATTTAGTTAATTAAGTGAACGTTATCAAATGTGGATTATATTGTAGACACTATTCCTATGGTTTGATGGACCCAGTAGAAATGATTTTTTTTTCTGGCTGGTCCACTTTTTATGTCAATGATCATGAGGTTTCTCTGCGTATTTAAGGTTTTTCATTTTTAACCACTTAACTAGCAATTGTTACCTCCATCAAAAAACAATGTATAGACATTAATACTGATGACACTATCTACATATGCAAATGGTATGTTGTAAAGGTGGTTGAAACATAATCTAACAAAACATTTCAGAAACTTTTCTTTTACTGTTTGAGACAACGGCAGAAGCTTTTCATAAACTAAAAAAGGAAACTCAATTGAGTCATCAAGTTATACGTTTGTCTTCAGTTTATATAGCAGCATGTCAATGAAATAAAAAAGCTATTTAGTCAGTATGGCCTGTATAAACATATTTCAACGAAGTAATAAAACATGTTAAATTGGTGAATTATATCGCTAAGTGAAACGTTTTTCACCGGTAATATACAACTACAATAGGAAGGTAATAGTAAAATGTTGGAATGACGTCATTTCATTTCTCAAGTCGAGACCTTCCGAGTAGAAGTTCTAAATGCTGTTTTCAAATATACCTTCAGTTATTGTATGCTATTTTTAATATATTTGTAATTATGTGTCTGAAATTACATCTTTGTTCAATATGATCCCTCTCCTGTTTTGACATTAGCCAAGGAATAAGCATCTTTGGACAGTTTGTAATTATTTAGATGTACTCGTTTTGTCAGTTGTTAGTCGCCATATTCTTGTGAACATATTGTAAAAGTATTTATATTTATTTTTGAGCGTCCCCTGCAAGATCGCTGCATGTTCGTGCTTGGCTCACCACGAGTGAAACTTTAGGTGTCTGGACCTAAATATCGTCACAATGGGAGCCATTATTTCTGTCTACATGCTTTGTTAAAGATATATTTGTAATGCCTGTGAAATGTTTCAAACGGTTTTTCTGTTAACAAGTCCATTTTTAAAAATTGTGTCTATGTGTAAAGGTGTTAGTTGCCCTGTCGCTTCTGCTTGTTGTTAGTGTAGACATAAGAAAACCCAGGGCCTAGATTGGGCCATGGGGTCGCCTCGAACCAGAGACCGCAGGCTTGTCAACGGCAGCTCTCCGTTGCGGAAATGACATAATCTCCGCATGCACTGCAGCATGCATAAACAACACAGAGGCCCAGATACCAACGATACAATACAATTTTCAGACTAGCCAAAACGGCTCTGGCTATACATATTGTAGCCAAAGGATATAAGGTGAAAGGTTTTCGTCGGATATTTTTTTATATTATATCGCAACGACACAATTATGGTTATTTTGGCGACGTCCAGCTAATTATTGGTGGCGGAAGACCCGATACATATGCCTGGGTAGAAGCAAAGGCGCACCATTTGTTAGCTGGAAAACCTCGTCACATGAATGTTCTCGCTCCGACCGTGACTCGAACTCACACAATGAGGGGCTAAGGAGTTACAAGTCACTCGGCCACGGGCGCCCCCATCGATAATTTCAAAAGCGGATAAAATCAATGTCTCTCTTCGATAAATGAAAATAGAAAATAAGTTTAAAAAATAAACTGCGAAATATGACGATGGAGATGATTAGGGATTGTAGATCGCAACTAGGGTTTGTTAACCTAAAATAGGGGAGGTATACACAACATCTTAAAAATGTTGCTTAGCTGAAGAATTTCAGTAATTTTAGTTACAAGAAAGAGCACGGATTTGAGACATCCAAGCGTCGTACAGAGCATGAGCTTTAAAGAAGAAAATGGCAATCGTGGGAAGTCGCTGTCGATTCATTACAATAATATTTGAGGGTAACGAACCATCACTCTGATGGGAACTAGACTATCTGCTACTTTGCTTTCATCCTTGTTGTCTGCTACATTTGTAATTACAGACTGCGTTTTTAACATCGGCATACTTGGTTATTTTTCTTAAAACAAGGCCTCACCAAACGGCTGTGAATTCCTGTTAATGCCTACTTCTTTATATTACTGCAAGCTACACTTTTTGTTGAAAGCTACACTGAAAAACGGAAAACTTGATCTTTTATCTGAAATGCAATGCTCATAGGACTTTGTCATTTATTCTTATTACAGCACAACGGCAATTTCCCGTTTATTGACTGCTACGCTATCGTCCCCATGAAAACTTGCATTTCATAAGAGGCATCACTCTCAAGAGCGGCGCCGATAGTTGGGTTTGCTGAGACTTGGCCCTTGTGAATTTAACTTCTTACTAGGTTATTCACATTTTAGTAAAATACGCATGAAACACAGTCACGCACTTAGGAATAGCGGAGGTTAAGTGTTTTTGACGAAATATTTTTTGTAATGTCAAACCTGTTTTTTCGCATCAGGGAAGGTATTGAATATGCAGTTATTACACAAAATAACGAATATATAAATCGGTACAATTTATATGGGAAATCACTTACAGAAATGTGTTGTACTTTTGATATACATAAGGTAAAGTGTAGTTGCCATGATGATTGGTAATGTACATGTAAAAATAATAAAGTATGACTACTATGTTGATTTTTACTTATACTTATATTGAGTAGTAAGTAAACAGGGTTTGACCATTTTCCGCTTTTGGCAGAAAATGTTACTTCTAGAAATATTGAAATGACTAGATGCACAGACGAGTGTTATATACTATAAAACACTTCCTCTAAGTTTAAACTGAGGGAGAAATGTAAAGACATCATTCTGAACAGAAAGGAAGGAACACATATATGATATAAATGTTAGTTTAAATGAAGGTGGTGAGTGTATATTGTATCTGTATCCATCTGCATCATGTTCCGATGTTGTTTAACTAAATTGTACGTCAATGCAACCAGGATGGTGGAATTTTGAATGAAATCGTTTACAAACATTAAGTATCGTATAGTGCGTAGCTTTAGACAAATAAACGATTTAATTATACTCAGTATAAAGTAGAACGATGTTAGGTTAAAAAACTGTATACACAAAGGAAACCGAAATATCAGTATAAGAAGAGACAATCTCGGTCAAACGTTCAAACGTAGCGACGTGGTTCCATTTATTTGAAGATTTATTATATAAAATACAGTCTGTATCAGTTCTAGATTTAAGTCGATACCAGACAAACTCGACGACAGATTAAATAATAAAGAGCCGTACTACAACTGAACAATTACAGAAAACAATATTTAAACTAAAATATAGAAAAGAAGCTCGTGACACTGATGGTATTGGCGTAGAATGTTATAAGTAAACTTGTATCGAAATAAGGACAATCTTAAATGCTCTGTTAAAAAAATCATATTTAGCGACAAAATTCCCATTTCCTGGCGTAAAAACATCATAGTACCATTGTATAAATCAGAAAACTGATAGATTCCAGCCAACTATAGAGGGATCACTTTGATCAACGTGAAGTACAAAATATCATTTCGAGTAGATTAAACAAGTAGACTGTTGAGTTAAATGTTATCATGTGAAATCCAAGCAGTTTTCCGAGCAGGCTACTCTGTCATTGACTATGTATTCTCTTTGCAATGAATGATCAAAAAGTATACAAACAGACCGTACGAAAGATATATAAACACTGTACCATCATAAAAAGTAATTTCAAAATGAATATTTAATCACTTGAACATTGTTACTTAATTTTATTCTAACTGGAAAATAGTTACATATTGATTTTCAAAAGGCGTTTGACTTCTTGTTGCATGCTCTAATTCTTTCAAAAGCTTCTCTTTTGAGGACGGTCACAAATTGTCAAATAATTAAACTCTTATACCGTGTTCTCTGAAGCGGCCATGCATGGAACTGACGCCAGGTCCTGTATACTGTACATTGACAAGACAAGGTGACCTGACTTCCTTAATCTTCTTTTTAAGTATACACGTAAATGAACTAGAAACGTATTTACGACGACAGTGAAGAACTTGTATCTGTATAACCAACAATGTTTTGGATATATTTTGTCTGATGTTTGCTAAAGACGATGCCGGTTGATACTGTCATCAATTTACAGGGACAACTAAGGCAGTATCAAACTTTTCTAAGGACACTGGGGTGGTTGTTAAATTAAAAATAACAACAACAACAGACATAATTTTTTTAGGTAGAAGTGAAAATGGGCTTTACAACGGTTAAGCAATTAGATTTACAAATGTTCATACATACATGGCTAACTTTTTGTTAACAGCTAAGTTGTTATGGTCACAAGCTAAGGAGAAGTTAGCTGCACAGGCTAGAAAAAGCTTCACGCAATATTAGTCTGGTGAGCATGCCGCTTTGGTTAATTGTTGAAAACCAAGTACATCGAGCTCCTATATAAAAGATCATTAATTTAAAATAAAAATAATATAACTGAAATTTATGGTGTCTTTTTTTCATCCATGGTAGTTCCAATTTTGACGTTTGGATTAGGTTTGGGGATCTGCTCTGGCAGATGAAATAGAAAAGTTACACACTGAGTTGTGTAGGTATTAGTTAATGTGTAAATACTTCGGTTATATTGGACAAAAATCGTCATTGCTCTTTACACAGCCTTCTGTGCCATATTCTTTTTTTCTTTGAACTATCGATTATACATGATATAACGGACGTTATAAAAGTTTAAATATTGGTGTAAATTGCTTTACAATTTCAATTGGCAACAACAGGGATCCTCATATCTAAAAGTGAACATTGGTCATACATCGTTCTAAGCTAGTTTTGGTAACAATAACTAGCCTTTGCCTGTCGAAAGAACTTTAGAGTCCTTTTCAGTTACAGTTTGCAAAACATGTGAATGGAACATAGATTTACCGACTACAGTTTAATTTTTAAACTAAAACTGGCTATGGCTAATATTAGGTTGTGTCTTTATAAATAATGAACTCGCTCTTGACAATCTTGACCAAGATGCATTATTCTACAAGGGCAGCGAATGTAGATATATTTGTTTACTATACAAACGAGAATGTAAGCGAATTATTTCCGAAATCAGTTATATTTTGTTCTTGAAATATGAAGTAAGTGTGGAAACTCAAGAGGGTTTTCGGGACGGTGACTGGCAGTTTATACCAGAAAACATTTTCAAAAACCAAAGTTGATCACACTGACAGATTGCTTTCAAAGCTTGTCATTTGTGACTCAGGTTTGCATGGTGGTTACGGCGACCAGCAAAACATTATGCGTAGCCTTTTAGGAATAATATACATGCGATTTGTACCCCATAACTATACAAAGGATAAATATACGGTTATCTGAACATATACCAGCATCGGCAATGTCTAGTCTGTCGTATGTCTGATTATAATAAAAATGATCTGATTGAATTTAATAGTCTTCGGATAAGAATATTTATCACTTTTGTTCTATTTTGGTAAGTTTGAAGATAAAAGAGTATTTCTTTAGATAATCGTATTGTCTCCAAACACTGGCGATATATAATTGTGATTGTCAGCCAATCACTATTTATCATAAATCCGACCACCAATCGTGATCCAAAAATGGCTGTACATCTGAGTAAGTTACTCAATTTAAAACCTGTGTGTTTGCCTAATCGTCACACAATACTCCAGTATCACTTTTATCTTATCGATGTTAAAATATCCCCTTAACATATACGTGCAAATTGAATTTATTTTATAAGATTAGTTCATATAATATAATTGACTGTTTTGGTTACACATTTATTATTGTGTGCTGTTAGTAGTATAAACTTTTAACATTGTTCAATTTCAAATAATAAAATTATTATATTGTCTGATTAAATCGATACGTCAATATTAAACGGAGCTTAAAGAGCTCCTCTAATTTGTTAAGTCACGTGTTTATCCAAATAAAAGGCAAGGCATGTACGTTAGTATTATTTTCAATGTCGAAATGTTATTGTACGAAGTACAACAAGTATCATTGTTATGCCATATTAGTTTAAACGTTCATTATAATAAAAATTGTTAAGGAAAAATGACACATTTATTGGAATTCTTCATTGACCGTATTCTCTTGCCATTTACCGCTGACCGAGTAAATTCCTTCAATGGAAACATGATTATTATGGCAGATTGATCATATTGCCGTTTATATTTTCAAAGACGAAATCGTCGTTTTCAAAGTAACCGCTATGCTTTGACCATTAATCTACAGTCGCTTTTGCATTTAAGAAATTATTTTCAATTTCACACACACACACACACGCACGCACGCACGTACGCACGCGCACGCACGCACGCACACACATACTTATATATATATATATATATATATATATATATATATATATATATATATATATATATATATATATATATATATATACACCTAACTTATCTTCGAATATCGTTTCAGGATTATATCTGTATCCCTAACACACTAAAACATTTTGGTTATTTTACCGTTTCAGTTTTCTTTTTTACTTTGATGACACAATCGTTTCCCGTTTTATCTTACAGACAATGTATAGACAAATCCCTTTGCCTTATCACCAAAATAATCACGTAGGAAATAGTTATGGCACATTCAAGAAATGTTAAGATTTTTATTTTATTTACGCCCTCTTGTATTTATTTGGAAAAACAAATGTTTAGATTACCACGCTAAGATGTCACGGCGTCGAGAGGTCACGGCGTCGATAGTCTGCGCGAGTCTTCGCCTGACCACGCGCCTGTTGTATTATTTAGAACACATCGAAGTGAGAGCCATCGTTCTGATTAGTTTGATTATAGAAGTGAAAAATGGTGTGTCTTTTTTTAGATGTGGCACTTGGAATCCATAGCATTTATTATTTTTTTCTCCGGAGCTGTTATGCACGTTTGCAGATCCAATTGCCACACTGAGAGATATAATTATGCTGAAATATGCATCCACACAGTCAATAACAAGACTAGCGGCACACATTATGTTATCTCGCTCCTGAAATTATGAATTGTGAGGAAGGCTATATTGGGAAAGGCAATCTGTGTACATGCATCGCGTGACTGTTATATTAGATAAAGGGTCGATTTTAGTAGGTTTTACTGCATTTTTTTTCAAGTCAAGTATTTATATTTATAAAGGGTGGTAATTTCCTATGAATATGAAATCTAAAATATCTACTAATGATATGCTCAAGACATACATATACCATTGACGTATTTACGGCGATTTGTTCTTGCAAAAAAGTAGAACATCACATAAAAATAAAGTATTTATTCAATTCTAATCTACAAACAAACGGATATTTGTAAAGTCTCTTGTAGTAGTGCTTTAGCTGAGAGCTGGTGAATTAAAACCGCTAAGTTAAACAGTAGGTAAAGTGGGATGGGATTGTGGGATTAGCCGGCATTTTGGCCGATACTGCGCAGCGACATTTCTATCAAGGTAAAGTAGTTTTAAATGTAAGGCTCATAATGTGTTATAATATAGTGATGTGATAAAGGGTAGAAGTTCCGTCGTTATTAGTATTCAAAAGGATGGGATTAATTTGTCAATAAATATTAGGATAAAAACTAAAAAATAAGGTGGTAAACTTTTCTCTTATTTAACAACCAATGCCACCACAGGATTTCAATTGCTTGATCAAACTTAAACAGACCAGCAAAGGGTTTTATGTGCGAGTTTTAATAAATATATTTTGTTTGCTCTACTTACAAACGCTTTCATGCTTCACCCTGCCTTTATCATTTATTTTATTTTTTCAATGTGCATACAAAGTATGACTTCCTGTGATTTTAATAAACACATGGAGGATTATAAACAAGCTCTAAGACGACATTTTACTGACCCGAAAATAATTCCTACTTCTCATGTTTTTTTTACAGTCGGCAGTTCATGTAATAAGGTTGATTTATTTCTTATGAAAACAAATAAAGCTTTCTATAACTATTTCTTGTGCCGCCTAACTAGATATTGTTGTTACATAGACGTTCAGTTAATATAGTACACTAAAAAAAATATAGCTGATTTTCTAAGGTATGCGTTTGTTTTTTCATGCGTTTTGTGGTTTTTAGGTTGATTGATGAAAATATCCAGCGTTTTCCAGAATCACAAATATTCCAATAGATATCGAACTCTTTTTGTTATAAAAATATTATCTTGACTGTTGAGGATAGATACATCAGGTATCTGTATTCACGCTACTATCATTTCAACACGTCGTAGAAAAGACATGGAATTATTGACAGTCTAAAAGATATGACTTGAATTATCTGGAAAGAAACAACAGCATAATGCTTTTAAACAGTCAAACAAATGTTATCAAAGAAACATTACGGGTTGTTTATTTGACAACCTCACTTATAGAGCTGATTTTCGTATTTGACAACATCAATTACAGTGCCGATTTAAGACGCATTAATTGTTAATGTAAAGACACCGGGCCGCCAAAAACTCGATATAAACAACAAGTGACCTAAATGCGGCATTTAAACATATTAAGTCAAATTAAAACAATAAACATATGATGAAAGATAAAAGAGTTGACTGTACGAAACAGAATGATTTAGCAACTTCTTATAACTGAAATATTGAATAGGTAAATAAGAAAAGGTCCTAACAAAATTTTCAAAGAGATATTTAAATTTTATCTACCAGTAGACAAAGGCAAACAAGATAAATGTAAATGTGACAAAAAAGAGACGAGACATAAAATCTCACAAAAGAATAATATATTTATAGCATTATATACGAGTCTCATTACATCTGAATTCATATTACTACATTGTTTTTGATGGTTTGTGCTTTTTTATAAAATTCGAAGCTTTTCATGTTTTCTTCACAAATCTGACCTTTAACGTAATGGTATTTTCATCGTATGACGCCATTAATTGTTCTTGTTATCCGTCATCGCTTGGAATGTTTTCTTTCAAATTAATCTCTGATTTGGAACTTTTAGGTTGCCGAAGTTTTAATCTACTGTACATAGTGTACATATTACTAGTTATTTTGTCTGTGAAAAAGTTCCTTTTATCAGTTTTAACTCCCGATGCAGATGATTAGTGTTAGTTGACTTATTTTGATGGGACATTTTTATTTACACTGTTTATTAGAAAGAAACACCCTTAGGATTTGGAGGTTGGAGCGCTCCACAGATTAGGTTTAAACACGCCAGTCGGTCCCTTTACCGATTCCATGGCGGTAACAGCTTGTTTCTCTCTCTCTCTCTCTCTCTCTCTCTCTCTCTCTCTCTCTCTCTCTCTCTCTCTCTGTATTATATTTCGTCTCTGTGTTTTGTCACCTTTACGTTTACCATGTTTGCCCTTTGATTAGTCATAGTTCAGATTTAAATATCTGTGGTAATTATTATAGGACTTTTTCACATTTTCCTATTCATTATGTTATAACTAGGATACCCAGCTAAAGAACGATAAGAATTATTAAAGTTATTATATAATACTTATTGAATCTTACGAAAGACGTAAAACTTAATCAAAGGTATAAATGTACGTTACGTTATTTAAAACTCAGTACTGATTGGCATTTAACTTAAGCAGCTTAACAATTAATTAGAATATCTTATAATTTGCTTTAATGAACCATCATTGCATGTTGCCTGACAATTAGTAAAATGTATTTACACACGCAACCCAATTATCAAAGAAATAAAACTATGAATCATTAATTTAAAACAGAGCTATATATTTGCAGATTTACTAAATGATGTGAACATTCATTATAATAGGAGATCGGACCATGAGAGACAGATTTGAAAACAACAATAACGAACAAAAACAACCCAACAACAATGAAGTATATCGAAAAATATAGCTGTCCTTAACTTCTTTAATGTTTGATTTGGATGTCAGTTTTATGTTAGCTTAATAACTTTGCGTACAGTCTCTTTCTCCACTCCCAGTTATTTCATGTACATTATGGTCATATGGCAATACAAGTCGTAGATCAGACCTTAACAATAATTGACCTTTTCTTATTTACCTATTAACAGTTACTTAACTTATCGGAATGTGTTAATTAACAGCCAGTGGACAGTTTTGAAAAATACGTGTATATTATACAGAAAAAACGTTTACAGAATCAGCGAAATTTTACCAATCTAATGACAAGCCAGCGTGGTATGCAGCTTTTGCAATGTTTCGTACAATATAGGTACAGCCAAATATTGAAAACGGGAGCTAACAAATACCTATTTTACACCGAAGCTCATGGACAGTTATCTGCCTTACTTTAATTTATAATTTCATGCGGCTCTCCGATGTGCGCAGTCAATGGTCACCAAATTTCGCTTCCGGATGTAATTAAGAATTAGGGCACGCAGTCTATTAATTTATGAACATTGTGTCTATTTTAGGCATAAACAATGTGTTGTTCGTATGAAATTGACACTGGTCTCCATTGTCAGTAATTCTCTCAATCATCATCAAAAGCGGCAATGAAAGCTGCATAAGGCGATACGCTGCTGGTCTTTTGCTTAACCGTTCTAATTTCGCTTTCAATTTCTCTTTCCATAATGACCAAACGCCGATACCAAACTGGTTTGAGCAATAACTGGATTTATGTTCCATCCCCGACAAGATAATCGTATTTGATTACATAAATAACGTCATTTAAACACGATTGACAGCGCCTTACTAGATACCAGGAGAGCGGTTATCGATTTTCTATAATTGAACGTATGGACTGATTGAAAGTTCCCCACAAAAACAACAACACAACAAACTTCATTATGTCTGTCGTATTTCACAATCAAACCTTGGGCAAAAAAAAATACTATTAATTCTTCAAAGCAGACATTAGTCCATCAAAGAATGGTGTAATATGTATTATTCGATTAAGACCCTTTGATGAAATCAAATCTCAATACTTCAATCATCACAGAAATAGATCTAGACTTATACTATAAGTCCGTAAACGGACGAAAAAAGAATAAATGTAAGAAATGCGATTGTTTTTGTAAAATAGGTCCAAAAGTCCTGAAACTGATTTCATTATTGATCATTTTAGGTCGTATTTGATATTTTATTCTCATTTAAAATTGTTCTACACCATTTTATGATAATCATTACCAGACAAGGTAGACATGTTATTATTTGTATTTTTTTCATTTGAGTTTTGCGACAGACGGACAGCAGATATGTAATACTGCGCCGAATGTAATAATATATCACGTAAAAATCAAATCAGGTTAAAATTAAAATACATAAGTAAACATCTAAACACCTAAAAAGATAAATTAATAAGAATGAGTTAAGTTATTATTCTTCCAATCGTTTGTCGTAAGCAACGACGATAAAACTTTCAGGCAATAACTCTTTTATTTTCAGACTTAATTGTTTCATACAGCTACATTCTCATTAATAACCTAGTAATAATATAAATCATTATTTTGAAGACAATAGTATGGGATTATATAATTAATTCTTACTGTATATTATTCAGATGTGCTCGATTTATAATGTACATTTATATATGTTTGTTTTTTGATGGCACATTCTGATCGCATGACTTCTTCCTCGATTAAAGGATGTTGGCTATTATTGCCTCATTAGTATTCAAAACTGATGATCATCGAACAATTATATTTTGACACAATTACCTATTCTTGCGCTACAAGATCGACACCAAAGTCAGTTTACAACTTCGTTATTAAGAATTACACATGTATAAATATACATACACTATAGCTAAACTACATGTTTACATTGAAAATCCAGTAAATGTACTTATTTCCGTAATCTCAAGGAAGAGAAGCAACTTTTTTTTCTAACGTAATACACGTTACTTAAATCTGACACAGTCCAAGTACAACAACGACAGTGTAGCAGAAACACATAAAGAAGAGATATACAAAAATTTTAATAACTCTCCCGTTAAGTACTTTAAAGATACTGAAACATTAGAATCGTCACTTTTACAACAGCACCACACACACAAATCAATAAAAACAACAACGTTTTATCAATTCAAAATTGCATAATAAATAACTAGCAAATTAAACCAAAATGCACAGTAGAGATAGGTAAATAAGAAAAGGTCCTATCAAAACTCTCACAGATATTTAAATTTTATCTACCAGTAGACAAAGGCAAACAAGGTAAATGCAAATGTGAAAAAACAACAACAAAAAACAACAACAATAAAACAAACAAACAAAAAAAACAACAACAAAAAAACACAGAGACGAGACATAACACACAAAAAGAAAAACCATCAGTTACCGCCTTGGAACGGTCAATCGGCAAAAGGGCCAACTGGGGTGCTTAAACCTGGTTTGTGCTTAGTGAACGGTCCTAAGAAGTTAATCAACGGAAATATATACAAATTTAATGTTTCGACAAATAGCGTATTATATTGATTTCTAACCTAAGTCTTTTTTGTCAAAAGGTACCAAAATCGCGAATGTATTTTGTCTGGTTTCGTTTAAAGAGGTCATTAGAAGAAACATCTGGTTCCTTCAGAAGATTTAATTTTAAAGCCATATTGCCGACTGATCGTTCCAAGGCGGTAACTGTCGGGTTTGCTCTTTTCCTTAAATGACTCATCACAAATTTGTTCTTACTTTCGCTTGGCTTGCATGTGAAATACCTTTGTTCTGTGCCTTTTCGGAGTTGGGTATATGTTGCAATACTCATAGGACTTTGTCATATATTATTATTCATGGTCACAACAATGTTACTTGTGCAGTGTGGACGGTCGTAAAAAATCTCCCCGTGCATGTAATCTATGTTGTCATTTAATTCATCCTATAAGGATTGTTACGTGTATTTCCTATGATGGACATTGAACTTTGGTTCTTCAATTCCATCTTCACATGAACAGGATGCTACAACCATTTATTCGTCTCTGGTCATGTTTGTTCATGATTCAGAAAGTTAATTTTATTTGTGGTCAATCATTTTTGTGTTGTTTTTCAAATCGAAATAATACCATATTCCTTTTCTGAACATTATGTGGACATTATTTTCGATGACGTCACTACTTTCGTCATAACGTATAGAAAATATCACCGCATGGACATTTTGTTTTCAAATAGATCGTTTTTCTTTTCGTTGCTTGCATTTGAGAAACTCGTCAGGAGGTTCGAGGTTAGAGCTCTGTAAAACCGGTTTAAGCACCCCAGTCGGTCCATATTGCCGACTGACCGTTCCAAGGCGGTAACTGTCGGGTTTGCTCTTTTCCTTAAATGACTCATCACAAATTTGTTCTTACTTTTCGCTTGGCTTGCATGTGAAATACCTTTGTTCTGTGCCTTTTCGGAGTTGGGTATATGTTGCAATACTCATAGGACTTTGCCTATATATTATTATTATGAAAAGAAAACCGATCCATTTTAATAAAATATGTTCAAGCGCTGGTGTTTTCTTTGATAAGTTATGACGAAAGTAGTGACGTCATTGAAAAATAATGTCCACATAGTGTTAAGAAAAGAAAGGGTTTTTATTTCGATTAGAAAAACTAGACAAAAATGGTTGATTATAAGTGATATTTAGCAGTTCAACGGCAGCCTAAGCCTAACCGACAATCCCGAAATATTTTAAGAAGACAGCTTGATAATCAGTAATGCTGTCCATACATACCTAAAGTGCTGTATTATATGATTACCACAAAGGTAAGGTCCCCTCTCTGTCTGTCTGTCTGTCTGTCTGTCTGTCTGTCTGTCTCTCTCTCTGTCTCTCTGTCCCTCTCTCTCTCTTTGTGCCTGTCTCAAGTTACTTCTTTTCTCTTCCACTTAGCAATTCCAAATATTGCAGATGTGTTATTTTTTCAACATGTTTATGTCTTCAAGAATTCCGTGAATATTGTAAAGACCAATGTCTGCTGAATTTTTATAACGGTTTGTCCTTTTCGTTTATCATTTAAAATCTATGATATTGTTAAAAAGATTTGAATAAAAGTAATTGTAACTAAATAAAAATAATGTAACTTAAGTGTGAACGACGTTTATTTGCTATATTGATAAGCTAAACCGGATTTAGCTAATTCGACGGACATTTAGTGTAAATACAGTAATGATTCTAGCCCGTCAGACACAGAGCCTGTCAGACACAGTCACACTTTGATAAGGGGAGCTTACTTCGACGTGCTAAAACATGGACACTCCTACACGGTTATATGTTCTTTCCTGGTGTTTTATACTTTTACGTAACTGGCATTTTACAATAATAATAATATAGTAACGACATATCGTAACAACATGTGTCGATGTTATTCCCACACAACCAGTGATTTGGACACTTACTGTTGGACTTCTGACTCTTCAACTCTCCAATCGTGCCCTATATAGGTGAGACAACTTGAACAGTTTTCATGCCCTTCACGTAAGATAGCACAGTAGGTATAACATCGGGATTTTTGTACCTTTATTATAACATGTGCCAAATGCGTATAAATTCTCGGCTTTAAATAGCATAATATACGAATCACATTACACCTTAATTTACATTGCTACATTTTGCTTTCCTTCGTGTTTTTTTACAAATCTGACATAAAACGTCATGGTATTTTCATCGTATGACGTCATTTAATTGTTCTTGTTATACGTCATCGCTTGGGATGTTTTATTTCAAACTTATCTCTGATTTGGAACTTTTAGGTTGCCGAGGTTTTTATCTACTGTACATAGTGTACATACGATATTATATTACTAGTTATTTTGTCTGTGAAAAAAGTTCCTTTTATCAGTTTTAACTCCCGATGCAGGTGCTTACTGTTAGTTGACTTATTTTGATGGGGCAGTTTTATTAGATAGCAACACCCTCAGGATTTGAAGGTTGGGGCGCTCCACATATCAGGCTTGAACACGCCAGTCGGTCCTTTTGCCGATTGACGTTTCCATGGCGGTAACAGCTGGTTTTTCTTTGTGTGTGTGTGTGTGTGTGTTATGTCTCGTTGCTGTGTTTTTGTGACCTTTACATTTACCATGTTTGCCTTTGATTAGTGATAGTTCAGATTTAAATTTCTATTGGACCTTTTTTGATTTTACTATTCGTTATGTTATAACTATGATATCCAGCTAAAGAATGATAAGAATTACTAAAGTTATTATATAATACTTATTGAATCTTACGAAAGACGTAAAACTTAATCAAAAGTATAAATGTACGTTACGTTATTTAAAACTCAGTTCTGATTGGCATTTAACTTAAGCAGCTTAACAATTAACTAGAATATCTTATAATTTGCTTTAATGAACCATCATTGCATGTTATCTGACAATTAGTAAAATGTATTTACACACGCAAACCAATTATCAAAGAAATAAAACTATGAATCATTAATTTAAAACAGAGCTATATTTTTTGCAGATTTACTAAATGATGTAAACATTCATTATAATAGGAGATCGGACCATGGAAACAATAACAAACAAAAACAACCCAACAACAATGAGGCATATAGAATAATACAGCTGTCCTTAACTTCTAGATTAAACATTTGCGTACATCTCTTTCTTCACTCCCAGTTATTTCATGTACATAATGTTCATATGCCAATACAAATCGTAGATCAGGTCTCAACAATAATTGACCTTTTCTTATTTACCTATTAACAGTTATTTTACTTATCGGAATGTGTAAATTAACAGCCAGAGGACAGTTTTGAAAAATATGTGTATATTATACAGAAAAAACGTTCACCGAATCAGCGAAATTTTACTAATCTAATGACAATCCAGCGTGGTCTGCAGCTTTTGCAATGTTTCGTCCAATATAGGTACAGCCAAGTATTGAAAACGGGAGCTAACAAATACCAAGCTCATGCATAGTTATCAGCCTAACTTTAATTTATAATTTCATGCGGCTCTCAGATGTGCGTAGTCAATGGTCACCAAATTTCACTTCCGGCAGTAATAAAGAAATATGTCACGCAGTCTATTAATTTATGAACATTGTGTCTGTTTTAGGCATAAACAATGTGTAGTTCGTATGAAATTGACACTAGTCTCCATTGTCAGTAATTCTCTCAATCATCATCAAAAGCGGCAATGAAAGCTGCATTAGGCGATACGCTGCTGGTCTTTTGCTAAACCGTTTTAATTTCTCTTTCAATTTCTCTTTCCATAATGACCAAACGCCGATACCAAACGGGGTTGAGCAATAACTGGATTTATACTCCATCCCCGACAAGATAATTGTATTTGATTACATAAATAACGTCATTTAAACACGATTGACAGCGCCTTACTAGATACCTGAAGAGCGGGCATCGATTTTCTAAAATCGAACGATACACTGATTGAAAGCTCCCCAGAAAAACAACAGCACAACAACCTTCATTATATATGTCGTATTTCACAATCAACACATGGGCAAACACACAATACTATTAATTCTTCAAAGCTGGCATGTGTCCATCAAATAATGGTGTTATGTGTATCATTTAATAAAGAACCTTTGATGAAGTCAAATCTCAATACTTCAATCATCACAGGAATTTATCTAGACCAATACTTCACGTAAGCGGAAGAAAAAAAAAAGAAAAAATGTAAGAAATTCGTTTATTTTGTAAAGTAGCTGGAAAGTCCCGAAACTGGTTTTCTTATTAATGATTTTAGACCGTATCTGATATTTTACTCTTTAAAACTGAATCAACGACATTTTAGGAATTATCATCACTAGACAAGGTAGATATGTTATTATTTGTATTTTTTCTTTTGAATTTTGCAACAGACTGACAGTAGACATGTAATACTGCTGCCGAATGTGATAATATTTCACGTAAAAACCAAATCAGGTTAAAATTAAGATACATGAGTAAAGATCTAACCTTCTAAAAGGATATAATAATAAGAATGAGTTATTATTCTTCTAATCGTAAGTCATAAGCAACGAAGATAAAACTTTCAGGCACTAACTCTTTTATTTTCAGACTTAATTGTTTCATACGGCTACATTCTCATTAATAACCTAGTAATAATATAAATCATTATTTTGAAGACAATAGTATGGGATTATATAATTAATTCGTACTGTATATTATTCAGATGTGCTCGTTTTAAAATGTACATTTATATATGTTTGTTGTCTGATGGCACATTCTGATCGCATGTCTTCTTCCTCGATTTAACGATGTTGGCTATCATTGCCTCATTAGTATTCAAAACTGATCATCAAACAATTATATTTTTGAACAGTTACCTTGTCTCGCGCTTTGAGATCGACTACCAAAGTCAGTTTACAAAAAAAATATTTCTATACATACACTATAGATAAACTACATGTTTACGCTGAAAATCCAGTAAATGTACTTATTTCCGTAATCTCAAGGGAGAGAAGCAACTGTTTTAATGTAATACACGTTACTTAGATCTGACACAGTCCAAGTACAACAAAGACAGTGTAGCAGAAACGCATAAAGAAGAAATATACAAAAAGTTTAATAACGCCCCAGTTAAGTACTTTAAAGATACTACAACATTAAAATCGGCGATTTTACAACAACAAAACACATACAACAACAACAACAACGGTTTTATCAATTCAAACATAACAGTGCGTTTGAAGTAGTATAATATGATATAAAACACATAAGCTATCTTATACGTTGAAAAATTGGTTGTTACAATATACAAACCTAATCAAGCGAGAAGAAGATTATATGGTGCATTCTTAGACTGGGAAACGGTGTATTGCAAAGCTGATCAACCTTTGCTATGATACTAACTTTAGAACCGAGATCTAAGTATTACATTTGTGCTGCTGCAGACTAGGTTTGTAAACATGTTTAAATGGACAAACACCTATTAACATTTAACATCTAATCCTACATGCTCCTATATATATAACAATGAGACCCAGAGGAATTTTATGTTTGTTTTCAAATTAATGTTTTATTTTCATTATGTAAATAACACTCTCAATGGCATTCTCTATAATATACATTAAAAACGACACAAATTTTTCTGCAATATAACGCCCAGCGTATTGCACAGAAACTCTCTTTATATTCACTAAAATAATGGACGGAGAATATTATAGCATTATTAACTAAATAAGGATAAATTGGTCTCCTCATATATAACTGGTCTCTACACGCAATATGACCTTTATCTATATAGCACTAAATTAGACATTGTTGCATCGTTCACAGACATTGTGATTATTATTTGTTACATACGGGAATAAGACTCAAACACAAGACACAAAGCTCAACACGCATCATCTAAACTACATCATTTATAAACAACTACTCAAATTGAAAATTGCTATTTTTCTCTAGAGCATTTGGCAATGAATATAGTTTTTCTAGGGATGTGCTTTCAATTAACACAGCCTAAAGGCATGTCCTTGTCGTGTTTGACTATCATAAAAATGTTTTACGCTTAAATAGGTACTTTTAACAATGGCTCATATATATATATATATATATATATATATATATACAGCATAGGATTAGTTTTCAAACCACCACTGCACGATATGGGCATTATAAGGGCATTATTGAAAAAAGCGAAAATTTGAAACTAAATTAAATAACATACAATATATGATTTCTAGTGTATGCTAACATCTATTCACTTCAGTTAACATGCTCGAATTCAACCATCTTAAGTCACTAACGATCCTAATGATGCATTATACAACTGTTGTGACACTAATGATGTCAGCGTCCTTGATCTTCTTACGGGTAATGAGATCTGATTGGTAAAATATGGTTGCTTGACATTAGACACATCCGTCCTTTGAATGCTGATTTGATGTACTGGCTTTACGGAGAGATCCGCATGTAAACAAACGAATCTTCAGCTAATGAAAACACGTCATTAAACGGGTTATTGAGGAAACAGTGTTTGTTTTTCACATGTTGACGTGGTTTTCTTTTATACAATAGAGACACAAAGCTAGTCAAGACCTGCAGATGTCTTAGGTATTTCTTTTTGGGCGAAGCAGAAATGGCAGCAAAATGTTGATAGCAACTGCAAATACCATGGCGGATGGAAAGTTTTAACGAAAGAAAGAAATGCAGTACATACGAATGTGTTTCTACTATTTATTTGTTGATTCCGTTTGCCTTGCATAAAATGTTTTAACCAAATGGATTGTTTACTTCTCTTATATTAAAATACTCGTGTTATAACATTGGTTTCTTTGCCATTATTTTTGTATGGAATAAAACCTGAACGTTACATATAACGCATCGTATTTTGCCACTAATTCTTAAAATCATAAAACAAGCTTTTGAGCTTGTCAGTATGTTTTTTACATATAAATACTTCAGATTATTGACAAATTACATGAACCACTATTCAGCAGCCATTAAAGCCACGATCCAGTTCTAGTTTTTTTACATATATCATATTTGGCTAGTTATATAATTCCATAGTCTTGCCTGAATAGTTGCTTTAAGCAGGAAGTACGAAGTAGACGTGCATTAGCACAGACTGATCTTAACAATAGCAATTATGTTAAAATTTAAAATATACTCATTTATGACATCACTGTTTCTTTGTCGAAAGATAAAATACAAAGTTGTTCAGTATTTCAAGATGATAGCTGTGGGGATTTGCATTATTTTGTATTCTATGTCGATGCAGATTTGTTGTAACTTTTACAAATAACTGGCATGTGAATAGCCTAGTCCTGTGTCATTTCAAATTTTAATGCATGTTGCAATGTTAAAAGTATCTATGAATAGATAAATAAGAAAAGGTCCTATCAAAATTTCCACAGATATTTAAATTTTATCTACCTGTAGACAAAGGCAAAGGTAAATGTAAATGTGACAAAAAACTCAATCAAGATTCGGTATCTCCATCAAAGGAAAGTGTGACATGTGTGTCTTTCGGCTTTAAGCTGGCCACTATTAAGAGTGGTAGTTTGAATTACACGTATACAAGTAATGAATCATATAAAAACATATTTGGGTTATAATTTTACACAAACTTGAAGTATTTTCATTGAATTAACTAGCTGTAAGCATATAACTTACAATGGGTTAATTTGATAATATAAAAGCTATATAAAGATGTACACTAGAAGAGGAATAATCAGGAATTTTTAATCATTTATTAATTCTAAATTGACTTAAGACTTAATGGCTTAAAGAAAAGTCTGACT
Organism: Sinonovacula constricta; assembly: GCA_007844125.1. Classification (NCBI taxonomy): domain Eukaryota; kingdom Metazoa; phylum Mollusca; class Bivalvia; order Cardiida; family Solecurtidae; genus Sinonovacula; species Sinonovacula constricta. The sequence goes on along the minus strand of CM017558.1, from coordinate 61,652,878 downwards.
GTCCCAATAAACAATGCAAACTGCCAACGACACGCGATTTATGCAGAAGTTGTGTCCAAATTCCGCCAGACAGGATTTAGACATTGTTAATTGTATTTTATATATGCAAACAGCACCTTCAAGTCTATCAAACGGCGACTTGAATAGTCATTTGTTCAAGGCTGAACAAGTAAGATAATTAGTGCAAAAGGTAAAGACGGTTTAAAATGACATTCATGATAATTAGAAGAAAACATGTCACAGTTATAAAATAATACAATAAGTATTCTTTTAATACTGTAGATGCTCCGGACGTCACAGTTTAAAAGTCAACGTTTTTTTCCAAACCACAATTCTTCTCGATTTACTGTTTTAGATCACCAATTTATTTTATGGGCCTTCTGCAAAAACAACAGCTAATTAAAAAAGATGAATGACAGATACATTGTGAGGTTGTCAATTCTGCAAACGACATATCTCTAACGCTCCTATTGCTTTGGATTTCATGAGGTTCTTGCATTTGTAAGTTATCAATGCGACCACAAAATATTGTGAATTCCCTGCGGGCTGTAAATGGTACCAAATCTTTTTATTTCCTCATTTGTTTGTACCCGATTGAGAACAAAATTCCCATGAACGACACTTTGAAATTATTCCAGATCTTCGAACCATTTCCAAGTCAGAACTAGGTTTTATGCGAGAATGAAATACTGAATTCTACACGTTAACTTGCCCAGTAGTTTTATATACATTTTATTGAAATAATTTATATTACTCTTTGTGAAACATTGAGACACGCAGATTAAAAACAAGTTATGAATGCATTTGACAAATTCAAGTTGCATCATAAGAAAGTATAAGAATCGTTAAAGATTAATTTGAATAATTCGGTTCAGAATTACATCTTTTATAAAATTGTATGTGTATTTTGTTATGTACAGTAGTACTCCAGCGTTTAAGGTTATGCTAGTCAGGTTAAGGGGTTGTTTACCGTCGTAGTATAAATGAGGTATTTCGCATGACGTAGTATTCGTATAACAGCTAGAAAGAAAAGGATCATGCTAGAATATTCATTTGTTTATTTTTAACATGGTTTAGTGAATGTTCTGGAGACTTCTGCGTTCTAAAAATTCTTTGGGTCTATAAAAGTGCTTGTTAGCCGATTTAAGTTTAGGTTTGGACATAAAGTTTGGACAGATAGTTTGGAAATACTGGCAGCTTCTGTATTAAACCTCCCCGTGTTGGAACTTACGTGGACGCGTATGTACGAGGACATTCTACCGAAATCTCTTTAGGATTATTCGACGCGGGATTATTAATTGGACTATTAAAGGGGCACCTCCTAAAGGGACAAACTCTAAGCTAAAGTTTATTTTGCATTCTCAAGTTTTGTCTGATATATTTGTTATTCTTTTGTTACGCCATAGATTTAATTGTTTATTAAAATAAAACATTGCATTAGTTTGTTGCTGGCTTGTTCTATCTGTTACACAATTTAGTCGTTTAGTAAACGTGCCATTTTATAAATAAATCTTAAACAGTGACACCAGTTGTAACAATTTCTTTACAAAATTTTACAAAATGTCCAACCCATTTTTTTCAAAATGTTTGGTTAACTCTTGTTGAGAAAAACGATTGAAGTGGCTCAAATTGAACATCTTTGTTACTCCTACAAGATAGCCATAAATGATATTTAAAAAGGCGTTGATGACGCATGTTACTAACTATCTCCTTAATGCATTAACAGCAATTACTTATCCAACATGTTTTGTTTCTCTTTAGAGAAACAAAAGCACACTAACAACTTATGAGCAATAACTTGGTAATAAATTTGTCATAAAATAGACTGGAAATATTTGATTTTATTAATCATGTAATAATGCCACTATTGACAAGTTATTACTAGATAAAGACCAAGCGGAAGTATCTATTTCCTATAAACATTATAATAACATTTAGGACTTCGCGATGATATTGATTTACAAATAAGAAGTGGCAAAGAACGTCTTTAAAAGAAAATATAAAACCGTGTGTTCGCGGATTAAATAATTAATTAAAGCGATATGAAAACTATTTATTTATGCACTGTTATTTTACCACTATTAAAATATTTCGTCATTTTTGTCTTGAATCTCTTTAAAGGGATCCAAAGTAATAAAAAGCAGGTTGCTATTTATTTTATTAAACACATGTAACAATGTATATGTTATTCAGTCACTTGTTTACTTTTACGTGTAACTAAAGTGTTGAATTATAATTCCAATCACCAGCAAATCATCAGCCTCGGAAAAGACGACTTAAGCCATGACAGATAAGAAAACTTGCGAATACATCTTCCCACATCCCTTGTGGACCATGTGCTGACAGTGGTATGAGATTGATAGATTTCTAAGGAGAGACTCCATGCGATATCGGATTACAAACTGTTAGGTAATATAACGGTTTTCCTCTTTCTTAAGAAAACCGAGCACATATTTTCTGTTATTGTCGAAATAATAGAATTCAATTGATTCTCTTTCTGCTGTGAATAAGATGGATACAAATTCAACATTGAACTTCGCTCTAGTGTCTGGCAACCTTGAAGAAACCCTTCATGGTCACGTGGTCTTGCTACAAACAGACATGGCTTCATCCTTATTTCTGCACAATTCTTAATAATTTTGTTGCTATTCTTTTTGTCACTTAAGACGAAACAATTCATTGTATTAATGTATTGGATAATTCGTTAACGTAGTTTTATAATGCATTTTTTTTTTCGGAATCCTGTCAATTTTAAGAGTTCCTCCATCGAATAGGTTATATATTTATGTAAAACTACAGAGCCACAAAACGGTAAACAGCTATAATGCAAAAGGGACATGTAGATATAACGATAGATTAACTATTTATTTTTAAGGGAAATGCAATTGATTTAAAATATATACTAGTCCTTTCCAAATAATATATGGTATATAAGCATATGCGTACTCTCTTCACAGCACCGGTACTCTCTTAGTGTTGAAAATTATATCAAGGTCACACAAAGAAGACGGCAATTTTCAATCGAATCAACGCATGTTGATATATAATATTTGAAACACGGAACAATGTTTATTTTTGTTTATGTACACATATTTCGACCTTTGTGAACAATTCTAAACTACGCTACACCAACTTCGAGTGTCAATTTTCAAGCGTAGCTCAAGCGTAGACATTAACACGTGATTTAGAGAATGGCAATGATAAAACGAACTTTATAGTGTAACTTGCGTGCATCTTATAGTTATTTGAATTATTTCTTATACATAGTTATTTTAAGTAACAATATATCGGCTTGCAGACTGCCTGATTATTTACAAAGAGAGAGACAGATAGAGAGAGAGAGCGAGATAGAGACAGGAAAGAGAGAGAGAGAGAGAGAGAGAGAGAGAGAGAGAGAGAGGAAGAGAGAGAGAGAGAGAGAGAGAGAGAACATTGGTACAAATTAAATAGAATGTATTGTTGATATTTTGAAAACAGACGATACATTACTTTGTTTTTCGTCTTGCAAATAAGTTATGATGTATATTTCCTGGACCGGGGATATACAAATCTATTCCAGGCTCTTTAAACAGTGAAATGGTTTGACAAAATGCATAAAAAGTTGTGCAGCTTCGTTATGATTTGTGAGAAAAGAATAACTAAAAAGATTCATAAATGGTAAACATGATAGGATAGTGTTGTTTGTTATTACTATTACTATTAAACTTAATTATTAAATATCAAAATAAATTAATCCGGTTGAAACTATCATTTTATAGGGATACTTCATAATTTTCATGTATTTTCAAAATTAGTTTTGAAAATGGTACCGATATGCTCATAGACCTTGTTATCATGTTATTAGTAATAGATTACAGCCTTTCACATCCATTCTTGGGAAGGGACTGACGTGATTTCTATTTTTTCTAACAAACCAAATGTTAAACTTGCCGGTACCTAAGTAAAAACGTTATAGAACGTTGACTAGTTTCGCTTATAGCTTAATGTGACGCCCCATCAACACATCAACAAACGTTGTGATTAATCAGGTCACAGTTTAAATGTTTACCTTGTAAATTCATTTGCCATTTGCCATTAAATACAATATATAGCAATTAAACAACACGTTGATGAATTAAAGTAATATATTTAATGTAGGAGATATGGTAGTGATAAGAATGAGAGATTCATCTAAATAACAATATAACATTTTCTATGTATGTATAACTCTATTCATTGTAATACACATATTAGAATTCAATCAACTTTGACACACTTTTAAGTCTAATGATGCAGAACAAATATCTTGTGTCTTAATCGAATTTACTAATCCTCTATAATTTTGATAAATCTTGTTCTTGCTGACAAAATTTAATTTAATTCTTGTTAACTGACGTCTTTGAAATATCGACACTGTTATATACAGCTATATTGATACGAAACGTTAAGATTACACATTCTAACATTATGTTTGCTTTTTAACAAATGATATATACCAAAGAATTTTAGCTTCCTAATTAGCATTGTTTGTCTAAAAAAGAAATGAGACCTTTTACAAACTACAACTGGCAATTCCGTCAAACGACTATACTATTACTTCTTAACCTTCACCGTTTTTGTGGTGATAGATAAAAGCAAAATTACAATCTTCATGCTTTTACATTTGTCATTCCATAAATAAACAGTAAAAGTGATGGTTGAGATTATTGAATTATTAGAAGTTAACAGTTTTGGCGTCAGAATTAGACAAACATGATTTATTTTCAAATAATCAAACTACTTCAAGTCAATAAACTAAAAGTTTTTTCTCTCTCAAAATACAAGTTTCTATGGTAGGTATTACTTTATCATATCATATAAGAAGACTTATAGGGAGAAGTTGCTTAAATTTTTTAGAATCGACTATAATAAATGATTTTGAAAACAGACTAAAAGTGTCGAAAAAGCTTCTTATTATCAGGACATATTTATTTTCAATAAGCTACATTCTCGGTTTTGATTATGCTTTAGGCTAAACACGTACCTATAAATGCAGACATATTTTAGATATGATAAATCTATTTTTGACAACATATTTCGATTGCAAGTATACAATTAATACGATAACATACCTTTAATTACCTACAGTCAACGTTACAATTAACATTTTAGCCCAGATTTATATTGTTAATCTAACAAATTTGATGTTTAAAGAATAAACCAAATGCCAAGCATCGATATTTCTACAAATACACTAAAGCTTTCTTTAAACTTAAGCTTCATAAAAAAGTATAATTTAAGCAAATGTCTGAAGGTGTTTAGATAGAGAGCAATCAACTAAATGCTAATTTGCAGAATAACAAATATCGTATAATTAGTTTCGGCAGTGTTCACAAGATAGGCTAAGTGGACTATGTTTTAAGACGGAATACAAAGAAAATTTATTAATGATACCTAGAAAAATAGCTGAATATGCTCCAACATGACATTATTGGCAATTAGACGTAAAATGCCGATGTAATAAATCGGTTTGATGAAGGTTTTAAAACAGTAAATAACATTCGTTAGGCTGTGATCGACTGAGGACGTCTTGTTCGTGACAGGATTTGAAAAGGACACCGCAAGTTAAACTATAACTTACGAGCTATGTAATTTTCAGGGGTTTTATAATATTATTGTGATTTAAAGTTATAAGAGGATGTTCCATCGTTATGACAATTTGTTTGTAAAGGTCACATTTTTCAGACTATATTAATTCTTAGATCCTCATATACAATGTTGTTCATCTTACCTATAGGTATTTACTTATACTCACACTTCTTTACCCAAAAGAATGTACTTTAAGACACTACCATATAATGTTATGGAAAAATATAACCGTTATGGAACGTTTATGATATTACGTAATATAAGTATATATTTGATGATAACAGAAATTCATTGTTACAGTCATAGATTTCTTTCAAAGAAACCATTTCTTGATTTGTTTGGCATATATCAAACGAGTTTCTTTTAAACGTGCGTCTACTATAACAAATAAATAATTAAACAATGTATCTCAGATTTTTTCAAGTCTGCAGGCAATATTAAACTTCACTTACCAATGTTTACATTGTTTGGAGCCTGAAACTACATTGATAATCATTCACTACTATCAGCACGATCTACGAGTTTGTTAGTACCCGATAGACAAGCAATTCAAAGGAACCACTTTAATCAATTGCCTTTTTAACCTCTCTTTAAGTCTATACTATACCAGCGGTTTAATAAATCTAAAAGTGAAGCGTTTGACAGTGTGGAAATAATTTGTTTTAATCTATGTGAAGCTCTCAGACACACACAGTTTTGGTAATGAAGGAATTAGACAGACTCATTTAGAATCCTTAGCAGGAATAAGTGTCGTTAAAGAATCTGATACTGTTTTTAAGTTCAAATTACTACTTGAACTAATTATACAATAGTTTAGTATTAAAACACCAAACTAAATAAAGGATCCTATCATTCAAATTATCCTCTTATTTAATAAGATTTTAATAATTCGTGTTATGTAAAATGCCATCAGAAGTTATTTCCTGGTGCACTGTCAGTAATTTATTACGGTTACATTCCAACCACTTCTTAACAAATTATCTAAGCCACCATTTGCCAACGGATATATTAGAATTTGTTAGTTGAAAAACCGCTAATTGAAGAACTGTCTCTTTTGGCACATAGGTTAAGCGATGGCTGCAGAGGGTTATATTCCAAATAGACATATATGAATAATAATGTGGTAAAAGCGCCTCAAAGTAGTTGGCAGTTTATTTATGCGTTGATTACTTAACGTGTTGCAAAGGTTAAAGCTGGCTAAATATAAGGCAAATCGCTAACTCTCATGATGACAATATCAATAGCTTCTTTAATTGAAAAAAATATCTACCGACATGGCGGAATGTTTCCATAAATTGCAAAATATATCCCTAAATGGAAAAACCATCAAAAGAAACAAAATATACATCCAACAAAATAGATACGTTTTGGTTTTGTCAATAAAGAAAACATCTTATAAATCATTTTTCATTACACATAAGAATATGCTAAATACTCATTCCTACGGCTTCATGGGCTTGGGACGTTATTGGATTTGTCAGTTTTCAATTAAAGATTTCTGACACAGCCGGTGGCATTTGAGTTTCTCCTGAGAGATCATTACAATTAAAGAAGTTACGAGAATGTTAATTAAAGACTGTGTATTGTTTGTGCCATTGGCTTGCAAATTATACTGTATATTTTGAATAAAAATAAGGTCAATATTCAATGTATGTTCATATCTGTACAATAATAATGAAAATGGATGCAGACTAACGACATTTCTATCAGTTAGGATTACTGCTGAACTAAAACCCAAAGGCAGAATTCACTTGTATAAGGAGAGTTACTTAGAATGCCTTGCATACATAACTACTTTGTGATAATACATCATATGGATTGAAACTTGAAACATTTGTTTTAGTGAAGTGCGGTTATACAAAGGAGTATCAAACGTCAATTATTTAATAAATATCTTTCAATAAATAATAAAAGATTGTTACATTAATTAAACAATGGCATGTTACAAACCACAATCTGTATCTTTTAAGAAAAGAAAATGTAAACATTGTCATTAATTAGAAGACAAATTATATTTTGTATTAGAATGTCCGTTAAATAGAGAAGTGAGGTGAGAATCATTTACATAAAGCCATAATATTGGACAAATACCCTAAAATTTCGAAAATTATTTTAGAGTAAGAGTAAACAAATAAATTTGAAACTGGTTGCCTAAGTTTATAAAACTTCCTAACATTGACATTTTAATAACCTGGCTAAGTCTAAGACATATACATGTTTTAGTATATATGCACTATATGTACACTTTAACATATGGCTTTCATAACTGATTTTAAGTAAAAAACTAATTTCAAATAACTACTTCAGCATTAGACCTAAGTGAAATAATTTGGAAACATCGTTAGACTATCATACAATTGATAAGTATGTTTATATGCTTGTGTATACATGGACCTCTATCTATGTACGTTAAATTCGTCATCGAAGTAAATGTGAAACTGGTTAGGTGCATCCGGACAAAAGGGCTTATTTTTAGAATCGGTTTTTAGAAGCAATATACACAAAATTAGTTCTTCTTAGCAACAACTTTGTTATAAATCCATCGTAAAATAGACTCCAAAGAAGGATTTTATTACATTAATCATTCAATTAAGCCACTATAAACATTATATTACTCGATAAAGTCCAGGCGCGTTCATCGATTTCATATAATTTATCAAAGCCTCGAAAGTGTTGATAACAGGCAAAACATTCAGAACAAGTACTTTAACAGGGCAAGAGGGTGAAATTGCTGCAAAGTCTAGAATAGCGGGACTTGTAAGGTATACGTTCAGTATGTGTCTACATGTACAATCCTTATGCACGTGCTTTTGTCCTCCGGTGAAGTAAGCAACCGTTGTTGAATATTGCTTCCTCAAAATTGGCATTACTTACATTATTTGAACATACATTCTAAACATATAGAAGCTACTGTAAAACCTCTTCAAAAGGCACCTTGCGCAGTGACAACCTCTTAGCAGCAAAACATTTTATTAAATCGCCCATTTAACGTTTTCGGTGCATTATAAAGTCAATTTTGCATCACCTTTGAGTTAATATTCCAATATGTCCCTATAGGCTGTGATAACCTCTACTGAGCACCCCCTGGGGCTACTTGACAAGTATTACACACTTGTTAATTGTTAAGGTTTAATAATTTAGTATAAGTGTTAACCCAGTATCTAATGGACAGGTAATCAATTACGTGTGAAAAGCATAGGATAACATTTTTCAAAATATTGCATATAGAAAGAAAAACGTAATTATTTGGTAAGTGTGACTGAAATTAATCAGGATGTTTATTAAATACACAGAAATATAGTGTTGAATTTGTAAGAAGCGAAAATGTTAATTGCTTATTCTTTATCTATAGTTTACAATGGAAATATATGGTGACTAATTTTTTTTCTATGTTCATATGTTAGTGCTCGGTTTCATTTTCTAATTAAGTTCTGTTTTATATACGTCTTTATCTGATTCTGAATGTTTACTGTGTTCGGAATTATAATGTGTAAGTTTGTATGCTCTTCTATTTCTCATATGTCAACAAACGTAAATTATATTATGAAAATGCGAAGCACTACACGTTGGAAATAATAAAAACATCCATAAAGTAATATTGAGTTAAAATAATGGTTTATATGTTGTTTTTTTAACTTGGCATCAATGCTGACTTCTTCACGGCAACGCCTTTTAGCAATTAGTTGTCTTAGCCAAATGTTGCTGCGGAAAGGTTTCACCATACATCACTTTGATTAAACTATCTTACCATTATGTCCTACAGCAGCATATACGATATTTTGGTGTGCTTTTGATGCTCCCATCACGTAGCCATAAAACATTTTATGACGAAAACTGTTCACATAAACACGGAATAATCGGCTATGTTCCAGTACAAGATATATTGTGGTTTAACCAAATTTCGCTTTTTTGTACCCATATTTAAAAGAAAAACGACTAATGAACGAGTAAGTCCGCTTGTAGTAGTTGATTGAATGGCATCGGCGCTATGTTTGCATTTTACTGGAAGCTATACAATATTAACTCTTAATTTGTTTTACTTTTCGATAGGTACACGAGCCGACGAGAAAACAAATTATAATTCGTTTATTCCAAATACCTGGCCAAGGTCCCACGAGCGTGAAACAGCACAACTGATAGTCAGGAAACTAAAACCTAAGATAAGAATAATATGTATTATATGTGACGATGGAAAGAATATCCGAAAAGAAAAGTTTATATGGCCAGTCGATCAGAAACCTGTGAAAAACTATCTGAAGCACTGAGATACATGTCATGGTGAATGGTGAATAGCCCCATATCCCGAGTGGGCCTCTTCCTGCCAACGGTATTAGGATTGATTGGTTTTTAAGGAGCTAGTCCAGTCGCTACAGTCCCTCAGATTACTAGGTTATGTAGGTTATTCTTCTTTCGTTAGGCAAACGACGAACATAATTTTCTTTACTTGCCGAAATAATAGAAATTCATCCAGTTATAAAATAATAGAAATAATAGAGTTTCAGATTGGCATCTGTGAAGAAGATGTATATTAATTCAAAATTGAACTTCACTCTAGTGTCTGGCGGCCTTGAATAAACCCGCCATGGTCTTATAGTCTGTGTGCTACAAACAGAAGAGAACACAGCTCGATATCCTTATCATTAATTTAAAGTTATTTCGATAAAAGGATATTTTTTACAAAAATGCCATTTTCCAGTTTCACCTTTTCTGTGAGAGATATAGACTTAAAAATTCAATTTATAAGTAATAATTAATAAACATGAATAAAGTTAACAATGCTGCCATTTTGTTCCTGGGATTTACCTCTCCTATCTCACAAAGGACTATAATATTCATTTTATCTCTTACAAATTTGCCGACACCAAAAAAAAAATCCTTTCTTAAATTCCGCCCTCCCAGAAACCCTGATTACTGCGATGTGTGTTGTGCAATTAAACGCGAAGTCTCCGTTTGGTGACCCAAATTTATGCAGTTGAGTAATTTGTGTGAATGGTACGGATCAATCTTCTACATATGTTCATATTATTGTAAAACATGAGTCAGCTAAGCCTTTTCGTTTGGCTCGTGCAGCTGATTTATATTCCATGAACTACCAGGGTTAGAATCTTTCGAATTTTTCAAACTACCAAATCAACTAATCATATACACCATAAAATCAATTGTTACTGCGACTTCAAAATAATAACTATAGTTTTACAGGCATAACATGTTTAATACATGTATTAGACTTTTATGTAATTTGAAATGTCTCATATTATAAAAAATAGACACTTTCTGTCAATGTTCGTTAACAGTTGATACAAATGAATGACTCCACCAATAACTCCCCCCCCCCCCACACACACACACCAAATATCACACAGCGCATTGAGGTGAAACTTAAACATTCGTCAAAAGGAAAAAAAGAGCATCTATTTATGGAAATTGACTGGTTACCCTGTCGTGTGCCACATGGGTAAGGGCTTATCAGCTTACAGCTGCTCAAAACAAAGCCAGACTTAGCAGTAAGCTTAATAGAATGAATAAGTAAAGTAAGAAAAAAGGCAAGATTTCATGCATCTATAAAAACAACAAATACACCGTCTAGTACATTAATAATTGCCCTTTATGATGATTTCATCTTAAGAAAAATGATATTTTTCTGAAGTAAATGTCAGGAGGACCCTTAAAGATTTTGTTGTTATGCTGATAAGTATCTTAGGAAATGAAGCTTATCTTCTATACACTATATAGCATAACAATTCAATCTTTAAGGGTACTCCTTATATTTACATCAGTACATTAAATTATTCCAAGTTGAACGAATGAATTTGATTTCAGATCCCAATAACTCATTGTCAGCTCAATTATGTCTAATTAAAATAATACTATGAAACAATTATTTAACTATAATTGGCTAGCGAGACATATCCGGTCTTATTATATATAGTTTGATTTAAACGAGTTTATGTTGAACATGCCACAAATTCTACGAGCGTTTAAGACTATTGACAGACTTTTCTTATAGCTAAATGTTAATGTTGATGATTTGAGGTATTATCTCCGGAGGGGGATAAATATATAAATACCACCAAAGTTTGGGATGGGATGGGATTTGCCGGCATTTTTGCCGATAATGTGCGGCGACATTTCTTCTTTATAGCACAGGGGCATGAGGTGTCCAGGGACTGAACCCGGCCGGTCCGTTATACTGACACCAACGAGTCAGGCGTAATGCTGTCCCCTTAGTTCCGAGCGTCAGGAAGGAAGCCACTACTACCAACTTTAAAGTCCCAAAGTTTGGTATTGTGTCCTTCATAGTTTTTATTCAAAACACCATACCGTGCCATCGAATGCAAACAGCACACACATTGCATAATGAATAATGGAGACCCTTTTATGTATAAGTTTAAAATAGTTAACTACAGGCTATAATCCGGATAGGTTCTCAGCTCATCCTAGAGTTCAGATCCTGATCGGAACTGAAACCGCCGCTACAATAGGATACTAAATAAAATAACATGACAACAAAAAGCGTGCATTTCGGATATTTGGGCAGGTAGTTCGTTTCAATAAAAAATTAAATGAATTCGTGGATTAAAAATGGCTAAAAAACGAAAATTTCATTTAAATATAACACATTCAGTTCTAAACATATTATATAGAGCACTAAACACATAACAGAAATCAATGGGAACAAACGAATCTCAATCATAAAATGAAAATTGATGTATTTTAGACATCAAAACGTAAAAACTGGCTTACCATTAGTGGTTTTACAGAAGCCATGTACAATTATAAAATCATATATTCTACACCTTTGTCATTATAATTGCATGAAGCGGAAATACATCAGCTTTTGTCTAATCATCGTATCATAGTTCCGGCTTAAATACTCAGCTGTAAGGCCTATACTACATGAAAAAATCGACTTGCTTTTTTCAATCTTTTTAACAAATTTATTTGATTTAAACGGACACACACGTTTGCAAATGTAGATGCAACGTTTAGTTGAATCTTATGTTTTCCATCAAGATAAGGGAATACCATACCAGGACCATCTGATGTTTCCGAGTATATTTAACATATATGAATATTTGTGCCGATGTATTTTCTATATTCACCAAGATATTCGATAAAGCACTGATATAGAGAAATGAAGCTAACACCGCGTAGGAAGCTATGTTGCGTAGCTAGATTCGTTTAAAACTTTGTATATTCCATGTCTTTATAGACTAACCTTTAATATGCACGATAAATATTCACAGTGACCCAGAAATTAATTGAGATAGACCGTATTTTATTCACAGTTGGCAACATAAATCTTATTCACTCACTAGGAATGCAAATACGTTACTAGTCGTTGTGGCTATTTGCTAACGTACACATGATTGTTCATTACTTTAAATTAGATTAATCTTTTTGCAACTTTTGATCAACCCTGGAGGGTAGTCATTGCATTGAATGCATGATAAGCCTTTTTGTCATAACATAATACTTAAAACTTAGTTGTTTCGAAATGCTAAGACTTTGACCGTTCCAAGGCGGTAACTGTCGGGTTTGCTCTTATTGTTAAATGACTCATTACAGATTTGTTCTCACTTTAACTTTTGGCGTGCATGTGGATACCTTGGTCCTGTGTCTTTTCAATTTTTGTATGTTGCAATGCTCATAGGATTTTGTCTTATATATTCTTTTTATGCTTACCATGGACTGACCGTTATCAAGGATTATGTATAACTATGAAAGTTACCCCATTTTAGTTTAAAGTTATTTTAGAACAAAAACATAAAAATGCACGTATTTATGTTTATTTTTAAAGTAAAAGGTTAGTTGTACTGTCAATCTAAATAAATGTTAACATTCTCCCACATGAATTTGTAAAATAATATGAAATTAACATCTCGGCATTTTCTCTCTTTAATTTATTAATATTTGGATACAAGTGCCATTTTAAAATGTTTCTTTATGCAACACAATTAGCTGGATCAACAAATGAAATCTGCAGATGTATTTTCTAATATGTTGCTTTAAGTTGCATTATCCAAAAAGGATATAAAACCTTGTAAAATAGTGTGATGAACTTGGTGCTCAAATTGATGACCTTGTGGCGGTTTTAGAACAATTTGGTGTATACTGTTCCATCTGACAGAATGATCTCGACTTCCTTGCTAAATTGATTGTCAAAAGTCCGCGGCGATTTCTAATATGCCTTAGAATGTTTTCTTTTTATATTCTATTATATTCTGGTGCAAAAAGGTCATTTAGCATATTCTATTAGACCGTATGTACTATCGAGATCCATGATTGTAGATTATAATGTGTGTGGATTGTATTATTGCAATATTGTTAGTGTTTTCAGTTGAGGTTAAAATAGAAGATATGTTGTCATGTTTTGACTTTAATATAATATTTTATTTAAAATAGAATTAAAAAAATACCCACATTTTTATAATAATGTCTGACACGTCGTATAATCGCGTAATTCTTAAATCAAAGCAATTTCAAAAAAAAAAAAAAAAATGCCGAAAGCGCACTTTAAAAGCTTTTAAAATTGTGAATATCTCGAAATGGAAATTTGCCATGACGATCGATAGTGCCTTGCTCATTTCCTGACGTCTGTTAATATTTCACTGTTTCCCTATTAAATTCAGCTTCACAGCCGATTGGTAGGCGAAATTCCTACAACATAGATTTCTGATTCTAGACATCCAGCTGTCTTTAATATTATCAAATTAGAACTTAATTTACAAACTATTGCTTATAAATAGTATAATCATAGTTTATAATTTATTAAGTAATAATAAATAATAAATGTAAAGTTTTTCAATATATTAGATAGTCCATGGCGCAATTATGCGACTTTGATTAAACTATTATATGCTATTCACATAATGGGACTAACACACATTCCAACGGGTATAAGCAAATGCTGCGTTGAAATCCAATAATCAAATACGCAAGAAAGTCAGTGATGAGTATATAAATAACACCAGTAAAACACCATAAACAACTCGTTCCTAGATAAAACCCAAGGACATCTATTTCCTGTAAACGTGTGGCCTAATTAAAGGTTGTCTAGAAATGAAAAAGCAACAACTCAATATTATATGTTGAAAAGGTAAATAAGAAAATTTTCACAGATATTTAAATTTTTATCTACATGTAGACAAAGGCAAACAAGGTAAATGTAAATGTGACAAAAAACACAGAGACGAGACATAACACTCAAAAAAAAACCCATTAGTTACCGCCTTTGAACGGTCAGTCGGCAAAAGGGCCAACTGGGGTGCTTAAACCTGGTTTGTGGAGCGCTCCAACCTCGTACTTCCTGATGGTTTTTCTATCTAACAAACAGTGTAAATAAAAATATCCCGTCAAAGTGAGACAACTAACAGTAAGCACCTGCATCGGGAGTTAAAACAGATATAATGAACATATGTACATACAAAATAACTAGTAATAAAACAACATATGTACAGTATGTACAGTAGATAAAAGCCTCGGCAACCAAAAAATTCCAAATGAGAGAGTAGTTTAAAATAAAATAAAGCAGTACAAGCGCTGATTTATTATAAGAACCATATAATGACGTCATAAATGCCATGACGTTATATGCCAAAAGTGTCAAAAGTGAAATGTAAATACATGTAATAGGGAAGAAATAAAAGAATTTTAGAAAATCAACAAAATAAAACGTAGTATTGTTTAGAGTTAATACATTTAAAAAAACATATCATAAACGCCGAGGATTTATCCGCAGTTGACATATTATATATGATAAAGGTACAAAAAATCCCGATGTTATACCTACTGTGCAATCTCACGTAAAGGTTATGGAGACTGCTCAAGTTGTCCCACCTATATAGGGCACGACTGGAGAGATATCCGGAACAGTTACATTTCCGCTATCACTACATGATAAGGTCAAAAATGAAAAAATACCGCACTATGACGAAATTACTACGTGGTTTGGTTAAACAGTACATGTATGAGATGTTGGTATTAAGACATATCATTAAAGTCGAAGAGGGCAAACACGTCCGATTCTTTGACAATGTCATATTTGTTCAAGTTTTCATTTTTCAGGTTTGAGGTCGTTGTAATTTTTAAGGTTTGAGGTCGCTGTAATTTTTCCACTACGAAACGTGTTTGCTGTTTGTTGATCTTGATCTATAATTTATAATTTCATAAGTAAACCATTTGTAATAATCACAAGAATGATTAAAGTCAGTCTATTTAAATCATGTTATATTATGAATAACAGGTAGTAAGTCAATGTCTTACTTTTTAAATCAATCACATTGCTAAAAAGGGTTCGACATTTTACCAATAGATTTTCAAATTGCAAGTTTAAGTCACATGAAAACAATATTCTGTTAATATTTTAATGATATCAAAAATCCTACAAGACGGAAAATTAAGAGAAACCAATTATTATGCTTAAAAATAAATCAAACTAATCATTAATTCTAACGTCTTTGTTAATGTAATAAGCCTTGCATAAAACCACAACTCTTGGGAATCACGATAGCGAGATGGATGATTTAATTTATGAACAGTAAAATACTTCCTTCTCGAAGCAAAAGTATTATGTAAATTGGACAAGTTATTAAGAGCTGTACATGACATTCTCATAATTGATTGTAGATAACATTTGTAATGTCAATACTTTTACAAAATATTTAGTGAATTAACAGCTAAAAGTACTGAATTGTTATAAAGAGTAAACTTTCAGCAATTGTAAACTCTGTAAAACGACATTTTTTTATTTTTGTTCTAGTATACAAATACAAAGATACAATATACATAAGGCAAAATCTTGTTTTGGAAATTTCATCTGTGATTGTTAACATATAATATATGTGTTTGCATAACAATTGGTCCTAACACTTCACATTGGACCGGCAACAACAGCTCAGGTGGTAGAGCGTCGGCTTGCGGATCGGGAGGTCGTGGGTTCGAACCCCGGCCGGGTCAAACCAAAGACTTTAAAGTTGGTAGTAGTGGCTTCCCTCCTAACGCTCGGGGCTAAGGGGACAGCATTACGCCTGACTCGTCGGTGTCAGTATAATGGACCGGCCGGGTTCAGTCCCTGGGCACCTTATAAGTGCCCCTGTGCTATAATGATAGAAATGTCGCTGCGCAGTATCGGCAAAAATGCCGGCTAATCCCTCATCCCACTTCACATTGGAATTAATTGTTTTCGTTCAGTTTTATTTAAGCAATGAAGCATATGTACATTAAGTATACAGTATCATTACATTTTTGATTTTAGTAAAGTATGCTTTAATGCACATTAGGTTAAAAAGATAAAGGGTCTTTGAAAAAAAGACATAGCAAAGTACTACGCCCATACGTTTGACTGATATGAACGTTTATATCTTATATCTTAGTCGAAAAAAATCTTGCATATGATGTCATAATTGACAAAATATAAAACAATAAGTAACATAGTTGCATCAATTAACAAGTTGGGAAGGCAGAGATATAGAAAAAAGAAACAGCCAAGCAAATGCACAAATACAATTGGTCAAGGAATTTGTAGTCGGGTGTAGTTGTTATTACAATAAAACATATTGTATGTGGTGGGTATATAGTATCAAGTATGACCTAAACAAGGTGATAGTACTTGTTCTTTACAACATTGGATTAAGTTTCTAAACAGATTCCATTACTCCTGTTTTTGACTAATATTTGCTTTGGCATAGTTTTCATCCATTATGAAATGGCTAAAGATGCATTTTTAAAGGCGTTTATACTTGGCGGGTGCTTTATTTCTTTGCTTTTTTTAAATATTTTGCCATAGTAATAAAGGTATTCAGAATATTACCAAAGCAGTTATTTCCTAGTTTTATGTCTGATTAAATTTCATGTTACAATTATACAGTGAGTATTAGTTATGTAAGTGAATTCGATCCAAAAGTTTTAATTATTGTACTACTTATTGTTCAATTATTGAAAAGGTGTGTTATTGTTTTCTTTTCGTGATTTCTGTAAGAACACAGATCATTATTTTTTTTAATTGTAATTTGTCCTAAATCGTAATTCGGTCCCCCTATTTTATGGCATTTTCTTGTCTGAAACCATTGTAGTGTTGTATCTGTTGTGCTTTTAAATGGTATTTATATCGTTTAATAGGGATGATATTCTTTTATATCCAGATCTTTGTACCAGTTTTTCAGACAGGGAATGGGAAATGTTTTTGGTAGAATTGGTCCACTTGGTTTCTTTTCTAAAAGCTTTACTTTTCTTCTTTTTCAATATTTCTAAATCGATTATTTTATTTCACTAAATTCTAAAAAATGGCAATGTTTCCATAAGTATTTACAAATTCGGTATATGTTAGAACAGAACCACCACAAATCATTAATTGTGTATATTTCAGCATCGAAAAGTCGTTTGATAAATAGTGTAGTGTCTTTTCTCCGGCTTTCATATTTCTTTTATGAAATATATACTCATTTTTAAATTCTAAGTGTGTATCAGAGTTATTTAAAGAAAATGTGTAGTAAGACTAGTAAACATCTTTCCAAAATAGTTGGGATTACTGCTTATATTTGACTTGATACGTGTATATGCGAACATCACTATTCTACTATAGTACGTTCATATCCATGTTATTCATACTTTTCTGTTATATGTTTTGATAATCTTGTAATTTATTCATATGTATAATGTATGTTTTGCACACCGCCATCTACAATCTTTGTAGACTTGGCAATAGCCATTTGTAGCTTGTGTCAATAAACGCTTCGACTTTGACTTGTTAAAGTTTTCATTTTGTTTATAATAGGACATGAATAGGTTTAGATACCCTAGAATTCATTTCCAATAATAAGAATATGTATGACAAAGTCCTATGAGCATTGCAACATATACAAAAATTAAAAAGACACAGGACCAAGGTATTCACATGCTAGCCAAATGTAAAAGTGAGAATAAATATGTGATAAGTCATTTAACAATAAGAGCAAACCCGACAGTTATCGCCTTTGAACCAAGCCATTTAGTTGTTAGATGTTATCTAAATAAATCGTTGTCAATCTTCCATCTGAGTAATCTTTGAATGTATTTTCAGGTTTTTATTATCTCATATAAATATCCCAAACACATTTTAAAAATGTTGATGTAGTTTGGTTTCTTATCCGGATTGGGAAAAATATATGAATAAATGGTCAATCTTTAAAGTAGCCAGCTTTTATTACTGTTATCTTCTCTATAGTTCTCAGTATCTCAGACATTCCGATAATATATTTCTATTTCTCGTACCTTGTTGTCATAATTCATGTCTAATATAGGAGTTAAGTCTGTTAAAAAGTTAATTGTCAGAGTTGTAAATTTATTTAGACATATCAACCTTTATTTACCCCTAGTTTAAACCAACTTATACAAAGCTTTAAAGTGCGTTCTTTTTCTTCAAATGCATCTTTTCTACTGCCTACTTCCGGTGCAGATTCAGTCCTTAGATTCTATAGCAATGTGCAGTTCCTGACATCGCGTAAATGGTTTAGAGGTTCGAAACCACACACTTATTAAAGGGAGTTAAACCACTCGACCAGGAATAATTCTTCAACATTTGTTCTCCATAATCCCAGTCTATGCAGAACTATATGTCTATAGGTTTGTCTATAGTGAGGTCATGAACATTAAAACAAATTCCTTTTCAAACAATATGAATGGGCTTTAAACTTTTAAGTTGCCGAGAAGTTTTATCGATATATTATGACTGTTCCTCCCAAAACATTTCGTTCAATATACAAAATATAACTCCTCTTCGTTAGTCTCGATGACCATTTCCACCTTGTGATAAAACGTACAAAACAAACATTTAAGCTTTTTTGTTGTTGTTTAAACCATTTTCTTTGGCTAATGTTTAAGCTGTTAGTCTTTATTTCGGTTGATTTGACTTGGCCAGTGAAACACGATGAAGGATTGGTTGGCTTAACTATATGTTTCAACAGATAAGTAGTTTTTTACGGTTATTTATATTAGGACTACGCTCATTTAGAGCATAACATTTATATTCTTACAAAAATACCGTCATCAGTACCAACATGTATATTCTTACATACAATACCTCATCAGTACCAACATGTATATTCTTACATAAAATACGGTCATCAGTATCAACATGTGTATTATCACATAAAATACCGTCATCAGTACCAACATGTATATTCCTACATACAATATTGTCATCAGTAACAACATGTATATTCTCTCATAAAATGCCGTCATCAGTACCAACGTGTAATATCTGTTTCATAGTGAAACCAAATAAAACTTGCAAATCAATTCCGCTAGAAATAAACGAATGATACGAGTCTACAATTAGATTGTAGAAAAATATACCTTCAGGCAGGTGGACAAAAATAAAAATAAAGAATATAGAGGACCGACAGAAGCTCAAAAAGCACGCAGATATACAGAATAATAATACACAAGCTCTCGATTCCAGAAAAATGAGACAAAGGTATCTATTTAAGTGAAGATTGCACGATGGCATGTCCTTCGAAGCAGTATTCATATGAATGAGATCTGATTGGTTAATATGATCATACAACCAGCACATCCGGTCTATTTGAGACTAAGTAGATGTATTTGACGGCTTTGTGAGGAGAGTTTATAATAAAAGTAAATGTGCGGCGACAAACATATGGAAGTTCTGGAACGATGGCCGTCTTTATGCATGATTGACTTAGCTTAGCTATCTAAAGCCTCATATCAAAAGATTGTGATTATTGAGGAAAGCACTCCCACCGTTAATCCATTAACTCAGTTTCCAATCAATTTACATGCAAAGCTGATACAGCAATCGATTCTAATAGCAGGTTTTCTCAATCTGTTACAGACATCGTTAGTAAAGCACATTACGGGGGTAATGATTGCTAGTAATACATGTTGATTAGAGCATTGCGGTAAAAGACTTTCAATGTTATTTTTTATAGGCACTATGTAATTTGTAACACAATGTTATGTAAATAAATGCCTCACTGCACAGCATAAATAGGCGAGTAAGCTTTAAATTCTGGAACTGTTCATTTCCTTTTTCTGTCGATTCGTATCTGCAGGTGACTACTGCAATTGTTTTAGAAATTACTTGCCCAGTTTAGAATCCATTCCGAACGAATTAGCTCGTCGAGAGCTTTATTTTAGAAATACCTTCTAACCGATCGTGGCATTGTTGCTTAGAGCAAGAATCATGGTTAAGTGTGGGATAAGGCGTATTATCATTAGCTTGTGAACAGAGATAAAGGATTTTATTGAAAAAATATCCGTTTTTTTATGGCATATTAGGTAGGCGCGTTAATCGCTCGATTTGTACCTTTGATTAATCCCGGGCATGGAAAACTCGATTATTTGTAAAACAGATCATCAACTTATTTAATATTGGCTCAGGATAAAAACACGCCACCTACAACAAAGAAAACAATAATAGAGTAGAGCATTTATTAGAAAGCAACATAAGTACAATTAAGATCTCCAGACATTGGAAAAGTTTTAAAAGTACATTGCGTTGGGTTGAATATGCATTGCATCAATATTGTCATAAATTTACGAACATCTTTCCCGGATTTGTAGATTTGCCTAATTTATTGAACTGTTACATCACGTTTAGTTAAATTTAATTAGGTTATGCGATAGCGTTCTGATATTTTCTGTCCAACCAACGTAACAAAAATGATACTTTATCTAATTATAATGTTTACTGGTTTAAGACTTGACACACTGATAGTAATTTCATAATCTGTGCTGCTTTACTTTTGGTTACAATAATTTCACACAGTCAAAAAAAGCTCAGAGTTCTGAAAGTCTATCCATGAATTTATACTAGATTACAGGATACACTAGTTGAAGATTGTTCAAGACGGAAAACAAGAAGAAATACACTATTTGATTACAAGAGAAACAGGAAAGGATGCAATTACGTGTCATTACTGGTAATTATGTAGAAGAATGCATAGTGATGAAGCTGATGTATGGGAGGCCAGTATTTTCCGATTGCTAGGCAACGGTTAAATGTAAAGAGACACTGCAATATTTAAAGGTAATGATTTACGTAAAAAGTTTTAACAGGCAAACTAAAAGGTATAATGCTGCTGATTAATTACAGATATCAACTGTATAATAATCATACACATAAGTATTTGAAATAAAGTCTGCTGTCAACCTCTTGTTTGTTTTTTAGAATCTGAGCTTTAAGCTTGGGTGTTATTTGTCGTCTTGACATTTTTAGTGTTCATTTTGAGTTTCTCAGAACGTGTTGGTCAACAGGCTTAAAAGGCGATCGGAATTATATCTCGTCTTACTTATATTAATTTATTTGTACACATAGTTTATACTTCATATCTGTTGTATTATACTTAAACATTTGACACATGCATGCACATAAGCGATGCCCATACTAATACATTATGCACAAACCATGTACTACATACCCGCAAATCGCAAACATAATATTTCACAAAATTATACAACCTTTTTTAACATAGAAGTTCTAGAATGTTTACTCAACATAAATGCATATGGACATTTATTTGCAGCTTCAGTTAACAACAATATTTCGTAAAAATGCTATGATAATAAGCAGGCCAGAAAAAAACTGCCAAATATTTATGACGAAGATGTCGGTAAAAGTCGTTTACCGCATTATAATTCAAATGCAATTTAATTAATACATATTATGATTTCAAGTTGCAGCTTTAACTACCCATAATGCAAATGAAATAAACATATGTGATAAATAACACACACTTATGTCTGTAAATATGTTCAGTAAAAGAGTCCTTGATTTAAATACCTTCGTAGATGACACTTTGTATAATACAGTGAAATCATCTTCAAATGAAAACTCGCTTTCTTGTCGTCTTCTATGTCGTAGTTTTAAAGGGTATAATATTTACCTGTGACAAACTTACATGGTCGTGCTTAAGACGACTTATTAGTTCACCGAACAATGCATAGGACATTGCAAGACTTTGTTATTTCAGCACAAATATGTACAATTGAAACCATTGGATTGGTTAAACCTTCAATGATGTCTGATACTGTTAGCGACTTATATAGAGGGATATTTCCGTTGCGTTTACAGCGTTTTAAAAACGTATGTTAAGGTCTCCCAACTCTCGCTTTTTACTGTTATGACAGAATCTTTATATCTTATATAATTTATATGTTCCTTCAAGTGATACGCTGTTGTTGATTGTGCAGTTATTTTATCAAATTATGCACAGACGTCACACAATAACAATTGTTATCAAACCTTCTCAATGTCAGCAAAAACAGGGCTAACATGTCTACAACTACACCTAGCTACAACTGGTACTACTTGCTTAACATATAAGTATCTGATCGGAGAGCAAACGTTTCTTTTTATATGAATTGGTTATAAGCAATAACTGGGTAATTATTTTGTTTTTAAATATTAACGAAGTCTAATTGTACTGCATAAATCGCATAATAAACACTTTTAAAAACTCATCACCACCTGCTTAATATAAAACTCAAACATTACAAGTCTTAATTAGAAATACATCTGAGTATAAAGTCATGTTCTCGACCAAACACATTTAATTGTTTTGACAAGCAACTATTCTAAATATTGTATAATATATTACCCTACTCTGATCAAACCAGTTTCAACGATTAATTTTAAAATAAGGCTTTTTATAATTAAGAGACACGTGTTTACATAGTAGCTTTGATTAATATGTTAAGAATTTTTTCCCAACTAATACATATAAAGAAATTTTTTAACACGATTTCGTTTTAAATTTTTTTTGAGTTAGAACTAATGGACGGTTTAATGGTAAAACAAAGGAGACTTTCGTTATGGCTTCGTTGAAATTGAGCTCACAATCTTCAGTTTCAGAGAAGTTGACAGTTTGCGCTGTTTATTTATGGATACTACTAAGTAATATGCCCTGTGGCATAACCTTAAATAGATGATAGCAAAATTGCATTACAATAAATATGCACTGCACCTAAACTATGTTTAATTAAATGAACATATTTTAAGTTAGACCACACTTACTTATTCCGGCTTAAACCAATTTAAATGACTTTGCACTTATAATATTAGCATCATTGATCTTCGAAAGGGGAAGGAGATATGATGGGTAAAATACGGTCGCCTAACAATAGACACATTTGAGTTTAGAAGTGACAAAATACCGAATATCAAGACTTAAAGGAAACAGTAAGCTTATTATAAGTCCGCAGGGACATCAAACACTGGTGACCTTGTGCTTATCCAACAAGTAATAAACGTTGTTAATGTTATGAAAGTAGTTCAACAATGACTAGTTCACTTTTTGATCAGTGGAGTGGCCCATTTCATTAGATATTTTACGTTATTAAATTATGTGAACTCAGATATTAAATGTACCAATTTACGTGGACATTGAAGAAAAGCAATTTGATTGTCTATTCGAGTAAAATAAAGTGAATTAGCTAAATGTTGAATATTCCTAACAAAGCGTTGGCTATACAATGTAAGTTCTGCAACTTGATGCAAGTTGTTTTTATTCATACATGATTTTTTGATTACCATGTACCCCACTATAGATGGTTATCGATTTTTCACAAAGATGCGCGCGCACCTGTTTGTCCGCCATCTTTGTGGTAAGGTGAATCAACATATCAGTACCGTGAAAGCGCACTTTCTTTTAATTGACCAATACAGGCAATGAAGACCATGATTAATTATTGTAGTGTTGTGAACTGTCACAAAATATATAATCCGGATCAGAAAATTTTTTTTTTCATTACCAGCCTTCAGTACAAACCAAGGGAAAAGGACGAGAGAACTTTCGGACGTCAAACTTTCGCGATTGAACAGAGCATTCATTGTAGCCAAGCGTTTTTAAGTGTTTTGGATTGCATTAAAAGTCGAAAGAAAATATGTCTGGGGAAGTATATTATAATGTTAATTGCTATGTTGTTGTTTATTTTATTGTTATTATTAAGATACAGAAAATTAACAAACAATTAAAAAAATATATTGCTTATTTACTTGTCCTAAATAAACTTAAAAGCTACCAACAGTATCGACAATTTCCATCAAGGTCAATTTTAGACAAAATGTTGTCATCAGTGACATAAAAATATGTATGTGCCCCTCAAGATGCTCTATGCACAAAATGTACCCCCAGATATTTGAATTTGACCCTTGAAAATGTTGACTGAGGAGTCAATGACCATTGACGTTCAGCAATTATAGAACGCCCTGTATTTGTTGTAATGTGGTATCCGACAGTTTGCTAATATTGTACCCATATAACAACACATGTTACTACTATTCTGGGAAATTTATACATAATGCTCGAATAAACTTTAGTTAAAGTGAAGACTGTTATTACACTAACTGTATTGTTCGACAGTGTGAATCTTAAAAATATCGCATTAAATGTCCATTATTTTTAGGCACGTTGATGATTTCAGGTTATCTCAGATAGGAAAAACCCTTTATGTAATTATGACAGGCAATGTGTTATGCTTTACTTTTTACATGGCTGTAAGTTGGGCGGTAAATTCAACCCCCGGTATTTACCAGTAGTATTTACTGGTATTTACCTTCTGGAAAATACTCCCCAAAGTGGCAAATACTACTATGATTTTTTGTACTTAAAATACCGCAGAAATCTTAATTTAGTTAACTTGAAATAATGTATAATCATATTGATAATTAAATTACTCAGATATTTTAATTAAAATTCTTTTTTAACCTTAAATACACATGAGAAAGTAATGCTAATCCACCTGCACCTGGCCTTTGACAGTCAGGAAGCAAAGCCATTTGGTCTAGACTATTAAAACAACAAGTTTCAGACAAGGGGCTGTAAATAGCCAGGGGCAACATGGGCAAAAGTAAAATGTCATACATAACCTAGACAGTTTGTATAATTGGTACAAGTAAATGGTTCTGTATTGGGTATGGCATGGGCTAGAGTGTCAACTGTATGGCTTCATCCCTGAGTAACGTTTTTAATTTTTCTTGTCATCACCACTTCCATAACTTCACTCCACACCATTACCAAGCTACTATTCACCATAAAGCCAAAGGATCCAGTCCGGAATATAAAACAACATTTTGCGGGATCTTTACAAGCAAAAATCATTTATTTGAATGCATAAGAGAAAATTGTTTCGTCCAACCTGCCAGATACCAGCTCTAATAAAGTGTAAGAAACAAACTGTTCTCAAAACGAGCCTGAACGAGCTGTTACAGCTAACTATTTTAAATGGTTATGCTTTCACATTGACATTTGTCAATAAATAATAGCACATAGTGTTTTTTATTTTTATTATTGTCCTACCTTTCAGCAAATTTAACAAACTTACATTATATTAGAATAATAATTTCACAGAAAATTGAATTAAAGTTCCAGTACTTCTTTTAGAATTAAAAACAACACATTTTACGGTAACAAATATTTAATGACAGTAAATTCATCGATCAATAAACATGAAAAGCAAAAGCAGTTAAGAAACACACAGACTGCTTAGGAAATTGGAGCATGTAGTGGTATTCGATTTCATATAATAAATATGACAACCATAACATGGGTTTTAAGGAACTTAAAGCAATGAAAAAATAGTATAACATGATGTAAAAAATTGAAAACAGTACACATAATAAATGACCCTGTTTTAAAACCAAAGTTTAGCAGTGACCTTGTCCAAGCAGTTGCTGGCTTGTAACTCCTCATCCTCTCAGTGCATGAGTTCGAGTCCTGGTCGTGGTGGTTTACCAGCTAACCCGCAATGCGCAGTGGTTCTACACTGGCACAAGTCTAGGATCTAGCTCCACCAATACTTAATCGGATGTCGCACTTTGCTGAAACACTAGATAGTTTACTATGTCTGGATATGCAATGTCCGACATACTTCGCGAAATAATCGATTTAATCGTCGAATTGTAGGGACCTAAGCAGACATTAGTAAACAATGGCTTTACCACAAATATGGCGGACCGCATTGCATGCTGGGAAATGTGTGACGTCATACGATAACCATCTATATGCGATTTGCAAATGTCTTAGGATGTACACTTTCTTGAGTCTTTACCAAAGAGCTATGATAAACATATCAAAATATAAATGCAGCTTCTGTCTCAAGTCACAAAAACTGAATGTTCAAAGATGTTCTGGACTATTGTAACTATTACTTCAAATAGGTTTGTTCATATATTTTGGTGCTTTGCTGAACTCTTTGAGGCAGTCAATCGGCATAAACAGTTATACGAATTTTAATGGGGGGGAAAACGGCTGTTCGTATAAGCGGAGAATAAGCCTAAATTAAGGTTGTGTTGTTTATTGTTGTTGTTGTAGTTTGTCTGCTGTTTGATTCCATTGAGTGGCATCATTAGTGCCATTCTTCGAATCAACCGTTTCTTATTTTCCAGAGAAAGTGCGTACATATATGAATTGTATCACAAAGCCCATCCTGTTGCTGTTGCAAATTTATTGAACTACATTTATTTATAATTGGATTAATAGTGGGAGTGCATTCTGATTACAAAATGTTGAGGTTTCTGTAAATAAATAATAAAAAACGCTATTATTCGACGAAGGAAATGGGTAATGTTGAGGGATTTTGTAACATTGTGTCAGTTACAACATATAGAATACTACCTAAAACAAGCATGTATCAAAAGTCTGTGGCGCAGCTGTAAGAACATTGTAGTGCCTTACAAGAAATCACTTGCAATGTTCTTATCATTAGCTTATTTATAATACATAAATTCCCTGATAATTATTTTTCCAGTTATATTTTAACCACACGCAATTCACAACAGCTTTTGAGATGGTAAAACAATGTTGTCTGTGAATGGTATTTTGGCCTTACGTAATCCAGTTTATGTTTACCGATAAACGCAGGATCACAAAAATCTCCAAATTGTGCGTGACACCGCATACAGCAAAATTATAGTTATTAAATCGTCTAGATAATTTGACATGTTTGTGAAAAGATAATTATAGAATTTAAAAGGGCAACTCAAACAATGTTAACATGTTAAAGCAGTGGGTAGAACGTAGATTAATAAATTTTGAATTCGTTAAATCAGTGGTATGTACAACTAAACAATTGTTTAGATCACACTTGGAAAGCATGTACCTACACGTGTAACACTTCTTCTCCGGTCATTTTGTCCTTAATTCAAACATTTAATTTTTTATATCATTAAGAAGTGTAAGTATTTGTTTTAACAGAAGTAGTATTTTCCCACTTAACCGAATACATTGCAGACATAATTTTAATTACGTCACGTCACTTCTTTCATTAAAATGATGTTATAACTAAAACATAACTAAGAATAAGTTATCACTTTCGTCTCAAATAAACCTGTTTTAATTTAATATCTTGCATTTGAGAAACTATTGATGCTGTGCAAGGTAAGAGCTAGGTAAAACCAATTTGAGCACCACAGTCGGCTCTTCTGTCAACTGACTGTTCAAAGGCGGTAACTATTAAGTTTCTTCTATTTTATATTTTGTCTCATCACAGCTTTACTTTTCACATTTGACTGACAGGTCAATATCTTTGTTCTGTGCTTTTTTAAATAAAAATATATGTTACAATACTCACGACATCATATTTTTCAATAATGAAATTGCTTGCTTTTAAACAAAGTAATTCTTTTTAACCGGTTTAATTTATCAACCATGTACTTAACGTGAAAACAAAAACAAAAACAGAAGGCTTAAATAATAAGTTGAGAAATTAATAATTTAAAATAATTAAATGCTGTCTTGTATAATTTTATAATTGTATCTGTAAATAATAATCGAAAATGGTTTCTGTCAACATTAATTAATAAGGATGTGCAATCTCACGATCTCTACATATCAGAAACTCAACATAGATTCAGCAAAATTGTCTATTTTGTTTGAAATTGTACTCAAAAGGAATCAAAGGGAAATTGTAATCGCCTACCATCCGGCTTTCGCCGTCAAGCCACCGTCAAATATATTTCATCTCTTCTGAA
This sequence comes from Sinonovacula constricta, assembly GCA_007844125.1. Classification (NCBI taxonomy): domain Eukaryota; kingdom Metazoa; phylum Mollusca; class Bivalvia; order Cardiida; family Solecurtidae; genus Sinonovacula; species Sinonovacula constricta. The sequence continues at coordinate 61,624,299 of CM017558.1, read as the reverse complement.
ACCGCTTGCCCATATCATTTTGAAAACGAACTTTCCTCTCAATAAATAACATGTGTGTTAGGGGCGTTGACTTATAGGTAAATGTAAAATCTTCAAGTCAGACACTATTTAAAGGATTTAGAAAGGGCCGCCAGGGGCGTGGCCAATTTTCATTTATGTTTACGTATTAAACCTTTGAAACCCCTCTCCTCAGACACGAAACTACATGAACTAGAACCTTTGTATTTGGTATACATGCTGCTTGGGTGGCACTCTTTCAAGAAATAATTTTTATCTTTTTAAAATCATTGCTGCCTTGGGAGTGGTCATGTTTTCATATGTGTCTATATAAAAAAGCTTTAAAATCTTCTCCACAAAAAAAATCAACAACAACATACTTTTAGAGCTTGAGCCTTTGTTATATAATTAACATATTTTGTTCCTTTTGTGGCCCTCTATCAGTGTCGCTCAAATCACTCAAAGTTTCGTAAAAAGCCATGGCCAGTTAGAGAGTGGCCTTTTCCCTATTTATTTCTATAATGGAAAGTCTTAAAAACTTTCCGCCTGAAACGTCAATAGATAGAGCCATAATCTATTGCATACCCCTTGCTAGGGTGACCCATTATAAAACAATTTTGATTCCTCTAAAATCCTGGCCGTCTGGAAAGTTGCCCATGTTCAAAGTTAGCAAATTGAAACTTACTGTCGAAATGCTGCATGTGTACATGTCATACAATTGTTCTGGTCTTACTAACATTGCTGCTATTCCTTTCTCACTAGTATTAAATGTCTACGGTACTTAGGTGAGCAATATATGTCCATCAGACATTGGCCTTTTGCAATAGCCCTCGTCGGCTTCGAAGGCAGATTTAACATATACAGATGCACCAAGCCACTTGCTATATACATTGCTGACTCTTTCACTTAAGACACGCATACAAGTCGGTCGAGGGAAAAACACGTGTTGACGTATATGTCATATAGAAAATTCGTGTGTATTTGATTGAAGTAATCATCTCAGTAGAACATTATTGACAGATTGTTATAAGATAAAGGCCAAGTTTATTGATTTTATAAACAAGAACTTATAGAGGAATACCACAGCAATGCCAACCTATCTTACACTTTGAGAAATATCGGAACGGTTTTATTCCGCTATAAACATAACATTAAGGTCAACTAGTAGTAAGTGTGCAAACATTGCGCCTTTTTGGAAGACACTACCCTTTTCCAATGGCAGACCTTATGTTTCTGCAATGTCATATATATTAAACTAATCCATTTTACGGTATGCGCTTTTTTTTTTACTTCACTCACTCAAGTAAGGATATGACGTTATTGTTAAAGCAGTCGTTTCTATACACGATAGTAACATAATAATGTTTCAATTCTAACATAATAATGCTGCAATTCAGCCAATGGAGTAAGAGAACAAAGAGAAGAGAAAGACAAAGTACTACTTATATGTAACAACATGAAACTGGACTTTAAATTAAACAGACATGTTAGCGAACTGGGATAATTATCAAAGTACACATTAATTGTGAAGCAGGATTGCATTGTATGTGAACTTTCTTTAAGAAAACATAATTAAACACGTGTTCCCAATCATTATTTCCTGGTATAAAGAGTCAAATTAGAGTGGAACAATTCACTTTCGACATGCGCTTGGACATTTTTTGTTCAAATAGATCGATTTTATTTTTATTGCTTGCATATGAGCAACCCACCAGGAAGTGCGAGGTTAGACCTCTGTTAAACTGGTTTGAGCACCCCTGTCGTTCCATATTGCTAACCGACCGTCCAAGGACGTAACTGTCGGGGTTGCTCTTTTTGTTAATTGACTTTTCACAGATTTGTTTTTACTTTTATATTTGGCTTCCATGTGAATACCTTTGTCTTGTGTCTATTCAAATATTGGTATATGTTGCAGTGGGCATATGACTTTGTCATATATATTTTTATGAGCATATGTATCCTATACAAAAGACTGGATAAAACTAATAAATACATTGAGCCTTAAGTTTTATTCGAGTATATTTGGATTTTTACGAAGACTTGTACAAAGAGCAAGATTAAAATTTGATCAAGCTCAATACGTATATATTGGATACTGCATGTGAAAGTGAGACAGAGATGAGACATAACATAAATAGAGAAGAGACAATAATAATTGCCTTGGATCCACCAGTCGACAAAAAGTGCCGGCTGGGGCACTTAAACTAAACTTATTTATTTCAAGCCGAGATAATTTGACAAATACTCGAGACGTCTCATCTGCTCGTTTTCGTCACAGATTTATATTATTGCTTTGTTGTCTTTATCTTTATTACTCATTCCATGCACCTACCGTTTTTTATATTACTGATATCAAATGAAACATACATTAGATTGAATCGAATGTATATGTGTGTAGAATTAATGCAAAACTTGACATCAATCTATGTTTACGACGTCAATGGCGTCTGAAGTTTTTTGCAACAATTAGTAACAAAAATAATACAGACTAAAACTCACATCTCTGCTTCTGTTATTTAACTTTAGGATTTACGTCTATTATAAGAGTATTGATACTTTCAATTAACATAATTAAAAAAATAAAGTCAAAACATTTTTTTCATTCAATTTAACTAAAAAAGATTAATAATTAAAAAGGGCCGAAAAAGGATAAGTTCATTCTTGTAACAGGCAATACAATTTTACTAGGATAGCGTATTATCATATCCAAAATAGACCGATTTTTTCACCTTAACGTACGTGCCAACTAGCAATGACATCGGATACTTTTGATTGTTTAAATGAAGTCTTTATTCTTAATACTGTTTATACTTTAGATTAAGATTGTTTGGCTTGACTTTAATCAAGTTTTTGTATCATTATTATGCCAGATTCTCGCTTTACATATACAGTCTTGGCACCGTACCAGTTGTCCAAAACAATTTGTATATCGTGCGTATTTCTATCGTAAACGTATCGTATGGTAACGTAACGTATCGTGTAACGTAATAGGCCTATCGTAAAGTAACGTAACAAGCCATATCGTAAGTGGTACATCGTATCGTAACGGAACGTAACGCTTATGACAAGACCGTGGTATCGCAACGGAACGAATAGTATGGTAACGTAACACAAGGAGAATTGTACTGTGCCTTCACATAATTCTTTGATACAAAGATACATATATTGTGACATTTTTCTAATGACATTATCATGCTCATACAAAAGTTCACTGGAAATTTAAATGCAACAATAAATGCTTCACAAATACAAAAAGAAGTTTATGGTTCTAAACAGAAACTTAACTATATATTACATTTCCGGTACATGCATACCATTGAGGAGCAAGTTAATATTAGAACTTATTACTTGAATGACAATATGCGTAGATTGAATAAGAATGGACGTTTAGGAAAATATTCGTGAAAACTATGATTCTGGTTATTTGCCCACGCTTTTATGGAAAATAAAGAGCATTAAGTCGTAATTGGAATAAACATACAGCTGGAAAAACTAGCTATAACACAATCTAGCTCTATGTCATGTTATAGAAAAGAGGTCTGTCTCAAATATGGGATTCAAATGATTCAAATGATACGGCTCATATACAATGAACATTGTTAATAAATAATTGGATCGTGTGGAATCATCACTGATATTCCGACAAGTTAATTAATTGAAAAGCTAGCTTACCCATGTCATCGCTGGGCACCATCAACACTGATATAGTATCTTCGTCAATTATTCTAAACGCGTAAATTTTATACACATGTATGCGAATTTAAATAAACTTGAAAGCAAGTGGTCGACGGAAATTTAATAAAAGTACGTTCACAAGTGTAGCAAACAAATTAATATAAAGCCACTATTCTTCTGCCAGTGATGTGATCAAACGTTTAAGGTGTGAATGTGTTTGTCAAAACAATGTGCTAATATCATTAATAACGGAAAACATCTGACATCATGCCCTCTTAATTTCCGTACATTTTCCCTGCCAATCACGTGCACGTGTGTTAATTCCAATTAATTGATGACACTTTTATGACACCACTAATCTTAAAGGAAGTAAGATTTTTAGCCGTTCGTTATGTTGATTGGTTATGATCCTTAACCGTGTTGACCGGAGGTGTTAATTGGTCTGTTTTAAATCGATTTCCTCTTATAACGAAATGGTCCTTTGTAAGTCTTTTTAGGATGAAGAAGCTATTTACATACTATAATAAAATAACTAGCGCACATCGGCATGTACTTTGACAGCAGTATGGATACTGAAAAGAATACCGTTGGGGCAACAATAGAAAATGATATAATATATAAACATTGCAAAATCAAGCAAGTCAGCAGACATATATACTCTTTACAGTCTCCTGTCAAAAAGACCTTAATGCCTTTATAAAACTAGGGTGAATACCAAGACATGGAGAAAGTGCTATAATTAATAAAATAAATATAATAAATAACGCACAAATTTAGATATTCGGATATGTTGGTAGGACTCTAAGTTTAATATTTACTGCCACAATATCGTTAGTTTAGAATAGTTTTTAATTAAAACTAGGATCAAGCTACCCTGGTAAAGAATGCAAGTTCACCGTTAGGAACTGTCCTTACTGTGACAGAGAAATACTTTAACCCCATCACGTGTCTTGTGGGTCTGGAAACTTTAGTTTTTGTTTGATTTGGATATGATATCGGTTTGACATTGTATTAATTAAGTTTATGTAGGTGTTATCCTATATTATTTATTAAATCTTGAATAAAATGCATTTATTCTAAATAAGATTAAGAGCGCGTATTATTAGTTCTGCTTTGTCGACGGGGCGGTATTATCTTCGTCACCTAGGTAGCTGGATCCGGATCTGAGTCTAGCAATATTTAATCATAGGCTATATTATGATGGTGAGTTCCAATCTCCAAATTTTTTATTTTGCTTAACATTTGTATTTAAGTATTTTAATTTATATATTTCTTTGATTAGTTTTTGTCTATTCTTTCCGTAAATTGTCTGAAATGTTTGTAAATAACTAAGACAGCCGGGGTAAATTTGTCGGTTTTAGTCCAATTTTGTCTCATAATAATATAATTATTATTTAATAGCTCTGTTTCTATCTTTTTAGTTTGGTAAGTTCTTTTCCCGATTGACCCATATTCCACTATACCTTACCGAATTTTTATTGAAATAGTGCTTGTAAAAGGGTTGAGTATGAGACAATGGTATGTTTCTGATGTTATTTATTTTCTAGCAGCTAGTCCATTTATGTATATTATTCAGTACATGTACCTACAAATCACGCGAGCGATTACAATTAAATGTTGAATAATTGCCACAGATTGCCACTTTTGTGACACAACGTTTCTATTCAAATTAGACGGGCCGGGGTCATTTAGCTGTAGTGCACAGAACCGGCATCCGGTCTGAAGATATGTCATACATGTATGAAGATCCCCGCACATATAATCTGACTTTGAAATTTCACTTCAGTAAAACGCAGATACGGATGCGGGGAATAGCGGTAGAAAATTGGAATATACGTGTATAGAGAAGTGGTGTAAAAATGTTAGTAAATTACAGATTTAAATTAATTTGTCTTAACATGGTACATCTTTACACACTTGTTCAATGTTTAAGCAGTGTATCATATTGGCTTCACATTTTACCATTTAGACGGAAATAGTTGTATTGTCTCATTTGAAAGATGTGAAAAAATTACCGCCTATATGCGCTGGAAGTGGGCCGATTGGGGCAAAACGATTTTGACTAAACCGAGTTGGTACAGTATAAATAGGCTGATTGAGCATTTACTTTAACAACATGCCGCATTTGCCATGGTATTTCGTGTAACGTGACGTAAACGGAAACCGTACAGTATGTTGTATCGAAACGTACACCGTTTCGCATCGTAACGTGTAGATTTTCTATCGTAATGCATATTGTGTATGGTATCGAACCGTAACGTGTATGGTATCGTGTAAAAACCGCACATGGTATCGTACATCGAACGTAATCGTACCGTACGTATCGTATGACAACTGTTACGGTTCCAGAACTGTACAAGTAGCCTAGACAAACTATCTTGAAAGCTTTTGCTTTGTAGATTATTTGTTAAGGTTTGATCATTCTTTTGACAAACCGCCCCTGTTTGTAGATTGGATTAAGGCGTAGTGATCTTGCCAAAAGTGGATGTTTCGCGTGAGTGATTGTACAAAGCGTCTGTGCTTTCTTGTCCACCGAAGGGAACAAATGGTTCGTAATTGACTATAATTGACAGTGACAAAGCTTAAGCTTGTGCTAATAACATCGATATAATATTTTATTTTACGCTGCGTGTATATTTTCTACCAGAAGCCTCTTTAATCCAAGAAATAAATAATGTTGAAACATTGCATTGGATAAAACACAACTGTCATCAATGCCGTAAATAAAATTAACACACACACATTAACAACGCCAATAAACACTGCGTTTGTTTTGTTAAGTAGAGTTTAGTAGAAAGAAGAGATCACAGACTGTTCGCAGCTTTACAGATAAGATAGTATAGTTTTTATTTAAATCATTTTGAATAATTGTAACAATAAGTAATCAGCGATTAAATTGATCAGCTTCGTATACTTCGTAGTCATTGTGAGTTTGAAAGATCTCCTAAAATATTTTCCGAGACCTATACATATACTTTTAAAATCGGTCAGTGTCTTCATATGTTCGCATTTATCATTTAAAGACGTCTTTATCATTCACATATTCTTATATTTTTCAGATAGATCTCAGCTTGTTAAACAAATAAAAGTACGAAAGAAATTACTGGTTATGAAAATGCATTCAATGGTGACATGCTGTGACGATACTGACAGACAGACCGCTCCCAGGCTGCGATTGTTTTTACCTGTATGTGGGTGTAATGTCGCATCTCAGTGGTTTTGTCACTTTTACAATAATATGTAAGTGACTTGTCTAGCGGTGGGTCTCATTTTTTTCACAGGACCTTTTCATATTTTTTATTTATCATTTGATTATGTTGAAACCAACTGGGCACATGTGCGTATATCGGAAAACTTTGTAAAATGTTTGATTAATGGCCATATATTCCAGCGTAACTTTGTTTAAAATAGCACTGTTGCACTGATCGACTGAATCGCCATTACATGCGGACCAAACATTGTGTTAAATAAACAATATCTAGATAAATAGAACACAAAGACAGTAAAACTGGGAAAAGATTTTTACAAAAATGGATTCAATAATTATTTATCCGTGATCAAATACATACCTTTAAATTTTATTTTCATTTTCATTTTATCAGAGGAAAATAAGGACTGTTTACAAATGTTGCTGAATAATAAAGCGTTAAAGAAAATATAAATATATTAGTATTTACTTCGGTCTTACCTTATGGTAACTTTCGTTAACGTTGTGCAATTAAATTACAAACACAATAATTAGTTAGCTTATCCATACTTTAATGCCAGTATTCACCAACTATTCTTAAGTAGTAATTACTCAAGTCATGGATTTCAATCCACAATATCTTCATGACGTATTTAGCTACATGTCTGTATTTTTGCATGACACTTTAATTTTTCTATATTGGGCTTAAAATTCCTTATTAATAAATAAACTTATTTTCGTTGGTGTGAAAATTGTGACTTGGGCTTATTTCTATTATTTTCTTGTAGCCGGATGATATGAGATAATGTGTTCGAGGCCTACGGTATAGTATTGTCTTGTTAGAAAACGGTCCTTTGTTCGAACATAGGATGGGCGTTCATTTGTCTCCATTTATGCCAAAGGTACATCAGTCGCATTCCTAACCGCTGTGTTTATTAAGTGCCTATATGTTCTTTTAAAAGTGTGCCTTTGGGAGCGGGGCCTATAATGGACTAGGTCTGTGCCTGAAGACATTATTGTGGTTGTCAATAACAGATATTCAATCTGGTTTGCAATGTCTATGTGGGTAATTTCTACGAGAAGGTTCTTGTATAGCCGAATTTTTAAGTGCAACTGGTAAGAACAGAATATATATATATATATCAGTGAAGCAGGCAATAACATAAATCTGCATCAGTTTGGTAAGGTCTCGGTTAGTGTTGTATTCTTTTCTAAGAAGGAACTGTGTATAAAGAGATAAAAAGTACAGATTTTAATAACAAATTTGTAGACAATAGCAAAGAAAGCAGTGTAACAGGCACTTACAAGCAATTTTAATAATAAACAAAAACGGTCATCGAAATATGATTTGATATTTATTGTTCTATATATTCATGCACCAATATATAAGTTAAATCCAAAATTATTCGAAGTGAAAACTCGCTATTAGTTTATTATTTCAATGCGCATTATTTCCGCCTAATTGTGGATGTTTACACATCCGTGATCTTTGGGAGAGCATATTTTGATATGCAACAGTAACTCCTATTGACACAATAAATAATCCCCACATAAATTTAGATCTTTAGCTCAGCAGGTATTGACCAAACGGTAAATAAGAATAATTATAAATTAATAATTTTAAGTCTTTATTTTACACATATGCATGAATATTGGTATAGTATATTCCATTTCTAAAAGTGATGTCTAGCAAGACAAAGGAAGCAACTATCTTTGGCGATTCAAACTGACATGCAGCTCAACTTGAATGTGACTGGCGTTTGTTTCTAGTAATTTTAGAAAGAGACTATAATCATAACAAACTAACCATATAAACTGTACCAGTATACAATCATTACAGAAATAAAAGTTGCATTTGCTATTTATAATGTCACTTAGTGTTGAAACATAGTAATAAAGTGTAAGACTATTGAGATGTTTCGATATTTTCCATAACAACAATAAAACATCATTAAACATAAACACAATGCCACCAATCCGTCATTTTAATGTCTATATGCTTCACTCTGATATTTTTGTCTCGATACGTTTATCTTTCTGTCCAACTGTCAAGCTATATTGCCTTATAAGAACTTAATTCAATGATGTGCCTTGATAACTGTTAAATTATCAACAACCGGACATTTAGCGCCATCATTAGATCCTCGGCCAAAGTCGGATAAGGGAGGCCTCCGGGTCGAAAACTTTAGGCCCACAGGACGATTAGTCGTTTAATTGTTTCTGATATTTCTTTCTTGCTAACGCTAGGGTAGTTGATCGTTCAGTTTGAACGAATGTAATCTAATTTGCTTTGGTATCAGGCCAGGTACGCAAAGCATGCTTTACTATATCTGCCAGCCAGTCCAGACATATATAGTAGCTATATTTAGCATCATACTATCTTCACTAAGTGAAAATGGATTAGAATTAAGACGATTTTACGATAGCACAATAACTCTTGAGTATTCTTTTAATATGACCAAACACTGAGGCTTTATTCAAATCAACTCCTTTGTCTTGCTATTGTTTCTGTAGCACAGAAAAGACTGAAAGTGGTTCGTTATCTGTTTGGTCTTTTGTAGCATTCTAAAAGATTCTAAAGTTTTAATTCGCTTGACTGGACTATGAGGACAATAAATCTCGCCCTAAATATTATACTCTAAACTCTATAAACATGGGGCTACTTTTTCTTTAATGTTGTTATTAAAAAAAACCTCGTTCATATGACCAGGTTTTGAAATATTACTATAATAGATGGAAAATAAATTTGTCCTCCCATTTATCATTAACATCTACCATCAATATACTTCTCTTTTAATATAGGTCGTATGAGAATGTCTACATAAATGTTAATTGGTACTAGCAAAACTCAGAGTTCAAAGACGCAAGTTAAGTGTATCCACTGAGAGGAGACTAAATAAGAAAAAAAAATAGTTACCACCTATGAAAGATACGCTCCAACTTGGGGCCTAAAGCGGTTTTGGAATCTACAAACTCACAGTTCGTGTAGTTTTGTCTTAGTAAAGAATCGAGTTAATAAAATAAAGTATCAACGTGAGAAAACTAACAGTCATCACATGCATAAGGAGTATATATATATATATATAACAGTAAATTAATAATATAAAACATTTTTAAACCAATTGCAACAGCAAGTCAGCCATTGTCTCCTCTTTTTCAATTAAATCGGATTTGTACGGATTTGATTGAAAATGTACCTAGCATATTCAAACAAAATTGGTTTCTTAATAACTCATTCTTTCTTGCTGGTACAAAAGCGAAAAACAATAAAGCTTGTGTTTGCTGAACTTAAATCGACCACTCTTAAGCATTATTTAACTTATTAGAACACAGTCCAAATATCTCTCTCAATGACCGAATATTACTTTCCGGATCTCATACCTCCAGACGATAGCTTTTAAAAAACTATAACAGTATGGGACAGGCTGACACGCTGACAGGTGACAGGATAAATAGCACTAAAGTACGTAAATTAAATCGAGAAGTAAACTGCATTCTGGCGGTAAGCCCACGAAAAAGAAGAATACATTTGTAGACATATTACACATTCATTTATTTGTGTATAGACATAGTTGGAGAATAATTTCTTGGATTTAAACGTTTATAAATAAACAAGTGAACATTTACTATATCAATAAAGTCATTTTGCCGACTGACCTTTCCAGTTGTTGCATCTGGTGTTTTTTTAAATTGTATATAAATGTCACCTTTACTTTTAACTTTCCTGATTATGCCTTAACCAGTCATAGTTAAAATGTTCATATATATTCTCATTGGACCCTGTATCTCTCTCTCTCTCTCTCTCTCTCTCTCTCTCTCTCTCTCTCTCTCTCTCTCTCTGTATATATATATATATATATATATATATATATATATATATATATATATATATATATATATATATATATATATATATATATATATAAAGAGACAGATAGATAGATAGATAGATAGATAGATAGATAGATAGATAGATAGATAGATAGATAGATAGATATGCATCTCCAACTGCTTGTTTTATTTACATTAGCTTAGATTCTTTAAAAGGATTTTGACATTGGCAATATTTGATGATTTGAGTTGATATAAATATATACAAAAAACTAAGTAAATATATATTACAGAAATGTATGTTTCTATGTATGTATATATTTATATCAGCTCAAATCATCAAATATTGTCTATGTCAAAATCCTTTTACAGTATCCACGCCAAAGCAAATAAAATAAGCAGTTGGAGATGCAGACAATAGGAAACCCTGTAAAGAGTTTGTAGCGTGTTCTGTCGTTATGTTAAGTGTGTTGAAATGGTCTCAGCGCATTTGTTAGCAGACTATTGGAGACAATGTTACAGGAAGAAAGTGGCCCAAAATGTCTGCATTCTGAAACCAAAGATAATGCTTGATTGACATTGCGTGGTTCAATACTACGTTAGCATCATCTTGAACGTGGGCGTTAATTGGAGAATCGTCTCATTGTTATATGCATGGATAAGATACTTTTGCACAGGGTGTTCATTAATGTTGAAGTAAAACTGTTTAGACAAAATCAGTAATTTAAAGTAGGTATTGTTCCAAAAATGCTGCACCACGGTTCTTATGCTTACTGTACAATGTTAACTTATAGCTTTATTAATTTGTCGGCGTTAGATAGTAAATTTTAAATAAATTGCAAATATACAATTAAACTACATAATCTGAGTATTCAATGTGTTTGTACTGATGTTGATCGAAAAACAGTATGTGTCTTATAACTTTAAGCATTGGTTCAGACATCATGGAAATAAACACCTTCCGGGAAACTCTAATGCTAACTCAAATCTTCTAAAATCAGATCAAACTATTTGCAACAGTCAAGATAAAGAAATGCAGTACTCATGCTATGAGGTGCTATTGTTGAAAGTCCTCTCCAATGTTCTCAACAGGTATCATTTTCGAAAATTTTATTAGTTGCCTCATTTAATACTTGGTGAAAAAAACACAACTACAGTTGGAGGTGTAAACCGGAAATTAATAGAATGACGTTACTTCTTTTATTAGAAAGTAGTCCTAATTCTTGATTGTGATCTAGCTTCCCAGAGAAAAGAGAAAACTTGCAACATGCAAAGAATCAGATCTAAACTAAATACAAGCAACAACCAACAATCAGAAGAAGGCCGATATCATTTTTAATACAGTTAACTAAAGGATGCTGTCATTAACACAAAACCTTTATAGGTACCAAATTCACTTTCAATGACACATAGGCTACAAGAAATCGGCACACCCCAGAAGGAGCTGGCATGTATACCCAAATACATATTGCATAAGTCAGTTATCTGTAAACCGGTGAAATGCGACCTAAACTTCTAATCGCTCCTGCTGACCCCATCTGTTTAACCACAAAAGTTGTTTTCAAATTTCTGTTTGGTATCTGTACAGTGATACTTGTTGCTCTGAGAATTCCCAGGCATGTTCCAATATTCTGATTGGAAACAGACAACTCATTATAAAAACAACTCATTTCGCAGCTTTGGCTGATTTTGAGCACAGAATAATTTAACAGTTCCGTTTTCATTACAAATGCGACGCATATTTTATTCCATGTAAATTGAGGATATTTTGCAGCTTAAATATCATCCTGAAATCTGAAAACGTATTATGATTGAAAAACAACAGCATATTAAAATAATTATCAACGAATTCACCAGTTTATGGATTACGTTTTGCTTTTTCATCAATGTCTTATGCGTAAGCTTAAAGTATTTCAACAGGAAATGTTATGTGTCCTTTTAATAGAAGTGTATAGACGAACATGAAATAAGTAATTCTTGTCTAATAGTTTTAAACTTTATAAATTAAATATGAAACTAAAAGTTGCTTCAAAATGTAATTGTAATACTATTTTTATTTGTAAGATCTGCGTTAGTCGTAGGTCATTTGTCACATACTGTTTTGTCTTGTCTCTGATGTTGTTTTCAAAAGTAAACCTTAGTATGAATTGTCTATTGGGTGGGAATTATTCGAAATAACACACTCAGTATTTTGCCGATTAACCGTTTACCTAGGGTAACTGTTGCACTTGCTCCATTTGATGTGATGCCTCGTTTCAGTGTTTCTGTGTAAATTTTACGTCGACTGTCAAGTGAAGATTTTTGTCTAGTGCCCTTTCAAATATTAAAATATGTTGCGATTCTCATAGGACTTTGTCATAAAGTGATTAACTATCTGAAAAAGCTGGATCCTTAAATAGAAAAAGGATTGTCCATTCGTATTCTAAATTTTCGTTTCCTCTAACTACATGCATGGTGAAATTATAACCAACTTTCGAAATTCAAGAAATTTGAACTTTTGTTGCAGTTTTCTGAGAGGTTTTAGGTTTAATGAGTAAAACTCTTGTGAAGGTCTACTTTGGCTGATACACAACTGTGTCACGTGCATTGGGTCTACTTACATATACGCTATATGGAATTAAAATTAAAATGTTGTGTGCTAAAAACCTTCAAACTATTATTCTTGACGACTGATTTGCAAAGTTTTATTAAATTTGAATCAGAATTTAATCAAGACTTCTGTACACTATTTCGTGATCCTTCCACCTAATGGACTGGGATCAGAAAAAATAATGTCTAAACTTTTAGAATGTCGCGATAGAAATATTAATCAGACATGAACAAAACGACATTGTTTATAAGGCGTCTCGACACACATTAACCTGTTTGCACATAACTGAAATAGGCTTTATTGTAATTAATTCTATCACATAGTTTATGATACAGTTATAAAAAGTTCATGTATATATGGATAAAAAGAAAAGACAATTGTCTTACAACTGATCAAAGTCCAGCTTTGATTCCCGTAGTATATGTCCCACATCTATCAATATGACTAATTTTAATTTAACTTACACTACTAACATAAGTTAATGCACTCCCAAGTGCCCTCTGACTAACGAACGATTGACAATAAGAAGCTAGGCATAACGTGTGATTTTATAAGTAACTGTGCTTATAATGATAGTATTGCACAGTTTCCACGATACTCTTATGTGCGTTTTCGGAAAACTTTTTCCATTATCATATCACATAAACACAGTCAATGTGGCATCCAAAATTCCAGATACACCAAACAAAGCCCTTATAATGACGTTTGTGTATTTTTTCGGCAAACATATATTACCCTTAGGGTCAGAAAATCTTTTTTACCGTTAGGGTGACGTTTTTAATTGTATATTATTGAAACGGATATGTTTATATTTACTACCAGAGCCAATATTAATATGATCCCATCTTGGATATTCATTGTACGTCCAATTTCGGATGCGTAGCCACTCCATCTTAATGTCTTTTTCGTAAATATATGTTTAAGAAGAAATATATAAATATGTATAGAGTTGTTAAGAAGTCACCCAAAGTCTCTCCATCTAAAACTTAATGCGCTCTTCTATACATCGAAGAAGGCTATAATAAAAACAAAATGTACACACCACAAATTCTTTAAGTGCAGAATAAACAAATAGAAACCAGATCGTCAGGCGGAAGAGTATAGTTCAATATGAACATCCAGTCAATACAACGTAGATGCGACATATAAGTTAAATAATCTCACTCATGTACTGAATACTCATTTTGAGAAGAAATTTATCTTACCCGTTGTTTACGTCATATACATTTAATATGAAAATATATGTACTCGTACATTGTTCCTTAAAGTACAAATATATATGTTTTCACTATATACAGTCATGTTTATGTATAAACACTTTTCTTCACTTAGGTATAGCTTTTTCGCCATATAAGACTGCAACTAAATGCATAAATAAATGCATTGATGCTGCTTATGAAAGCGCACGCTACTTTTTTAGTTTTACATAAACACAGATATTGTGCCTAGTAAATTTGTTTTGGGAAGTTTTTTTTATATTTTTAATAAAGTCACAACGTATTTACCTATGACTAATTCATCACTAACAGCTAATCAGCAGACTGTTTCCTTGTTTAGGTCGTGCGTGTCTCGTTAGATCTATTATTGATCTTGTTACAGTCGTCTGAGTATATTTAATTGCATATTATTAGAGAGGAACGATGGTTTTGTGCGTACTTTAGGTGTCAATGTAGCATTGATTGACTAAATTTGAAAGATCGAAATTAATGGCATAATCGATTTCATTGTAAATGATCAACATGTCGATTAAATGGACATAAACATGGCACGTTATACGGAAAAAAAATAAGAAAATAAAATTCGCCCATGACCATGTATCTTAGATTTCTTACATACAGTTCGCACTGATATCTAGTATAACCCTGTCCATAAAATCTAGCTTTGAAATCTACAAAATGAGGAATCATAAGACATGATATATCATAGAAAGATTATCGATAATTAATGTTTATAAGAGTTCTCGATCTTAATACAATAATTATAACCGTTGATATATATTTTGAATAAACCTCAACGTTAACTTATAAAACAAAACGTCAGAGCTTGGACATGTATTCAAATGGATGGTTTTCTTTTCATTGCTTGCATTTGAGGAACCCATCAGAAAGTGCGAGGTTAGAGCTCTGTAAAACCAGTTTAAGCCCCCCAGTCGGTCCATATTGCCGACTGACCATTGCACGGTGGTAACTATCGGGTTTGCTCTTTTTGTTAAATGACTCATCAAAAATTTGTTCTCACTTATACACTTGCGTGCACGTGAATACCTTGGTCCTGTGTCTTTTCAAAGTTTTGTATATGTTGCAATGCTCATAGGACTTCGTCTTATATATTCTTTTTTTATATTTTTCCACACATTAAATCATTCATGATCTTGCTTTATTTAAGACCCCTGTAAATCAAAGAAATTGGGGTTAATTTCTGCAAGATAACGTTCATGCAGATCACTGTTTTTAACGATGCGATTATATTCTATTTACGTCAAAGGTGTTATGTTTATGAGTTATTACTTTTAATAGTAATAAAATATAATTGATTAATCCTGTCGTTTCAAAGCAGCTTAAATTGTGTTTTGACATACAACCATTTTATACGGCGTCTAAACGATTGGCATAACGGTTTTATGAGACGTCTCGTTGGCCATAATACAGATAAAGTCGTAATGGAGGAGGCAGAACTGCAACACCGCCGCATTTGTTGCCCTTGGAGCGGCACATATGAATACTGGATATACTTATTTACCTTTCAAACATCAATCCACGTGTGTATATATCCTTTTTGTGGTTTAAATATACGCTGTTAGTAACAAAATAAAGTTACACAGTATTTTCTTGTATAGTTCTTTCAACATAAACATGTTCGACCTTTTCTAACTAAGCGAACGCAAAACGTTTAAAAAGGGTATAAAAAGCAACCGTCTAGATGGACAGTATGTTTAGCTGTTAGAGGTAAATACAAACCTACATGTAACTTGATGTATTTTGTCTTTGATATTTTAATAAAAAGTTATTTTATTGGTTGGAAGTTTTCATTTTGCCAAAAATAACGATTATCTTATCAGTGTTTAATTGTAGAATGAATTAATTAAATCGTGCTCATATCAAGTTATTACATTTAAGATAACTCCTTCAAGGGATACAGAATGCAAGTGTGACTTTATGAAGTTTCTAATTAGAAAAAATGATTAAGAAGTCTCATCTTAATGACACTTCCTTCTGACAGCATCTTATATAACAGCATATTTGGTCATAACATATAGTCTCAGTTACTTCGACCAGTTTTACATAAATCTACCCTGTCGTATAGGACGAGTAGGCCATTATGTCCCTGCTACTATCAGACGAAACATATTTATAGATAGTTTGTTTCTATTAGTGACCGTTGTAAAAATCTATTGTCAACAAATATTTCGTTATATTCCTTTCATTTCATTTCATGTTTGTTTACTAAATGTTTCTTTACTCAATTGGTATTTAAACTAAAGTATCAAACTGGCTTACAGGTATATTTTAGAAATATTAATCAAAACACAGAAATGTCAGTCAAACATAAATACAAAACTATACATGATGGAAAAAGTAATAAACACAAATAATTGATTTGTTATGTCGAAATCAGCATTAGATTACTAATTGAGAACATATCATCAGCATTGAAGACGGAACACCGTCTTTAGAACACATGCGATAAAATCAATCAAATCAATGACATTGTTATTCTTGTCTGGTTTAAATTGGATAAGGGAAATTATACTCAACAATTTGAAGAATTGGTGACGACGGAGTTTGATTTTATTACGTTAATAATGTTTGCAAATGGTGAAATGGAATTATAGAAGGGAAGAAAAGGACAGCGTAAACATCTGTTGACGAATCTTCCTACCATCCGTACCATCTAATAAGATATAGTTTTCCTTGTTCGGTTATTATTTATACCAATAGGCTGCCGTCTCGGAATCTCAACACTTAAAATATCATTCAGTGACTTGATGACAGACATAACTATTATTTACATTTATTCGTATTCACCAGAATTTCTCTTCTATCGATGATATTAATCAAGGCAATGGCAAAGCCACTTTGTTGTTATTTTCGTTGTTGGATTTAGATAAATTAAAATTAAATGAATCTTTAAGTTGTTCCAAGTTAACATCATTGTTGTTGCTGTTTTGTTTCATATTGATATGATTTTCCACCATTTGTATTTACACATTAAAAAGAAAGTGCTGATTTAAGCACCCAGTCGGTCCACTTGCCAACTGACCCATCCAAGGAGGTAACTGTTGAATTCTTTGTATATATGTAATGTATCGTGCTCTTCCACGTTTGCATTTAATTGGCTTGTAAGATGATGGGGTCTTGTCAATTCTTTTCTTGCAATTTATCATCTAATTACTTCTGATAGCCGTTAAATGTGCAACTGATTTCCTGTATTGTCATTATTAAGTAGTAATAATCTTGAGTATAAGCACTTCATTCAGCCTTTTTGCGCTTTTTCTGCTTCTTCTTAGCTTTTTGAATGTGGTTAACTAAAGCCTATTGTCCTTTGGGCATATATATATATTGTATATTTTACAGAATAAGGAAACTACTAATGGCTGGGAAAACAAACACCGCACGTGAGCTGGAAGTCATTTTGAACTTTCAATTTTTGAATTTAAATATAACTATCCTTTAAGACATCGAACTTAACCAAAAGAGTAAGTCAATTAAACGTGATGTATATCAGATATTTGTTGGTTTGAGTAATGAATTTTATACCATCAGCGATATGATATGATTTATGTTGTTTCTTTTGGTCATGTTTTATATTATGGCAAATATTCTTGCATATCGTTTATGTTCTAATTAAAAATGTTTGTAACCATTTTGTCTTGGTCATTTCAATTTTCCCTTAAAGCTTATTTAACAAAAACGTTACCACCATTTAAATTGTGGGAAACTGGCCGAAAATATTTCTGATATAATATTTATTCAACATACTACTCAAAACACTTCTGATTTAAGCAGGAGATTATTTATTATGATAAATGTTGGCCGAAATGGGAAATTATAATGGAACCTTTGAAATCAGAAATATTGTGACAGACATTTGAAGGTTACAGTGCAAATATTATAAGTTATAGACACATAATTTGTTCACTGTGTAGCAAAAAATAGATCAGTTCACAGAATAATTACATGTGGAATCAGATATTAATCATAGGCAGTAAAAGAATTTCTTTTATTTTCACGAAAGTTTGGTACCACTTCTAGCACTTTTTTGTATAAGTAACTCTGTCCTTCTGAGTTGTTGCAAGTAAATGTGAACTGGAAACCATCTCCCCACTCTCTGACATTATATTTTCGTTTAGCCATCTACCGACCAAGCTTGTCTCGTATGCGAGCCGCCATATTGGTCAAATAATTACGTCACAGTGAAAAACACCCATGACGTGGCAACAATTCACAAAAGTAGGTATTACGAAAACTGTTGAATTAAGGCGAGAGCGACTACGGGTTTATTACGGCATTACCAGGCATTTACTGATTCATTTGAGTTTGTAATCCTTGAAAAGACAATTCTTGATTAAGTTTTTCGTTGGAACAAATGATTTTGACCCATTAGAAAGGTCATTTTGGTGTAGTATGGTTTGTTAACAGCTTCCTGATTGGTGCTCTGAATGTAATGAAGGCCAGATTAGAGCACACCTGCTTGTTGAATATTAGTGAGTGCATGTAGAGGAAAATAATCATATGTCCTAAAGGTTTGGCTTATGGTTGAAAAAACACATGGATAAAACAATGATCGGAAAAAAACTGGATAACAAAAAGTGATTGCCAATTTATTTGCTGCTGTTCTTATAGTTAATGCTCTAAATGACGTGTCCAAATACATTCAGTGTCCGAACGATACAACTTTCCTGGTACCCATTTAGGAACATTATAAATAAGTTCAGAACAATTTAAATAAGTTTAGACTGATTGCATGTATTGCATTTGTCTACTTACACAAACGCATGATGATGGATAAGAACTAGTAACAGTAACGTGTCAAGTATTGTTAAATATAACAGGTGGCTAGATACGTATATTTTCACGCCAACGCGTTACTATCGAAAACTAAAAATTGAGTACAAAACAGTACGAAAATAAGAAGTGATCGCACACCGATGATCTGCTTGGTTTACAAAAAGAAGTATGCACTGAAAGACCAAATAAGACATACTGGCAAAAGCTGAATCACTCTTTAGCTGTGTATGGCGTGATCCAATATTAGTTGTCCCAGTGTAAGGATAATGTAACATGATATAGTGCCTGTCGTTTATAGCACGATGTCACGAGAAAGGCATTAGGACATGAAATACTTTGAGAGACAGCCATTTTATAGCAGATAAAAAAGTAATCTGTAGCAATCGCTACAGTTATAAGTAGTTTTTTTGTGAATATAACTGCCAACTAAAGCAAATTTTAAATTGTCTGATGTCACTAATTCACGTTTCCTGATCGTATGTTGTAAGGATACCATCTGCTCAAAATCTTTGCCTACAACCAACAAAAAGCTTCAAAATTGATTTCAAGTATGCAGTATGGTCATGCACGTACATGGCCGTTTTTTATGTTACTTTTACAATCTGACACAGGTTGTATTTTTATTAATAGTCAAATCATGAACAGCAACGGGCGACGGGCTCTTTTGTGCGTGTGAGTTTTCTTCTAGTACGGGAAAGGGGTTGTCTTTTTATGCTGTTTTATGGTAAGGTCAGGCAAAAGAAATAGTGTTCATTAATTCTTAATTAAGCAGTTAACAATGACTCTTGCTCTGAAAAAGAAATCACGAATTTTCCAGGATTAAATTCAGATAGATCTTGCGTTACCGTTGTCAGAAATTAGGCGGACCGAGAAGCTCACCTCCAAATTTCATACACAACGTTTATTTGTAAAAGGTTAAAATCATTTCAATACGATATATACATATTATACATAGCCTATTTAACCAGCACTCCATAAATTTGCCTATACTGCGTTTACTTGTAAAAAGTTGAAATCAATTCTATACTATATATACATATATACATAGCCTATTTAACCATCACACCATACATTTGCTTATACTGTTTGTTCAGGTGTGGAAAAGTATTTTTCGTAGGACGATATCCTTTTTTTATGGTGCATAATGATATTAGGTTTACACACGAAAGGTGTCTTTTACATGGTCTGTATTCGTAACTTCGAGTTTTATAGGCTGAATATATGTTAAGATAAGCTGAAAAGGGCATCGACGATGTAAAGATAAATTGGACATAATTGATTTAAGCGATGTATAATTGGCATTATGCTTTCTTTATGAAGGACATGTTCAAGCTTTCCAGATGTTCTTAAGTTCAGCATTTGGAGGGCTTGATATTTGGAATCCATAACAGCTCAAAAACAACTATGTTTTAGTCACAAAGCATTTTAAAACAAGACGAATATGACAAAGAAGACCAGTCAAAACACTAGAGATTGAACTCTCATTGATTTTAATCCCAATTAATGGACAAAATAAAACAACACAATTTGAAACCCTTCAAAATCATAACAATTTTTTTTCTGTTTAATACGAATATTGTTACAATCGCAATATATAGTAAAACAACATAACAATTAGCATCTGCAGCGCTGTCAGATAATTTAAAATAATGTGAAACATTTAACCTGACAGCGGTAATATTGCTTCAAATAGGCATATGAACCGTGTTTCAACAAGAGGTGGGATGACAAGGAACATTAGTACAAGGATTGTACTGGGATTGACTGTCTCTATTGGTTCTGTTGGGATTAATGAAGAAATAATATGCGCATTTTATCAAGCACTTAAAAACTTAAGGGCATATAACCTTTAATGAAGGTTGTACCTACATGGTGTACAATATCTACTACTTCACTTATAAATGCAGATGCTTATAACATTGTCAGCATAAGCATGTCAGAATTCTTGTCTTTTAAGATTAACATCATTTGCTTCATTCTTATTAAGACTTGATTTGAACCTAAATGCATCTCGGCTATTCCCACATTAATGGGGTCCTACCGATATCCACAGTTATCTCCCTTGCGAAGTCAGTTAAGAGTGATTTCCCTTTGGTATTGGGTAGTTCCGGTTTGTTGAGAAAAACGACGATCAGATAAAATATCGAGATTTATCCCTGTGTTCTTAAAGGAATTTCAATGTTCGCTCTATATTCAACGTAGGAAACTGATGCAGAACAGCAGTACAGCCAAAGCTAAGAAGGAAATTATGTATGATAGAGTAAAACTGTTAAAGTCGGAACAGTTTATCAAGAAACTGTATAGGTGGGGTAAAATAAGCTGGTACTTAATCTCGACAGATCGTCCCGTAATACTGGCGTGTTGCGATTAATTTCACTATTTTAGTTGTCTTTTTCGTTATTGATGAGCTGCAGATAATGGGGTCCTACCGATGTACGGAGTTATCCCTGATTTCGCTACGTATTTACCTCCCTTGAACGAGGTGGCGCTTCTTTGGGTAGTTCCGGTTTCGGTTATATACAGTTAACTATATTGAGAGTACGCCGATTTTATGTTGAAAATAGCTGTGGATTAGGAAAAAGCGTGGTCTTAAGGTTTTTATGGCCTGAAATATATGTATTAGAATTTCATGTAACCCGGATGTAAACACAATGAATTAATTATGTCGAGACAAAGAAAAACGGCGATGTACCTTACTGTTAGCTTTAAAATTCCTATTTATACGCACATGTATCGGCGGATATGTGGAATTACCTATGTCAGATCCAATTATAATATAATTGCAAATATCAAAAGATCATAAGACAAAAGCTAACGCTTGGAAATAGCGGAAGTTTTCAGTCAGTTATGAAGTTTAAGAGCGTTATTTTTTCAAACTACCGGTAAATCGCAACTTTCAATCAAAGACGGCCGACTGTTTTAAAGTAACTCGTTATATATTTTTTTTAAATAAAGCAGTGTTATTTACGTTATAAACATAAGAAAACTTGATGAGGTCAATTATATCTTATTTTAATCATTTAAATTGTGTTAATTTTGATATTATTAATTTTACTTGTTCTTCGGATTTCAGTCATTTTCTTTCTTTTCTGAAGTATTTCTTTTCTTACAGTGTTAAAAATTACACGGTTGTGTAAAGCACTTTCTGTGCTGCAAGTATGTGAAAATATACTTTTAAAGTATATCCAAAATGACATGTTTATTGTGTTGTGTATACATCCACCCACAATATCTTACACCGGTAATCCACACCAGATGTGTCACCAGGCATGAGGGGCAGATAAGACCCCCACCAGGTGTAGAGGGTGACTGGAGAAATGCCTCTAGGGGATGACTGGTTAATTGGCTGTAGGGCTCAATGAGTTAATGAAAATAGGATAAAAGAGCAAAAAATACACACACCAAAATAGGTTGCATATATTGCCAACTCCATACATGTCAAATATTTAATTTCAATCATGACTAGTATAAAAATGCATTATTATAGTCGAATTGCTCCAATTACCACTTCACGC
Source organism: Sinonovacula constricta (assembly GCA_007844125.1). NCBI lineage: Eukaryota > Metazoa > Mollusca > Bivalvia > Cardiida > Solecurtidae > Sinonovacula > Sinonovacula constricta. The sequence goes on along the minus strand of CM017558.1, from coordinate 61,601,496 downwards.
CCAGCACATTTACATTAAAAGCTTCATTTTTGTGCATAAAGTCAGTTGCTGGTTCCCATTTGCTGGTCTCTCTCTGGAATATCAAACAACTACAAATATCTCCCAGGTAGAAAGGTCAATCGAGGTAAACCTATTTCGCTTTCCATGGCTTTCAATTTTATTGCCTATGCTTGTACTGTACATTGCTTGTACATGAACTGTTTTATTATTTGTATTTTTAATGACTGTTATATCCGCCCATGATATAAGCAATGGGCAATACATTTGAACATCCTATTGACATTTTTTTTAATTGTATTCGGAAGAACACGGTAAGTTTTACGGTATAATGTAAATAAAAATGTACTGAAAAGTTTGTCTTCAATACATTTCAATATATTCGGTAGTCGTCCAATACATTACATACAGTCAGCGTTGTATGCTCCTGGCACAACTGAGAATAACTACACACCGGTAATTTATCCAGAGAGCGTGCACGCTTTGCAGACCTCTTCGGAATGCATAGTACATTTCTCTAAGAAAGGAAATCCCATTTCGAAAATGTCAACTTGCTTTATTTTCCCACAAAATCGAGGTAGAGAAAGACAAAGAATGCATGACATGGAAACCTATGCGATGAAACATACAGTGACCTTTAATATCAATTAAATATCGACACCTGTAAGTGCCAACGCATTGAGTTATAGATGTAAGTATTACTTAAATAATAATAATAATAATAATAATAATAATAATAGTAATAGTAATAATAGAAGTTGTAGTAGTGTTAGTAGCAGCAGCAGCAGCAGCAGCAGCAGTAATAGTAGTAGTAGAAGTAGAGGTAGTATTAGTAGTAGTAAAGTAAGTTGAAACAATGCACATTAACTTTACGTCACATCTTCATTTTTTCTTATGCTCTATATTCCTAATAGATTAATGGCATTATTACAATATGTCGATGTAAATTTAGTATACGTCAGATTCAATTACAAAATCCTCTATTAAGTCTCTTTATTAGGAAAATGTCAAAAGTGGATTAAGACCTCTGACGCCAGGAATAAGCCTGTAACATCGCTGCTTTAAATATACAAAACTAATAAATCCCTTTGCTCTATTACTTCCTAATGAACACTTATTTTTCTTGAAATTCGATTAAGTAAGCTGAGTTAAGGATCGTACTTTGCTGGCTTAAAATAAATTGTAAAATGACATATACATACAAACATATATACATACAATAATATATATATATATTAAACTTTCAAAAAGAAACAGTCAAACACTCGCCTTGACATACCCCTACTGTTCACTTATAGTGTTGTTATATTGTACTCTCGACTTTACACCAACGTACAATTAATAATATTAACAATTTACCTCTTATTTTATGCTGTATAAGCATATATATATATATATATACATGTATATATATATATATATATATATATATATATATATATATATATATATATATATATATATATATATATATATATATATATATATATATATATATATATATATAATATGTTAGTAAAAAATGTAAATTAATTTGATAGGGTGAACGGTGGATTCTTTTGCTTCTGTTGATGAATAATGACGCAGAAATAAGTATCCAGTGTTTTGTTGTCTCTTTTGTTACAAAGACATCCAGTCTAATTTGGACGAATGTGATTTTTAACAATACCTACTATCAAAACACCAAATAGACGTTTGTTGTTAACAACATGACAAAACTAAATAAAATTCATTTATCTTGCTCTACGAGATGTTGAAGTAAATACAACCAAAATATTTATATTCAATTTACGACTAAGTGTCGTTTATATAGCCAGACGATTGTGCAGGCGCCTCATGAACATTGACGACATTTTTCTTTCTCCAACAACCTACCACCTCAGTGAAGTCACATCACTGTATTGTTTCTGTATGAGATAATAGATACATCATGAGCTTTATCACTTAGACTGTTATCTGAAGACCGTCCTATATATCAGGAATATATTGTGTGCTAAAACGACCAAAAAAGCAAACGAAACGAGGGCAAACTACATATTATACATTAAATTTATAGAAGAAGTTTTCAATAATTAAATAATTCGGATCAGTGTATGGTATTTTGGCTGCGAGGGGACCTGAACAATTTTTTTGATAAGGCAATTTTCGTCAATATTCTTTGTATCGTTATTTTCTTTTTATTTGATTTTGTAGCATCAAACAGATCGATTGCTTTAATTAATTAACTGCTTGGTTCGCTCTGCTTTCACTCAGAATTTATCGGCAGTAGTCTGCAAATACACACTGCTACAATAGTCTTCTGACTGTGTGATGTTATACAGTGCTAGAAAAAGATTAAACAGAAAGCGCGTCAGCGTAATATCTGGTTCCTTATAATTAGACCATCCCCTTAATCTCTAAATAGATGTGTAGCTGAGTAATTGTATTCAAATGTAGTTTGTTGTTATTTGTGTATTGTGGATAAGTCAAAGGACTTTGTTTGATGATGAAGAAGATACTTTTTTGTCATTGAAATAATATACCAGCTTGTAGTAGTAGAGAAAATAATGCAGATTATTCTATTTTCGACATACTTACAGTATTAATATAGAAAACAGATTTAAATCTTCACTTATAGTTATCATAGAAAATATAATGCAAGGATAGGGTTTATATAAATTATGTCAGACGATTATAAAGAATACAAACTATTGCATAGAATGCCCCAATATAAACACATTAATGCGATGGGGATAATTTATTAATTATTAGTAAACATACTTGTTTCCGAGTCATGAAAAAATGTTTGAAAATACAATGTACTTTAATTGGCAAACATGCATGCATTTCTAGCAATTTTTTTAGCATTGACTATGTTTTGTAAAAATAAAAATGATTAATTGTTTTATTTATGTTAGAATTGATGATCCGGCCGATCATTGTCTCATGTTTTTTTCACTTCTCATAAATGGGCACATTTTGATATTGCCGATGATCCACGTTCATCAGATTCTCAAACCAACATTACTATAAATGGAATAGCACAAGGGCAGATGTGTATTCGCAATCGATAAGTGACTGCGTGGTAAGAGATCCGTTAGACAGTCTTTCAAATAAAGTTCTAAACTTCAAAATATTCATGCTTTTTATAAGGTTATCAATAATGTCTTTGTTTAAACGAAATTAGAAACTGACTCAATTGAGAACTGTGTTATATGGCAAAAAAATTATGTAAAGCTAAAATGTTTTATAAAAACTTAAATGTGTACAGATAAAAAATGAGCAAGAAACTAACAGAGTTTGACTGGTTAAGGCTAGATTGAAGTATAGAAATATACTTCGTAGTGAAAGACAAGACTATGACAAAGCACAAACAATTTTGTTAGTAAAACAGAGGTATTTAAACTTAATAGATTACTGAAAATTGTTAAAATTACTTTGCCCTTCTACACGTGTTAAAAGAATTAACTGATTTTGGTAATTATTTTAAAGCTAAAAACGATACTGCACAATCATTTTTTCATGCGGATGAACACATGTTTTAATTTGCAAAATCTAAACGAAGAGTTTCAGATATTGTAAGTAAATGTAGAAATTATTTATGAAGAAAGAAAATAGGCGTATAATGAACTTACGACTAGTAAATCTGTGGGCCTGGTTGGAGTTAGAATAAATCATTTAATATGGAGATGATCAACTTAGTGATAGATGTATGTCGTATTCATTAAATGTTTGATACTCTATATTTTCCAGAAATTTGGACAGAATGTTGTGTAACCTCATCAAATAAGGAAGGAAATATAGCCTCAGTTAAAATTACAGACGTATAAATTCGTTAATCCATTTGGATAATATGTTACGTGTGTATTAGAAAACTATAATCTATACATAGAGGTACAGCCAGGGTTCTGGAAAAATGTGGTTACAACGAATAAAAACTTTGTTATAAATGACTATAACCAATCAATGCCTTAGCCAATATAAAAGCTTATGTGGCTTGAGTGTTTTTTTTAAGCTTACACCTTTGTATCAAAGGACCTTAGGTCGTAATAGGCTTATACAGCATAAAATAAGAGGTACATTGTTAATATTATTAATTGTACGCTGGTGTAAGGTCAAGAGTACAGTATAACAACACTATAAGTGAACAGTACTACTGCACGGTATGTCAAGGCGAGTGTTTAACTGTTTCTTTTTCATTTCATTTTTATGTTAATGAAATAGATATTAATTATCAAAGGAAGGGTTTCTAGGTATATATTTAGAATTCTTTAATTATTCGTGTTGTTGTATGATTATATTGCATTAATATTAGAGTCTGAAACAGACTTGAAACGATAGTTAGATATGCAGAGATTACAGAAAAGGACTTGTTGTCAACATTGACAAACAAAAGTGATGATGTTTAACAAAAGGGGTAGAATAAGAAAAATTTGGTGTTTTAAATATGCTGGGTGAGAATTAGAAATTGTTAAAAATCTTGAAATAATAATGACTTGGGTGTTATCATTTACAAAGGCACAGAAAGCATTAGCTGGACAAGTCTTTAATGTTATTTTTTAATTTAAATATATTATAGTTTTAAGATTATTGTATAAGTTAAAAGACATGCATTATCTCTTATTGTTTGACAAACTTCGATATAAGACCGATATTAAAATACGGCCTGGAGATATAGGGCAGCAAAAACAGAATGAGTACAATGTACACCTACATGTGTGCAAACAAAATAAGAATGGGCAAGAAAGGTTAAAACATTGCTATAATTACTAGGTTTATTCACATATTTCATCTATAGAAAAGAAAGATATCATAAATCAACTATGCCTAATTATCGAGAGAAAATGAATTTCAGCTTTGCTGGATGTCCTTTGTATTGAGAGTTTACAAAATAGTTATTGAAACAGAGCAAATAAGATAAAATTCAAAGAAACTTTATCTTAATCTTTGAAATACTGCTTGGGAAGTATAATTAAGTGTTATTGTTTGTATTTATGTGTAAAGATAAAAATTAAATAAGCAAATATACGTAAAAGTAAGATAATATATTTAGTCTCAATCTTTCACGCATTTTAACTATTGTTCTTGTACAGTATATGATTGCATGACAAGTTTTAAATATTTAAGAACAACTCTTGTAATCAATCTGTATGTTTTCAATACATTTTTACGATTAAAAAGATGTATATATTTGTATTGATACATTGCAAGTGAATATATATATATATAGGTGTGTGTGTGTGTGTGTGTGTTGGTGTGTGTGTGTGTGTGTGTGTGTGTGTGTGTGTGTGTGTGTATGTGTGTGTGTGTAGTGCAGTGTAGGGCAAAGGTAATTGGCTTCAGTCAGGAAAATAACACAATGCTTCACATATTTCCAAACTGTTATATAACAGTAGTAGTCGTTGTGTCAGTGGCATGTAATTCATCATTCCCTGATTCCGCGGGTAACCAACTTCTGAGTTGAATTGAGTGAAAATATGCACCACTCCAAGCTGTATATATACATTCCCGTGACAATACAAGTAGCTAATGAGATATGCACCAGTCATCTCAAACGTGAATATACCATCAGCTGGATATTACCTGTATCATGCATGTAAATCTTTTGTTGAATTAACAAAACATCTTAAGGAAATATCTTACGTGTTTTTGTCATATGCCTTTAGTATTAGGGACATTGTCTAGTTACTAAAGGAAACTTTGGTTAAGGAAATATGCTAGTTTAGGAAAAACTTAAGATGCTTCATGACTACGGTCTCTGATTTTTTCTTCATACAAATAACTGTTCTATCTCTCAGTTATATGCACGTACGCTTTCATCATTCCTGCAATTTGATTGTCAAGCGCATTGCAACGTTGTTAGATAACTATTTTTTATGTTTATTAATAGACCAGGGGCATAATGACTATGTTCAGATACACAATATTTGTTTTGATTATTCATCAAAGTACATTCAAATGGATGGAAGAATTGATAGTCAGATACATGCACTATAGAAACTTGTAAAATAAAAATGAAATAAAGTTTAATGGTTAAACTGAAATCATCCAGCCTCTAAGCTTAGTTTCTTACTTTATAATAATAATCTTTGGTCAACTGGTCGTTGTCTTACTTGATATATTACTATTTACTACTGTCTTAGTACTGAAGCTTAGTTAATAATGTAAACAACCAAGTTGCTTCTAGATGATGTACTGTTCCAAAATTGTGCAATGTCTTGTAGTGTCTGTGTCATTTAAACATTAAACCTTTATGTTTATACATCTGTCAAGTGGAAGAACAAACTTAATAAATGTTGTAATTTTTATAGAACCTTGTCACAAACTGTAATTCACTGTACTTGTTCTCTGTCAGTAAGGTGTTATACAGAAATATCGATTTTATTGATAATGTGCCACCCTAATGACGGAAGTATGTAAGCTTCAATAATCTTCTCAAGTGTTTGACGTGAAACATGTGGTGTCCTGACAAAAGAAACACCCGTCCTTTTCATTAACTAATTTGATCCTGGCCATATAAATTGGCTTTGAACTTCGCCTTGGTTGGCTTTAATATTTCAATGAGGAAAAGTTCATCTTAACCTTCTGACTACGAAATAACGTTTGCACATGTTAGGGAGCAAGGCATATACGGCTGGTGCAAACACCCAGAATACTAAAGTATCGTGTAAAATAATTATGACTATACATCTTGTTCAGGCCTTGTCAAAATTGTGTGTACAAAATATCTAGTACAAGCACCCTATTTCCGTTATTTCTCTGACAGTGAATTTACAATCCTTAATTATCAGCTGCTCTTGCACTGCTAAACGATATTGCTTGTGGATGCTTGAATTCGAGAATAATGGTCTACAGAATATCTCTCCCTGAATCTGTCTTACTATAAGCATGCATTTCCTTTGGATAGTTGCTAGAGCACCTATCTCAAAGTAACTTAATGTTTCTTATTTTCTATTTATAAGCACGCAAATTAGATATTGTACTACCAGCTGAGAAGACATTCCGCACTGTTAAATAGCAAGGGCTCATCAAAACAAATATTGTGATGCTCGATAAAAATCGTCAAAATTAACAGCCTCCCCAATCTCTGCTGCGTTTGGTACAGCTATGACAGCGTATAGTTAATAACAGGCTTATCTGTATCTTCAAATGGTCCAGCAGTATATGCTACCCTGCTTTAGGCCGTACAAACGAGTATTAAGTTATAATGGAATTGATTTTTGCAAAAGAAAAACCTACGAAATAACATGCCATCCAAAGGTTTTATCCTCGTGCTAATTTCAGAAAAGAAAGAGCCTACAAAAGGAAGGTCTTCATTTCCAACCCACTGGAAAATGAGTTATCCGCTTATATTTTGTTATTTTAAGACGTCAATAATGCAAATTGGAATATTACATTTAACCAATAACTATGAGGGAGTACATAGGCTATGCAGTTATCCTAAAACTTGTCAGAATTATTTGAATTCCATTTTTGTTTGTAAGAAACTTTAGACTAAATGGTCGATAATATTTTCTTTTCTTTCACGACATGCTGACTATCGTACATCAAGACGTTTGTTGTGGCACTTCGTGGCTATTTTTGTTGAACCACCGTTCATCTATATCACATCATAATTATCGACCGAAATAATCTACAAATAATGGAATTTCGCATTGGTTGCTTCTAACAGTGTGTTTTCGAGATTGGTATTTTGTTCGTACTGATCTAATACCGATCTAGTTACGGGATCTAGTATAAAACATTAAAAACAAAAAGGAGCACAACGAAAGTCTTTTTTATTCTGTAAAGAAAAAATCAGCAAGGTCCATTAATTTAATTAAATGACACCCATTGTCCTGCTTCTTTCACACCTAACTAGCGACAGTCTGGAAAATCACAAAGCTCTACATATTCCCTAATTTATCGTTTACAGAACTAGACGGAACGTGACACTGAATCCTTAATTCTTTTCTATAATCAGTCAGCCATCGGAACAGATATGAATGTAGAGGGAACAATATCTGCTGATGTGGTCTGCGTTAATAGCAAATTCATCTTATCCTTAAATCACTAGTTGAAGTATCGGCACAAATTCTCTAAAATCGCAGTTTATTTATCTTTGTGAAACGATTTCTAAAACAACAAGCTAACGACAAGAAACATCCAAAATTATACAATTTCTTTAATAAAGCAGGTGTTTTCATCCTAAGTTGGTTAAATTCACAATATGTGGCACAATGTCAGGTGGAAAGACATATTTTTGCATAGTTATTTACATGAACTATACAACGGCAAATATAGTAAAAATGATAATACGGAGTCAAAATAATTTCACGGACAATAGAACGTTTAACGTTTCAGAAACATGTGGGAAAAGTGTAACATCCATAAAGAATTCATTTTTAATGGAATAAAGTTAATATCCTTTTGTCCCTGAAAATTGATTCAAACAGTGCGACAATGTAAACTGAGAATGATAGACAGACAGACAGATAGTCAGACAGACAGCCGGACGGACGGATGCACGGCGGGACGGACGGAGGGATAGATGGACGGAGAGCGAAAGAGAGAGAAAGACAGACAAACAAATAGATGTTTGCCTAACAACAATCCGACTAAGAAACATCAATTTTTGTTGCAATAAAAGGTGGTACATGTACATGTATAAAACAGTAAGCCTATATAAAATATGTAACAGTATAGTGTGTCTCTTTGATTGAGTGTGGGTATAATTTTTTACATAAACTCAAACCGTAGTATCAAACCGATACTAGACACTACCACAATTGTTAGACTGTGTAAATAATGAAATTGTCTCAGACTCTATATAAATAAGCACGTTAAAAATAACTGCTCAAATAGATATCCACGTAACCGCGAAAGCTGAAATATCGTGATCTCAAAAAAGTGGTCACGTGTTATGTGTTAAAAAAGCTAACTGTGCAGCGTGGCCCAGATTCGAAATACATATTTGCAATGGCCCTTGGAGTGTTATGCTGCATATTTCACCTAATGTAGGGCAACAACAAGCATTTTGTTGTTGGGTCATTTCCTGTAACAATTATTTATTTGGATGTTTGAGACAAGAAATTGGACTCAAACTCTCGGATACCACCTTTAAAAGATTTTGAACGCCGTCAAATGGTCATGTCTTGAAATTGTATGTACTTCTGATTCTGCAAAAATGTTCAAACAATACAGACATCTTTCGCATTTAGAACACCTGATATCACTTAGAATTTCTGATTTTAGACGATTGGTGAAATTATTCGACATACGCTTTGCATCTTTTGTACAGATTTGCGTTGATGTCAAAATACATAGTTTTAAGGGTTTGGGTATGTACTATTCACCATAGACGTAGCCCAATGTAAATAACAATATTGCATATGTAAAACCATAAGTTAACTGAAACGGTGATTTTTTGTTATATTAAACTCCTAAGATTAATATTTACACGACAAAAACAAAATACATTCTGGCATTTACCTTCCTTCATCATGTATTACTATACCTTCGTATCCTTACTGAAGTCAAAACTCAACCTTACAAAAATCTATTACGAAAGGAATACGTAAAATAATAACATTAATTGGACTTTTCGCTATATTCATAAAATTCAACGACACGTTGCAAATATTACAATAGTTGTTGTCGTTGTGGGTTTTTTTTTTCAGATACAACAAAGCGACCATATTATTACTAAATCTTTAATACACTGACGTGGCGTCCTTCATGCACTGTGGGTGTGATAACGCTCCTGAGTCAATACCTGTTGTCCTGATATTGACTCAGGCGTTGTCATCGATTGACCAATCAAAACACCTGGATTTTAAAGGGTATGTGATAAAATTGTTTCATGGAATATAATAACGTTAGATAGAAATGATACGACACTGGTTGATCATTGTTTGGAAAGAGGAAGAGGATTTTTTATTTTTTATTTTGTGAATCGCAAAATACATATATTTTGGAACTTCTGAAACTCTTCCAATTTAAGATTAATAGTACAGTAGAAAATCTCTTACAGGTAAGTCAATTGACTAAAGGCATACAATAATTGGCAATATCAAACATAAGGTTTTTTAATGTCAGTGACGATATGTAATAGCTGAGATTATTTGTATCCTACTCGTCTTAAAATAAATTATTTATTTGTTTTAAAACATCGCATCGATTAATTACTGTCAATTAGGCGACATCCAGCTATGTTAGAGAAAGGCCCTATCGAAGACAAATATAAGACGGAAGATCTTCCCACTTATTGCAAACGGAACAAAAGGCTAATTGGTTGGAGGTTAAACAGTCAGTAAAAATCGTTTAAAAATGGTGATGATGGCATTTAAAACACCATTTATATTCCTTTTTTCCACCAGTCAAAGACAAAAGAATTACTTTTCTGATTTATTATCTTATTCTGGTTTAGTCGGTTAATATATTTGTTTTTAAAATGTTTAAATGTAAGCATTTCAAACGATTAAAGTAATAAAGATGAACTTATTAATAACCTGACTTGCAGTCAAAAGTTGCCTTGTTTTTCCTTTTATGTGTGTTCCCTGAGCGCATACATCGAAACTCCATATACGAATCAAAAAATGCTGAACTCAATGTCAACGTTAGATCTTTTTATAGAAGGTCATTTTTCACAACACAGACTCTTGTGTAAGTTATACATACATAAGCCTTGAAGGTCATGTCAACATATTTAAATTTCAGGCTACCAGTATTTTAAATTGATAAGGTATTCGCTACTGAAACCAATAATTCGAAAGGTCTTCGAAGTTCTATTAAAATGCATAGATTTTATTCTGCATTAGCAGATATTCCTTATTCAACCTTATTCAGTAATGTAGGAGCAGTGTTTATTTATGGCTATCCGTTGTCATTATTTTATTTTTATTTTTTTTTCCTGTCTATTATTCCATATTTGAAGATATGTAAATATTGAATTATATCGAAAGACATATTAACATATCGACAGCAAAGATGCATTGCAACTTTATCACGTACACGTACAATGCCGATTAGACAAGATAGTTTAAATAATTGCATTTGTGCTCATCGTTCGTGACTTCACTAATAACAATTAATGCATACAAAATGTCTGAAAATGGTAATCGGTTCTTTGGATGGAGATTAATGATATGGAAATTGATCAAATTATGGTTATGTAAGTTATGTTTTTATGAAGGCAGTATGGGAGCCTCGCTAAAGGTTTTACATGTAATACTGTTTCAATGGTAATCTTATGCTAACAACGTGAGCATGAGTACATTTTAAGGCATATGTCGGTTACAGAAACGAATGTATGAAGCCTTTTAGAAAGGTCACGCTTTAAATCAGGGCCAGCCATTTGCCGTCGTTATGTAAGCGTGTCTGGAGTTTTACTCGTCTTTAGTAAAATTATTCTATCAGTATTCGGATAGATGAACAAATAGTTCATCGTTAAACGAGATACCTATTTAATATACATTGTCAGCATTATAAAGTACAAAGTAGACAATGGCATGTATATGATGGACAACTAGACAATGGCATATATACCCTGGACAACTAGACAATGGCATGTATATAATGGACAACTAGACAATGGCATGTATATAATGGACAACTAGACAATGGCATATATACCCTGGACAACTAGACAATGGCATGTATATGATGGACAACTAGACAATGGCATATATACCCTGGACAACTAGACAATGCCATGTATATAATGAACAACTAGATAATAACATGTATACACTGGACAACTAGACAATGGTATGCATACAATGGACAACTAGACAACAGCATGTATATAATGGACAACTAGACAATGGCATATATACCCTGGACAACTAGACAATAGTATGTATTCAATTGACAACTAGACAATGCCATGTATATAATGAACAACTAGACAATATACTTCTTAAGGTCTAGCTAAGCAATAAATTTAGTGTTTAAGAGTATAATGCCACAGACACAGCGCATGTTTACCGGCGTCAGTTTGTACATATTAAAGATATATAGATCATAAAACTATCTGGACAATTTAGATCTCGAATGAACTTAATGGAATGTTACTAAGAGGACGGAAAGTAAATATTGTCAGCAATTCTTTTTGCAGGAAACCGATTGAAATAGACATAATTTAAAGTAACTTTGATAACAAATTATTAAAAAAATATATGTATGAGTGGATTATATATAATTTGACTAAAACTATACGGACCAAAAAGGAAACAGGAATGTCCTATGCAAAGCTAAAGTACACAAAGAGGACTTACAGAGTTTATCAAGTTGCACATGTAAGAGTTACGTACAACGTTATACCACACAATTAGTTTACTCAGCAGTAAACAATGGTAATTGAGTTCAGATGAGAAGCAGACCGATTAAAGACACCAATGTTTGTACGTCGACAAATACAAATGCCAGTTATATGAGATTCTTGCTGAGAGATTGAGTGGTACATTTTTGTTTTGAAGTGGTATTGATGTTCACGATTTAAGGCACACTGTCTAATGACTTGGTGGAGTTGTTGTTTTTCTGTCAAGACATGCTAGCACGAAATCATGCGTCAATGTAAGGATTGTTGATATTTACAGTTCATAAACAGCAGTGATTCAAGTTGATGTCATACTGTAGAAGATATGTGTTTTTATACGATTGTCAAAATATTAACAGGAAAGAGTATGGTAGATCTAATTTGTTAAATATGATCATAGCTGACTTACATTTTTTATTAGCCTTCGAATTTACAAATGAGTTGCATCGTTTTTTTGAAAATGGAAGAAACTGAAAAATAGTATCAAAACTACAATTGACCTTTTAACACATTAAAGTGCGTAAGAATGTATATTGTGTAGTTTTATTCTTTCGATTTCCAGACTCCCAAAACGTGATGTAGACTCGTGAAACAGATGTGCACATAGTTTCTTCAAGTATGTGTTCGAAACATATACTATAACTTACAGTTCAGTCTCACTTGGCGCATAATGTGTGTAATCACGTTGGCTCAAGAATTCAAATAACTTTTTGAGGGTACAATCAATCGCGTATGCAGTGTTTCAAAGTCTATATTTATGCCATTCATCCTTTGATCATTGCGACTATCTTTATAAATCCTGTATGAGACTGTATGAGATGTATAAATAAATTATATAAAAAAAAAGAAAAACACAGAAAAATATTGAGTATATTTATCTCTGGTACGTTATATGTTACTAGCTGTAGAGCTAAGTAAAACTATTTAGCAAATATATTTCGAATAAAAAAACAAATGTTTCTCTGCGTTCCGTGCATATGTATTTATTTAGACAGTAAATATTTAAAACACATATAGTCAATTATAAAACAGCATCGATGTTAAAAATCTTTCATATTATTGTCTTCTGAAGCCTGAAATGTCTCTCCAGAATAAACGTTGACCGAGATAAAGCCGACAGCTAAGACCATTTTTCATTCCCACAATATAGCCCCCCTCGTATCCTCACACGAATTGGCTTAGACGTTGTAAATAAATTCCAACTTAAACTGAATAAATTCGCTGTTAACGTTGAATAATAGTGACTACGAAACTATAAAAAATGAACAATTTTTTCAGATTTCCGTTTTCTGTTTTTTTTATTTTTCTTACAAATGGAAGCAATATATATTTCCAAACAATCGTTTAAAACATTTTTAATATACGCGGTCTTGTTCTTTTATAGAAAGGGTAATGTTTCTTATTAGAAAATATGCTATTTTTTGTTAGCAGATAACATTTTAACTGAAACCATCTACATGTAATAGATATAATATTTATAGAAATCATATAAGATAATACTTTTTTAATAGAAGACTATTTTCACAGAAATTATATTTCCGAAAAATGCTTTGGAATTTTTTGGTTGCCGAGGTTTTTATTTACTGTACATACTGTACATATGTTGTTTTATTACTAGTTATTATGTATGTACATAAGTTCATTATATCTGTTTTAACTGCCAAAGCAGGTGCTTACTGTTAGTTGTTTCACTTTGACGGGATATTTTTATTTACACTGTTTGTTTGATAGAAAAACCTTCAGGAAGTGCGAGGTTGGAGGGCTCCACAAACCAGGTTTAAGCACCCCAGTTGGCCGTTTTGCCGACTGACCGTTCCAAGGCGGTAACTGATGTTTTTTCTTTTTGTGTGTTATGTCTCGTCTCTGTGTTTTTTGTCACATTTACATTGACCTTGTTTGCCTTTGTCTACTGGTAGATAAAATTTAAATATCTGTGAAAATTTTGATATGACCTTTTCTTATTTACCTATTGCAATGCGGTGGCATTTAATAATTTTTTTTCAAAGCACAACAAACACAAATGAGTCACATAAATATACGTAATAACGGAACAATATATTATCTATCAAAATGAGGTTTAACTGATCCAGTCATTTATACAGTTCCACTGACTTGATCGAAGACGAAAGAAACTTTTTAATTGACATGGTAAATTAAAGCCACATATTAATCAAATTATTTAGATCAAACTTCCATTACAATAGTTGTAATCCATTGAAATAATCCCATGTATGTACAATGCAGTATGTAAAACTCTGCATTTTGGTGGTAAGTGTAATATGAGAAATTATCTCAAAGTTTACCTATAATGTCTCATAATGAAACAGTTTATTCTGAAAAAAAAATTATTATAATATTATAGAAATCTCTATTAGATTTGATTAAAAAAAGAAAATAAACAAGTCGCAATATTATTGCAATATTATTGCGACATGCACTGGGCGTATCTTGGAAACAATGGTTTCATAAGTTTTCTTGGAAAGTTAATTACGTACATTAGACGAACTTAAGACAGAGAGACTGTTTATGCTACTATGACTCTTTCATGTGTTTAATGTTTTGCTTTGATTTGGGTAGTTTTATGTTTATATTTCGCTTCTTAAATTGTATTATTTTATATTTCGCTTCTTAAATTTTATTATTCTATTCATGTCGAATACAGAAGAGATTTGTTTTTAATGACGGAGTCATTTTTCTAGCTGTACGTCATTGCTTCATCTGTTTTTAAAACTTGCTTTTTTTTTTGAAAATATTTAGTTGACATGTCATTTATCCCGTATTAATAGAGAATATACTTCAGAAAGTCTGGTTTAGACACACAGTATGTCCTTTTGTCGATTGAAACTTCTATAAAGATAACTTCTTCTAGGGGGTTCTATTTGTAAAATTACTCGTCTCGATATTTTTGTCATTTTTGCCTTATACATGTGTTTGCCTTTGCCTAGCTTAAATGTTGCAATATGTAAAGATTTTCAATATACCTTTGCATATTTTTCTGTCAGTTAGTTTTCGCTAAATTATGAGTTTGGTTACTTTTGAGAATTGCGCAACTATACAAAGTAATTAGAGGTATGTATATGAAGGTGAATCAGAAGACACAGTGAATGTCTGCCTTATTGAATTTTATCATTATATAAGAATATCTTTGCAAATAAACAAAACATGAATCTACAAGCAAAACCAAATTTATTGCGGAAATATCTAGACAGAAGCACTATATATAAATGGAATGCATTTTTATTTTATAAAGTGTTTTAAGACATAATTTTTATCTCACTGTGCAAAAGCCCTGAACGGAAGTTCTTTTGTTCAACCACGTGCCACAAAAGGTCTTGGTTATATCTTCAAAATGTATCAACTATGTTACATGTACTGTTGTAACGCTCTATCCGGTATGTATTGTTCTAACCTCGCACTTCCTTATGGGTTTCTCAAATGCAAGTAATTTAAAGAAAACCGATCCATTTGAATAAAAATCCAAGCGCTGACGTTTTGTTTGATAACTTATGACGAAATTAGTGACGATATTGAAAAATAATTTCCACATAGTGTTTAGAAGAGAGAAAGGTATTATATTGATTAGAAGACCTGTAAAATACTGTTGATAGTAAATGAAGTTAGCTTTTTGAATCAAGAAAAGAAGACTAGAGAAGAGTAAATGGTTGTAGCATCCTGTTCATGTGAAGTTGGAATTGAGGAAAAAAAAGTCCAATGTCCATCAAAGGAAATACACGTTAGAGTCCTTATAGGATGAATTGAGTGACAACATAGATTACATGCTCGTGGAGATTCTTTACGACCGCCACACTGCACAAGTAACATTGTTGTGATCATGAATAAGAATATATTTGACCAAGTCCTATGAGCATTGCAACATATACAGAAAAATTGAAAAGGCACAGGACCAATGTATTAACTTAAAGAATTAACTTAAAGACAAACAAAAAGGTCAATAAAAAATGAAAAATGTTTCAATTGAACAGCAATTAATACAAATATTTTAGAACCTATCGCAAGGATCCTGTCAAGGTCGTGAACCGACAAAATGTATCATTTAAAACAAAAACGTAAGTAGCGCTGATACATATTTTGACGTTATGTTTTAGAGTTTAAACATATTCCTTGAAATCAAACTCCTCTGGTTTGATTTTTTATTATTATTCTTGTCTCAATATAGTGTGAAGTGTCAGAAAAGCAAATATAACAAAGAGTGTCCAAATTTTGTTTAAAAAGGCATTGTAAATACTTCTAGACATTGGACATTGGACTAATGTGAAGCACGTTGTAGGCATATTTAAGACCTTTCCGCAGGTATACACCGTTTCTCATGAAATATGTATGCTTCTTATAGCATTATCTTACCTGTTAACCAAATGCTATAGCCAAATTCCGCTTGATCTTAGTTTCACATATAAATATTCTTCAATTGCTAGGTAAGTATGTATACGAATAAAACATAATATCATACCAGCAACTTGTCTCCACTTATATCCACTAGTTATAACCGACAATCCTTATAATTGCGATCAATCGTTACCTAGTAAAAAATATCAAATCAGGTAGGACTGACACTGATACTGTCAGTGAAGATAAATTGGAAACTATCGATTGGTAAATAATAGAAATGTTTTCCTGCTAACGATAGAAGTATATTAGCTTCCGTGATTTATTTCTCATGTAATGAGATCTAATGGGTAAAATATAGTTCTTCTTCGTAAGCAACAGGTCCGTTATGGGATCGATTTGATGTATATGTCAAGATGTATGAAACGTGTTTCAGCAAGCGATTTAGTGCTTACGATTATCGCCGAACATTGTTCGTTACATATATTTATGTTACTTATTGTCTATACCTTTATATTATATATATATATATATATATATATATATATATATTAAATGCATGATTGTTGAACGTGTATATCGATCTATATACCTGTACCTTTATATATAACTTCTAAAGAACATGACTGTTGAAACTGTATATCAATCTCTATACCTATACATTTATATTTAACTAATAAAGAACATGGCTGTTTTAAGACACCCTTATCACGAATAGTGAATCATCGGTAATATGTTAAGTGACTGCAATAGTGTCCGTGTCCGTCCAATAAAATATAATTAGGTGAACTGATACAGCAGGAACACAACGACGTTACCGGTAAACAGATTACGAGACAATGTCTTTTACTTTATTGATGATAAACCCGGACAGTTTATCTGTCTACGATTTAGAGAACTCAAAAACCCCAATCATTAGAAGCTGTGCTTTTCCCCTGAAATATGAACGATAATTGTAATTTCTTACAAGCTTACCGGCACATTGAACTAATCCTGGCTCTAGACAGAGAACTTAATTTAATGCAAGTAATAACAAAGCCAGGCAAATTCACACGTTACCTTTATATGAACTAATGTTACAATGATTTCAAAACAGATAATGTATTATTGCAATGTAGTCAGAATTAGTTTAGTTTGATTTATTGTCAGTCTTGAATAGTTAAGTACACAACACGTCTTGGCACTGATGAGAGCCAAAATTTTGGCTTAAATTATAAGATGTCATAAAGCGCTTAGCTTTCATAAACAGGAGCTTGTGAGTTGTATACAGATAAGAGTGACACCGTTGTAGTGTCCTACGTTTAAATATTTTGTCTGAAATTACTTTCCCATAAATACGAACATTGTCTAATTATGTTCAATAATTGCAATTGTTACCCATATTTTGTTTTCCTTAGTCAGTTCTTCATCAAGACTAAAAGTCGCTAAAGCATATAAATAAATATTAGTAATGTAACATAAATTTGAGTGACGGAGCTCAGGATAACGATGTTAATATGCCTAGTCTTATCAATATCAAAGTTACAGCGAAAAGTTTATGTATGGTTCGGAAAATATGCAGGGACCCGTTTTGTATTACCACAAATATGTACAAAACGCAGTTCTTCTATCTGGCCCTTGACGGCCTTAACACTTGAGATTTAAGATAGTGCCTGAATTCGATCTTTCATAGTCTGTTCATTTGCTTAAACATAGAATACATTGATATAATCTCGAAAAATTTCTATATGGGTAAGCATTCGCTTTGATGTGTTAATATTTTTACAACATTCATTGAACTGCTTAAGCAATTTAGCCTTATCTTAAAACTTTCTTTGCTCGGTCAGTAGTCCGAGATCGAGTGCTATGTCGCTTTCTGAGAAGATAAAGTGTAGCTTTGAACGTCGGACTGACCATGACATGTTGGTCCTTCGACAATACTAATTACTTGTGAATGTAGAGAACGAATAGAGTTTAATATGAGTTCTCAAACGTCTGTAAAATAAAATTGAAAATAAATACCAAATAATAAATTGAAAAAAACAACAACATGCTTAACAGTTAATACAATATTACGCCTGTTTGTGTAAAATTTAACCTAGACAGTAAAACATTCTGCAGATTGATGTTATGTTATGTTGAACCTTATATTTTCAACAATCGGCTTCAGTACACATTAACTAAGGGCCAGTCTTTCACCATGCATTGTATCACTTTATATTTAACATATACGTAAATACATTTGCTTAGTACTTTTACGAATTTGAATATATGATGATCAAATTCAGTGATTTTTTTTCTGTTTTTATTAGGTAAAGAGTTTGTATAATTAAATTCAATGAATTTTATCTGAGCATTATCATATTAATGTTCACATCAATTACAGAGTGGGTGTCGAAAATATATCCCAGTGCATCTTAGAAAATGCCGTTCAAGTAAGCTCACCAGGATTGCTGCGACAAATTTCCTTTACGTTTACTGGATAGGTTTTAATTTTAAATTCCGACTAAAACTAATAAGCTATTACTTCTCATTACACACATCGTCTGATGCTGAATCGCCTTATTCAAAAAATTTTAATCATCTTTTGACAATTAAGTTTTTCCTTACAATTCCAAATTACCAGTTATTTCTGTTTAGCGCATCCTATACAATTGTTATGTGTGTTGTCTTTTAAGTTCATCGGTCATTGGTTTTTAAATTCTATCTACTTATTTATATCTATCTATTCTTTTGTTCATCTCGATATGTAAGCAGATTATTTCTGTAAGGATCTAGTAGTGTCCTTACATTTCTTACAGCAGTATTGCCTCTCCTCTTTTCCGAATACAGTTCTATTTTGAAATAGATAAAGGCCCTATAACAATTCACTACTATAGGGTCATCACTTGGACTGTTTTGTTTCAAATTATTTGTTTAAATGTGCTGCTTCAAGTCGCTAGAGTCTTTGTAAAGTTAACTATCTTTGGTTATTAGATGAATAGCTTTAAATGAACGTTTTCCTTTTTCTTGAAATGAGAGGGATATTAACAATCTATGCAGAACTGTATGACGCCCACATCACCGCCACCAAGGCCGGTGTGTACAGTAACTCCTCCTGCCGCTTAGCCTCTTACCACGTGGGTTTGAGTCACGTTTATATAGAAGGATCTACTGCGGGAAGGTCTTCCGGCTGACCTACGGTGAACCAGTGGTTCTACCCAGACATTTGTTTGGGGTCTTCCTCTACAATAATACCTGGATGTCGCTAAAATGAATATAATTGGTCGCTGTAATGTATTTGAAGATAAAAAAAACACAACAAAAACTGTACTTGATGCATCTGAAAATGTGTTTCTACAACATTAAGCTCTAACGTGCGTGTAATTTTGTGCGCATACATAGTCAACTGCATTTTTTCATTATAATTGTGAAAGCATTATGTTATTTTTACACGTATTTTTAAGATGGCAATTTCGTAAGGAAATACGAATGTCGTAAACAGAAATTAATTTGCCTGACATTTGCTCTGCTTCATCCAGTTAATATCAATGGACCCAAAATCGATGTTGAAGATGCAATCTTAATTTATTGGCTGTCAAGTTGTTAACATAGACAGGCTGTCGAGGGATTTTTGTCGAGTCGATAATTGATATCTTCTCTAATTGTGGGAGGCAATATGGACTTTACGATGTCCGAAGGAGGTCGCACTTATCGCTGATCATAATGTGACTTGTTCCGAGAAAATGTAGATAGCATTTGACATAAAGATAGCATTAACTCTTTTGAACATTTTGAATGAAACTGTACATAAAATATACATATAAACGGTCCTTTGAGAATTACAGCATATGTTAACATTTGAACTTCTACTAGACAAAAGCAGAACAGCTGAAAGAGCTAGCCAAATGTAACAGTGACACAAATTCATAAGAGATTTTACTTAAATATTAAACAAAAATACCGCCTTGGAGCTATAAGTCGCAAAAAACAGTATACAGAGATATCACTCTTACTTGCTGATAATTACTCTATAATAAAGAGCGCAAAGAGTGTTTATAAGATATTTACATGCTAGATTTATGTAATAAAACTGTTCACAACGTGTGTTAGGAATTAATGTATGCAAAACATAAGCATCTCATCCATGCACGGTGGACAATTATAAACTTTAAAATATTCGTGACATTAGGCACAAACGGTAGTATAACCGTTCAAAAATGTTTTAATATTATAATCAACAGCAGAGGAAAAGCCACATGTAAAAACAAAATGTCACTTCTGCATAACAGGTACCTGTCACGTATGACAATATTTTAAGTACGACATGTCATGTGTTCACCTGGAATCGGCAACCTGGAAAGTTGAGCCTGTAAACACCTTGCTAATTGTTACTCTGTAAATTTATATCAGTCGTCACTCGATTAAGGCATAGGCTCTTATGGTATCTAGTTAGGGACCAATTTTCATCTTATTGAAAACATTTGCAATTATAAAGTATTTCTTTCTTATAATGAACAAAATACGATTTGTTGATATGTGACACTTTAAAAGTAGATTTTAAAGCCCGTTAGTTTGAGTACTGGCAATATTTTTGTACTTGTATGGCAGTATTGTTCATGCATATTGTCTCACTTTATTTCGGACTGAGTCAAGATCAGCATTGTACGAGCATGACAGCTTTTCTTCTACTCTTTGCTTTTCAATTAAAACACATTATATAGTGACGCAATGAATGGGGGGAAGTAATAGATGGCTCCACCATGATGACTTTAGGCAGTCACTTATGAAAATATAGAAATGTATGTAAGTACCAATAACTTACTTTGTCATATCACAACACCTTATAATTTCCTGATTGTGGCGAAAACCTAACATAGAGGAATCTTGCGGCGTACAAATTGATCATGCTCTACAGTCACTACCAGCAAGCTTACATAGTATTTTATCATCTTCTTTCTGTACGACAGTGATATATATACTTACATTTCTCTTAATATACACCTCAAATGACCTTTTCCTATTAGATATTCATATAATATATTTTATATTTATTTGGTTTTTAATATTTTTATTAAATGTCAAAACATAATGTTATTTAACACTTTCACTTACGATCCCAGTTGGGTCCTAGTATGGTATTGTCTTCCTTCTGTATTAAAAGTTTCATGAAGATAACATGTACAGGAATTAATTTTCCCGACACTTGCTGTGTTTGATGCAGTAAACGCTAATAGAACCAATATTAATGTCGCAGATGCAATCCTAATTTATTGGTAGTATAGTCGTTAACCCAAGACATACTGTCGAGAAGTTTCTCTGGAGACGTTTTTACAACCATACGAGCTGTCACCCGAAATTGATACTTGCTCTAATTGAAGTGACATTCAGAACAAGACAGTATGCAGAAAAGGATGCACCAATGTCTTTGTTGATTCGAACGTATCTTATTCTGGAATAATATAAACGACACTCGATATATGAATTTCACCAATGGTTAAGTGGAATGTTTAAATAGATATATCGCTGCTGCCACACATCCTGGTTTCATTTGATGGTTATTTTAAGCTGGTGTATGCAAAACATAATGTAAGTCTAACACCTAAGTTGATGTTTGAGTATTTCTATTAGTAAGCAATTCATAATACCATATTAACCTTTCACATATGGGAAATATGGTACATAATTAATGTGGTCTTGAGGCGTGTTATTAATCCAAAGCCATCACTGTTTGATAAAAGACTAAACGAAGATGTTAACGTCCGTTTTGTTTTCTAATGTGCGTTCTTTTAGAGATCTGCAGTGACTTAAGATATCTGATCTCAGTCTGTTAACTAGAAAATAATGCAGAAAATATCATTACTGCCGGCCAAAGCTAATATCAGGCTGTTTTTGTTTAAAAACTTATTTAACAATCGCACTCATACTTAGTATTTGAAACTCTCATGAATTTGTCAACATTAAAGAAGAATGAAATCTAGCATATAATATTGATGTACACAATAAAGTATGCCGCTTTATGAAAAAAATATAGTAAGCTTCCCCGATAAAAAATAAACTTGTTTTATGACAGCATGATTTCCTGACAAAATTAAAACTCGTCTTTTTAGAATTGGTTTGATTAATTGTGCAAATAGTGAACACTATGAAAAGTATTTAATAAGCGAGTAATGATTTAGGCGTATTAAAGAAGTTCTTTGTCATAAAATATTCTTAATTAGGCTCAAAGTCTACACTTACAACATAATCATGATACAGTAATATTTCCATCGTTAACCTCTGACCTTTGCTTTCGATCGAAATTTTACAAGGTCGTGAAAATACAGCAACTAGTGGCACATTATTTTGGTCTCCTTTGGATGTGGTACTTAATCATAAGCATTGACAGGGTAAACGGTGGTTGTTTACATGGATGAAAACATGGACGCACAGTTTTCTTTTTCCATTTATGTTAACGGCATTAGTTAGGAAATGGAGATTTTACTTTAGATGCTACAGCAATATTCATCTTTCATTTACGAATACATGTCTTTAGTATATACAGAAGTTAGGAAAGACGCCTAATACACACTGAAGTCACTTTGCCATTTCTCAAAACCACCATAAATTCTCATTACGGCAGTATTTTCGTCAGAGATAATTAACAGATATAAAACATTTTGTTAAGCCTTTATTCCTTGCGACAGTGTTTACGTCAGCTTAAAAAGCTGTATATTCATGATTCAGAAAGGCACCGAATTACATTGTGACGCAGTGGGACTTAACACTAGCCATGCTAGATGGCTTTTATGTGTAGACGAATACTGTTCCTCAAAATGTCATTTGCATTTGTTGTATCTTGCCTTGACAGCTCAACAAAATTCACCTCAATGACCACTTTACTGATATTTAGAAATAGTTTATAACAGAGTTTACAAGGAACGGAAGTACACACAATGGATAGCGAAGAAAACACTGCATGTAAATGTAAACAACTTCTTCAAGACTTATATTGATTTCAAAAAACTAACATTTGGGTTTAATTCTCGGTCGTGACCTTGCCAAGAAAGTTGCTAGTGTTATTGTTTAGACAACCCACATTTACCGACAGGTTCGTCTTGAAATTCAGAACAAGCAAAACTGTAGAAGCGTTTTTATTCATCCTATCAGTATTGTTACGTATATTTACTAACGTACCTTGGATTTTGTTCAGTTAACTTGATATAAACCAACCATGAACATTCTTCTACAAGCAAACATAGACATTTGCCCTGAAAAGTTACATAATGTGTCAACTGTTCATTTGTCTAATGGTAATATGTTTTCAAGAAGAGCGACTATCAATATTTCACCTATAAAACTACATCCTTCCTCCGGGAGGTTTGTTTCCAATGCAAGTAAATTATTTCTTAGGCAATCAAGTATTTACGTAATTTTGTAATATTAATGAAAACAGTTTCAGCGCACAAATGCAGAGTGGACATCATCGTGTGAACTTCATTATCAACAAGTGAAACATTATCAAAATGTAGTACATGTAAACTCCTGAACTCCACTCTCAAGTCTACTGTAAATGGCCGTATATTTAACATTTCCTTACCTCGTGATGTTGATTGACAACGTAACAACATAATTCATGTAATAATTGGAAATCATTCTTATTGTAAATTGCATTTTGTTGGATAAATTGGATGGGCGCTGAAAATTAGATTTCAGTAACATTCATATAAATTTTGTGACGCATATCGTTTTAAGAACTTCCTTAATAATCATGTTCTTACTTCATTGCATTCTTTAAAATATGTGAACATACAACCTTTGCAAAATATTGTTTATATGATACAAATTACATGCCAGATACACTAGACAGGATTCAAATACTTCAGATGTTATTTCCACTCGGTTTCACTGACAATTTTCATCAGACAGGCAACTTATTTCTAAAAATCTGAACATTGACATGTTAAGTATTTCATCCTTACGCAAGCACAAATGCCGAGAAAACGCCGGAAAAAGGAAAAAAGTCATAGTTAAAAAATAAATTTATGAAAAAAGTTTTTGTTCAAGATTTTTATTTTAACATACTCTATGTTCGATCGGGTATTTATGCCTTACATTGTGCAGTTACACATCTTTCTTTGAGATCACTTGTTTGTTTGGACAACGAGACGGAAAAAAATATATTAAGTACTCATCCTTTACATAATGTTGCTTCTGTCATTTAAAAGTACACTACCCATTCTTTCAGGCCCAACACAAATGCGAGTTAATGAAATAAAATACATTTCAAAAGGATTGATGTCATCCTCTTACATAACATCTTTCGTCATAAGAATATGACAAATAAAATCTACAATTACTTAAAAAAACAAAAACAAAGACAAACCTAATGGTTTGTTGTAAGTACATAAATCGATAGATTGTATCATACATTTTTTCACATATATAACCTAAACGACCCTTCTCTTGTAACTGTTCACTTTCACTTTTCTGTTTTTTACATTCTGATTATATAATGTCTGTGGATTTATCGATGACGATAAGCTAACGAAATTTACTTATTAGAGACCCAAAATATCGTCTGTTGGGTGAAAATTGACTTGGGTGAAATTGACTCTGACCTTTGTTGCAAAGAAATTTATGAGGAATTGTGTTGTGTTAGCGACGCACTATGGTTCCTGTTACACAATATTTACATTAAACATGACATTTTATTTAGACAAGTAATCTGTTGGCACCTACTCTGCACCTTCAATTGCTGATTCGTTTTTATACAACTTTGAACGTGACTTCATGCCATCCTAATCATAGACACGTTATAGAAACTCCCAACTACTAAACTCTGTGTCAAGAGAGATGATTTCAAAGTCAAAATTGTGAATTATCCATACCTTGATGGCAATTCGCCTCTTTCTTCCTACTGCGGTATTTATCCCAGCTTACACGTGATGGGTTCGAGTCCCGGTTGGAGCGAGAACGTTTATGTGTGGATGTTTAACAGCTAACCTGCGGTGCCCCGATGGTTCTACCCAGACATAAGTCTGTGGTCTTCCTGCACCAGAAGACACCAGAAATTAGCTTGACGTCGTTAGACAAATGTACAGTAGACACATTATGTAACTTTTCAGGGCAAATGTCTTTGTTTGCTTGTAGTAGCATGTTCATGGTTGGTTTATATAAAGTTAACTGATCATTCGCCCGCTTGGAACATTAATACATGTAGCTGATTATATTATAAATAGGAAAATAAGAAATTTTGTTAGTATAAATACACTTTTTATCAGTTTAAACGCACGAGGCAGTTGTCTGCTCTAAATTTTCTCTCTTTAATGGGATAGTTTTATTAAAAATGTTTGTTAGAAAAACCTTCAGGTTCTTTTTCAGACTGACCGTTCCAAGAAGCTAACCGTCGTTCTTTTTCTGTATAATGTCTCGTCTTTGTGTTTTTGTTACTTTTACATTTATATGTTATGCTTTTGTCTAGAGGAAGATCAGATTTAAGTATCTGTGTTGGTTCGTAAAGGATCTTTTAAAATTATCTTATCTTAAAGGCTTTATTTAGAAATTATTTAACATGTGACAAAGAACCATCTCAATCTCAAGGTTTACTTTTGGTTTTAAATATTTTAATCACATAAACAGAAAATATACTGATACCAAGTAGCAGACCGTTGAAAATATAAATTGACCTTATTTTCATTACTTGCATGTAAACAGCTTTGGGAAGTGCGATGTTAGAGCTATGTAAACCAGTCGCAGATGCAATCCTAATTTATTGGTAGTATAGTCGTTAACCAAAGATATACGTTTCTTTTTATATCGTCATAACTGACATCTAATAATACGCCACACGTTACGAATAGATTAAGTTTTCTATTCATTTCTTTTATGTGAGTCACGCCTCAGAACGTGCGAGTCTAGAGCTTTGTAAAAGCGGTTTCAACACCTAAGTCGGTCCATTTTTCCGACTGACCGTTCCAAGGCGGTACTTGTTGGATTTGCTCTATTGTTAATGCCGCGTCACAGATTAGTTTAGTTTTACATTTGGATTGCCTGTTAATTAATACATTTGTCCAGTGCCTTTTCAAATAAATTTTAGTGTATGTTTAAATGCTCATAGAACTTTGTCATATTTCATTATTTTTTAATATTTTAGGTGCAAAACTATTTTTCTGCTGGCAATACCGGATGCGCTCTTGGCTTAGTGGTGGAGTCGCCGACCTGTTAGTACTCTAAGACTCACTGTGTGATTTCGAGTCCTATTCGACATTTTTCCTGTGGTTTTCCTCCATAAAATTAGCTGAACGCCTCCATAATGACAATACTTGGTCTCGGCGATATACTAAAAAACAAACAAAAAGCAAAACAAAACAGGCAATGCTTTCGGGAAAAATGCGTTTTGTTTACTATTTTGAAAATGAAAATGAAATGAAGACCATATATAATACATCGTTTTTATTTTATTTTAATCATACCATTCGAAATTGCAAGAACCAGTACAATTTGTTAATTTATTTTATCGATCCTCTTTTCTTTCCGCTTTAATTTAGAAGTAATTGGTTGCATCTGGGAAATCACAAAGTTAAAAATGCATACTAATAGATATTATACAGAGCAAGACCTGACATTTAGCACAATGTATACCACCAACTGAAGTGCCATACTTGTTATAATTGCATTTGAATTTATCTCGTTGCTTGTGGTGGTCATTCCTTATTGTAGGCATTATTATAGGTGATTGGTAAAATGATTTAATGCTGACTAATCGTACATGGTTTAATACAAATTTATAGCATATAAGTTTACTTTAAACGCAACAATTTTAAAAAGAAATATGTTATTTGATATTTAATTAAATCG
This sequence comes from Sinonovacula constricta, assembly GCA_007844125.1. Classification (NCBI taxonomy): domain Eukaryota; kingdom Metazoa; phylum Mollusca; class Bivalvia; order Cardiida; family Solecurtidae; genus Sinonovacula; species Sinonovacula constricta. The sequence goes on along the minus strand of CM017558.1, from coordinate 61,574,081 downwards.
TGTCTAACTTTAAATTTATTTGGAACAATGATATTCTAATTCGAGAGCAATTAATCAATCAAATATTTCATTTCACAAATATAATTAATGATACTCACTGTATGCTAATCTTTCGTCATAATAAACGTCCACAGCACAGAGTTTAGATCTAAACATTAGTAAATAAAAGTAAGCCGTGTTTTATGAAATGGTTCTACAAGTGGTAATTATTGATGTGTGTTTGTCAAAAGTAAAAGCAACATTTTTATTTTGCATTAAAATAAGTATTTTCTTTTGTCTTAAGAAATAGTTTTTCTGTCCCATTATTCCCCATTATTCTTACTTAAAATCAATAAAACCGAAATACACATTTAAACAATCAACTCCAAAACAACAGAGTAAAAGACAAAACTATAGATAACATATTTTTACGGATTAATATTGTCATACAAATATTATGTAAGACAGCTTATGTCTTAAATTAACCACTTGCAAAGGTATTAACGAAGGATCCCTAAACTAAACTCAAATAAGCCATATAACTAATTAAACTTATCCATTATTAACTTAAATCCGAGACCATACGGCAAAAAGCGATTTAAAGGTCCAGTCAGAAATGATGTACAGTTATCATTTCAAATGGTCGATAACCTTGCCTTTCACTAATGATGTAAAGTAAAAGCAACATTTTTATTTTGCATTAAAATAAGTATTTTCTTTTGTCTTAAGAAATAGTTTTCTGTCCCCATTATTCCCCATTATTTCTTTACTTAAAATCAATAAAACGAAATACACATTTAAACAATCAACTCTAAAACACAGAGTAAAAGACAAAACTATAGATAACAATATTTTTACGATTAAATATTTGTCATACAATATTATGTAAAGACAGCTTATGTCTTAAATACCACTTGCAAAGGTATTAACGAAGGATCCCTAAACTAAACTCAAATAAAGCATATAATCTAATTAAACTTATCCATTATTAACTTAACCTAGACCATACTGCAAAAAGCTATTTAAGTCATTCAGAAATGATGTACAGTATCATTTCAAATGGTCGATAACCTTGCCTTTCACTAATGATGTAACGCAATAGCCTTGATGAAATAATAGTATTACCCTTACATGTATTCACAATTAAAAATAGTATCGGTAAAAACGTCGTAAGATATTACCGTAGTTTTTGCTGACAAGCTGTAAGTTTAAATCTTAGGCTACATGTAATTTTATTCTACAACATGTGTTTAATATGCAGACAAATGATCTTAGAAGATTTTATCATATTCTTCACGTAGATCTGTCAAAAAGCTCACATCTTTAGTTTTTTAAACGTATTAACTCTAAACAATACTACGTTTTATTTTGTTGCTTTGGGGTTGTTTTCAAAAATTCTATTATTTTTTCCGTATTTTTACATTTCACTTCTGACACTTTTGACATATGATGTCATGGCATTTATGAAGTCATTATATTGTTCTTACAATATATCAGCGCTTGTACTGCTTTTTGAAACTACTCTCTCATTTGGAATTTTTTGGTTACCGAGGCTTTTATCTACTGTACATACTGTACATATGTTGTTAGTTAATTTTATTACTAGTTATAATGTATTTACATAAGTTCATTATATCTGTTTTAACTCCCGACGCAGATGCTTACTGTTAGTTGTTTCACTTTGACGGGATACTTTTATTTACACTGTTTGTTTGATAGAAAAACCTTCAGGAAGTGCGAGGTTGGAGCGCTCCACAAACCAGGTTTAAGCACTCCAGTTGGCCCTTTTGCCGACTGACCGTTCCAATGCGGTAACTGATGGTTTTTCTTTTTGTGTGTTATGTCTCGTCTCCTTGTTTTTGACACATTTTCATTGACCTTGTTTGCCTTTGTGTACACGTAGATAAAATTTAAATATCTGTGGAAATTTTGATAGGACCTTTTGTTATTTACCTATTATCAAATAGTGCTTCGCCTCAAACAGATGACATTGTTTTTTGAAATACAAAATTGTTCTAAAATTCATGCATTCCCTCTATGACTAAACATACTTAATCAGGCAATTAAAGATCAATATTTGTATGTTTTATTTCTGCCCACCTTTTCATGACATGTTAACAATACAGACGTGAGAAACACGACAATGACACTTGGAGAGACATCGATAGACACACTGCTACTATCATTAAACAAACACAGAAACAATTCTTCTTCTTATTAGTTTAGGTATATCCTATTTTAATCAGCATGAGATTATCCGAAAATCAATTCGAGTCTGTTAGTAAAGTTAATGACAGGTAACTATCGATGACACTGATGTTGGTAAATTAGTTCTCTTTCCAAAAGAAGGAAATGTGTCAGTTTTTCTGATCTGTTAACGGATAAAAAAATTGAATGGTACACTTTGCTTTCCTTAAACTAGAAATATCTAGACTTTTCAGGGGGATGCATTATATATTTAAAGAATATATTTAGCTTTTAGAAAAGGGCGTTATTGCTAAGAATCGCCATGGTAATTTTGGCAACTGTGCTAATCAAAGAAAGGCAATGTCAAATAATATATGTGTTTTGTATATGGTTGTTACGAGTAGTCTTTGTTGATAACTGGGTACACGTTGGCTTCACAAATATAACAATTTATTATATGGTGTTGTGTACTTAAAGACATTTTATTTATATGAAAATTTGTTTTAGCCACAAATGAAAATTTTATTTTAGGATAAAGTGAACGCAAAATTAGATTACCTTTGTAGTTTTGTTTTATCTTCAGGGATAATTTATTAATACAACGCATTAAATTTTGTACCTGCCAGGACACTTCGTCTAATGTAAAGGAATACTATTTTGCATGAATATTTTCACGTCGATGTTTAATAGGAAACTGTTAAGCTGTACCAATGAAAGTAAGTGTGTTTACTAAGCAAGCATGACTTTTGACATATGTCCGTACATATGAATGGTAGATCTGAAAAATGACATTGGCAGCCTTGACAACTTCATCAACACATCAAATATCTAGAAAGATAACCACTTAACGCACTAACTGGAGGAAAGATGATTTTCAAACTTTATAGCACAATTTCCAGTTTATAGCTGATATAAAATTGAACAGCATAAAAATATATATTATAGGTATATATAGCATCCAGCGACAAAAATATAAAACGGACACAAATACCTTAAAAAATGACCCAGCTGCACATGGAAGAGTAAGGTGCAAAATGTACGTTTAGATTTCTTGCAATTAACTATAGATCATAAATTATTTGATATATAAGGATACCATTGGTGCAAGTCAGCAAATACAAACGATTGAAAATCGAGAATCTGGCTTGTCGAGGAAGTTAAGTTATGCATATTGTCGTTTTGAAGTGACAATAATGCTAACGTTTTAAGACACCTTATGACCGGTGCAAGACACGCTAGAAAAGACAGGCACTCTAGCATGATATTCGGATTTCAAATTGAGTCATTAATTGATTTTGACGTAAAGTTTTGATATTCCTGAATTTCTAAAGAACATTTTACTCAATTATGTAGAAACATGTAATATGTAAATGATCTGGATAAGGAGGATAAGAACTGAATATTTCTTTTGACAATATCGTGTTAAACATTATTCAATATATTTAGGAATACATTACAATTTAAGTTCGGAAAGTTAACTTTGAGCAAGGTTACCTAAAATAATTACTACAACATGAAAGGTATAATAAGCTTTTTAGTGGCTGAATCACAACTGTTGAGAAACACATTGCGTTAAGTCAGAAGTATTTTAGCAACGCCAAGCGAACGGGTTCTGCTATTGATGTAGACATATGTTCAAAAAGAAAAATATGTCCCATCCAACACCAACTTGGAGTCTCCGCTAATATATAGCTAATACTTATCATCAGTTTTTTTGTTTCAAATTTACTGTTCATGTTTTATCCTAGATATTATATAGTGTTAAAATGACGTTTCGTTAACAATTTAAACATTATTTTTCTAAACCTTTTATAAGCAGTAATGTTGGCGTGTGTCTCCATATTGTAAATTATTAATAGTATAGTAAATTTAAACTTACTAAAGTACGATCTGTATTCTATTACTTGAACAGGAAACAAGATTTTTTGTTCTATATCTAGAATATCATATTCGTCGAGTAACCATCTTAAGCTGAAAAAAAGCTTTGAGTTCATTGCATATCAGTATGAAGAGAAATACAGTTGAATATATGGTTAGTAAGAAGCGAAATAGTTTAAATTGATAAGCATAAAATGTGCATAAATATTGTTCGAAGTTTAAGCATGGAATCATAAACAAATATTACTCAACAATCCTTGCGAAGGCACCGATCCAGACAACAAATATTTACTACTCAAGCTGCCGACTACGAAATAACTTCTATTTTCAAGAAACTGTAAATCACTGTTAACTAAAGTCTGAAATGTCTCTCGAGCATACGGATTGGTTTTGGCATGCAGACGTCTAAAATTATATTTTGCATTATACAATGTAGTCGCTTGTTATCTTCAAACGAATTTGCTTAGACGCCTCCAATATATTCCAACTCTAGACTTAATATAAAAGCTATAAGCTACCATGGATTGATTATGCGCACTTTACTGTTAATAGATGAACAAACTTGCTTTAGGAAGGTACACTCATTACTTTTTATAACTATACAAGATTAGCTCGCAAATAGAATCATCGGTGATTCTTCTAAAATGTGCCGTTTAAGCTAGGTGATCCTGTTTGTGAATAAACTAAAGGCTGGTCTGCATCAGTTGGCTATTACCGAAATGTATAATAAATGTGTCGTTTCTTTAACAAGATTACATTTTGCCTGTTTTTTTGTAAACTGTGTTCACACTCAACGTTGTTGGTCAGAAACAGAAGTGAACTGACAGAGTTCGTATAAAACGGGATTCAGCAGGGCGTACAACTGATTAGTGGTGAAAATAGGAAAATAATAGGTTTCTGATAACGAGATGGTACTGTTTCCTAGCTTCAATGAAAATAACGTCTCTAATGTAACAGATAAAAATGTTTACATTTAAGTTGATAGAAGCTCTATGTGGGCTATCCTCTAGGGAAATTTTCATTCTTTTTTTTTCATTTAATGTTGTCCTTTTTCGTTTATGTCTTTTTTTTTATTTACGACTTTTGTTTCACTCAATCGGATGTTTAGCCATAATAGTTTGACTTGTGTCGAATGTATTTTAATTGCTTTAGTTAGGCTTTCGTCAATAACACATGAACAGCTTCAAATTTAAAACAATATAAATATATATCATAATATAAACTGATAAAGGTCTGTAGCAACGATTTAACACTAATAAGACATCTTACAGGTAGATTATTGTGCGATGTGTTTCGAGCTAATGGTTATGAGATTTTAAAGTTAACATCGTGTTTTCTGTAAGTACATATTCTTGACCATTAGTAAGGCAACTTTATGACAAAACTGAGGACAATTCCGCTTTAACTTTTAGGTTTATGTGAGACATGGGTTTCTCAAGCAACACTTTCAAGCATACACAATTCTTAAAAATTCAATAGACATATAATTATACCACTACTTTAAAATCCACATTTCTGTATATGTTGCTATGCTCATACTTTGTCATACTTAATTATTAAGGAGTGGAGATTGTTTTCTAAAATATCAAGGTGATAGGTACATTACCATATTACCAACAACAGCTTCGACTTTGAGAGAGGGTTACTCGTCTGTAATGTCATGCATATACTTCCTTATGATCAGTGTGTTTTGCGGGCAAACATCTCAGGCATTAACATAGATAAGGATGCAGAGTCTTGCTTATTGCACTAATTATACAACCTGTGTAATCTTATTTTTTTTATTTTCGCTAATTTCCCTCTAACTGTGCTAAAATCTTATCTGGCCGCGTGTCACTTATGATTTTGGTTTATCTGACTAGATCACACAGAAATTAATTTTGCAAACTGGAGGTTTGAAATAACTGCACCGATGTCACATTGATGCGCTGCAATCAGACAAAACGAAATTCAGCCTACTCTTTGTATGTATCATGATTATACTTTATTGTGGATGCTGAGTAGGTAGCCAGTCTAGTTTTATTTATTGTGCGATAATTAAAACAATAAGGTCAATAAAATAATAACGGTTGAGTTATCATTAATAACTTAGACAAACGTGGACTGTTTATTAGCATAAACAAATTAAATTTACATAAATGGAGGCAGTCTAGCAGCTGAGAAACATGTATACAAATTGGAAGATGCATAATTAAAAAAATATGCGTTCAAACAAAACGTTTCACTGTATAAACGTCGTGGTTTCGGCATCATATGATAAAAAGTAAAAAAATATCTTGTTATACAGTAGCTTCAGATCAGTTAACAATCATTTGTTTGCACTCCTTCAGTACGCTGCTTGTTCAAAGCACTATATCTCAACCAACAGGACATGACCCAGTACTTCTAGCGGAGATAAAGTAGAAACTGTCAATTGATTACAATATCAATGCCGTTTTGCAACTATGGAAGAATACGTGATATCTCTAAACGTAATGAGATTTGATGAGCAAAATATGTCGATTGATTTGATGTATCAGTCATTTACGTAAACATCTCTATCGCGCTATGAGCAAGCGATGAATTGTTTGATAAATTCGCCGAGTATGGCCCATTTATTGCTATTGCCATTCTATGTGGGTGTTACTACTATCACTTAAGTGAAGTTTATTGATATGACACAGGAACTAGTTTCATTGGTTATATACTGAAGGAGTTGGGAAAATCATAACCAAAATATTTTAATTCTCGCCATATTAAAAAGGTCATGGTCACTTTCTGTCTGCCTGTGATTGGCGGTTAAACTGTATTCACCGAAAATGGCGATAATTACGGTTTATATGACTAGTGTGGACATTAAATAAGCTATTTAGTTGTCTTAACGGAGTGATATTACAAGATGTTATACTGATAATAACAAATCTTCTCAAAAGGGGCATTGTTCAAGATATGCATAATACTGCATGTTCTACAAATTAAATGCAAATATTATTTATCTCCTGCATGACTTTATGAAGGGTACGTCATACACATGTATCATGCAATGTTGTTTATTTTGCATTTGTTAACTGGTTTTAAATTTGAATTTGCCTCTGTTGTTATCATTGCTCACAATATGTTGGCAACTAACTTACATTGCTATAGCAAAGCGATGGGTTGTCTACTGGAATTGCTTACATACATGTAATATTCTAGGCATTTAGGCCAAACAGCTTTCACAAATAAGTACTTCTGCATGTTCCTATTTTACAATTAAAAATTAAGACAATAAACATGTTATTTCTTTTACTTTATTTGCACTAGACATAAGGTTGTAATTTTACTGATTACGATAATTAAAAATAACGGTTGGAAAATAACAACAACAAAAATCACATCCTCGTATACATGGAGTGTGCAATGTCAAGGCCGTTTAACATTAAAGTTGCTACGCACATGGCATTAAGAAACACGAATTACATTCGAGATTTGTGTGTGTTTGTGGCTGTAAAAAACAGTTTGCTCATGGATTTCAATTTTGGGTGACATTGAAATTGTGAACATTGAATAAAGCGTCATAAAATTGTGAAGATAGTGTTCATATACTCAGTTGATAAAGCTCATATTTATCACACGGGTTATATCAACCGATATTTACAGAGATGGTGGGATAAATGAAAGTAAAACATGGTTGTCTGATATAAGAGGTCAGGGAAAAAAGTTGTTTCAACTGTAAATGGCCAAACAGGAAAATTGATTACACAAGTCAAGACTAATTGACTAATAATGTGTAAAACCATGATAAATAAATGAAATTAACATTCTAAATAATGTAGAGGTATTTCCACTGAAACAATTAATGTTTATTTGTGCAAGCGTAATGATCACACGGATTTCTCGTGCAACTCCATCTCAGCTCACTTGTCTCTTGTTTGACTTGCTTGCTCTCGATTTGTATAAAAAATATTACATTGATACCTATTCGCAAAATAATTTAAATAATGGATACTTCTGTGCAGGTGAGGCCATAATATGATTTGCTGTACCAATATATCGAAAATTGACAGTAGGTACAGTAGGTACTATGTAAAGGGATTAATAATTGATACATAACATTTTGTAATCTTTTCCTATTTTTCACCATTCCCTGAAGTAAAACACTAGTCCTTGGCCCAGCTTTGTAAAACCTATTCAACCACAATATATATTTGTCAGTGTGCACGACTCATTACTACACAATGCTCCGGATTGTTATACTCACTGCAATAGTTATTGCCATTACATGAGCAATCGACAGGTACCCATTTAAGTAAAAAAGAAAGTATCACAATCGCCTCATAAGATAAAGCTCATAAGTTAAACATACACTCATCTATGTTCTAGGAAGAAAAGAAAACTTTAAAACAGTTAAAATATTGTTTTTTATAATACGTTCATGGAACTAAACAATTGTTAATGATTAGATAATAGTGAATACTTGGAAACCTGTTCTTTCTGGTGCAATATTTAAGCTAACTACCAGTTAAAATAAATCAATCGTATACCGAAAATTATATATATATATATATATATATATATATATATATATATATATATATATATATATATATATATATATATATATATATATATATATATATACATTCTATGCAAATGTTTAACTTTATAAATAATTTCCCTATATTTTCCTTATTTACCTTATTCTTCCCAATTTGCCACTAAAATTAAAATACAACCGACTTACTCTTAAAGAATTTCCTAACAATAATTTATTTATTTAAACTCCTTTTCAAATAAACATGCATTACATAAACATCTTTTGCATAATTTAAACTGAATACGATAGAAATTATTTAAAATGTAGATGAAAATGAGTATTGACACATCATGATATACACTTCGGTGTAATACAAGGCACTTTATGTTTGTTTTATTTAACATGATAGCCTTTTTTCTAAATTTAAATAAACAACAGTTTTATAAATGTCTACAAAGACTTTCGCTTTGCTCATAAATGGTTTGGTCGAAGTGTGATCTTGGGAATATGTTTTGTTTATTCAGAAACATGGCTAGTTGGCAGGGTATGAGTCTTGTAAATAACGGATTATTCCATTAGTTATTCCTCAAAAGTGTTATTTCCGCAGAAAAATATCATCAATAAATCAGGATATTTCCTAGATTAGGCAAATATAACATGGTTACAACATAGTTTCTCATATGCTATATCAAAGCTCTGACAAAGAACGCCAAACGCGATTAACACGGAGTTATAGAGTGAGCTCGGCTTCTTATACTGGTCATTACACTGGTGAAATTGCAATGCGACATTTCCCCAAAAAAGAAATGACAGATGATCATGAACTTACTGGCGAGATAATGTCAAATGAGCAAGGCAAGTAAGTCCTTTATTAAAATCATTAAGCAATCGATCATAATTAAAACGCCATAAAATGTATAAAATTTAAAGTCTTGAAAATAATCATTGTTTGTGAATTTACTTAAGGTGTATTCTTGTCTACGTAAGTCGTAAATTGTATACTTTAATGGTATATAGTATGCCGTCTTAAAGTCTAATAATTTAAATCAATCAAATCTGTATTTTGACCTGGTCTCTGTATTTTAATGTGATGCTTGCTGATAAAACGGCAAGCCTGGAAGAAACAACAACAATTCACTGTCGTTGCTTGTTTTGCTGTTTTTATTGTTTCACTGTTTTTGCTGTATATTTTTGTTGTTGGTGGTGTTGGTGTTTTTCACGAAACACGCGTGAACATGTGTTAAGCCTAAGCGCGCGCTATCGGTAAATGTTGAACATACACACCAATACAAAGGCTGATCTTGAACTGAAAAATCTGAAGTCGACGAGCGATCGGGTTAATGTTTTCTCTTTTAATAAATAAGCATTATGTTAGCAGTTCTAATAACATTGATTTTATTTTTTTCAAAATGGACATCATTTTAAGACACCTCATGCGCTTTTCAAGAAAGGAAATGCATATTGTTTACAAAACAAGAAACCAAATTCTCATAACAATAACTGCATTTTATTTCCTTCACGTAAAATCTTGTCTTCCTAATAGTATTCATGGCAATTTTTATCAACATTTCATTTAGCGGCTTCAATTAATAAAAATACACATTAATATATGCAAATGATGCCCCATTAAAATGGACTTTATTTCTTAATACACAAGTAGGACAGCATCTTCAGAACCTTAGAAGAAAGATTTTAGGATTGGATAAATATGCAAACACCTAATTAGAGTAAAAACAACATTCAAAACCAGGTAACAGCGCAATAGCTTTCCATTTTCTACAAAAGCAGACATTGGCATTATTCGAAACGTATTTTTTCGGTAATATATCCTTAAATAACATATATATGCACGAAAAACAAACACACACACAACACACACACACACACACACACACACACACACACACACACACACACATATATATATATATATATATATTATATTATATACATATATATATATATATATATATATATATATATATATATATATATATATATATATATATATATATATATATATATATATATAAACTATTGCACTGTATAAAATAATCAAATGTTTAACACATTGAAAAGTTTATTCTTTTTCGTTTGGATTGGATTAGAGTTTTTGGTCTCTTTTATTCACACTGTTTGTGGTTGATAAAGCTGCGCCGGATCTCTGTAAACCAGTTAGGCCTTTTGGCGACTGACCGTTCCAAGCTTGTTGTTTATTTTCCAACTTTGGTATGTCCGGCTACAATAATATTGCACTACAATGTATTTTAGAACTTTTCAAAGTCCCATCTGAACCGCTTCATTACAGGCCTTAAAAGAGACACTGACTGCACTGGAACATGTAAAGTCTATTGACACTATAACGATATTATCGATATGCAATGTTACTTAAGTAGCAACAAAATTCAACACTTAACATATAAGATTTGAAACGAACTCTACCGTTTAACTGTTGTCAATCATATATATCAATGTCAGATATTTAATAAGACATTCAAATGATTTATTCAACGAATGTATGAATATTCAATACTAGTGACAATGTCTTTTTAATGTATAAACAATCGCTTTGTGGCCAGACTAGAACGTTTTAATCATAAATAAATAAAAGGACAAATTATTGCATATATAATATGCCTACAGCAATAGCGCTCTGATCTTGGCCAGTAATCTATGAACAACACAACTTTATAGAATATTATCACAAAAGGTTACTGTCTGGAGCATGTAAAGGAACCGCGAACTTCCAATAACCAATAATTAGAAGAAAAAATGAAAATACAACGTAATTGAAAGTAAGAATAAAAGGGAATTGTCATAAAATTGATGAATGAGACAGATTAGAGAGCTTATGTCGGCCGAGAGAGAGAGACAGAGAGAGAGAGAGAGAGAGAGAGAGAGAGAGAGGAAGAGAGAGAGAGAGAGGAGAGAGAGAGAGATTGAGAATAAATAATAAAATAAGTTATATTTCAATACATATGCAATCCTTCATTTCCTTCCTGGGACCATTACCTATTGATGAAAATGTGCGGCATTAAGGTCATAATTGTGTTAGCACATGCAATTGATTCTGTTGGTAAGGGATTCGTTATAATTAACTTAAAAGTCGTGAACAATAATGTTGATAATACCTCTGGGTATTGTTTAGTGCATAATTGTAAATTTTCTTTTTGAATATAGAAAAGTGTTTTGCTAAGCAAAGACAAAACTAATTAAATTACTTTCATTATTTGCTTCCCGGTAAACAAACACTGTTTTTGCAACCTGCATACGTGCTAAACATTCCTAGTAGTATCTTTCGTTTAAATACTATGTTATATAAATGTATTTAATCCTTCAAAATGCTGGCATCTTAAATACTTAAATTGAATGTCTATGTAACCATGTTTTGTCTTCCTCATTCAAAACTTGAGGCTTAAGAATTTACTTTGCTTGGTTATTTATAGAATCCAAACTATTACAGTATTTAAAGTGTATGTAAACTCAGTCTATATGATGGTCTTCAGTAAATGTGAATAAATGATAAATCCGTCACAGCTGGAAAGACTTCCTATATAATTTATATTGTCCAGTGAATACATGCCCTTTCATTAGTACATAAGAACTTTACTTAATGTTTGTATAAGTAATACGGTGGGTATCATGAACAATATCCTGGTTTTCTAGACCTCTATATGACATGATTTACATTACGGTTAAACGAAGTATTCAACTTCAACTGTCAAGGACTGGCAAATGGGCAAGTGATTTTAAGTTGAAAGAACTGTAGCATATTCAAACATACTGAAATAGGATATGGTAAAATATTAGGTACAGGTGGAAGGGCAAGGAAATATATGTCGACATAAATTAAAATAGTATCATGGCTTGATTATACGTGGCTCACGTCCTACCATCGTGTTATAAATGTCGGTTTAGATATCATGTTCGTATGCATAAAAGCAAGCCACAGTTAACATGATATGTATGCGTACACACCCTGCACTAATACGTTTTCGTTTATGTAATATGATAATTGATAATAAAAGTATACAAAATTATTGTATCATATGACGATAAAAATTCATTTTATACTTCCATCAGTATCGAAATTGTATTGACATTATTTACAGGCATTCACTGTTTTGATATGCACAGTGCTCGATGCAGCGAATGACGCAGTAAATGTTAATTGAAACCCCACAATGTAGCTTATGCAATCTTAATATTTGGGTTGTAAAGTTGGTAACAAAAGCATGACTGCCGAATGGCTTCGTCGACAATTTTAAAACCATATGTCCTCTAGGCACACGAAATTACTACTTGCTCTTATTGAACAGGTTTTACCAAAGTCATAACTAAATAGGACTTATCTTATCCTGGGTAAACATAGAGTTCATACTGTATCTCGATAGTAACTTACTTGAACAGACTATATCACATTAATTTGAAGTACCTTTTTAAACTTTGTATCTATACGCGTTGGAAGATCTAAATGAAACATCAATGCGCAAAATCAAGAAGACACACACCTGGCCATTCCGGTGACAACACATCGTTGTAAGTTAGCAATCGGTTATAAGTAAGATCTTTACATGTGCAACACTTTGACTGCTTCCAGATGTGTAGATCTTCCATTGCTCGTCTTTAAGGAAGCTCTCAGGATGGAAGAGAGAGAGAGCTCTGATAAGGATACATTGTGTATACATATTGTTCGAAGGTTGTAATCATAAATCTAACTTTGCGATTCGTGCATAGGCACCGATCCAGACATTAAATAACAACAATCTCCAAGAAACTGCAAATCACTGTTACTCTAAGCCTAAAGTGTCTCTCGAGCATAAGCATGTAGTTTGACATGCAGACATCTAAGACTATTTTGCATTGTACCATATAGTATCTTGTTATCTTCAAAAGAATTTGCTTACAAGCCTCCAATATATTCTTATTCTAGACATTATAAATTCGATATAAGCTATCCTGGAATAATGATGCGCTTACAAAAAAAGTATCCAACAGTTTGCCTATATCGGAAACATGTAACAACATCTTACTCATGTTCTGGGGCATTTGTGCATAATTGCTGCATAAACGTATACTTAACCTTAAGTAAAGCGTGCTTGTAAGATAACCCCATTTGTTTATATATGTTTATGTGCTTTAGTTTAACAATAGCTTATTGCAGTGTGGCTCAGAAAATTATTTATTTATTTATTTGGGTTTTAAGGCACACCAACACGTAACAGGACATACAGCGCCGAATACAAAGAAGCTTAATGTGAAAAGAGAATAATCAGGTAAAAACTAAACTATGTAAGTAAAATATAGAAAAATACAAAAATAAACTATCAGGTTAAAATAATGTGAACTACAATCGAATATAGTTGAATATATTAAACGGTTTAAATCATTTTATAAAGGGTGGTAAATAAACAGTTAAAACAAATATTTTTGTAATGACACATAGTGCTTTATGTTTTGCAATTCAGATGGATATAGGCCACCAAAACAGCATTTCGCGGGATCTTTTCAGGTAACAATGACATTTCTTTTGTTTCATGAGAGAAATTATAGGTCTAAACTGACGACTACCAACTTTGACTGTTAAATAAAAATGTTTATAACATGCCTTCTTTGAACTTTAGAAAAGCACAAATAAATAATACATACGAGCATTTTTACTTTTATACCTATCTATGATGACCTTGCCAGACATTTGATAATTCTTCTAAAATTTGCTATTTTTAAGCGAGATGTTCCTATTATTGAGTAAGCCTAAAGCATTGTCTGCATAAGTAGGCAATTACTTTACTGAGCATTATAAGTGTACTGTGTCCTAAAATGCTTATACTTTGCTTCTTATTTGAAAATTGTGTTCACACACATCATTTTCGGTCAGAGATAAAAATGTCCTGATGGAAATCTCATTAGAATAAATTCAACAATGCGTAACTTTAAGTGTTTATTAAAATTGTACACAATGTATTAGGTTAATTAAAAGTTTATTTCAATGCCGAAGTTAACGGGTAGCAAGTTTTTTCGGCATAAATTAAATGGAAGTAACAATGAAATAAACGCATTGCAACACTAAGAGGGGCTGGAACCTCTGTGTAGCCCGCTATCTATATTATTTCTGGTTCCGTTCTTTTTCAGTTCATTATTTTTCAAATTTTCGTAAAATGGCTTAGGAAAAAGAAGAACAAAGTATCCATTCAAACAGTCAGATGTTCAAAAAAAAAGTTTAATTTAAGAAAATGTGTTTATTATTCATATGTTCAGATTTTCGTAAGAGAGGATTGAAAGGATCCTCATATAAACATCAAATCTATGTACTTGTGGTGTTGAATAAAGAAATGTTATTACACGAGACTGAGACCAATCTAAATCGCGAGTCTTGCCGATTGATCAGATTTATCATGCCTAGTAGTGATATTATTTTCTTAATTCAGCATTAAATTAGTATTCTATTATTAACAAATATATTGTTAAATGTTCCATAACATAATAGTTTTATGAAAATGGATTTCGCGTTCGAGTGTGGTTGTTATGTTTCACATGCGCCAAACAAATAATGGAAAATATTGATAATTCCAAAAATATTATCAGTAAAAATCAGTAAAACCAGATTGAAAATCTAACGTATTTGTACCCAAAGTCCATAAAATTGCATAGTAGGTGCATCACATGATTATCAATCTCTTACGTTACTATGGATGGCTAAATTACAGAGTCAAACGTTTTAGTTTTCTCTTGACCTCTGGATTTTATCTTATTTCCTATCTTTTCCTACAACCGAAGTCGATGAAAACTAATGCAATTGTACATCCTATTAGATCGTAAATCCACATTGTATAGTAGCAAATGTGAATGATTATACATAATACTTTGCTACGAAGCCCGTGTTTACAAACTGACACCAATAACTGACATGAGGTGTCCAAAGAAAATTACGGCAAATTTACCACAAAACTAAGACATTTCTGATTAGAACATAAGATTGATTGGCTGAGATATAAGTGAAATATATACATTACACATCGAATACGGAATATTTTATACAGTCGCGTGTAAAATGTGTGGTTAATTTGACTAGATCACACAGAATTGTACTCTCGCGACTGGAGGTTTGAAATAACTGCACCGAGGTAAAATTAGATGGACTGCAGTTAGAACATAAATCTACTTTTGTATGTATCATGATTGTTTATTCCGAGGAAGTTGATTAGGTGTTTATTCGATGTTTTTATGTTGTACATAAATACGGCAAATCGTTTGTTATCTTAATTAAAATTACCTAGGCAAACAATGATTGCAAAATGTTAACTAATTATCTGGTTAATATACATGGGACACAGGCTAGCAGCGGAGAAGCAGGCATGCATACACAATAGTAGAGACATCATTAACAATATGAATTAATCGGTATCATCCTTTTATACAAGAACTATTCACTATATATAAGTGCGGCGTTGTTTTTGTAAAGTCAAGAAAAATGAAAACTAGAAAATATCTGACAAATACCTTATGGTAGCATCAACCCAAACGTATAACCATATTTGCGTTCATTCGTTACTCGGCTTGTTATAGTGCAATATATCTAGATTAACACGGATTGACACTGATGATGTCAGTGGAGATAAAGCCGGAAATAATGTCGCATAATGTCAAAAAGATTAGATGAAAGTATATACTCCAATGATGTTCTAATGACTGGGCTTGTGAGGACTAAAAAGATCTGAGGGTCAGACATGGTTGTCTGGTATAACAAGTCAGGGACATTAATGTATTGTTTCTACATTATTCTGTTTGATTACACAATTAAAGTTTAATTGATTGACATATTTAATAGTACAGGGTTAGGATGAGTAAGTGAAAGTGACTCCATGTAAACGACTTACAACTTTACGTAACATTAAAATTTGAAAGATTATCAGAATGTAATACCACGAAAGTAAAATCTGACATTTGAACAACTTTAATGATCACCCGGGGTTTATGTTAACTGCAGCTTGCGTTTAGCTCTTCGGTCTCTTGTTTGTCCTTCTCGCATTCAGACAGATTTTTTAACAGTTTTTATGTATCAGTATTCCTTTGCCTAGTTGTTCGAATCCGGTCCGACCACAAGACGTTTGTCAATTATTACTTCCTAGTGAAAAAATAAACAGTTATGCATGTCATGAAAAGTAAGGATATATGTAAATGTTTTTTGGCGTCAGATACATTTTATCTCAATGTACTGGTCAGCAAGATAGACATCACTCGTGATGATAATATTTTACTTTTGCTGTTAAGTTAAGCCGTACACAATTATAAACAATGATATTATTATATGCCTAGAACAAATTTTTTAAGTAAAGTAATTACTTCTTTAATCCCGATTTGTACCTCATTTTCCGCAGATAGCACTCACTCTGAGCATGAGGAATGTGAGCAATGGACAACTTCATTAGCTTTTCTTATTACCTTTATTTGCACATTGAAAATAAGCTATTCCACTGATAAAACGGCATGACAAAAAATGATTATACTATCGTTTGTCAGATGAAATATTTGAGCTATATAACGAACGCAAATGCTTTCGGCAAAAATGTCCTGGTAAAACATATGCTCACGGACGAACATGCAAAATTAAATCAATTGATCAAGGCACAATTATTATTCAAATCATCCTGTAATTGACCATCATTAAAACGCCTGTAAAGGTTTAAAATTTAAGATCCTAATATTAATCATTGCTTGTGAATTTGACTTAAGACGCCTTCTTGGCTACTCATTACATGTTGAATCTTAGGTTCTTTAAATGCCGATTTGTAAAATATGGCACACTGTCGCAATAGCTGCACTCCATAGGTCTGCAGATATATTTGAAATACTGAGTGCATCTAAGTGTTTATTTTGAGTATTTTTACAAAGTTAATTCTATTATCTATAGAGTGTACAATAGATGGCTTTGTCCTTTAAAAGACTACTAATCATGGTGGATTAAATATTGCTATCTAAACAATAAGAATATACGACAAAGTCATTTGAGCATTGCAAAATATACCAAGATTCGAAAGGCACAGGACAAAGGTATTCACATGTAAGCCAAATGTTAAAATAAGAACAAATCTGTGAGGAACCATTTAACAAAAAAACAGTCAGTCGGAAATAGGGACGAACCTGAGTGCTTAAACTGGTTTTACAGAGCTCTAAACTCGCACTACCTGATGGGTTTCTCAAATGCAAGCGATGAAAAGAAAGCCGATTTATTTTAACAAAAAATGTCCAAGCATTTATGTTTTTTTTTTATAAGTTATCACGAAAGTAGTGACGTCATTGAACAATAATGTCAATTTAGTGTTTAGAAGAGAGAGGGGTATTTTTATCGATTAGAATTACTACACAATAGTTGTTGATTGTAAATAAAATTAACTTTTTGAACCAAGGAAGAAATTGACCAGAGAAAGTAAATAGTTGTAGCATCCTGTTCATGTGAAGATGGTATTGGGGAATTAAAGTCAACTGTCCATCAAGAGAAATATCCGTAACATTCCTTATACGTTGAATTAAATGACAATATATATAACAATCTTGTTGAACAGGAATTAACAACTTTTAATCTTACTTTTTACAAATCAAGTCACTCAAACGACATCCCAACGAATGTCACAGCAAGACCGGAATGGCTTTATAAGGTCACGTACCAACTACCGGAACGCAAGTTATTACGCATAAACAATTTATTGTCATATGATCAGCAAACATGTATCACTGTCGCAAGCAGATGGAAGACAATCCGGATTACCGTGACACAGTCTTTGATATGATTGTTATGTATTCTTATTCTCTTATGTGAGCTGTACATCATATACTTTTAAAGGTATGTTGTATGATGTCTAAAGCTCTAAGGTTTAAAAAAGTTAAATTAATGTTTGGCTTTGTCTGTGTATTAAAATGTGATGCTGCTAAAACGGCAAGCCTGGAAGAGATTAATTGTTCAATATACTAACCCTGTCTTTTCACAAACGTGAAATTTATCGATTTTGACATGCTACTAATGTGCTAAACACAAGCGCGTAATATATTTAAATGTTGAATATACACAGCATATCAATTTGAATCTGAAAAAGACGAACGATCGACTATATGCTCTCTCTTTAAATATCTAAACATTATGTTTTCTGGGAAAAAAATGTATTCAACGTAAATTCTTTATGAGCAAGGTATTTCAGACACGTTATGCCCTCTTTTAAATAGAAAAGGCATTATGTTTATAAAATAAGAAACATTTTCCTTATAACAATAATTAAATTTTATCTTTTTCACGTAAAGTATTTTGTTTCTTGTCTAAAGCTGTAAGATTTACAAAAAAAGTCAAATGTATGTTTGGTTTTGTCTCTGTATTATAATGTCAGGCTGGTAAAACGGCAAGCTTGTAAGATATAAATATTTCAAGGTTTTGACTGTGTTTTTCACGAATATGCATTTATTGATTTGGACATAGTACTAATGTGCTACGCCCAAGTGAGCGATATCTTTAAATGTTAAAAATTCACACCAATACAAATTATTCGAATCATCAGAAATCGATGAACGATCAGGAATATGCTCTCTCTTTAAATTTCATTATGTTAGTTGTCATGATGAAACTATTTTAGGTAATTCATAATGAGCTTCATATTTCAGACACGCTATACCCTCTTACAAATAGGAAAAGCCTAATGTTTAAAAATTAGAAGTATTTTCCTTGCATTTAATATTGTCGCGTAAAATGCACTTTGGTCTTCCTAATAATATTTATTGCAATAATTACCATAGGATAAGCAATGACATGGCATACTTAACGAAAACGTTCGGTACCAATGATTTATCATACACAAACATATATACAAACCATTTCCGGTTAATAATGAACAGATTTCATTGCCTAATTTGCTTAGGTGAAAAGCTATTAAATGAGTATAACATTGATGCCTAGTAAAATAAACATCAATTTTTTCAATAACATTTGTTTGATGTATCGGCATTGTAATCGATTTATTGCTTAGAAGCGTCGCAGAATCGCGTTCGTTATGGTATAACTAAACAAGTGTTGTTTGTTGTTTGTTTTAGCAATAAAATAACTTCAGAGCATGTGTTGTACATGTATTTTCGACATGAATACAAATTCTTCTATTAAACACATATAATTCGAGTCTTCTTCCTATCGTTACATATTTACAATTATGCCGAATTAAGGCGAATTACTCGGGCTGCTTTTATTTAATATAGATACCCCTTGTTTGTTTGTCACATATTAATCTTGGTACACGAACGAATTATGTTGTAGCCAAGACTTGAAGGATGCTACAACCATTTATTCGTCTCTGGTCATGTTTGTTAATGATTCAGAAAGTTAATTTTATTTGTGGTCAACCATTTTTGTGTTTTTTTTTCAAATAGAAATAATACCATATTCCTTTTCTGAACTCTATGTGGACATTATTTTCGATGACGTCACTACTTTCGTCATAACGTATAGAAAATATCAGCGCATGGACATTTTGTTTTCAAATAGATCGTTTTTCTTTTCGTTGCTTGCATTTGAGAAACTCGTCAGGAAGTGCGAGGTTAGAGCTCTGTAAAACCGGTTTAAGCACCCCAGTCGGTCCATATTGCCGACTGACCGTTCCAAGGCGGTAACTGTCGGGTTTGCTCTTTTCCTTAAATGACTCATCACAAATTTGTTCTTACTTTTCGCTTGGCTTGCATGTGAAATACCTTTGTTCTGTGCCTTTTCGGAGTTGGGTATATGTTGCAATACTCATAGGACTTTGTCATATATTATTATTGAAGAGCCTCGTGATTATTTACAGTAGAGCCTATAGAGACAAGTAAAGCTTATTAAAAGAAGAGGTTATGAAGTAATGATGTATTCAGTAAACGGCAATTGCATTAAACGATAAAATTTCTTTCTAGTTCATGGAGTCTGTTTAACCCGTTTCCAATCAAAAACTTATTGGACCCCTTCTCACTGCTTGAAATAGAATGGTATAAAACCGGAGTTTGTGTATCCTTGAACGCTGTGTATACATCAATTTAAAAATCGACCAAGCAAGCCTGCGAGCAGTATAATATCTCTTATTAAAACTTATTTCTCCTTATTCCATTTAAGTTTTACAAATTCTTCTAATTCAAAGAAGAATGACCACACACTTTCATGAAGATGCAAACGTCTAATCAAAATTTTAAAAAACACATTCAAAACCAATTATCAGCGATAAAGATATATATTTTCTACAAAACCAGACATTTACATTATTCGAAACGTAAATTTTACGGTATTCCTATATTTAACATTGCACTGTATGAACAAATAGTAATTGCACGCTGAACAAAATGCATAATATAAGTGTAATGTTTATAAAATATTGAATGTTTAACACGACGAATGTGTATTATATTCTTTTAAATTGTACATCTCAAACTGATAGGGTTTTTAATTACCATAAACATTTTATCCGTCTAGGCAATTATGTTTTGTACTTATTGTTACACATTGTATATACTATATTGTACTTGTGGTTTTACCTGCAACGAAGGTCCTGGGACTATATGATGTCTAAGTTGGAATTAGGTCTCTTTTATTTATGCTTCGAATCTCTGTTAACCCCTTTGACAACCTCTTTCACGACTAAACGTTCCAAGCTTATTGTTTATTCCTTAACTTTGATATGTCCTACTACAAGAATATTGCGCTGCAATGTATTTTAAAATTGTTCAAAGTCTATCTGAACCGCTAAATCATATGTCTTAAAAGAGACACTGACTGCACTGAAACATGCAAAGTCTAATGACTTTCAAACATTAATGTCATGAACATTCTGTAGCAACATAAATCAAGTGTTAACAAATAAAATTTGGGAATAACATTACCGTTTTATTGTTGAGAGCCATATTAATCAATGTCAGTTATTTAATGACATACAACTAAATTTGTCTTAAAAGTCTTTGAATATCTTATGCTAACAGACATGCTCATGTTAGGTTATTTTCCTAGAATACAGTCACCTTATAGATTTGATTTTTTTAATAATATATAAATAAGAGGACAGTTTTTGCATATATAATATGCCCACATCAACAGTGCCCTGATCTTGGCCGTAATTTATGAACATCACAACTTGATAGCATATTATCATATCAGTTTTAATCTCTGCTGCATGGAAGACGACGGCGATGCAGCCAATGCAAACATTCAGTAGCAGATAATTAGAAGAACAGAAGAAAGAACGACAGTACGACATTTCTGCTAATTAAAGATAAAAGGAAATCATCATAAAATTGATGAATGAGCAAGATTGGACAGCTTATGTCGGTCGTTAGTCTGGAGAAGAGAAGAAGCAGCCATTGAATTCAGTAATTTGCATGCGAAATATGCGATAATTGTCGGTTCTTATATTTCGTGTTTTTTTTTTCTGATATATATCGCCAATAATGCAAGTGCGATTTAAATCACATCAGTCCTTTATTTCTGTCCTTCATATGATCATGAAGTATTTAATAATATTTGTATCATTAGACTCCCTATATAATTTAATCTGCGAAATAAATTCACGCCCTTTGAGTACTTTCATTGATGCTTGTGTACGTAATACGTTAGGTATCATGACCAATATTCAGTGCTTTTTTTGCCTGTCTTCCGGGGCCGATATTCGGCCCTGTTCCCAATGCCAAATAGCGAAAAAAAATTCCAAATTTTAAGAAAAAAATTCTCAATCTTATGAATAATTCCCATTTGAACCGAAATGCCTTTAACCTATAAAAATAAATAACCAAGAAACCATGAAATTAAGAATCTTTTTCATTTGAAATCGTTTGTTTACTTTTTATCAGTGATCCGTGAAAACTACTTTCCGTGAATTTATGTATGAATGTAACCTGTTAAAAAATAGACTCTTACCCAGCCGTATACCGTAACACAAGTTGAAGATTCGTCAGATCGCCATTCCAGATAACATTATAGTCAATATATGGTTTGAAAATTAACAGGAATTATTTTTTATTTCATAAACGAAAGTATTTTCGCCATAACTGTTTGACTGCATATAAAACTGAAAGGATTTATGTAGCAAAAACGGTACGTGCAGTACCGGCTTTTATACTGACCCGCGAAATATTGAGTCGCACAATAGTAAATTCTACACGGCCTATAATCTACCAACTTCTGCAGATGATGACCATAATATCATCCAACACAGCAGCTGTGGAGAGAGGGATCAGCACCATGAACCTACTATGCACTTTTTTGGGAAGCTCCCTTGGCCAGGAAAAACTCTCCAATTTAGTGAGAATCTGTATTGAATGCCCTGCAGAGCTTTCTGAACAAACTTTGGAAGAGCTCTGTAACACTTTCAGGGACACAAAATTAAGGCAGATTAAGCTTTAATGCAGAAAAATAAATGTTGAAATTTCCCAATTGGTTTGATATGTCGATACCTCTTGTTCCCAAATTTGACTATTTACCGCGTCAAAAGTTCCAAATTTGGGCTGGGGCCTTTTCCCCCCCAAAACCCCTGAAAAAGCCCTGAATATCCCATTTTCCTAGTCTTCTGTATAAAGGCAAACGAAGGGTTTTAAATTATGGCTAAAAGAAGTATTTAACTGTTAAGAAATGGCAATTGGAGAAACGTTTTTTGAGTTTAAAGAACTATAGCATATTCCATCATGCTCAAATCGGATAAAAACAAAAAAAATAACAGGAGAACTAAAGACATTGCTTGACTATATGTCGTCCATGTTCTACAATCATGTCATCAATGTCGGTTTGAATATTTTGTTATGTATCCATAAAAACAAGCCACAGTTAACCAGATAAGTATTCATAACACCCTTCAATAATATGCTTTCGTTTATGTATATTGATTTTTCATTATGAATGTTTACAAAACAATGCTTTAACTTTTTGACGACAGAAATTGGGTTTTCACTTCCATCAGTATCGAAAATGTATTGCGGATATCATATACCGGCATTCACGGTGTTGTTTTAAATGAAACATCAATGCTCAATATCAAGAAGACACAATGCTCGCCACTCTGTTGACAACGCGGCATTGTAAGTTAGCAATCACTTAATAGTAAGGGCTTAAAATATGCAACTCTTGGATTGCAGTTGCTTCCAATTGATATGTAGGCCTTTCATTGATCATGGTTAAGGAAACCGTCAGAATGGAATGGATCAGAGCTCTGATTAGGATACAATTTGTATTAATATTGTTCGAAGGTTCACATCGGGATCGTAAACAAATCCAACTCTACGTTTCGTGCATAGGCACCGATCTAGACAACTCAGCAAGTTGACTATTAAATAACATAAATCTCCAAGAATCGGAAAATCACTGTTTCTCTAAGCCTAAAGTGTCTTTCTAGCAAAGCATGGGCTTTGAAATGCAGACATCTAAGACTATTTTGCATCGTACAGTATAGTCTCTTGTTGTATTCAAACGATTCTGTTTAGGCGCCTCCAATATATTCTTATTCTTGACATTATATATTCGATATAAGCGATTCTGGAATAATGATGCGCTTACAAAGATGGTATCTAACAATTTGCTTAATATCGAAAACATGTTATACCACTATGTTCTGGGGTATTTTGCATAATTGCTGAATAAACTTATAAGTCTAAATAAAAGCTCTTGATAACATTTCTCCATTGCTTTATACACATAGTGTTTTGTAAGCAGTCGTTTCATGCTTGCCCACGACTGAGGAACTACAGAATGATTGGCTGAGATATCAAATGAGATAAGAACATTACATATGGTATACAGACCTGTAATTCAGTCGCGTGTCAAATGTGTGGTTAATTTGACTAGATCACACAGAATGGTACTCTCGCGGCTGCAGGTTTGAAATAACTGCCCCGGATTTGATGGACTGCAATTAAGACAATCATCAATCTAGTTTTTATGTATCATCTTTGTGTTTTCGATTTCTTTTAAGAAGCTGGGTAGGTGGTTATGCTGTTGTGTTTTATTTTGTGCATAAATAAGGCTAATAGTTTGTTATCTTACTTGAAATAATCTAGGCAAACTATGATTGCAAAATGTAACTGGTTAATATACATGGGACAGTGGCTAGCAGCGGACAAGCAGGCATGCATGCACAATAGAATAGGGACATCATTAAAATATGAAATAATCGTTATCATCCGTATATACAAAAATGTTTGCTATATATAAGGACGTCTAAAGGCAAGATAACATTAAAAGTATAAACTATCTAACAAATGCTAGTATGGTAGATTCAAAGCACACAATATAACAATATTTGTACCCATTCATTACTCGGCTTGTTAATACAATATATATAGATCAAATAGGAATGGCACTGATGCGGTCAGTAGAGATGAATTGAAACCGCATCATGTCAAAAAGATTAAATGGAAGCATCTATTCCAGTGATGTAGAAATGATGGGCTTGTAGGGACTAAAAGGATCTGATGGTCAGACATGGTTGTCTGGTATAACAGGTCAGGGACATTAATGCATTGTTTCAACATTGTTCTGTTTTATTACATAGTTTTACATTTAATGGACTGATATATTTTATAGTACAGAATTAACATAGGTACGTGAGAGGGACGCCATTTTAACGACTTTACTTAACATTAAAATTTTAAAAAGTATCATGATATTATGCAAGAAAAATAAATAATAATTTTGTGCATGATAAAATTATTTGCAATAATTATCATAAGCAGTGATATTACATCGGGTTAAACGGAAGCGTTCTGTTCCAATGATTAATCATACACATACATATATATATATAAACCATTCCCTATTAATGGTAAACGGATTATATTTACTGGTTTCCTAAAGTGAATAGCTATTAAATGAGTATAACATGGATGCCTAGTAAAATTTACATCAGGTTTTTCAATGACATTTATTTGATGTATCGGCAATGTAATGAAACATACACAACGTGTTTAAGCAATCGATTTTGGGCTCAAGAGCGTCGCCGAATAGTGTTCGTTGTTGGGTAATTAAATAAGTGTAGTTTATGTAGGTTCCTGTTGTTTCTTGCAATAAAATAGGTTCAGAGCATGTGCTGTATGTTCGAGCCAAATACAAATTGTTCTATTAAACACATGTTATTTGAGTCTACTTATATCGTTACATCATTACAAATATGCCGAATCTTGGCATATTACTCTTACTTTTTTATATAGGTGCTTCTAGTTTGATTGTCTCGGATTAATCTAGATAGACAAACGACAATGCTTTAGCCAAGACTGAAGGAACGTCGGTTTTATTTACCGTAGATACTATCAGTTTAGACAAATAAGGCTTATAAGAAGAAGTATTGTATTTGATAGGACCTTTTCCAATTTACCTATGTATACAAACTTTCCAAGACACGCAAAATCGGGTTTAATACCATTCTTTTTTAAGCAGTGAGAATGGGTTAATAAGGTTT
This sequence comes from Sinonovacula constricta, assembly GCA_007844125.1. NCBI lineage: Eukaryota > Metazoa > Mollusca > Bivalvia > Cardiida > Solecurtidae > Sinonovacula > Sinonovacula constricta. The sequence continues at coordinate 61,548,113 of CM017558.1, read as the reverse complement.
TGATTGCAAACGGGTTAAAAAATCGATGAGCTGGAAAGTAAATGGATAGATGATAATGCATTTTCCGTTCACAGGAGATAATTATCGTTACTAATATTTCCACAGATATTTAAATTTATTCGACCTCTAAAAAACGACCAAGCAAGCCTGTTTTATCACATGCAGTATAAGTGAAAATGTGCAGTATAATATCTCTTATTTAAAGCTTAGATGCCACAATAAATTCCATCTATATTCATGGTGGGATTCACCTCATTTCATATAATTAGCGCAAGGGCTCCTAAACAAAGAAGAAATAAAATAAAACCTTACCCTTGTACAACTTTTCGAACGCCTAATTAGAATAAAAATATTTAAAATCAGTTATTAGTTATCTGCGCAATAGCTATTAATTTCCGACAAAATCAGCAATTGAACAAAATACATAATTCCAAGTCATATGTGTAAGATTTATAAAAAATGAATTTATAGCACAACGAGAGGCTTATTCTTTATTAATTAAATTTGTTTCTTTCAACGTGGTAGGTTTATTTCATTTATCATAAATATTTTATTTGTCGATACATTTTTGCGTTCTACGTATTCTACACGTTATATATTATATATTGTAATTTAACGCAGCTGCTAAGTTTATTTTATCTAAGTTGGAATTGGTCTCTTTTATTTACACTAGTAGATGTGCGTTGGATATCTGTTAACCACATTAACCACCTCTTTTACGACTGACCGTTCCAAGCTTCTTTTTTATCCTCTAACTTTGGTATGTCTTGATACAATAACATTGCACCAGAATGTTTTTTACAGTTGTTTAAAGTCTCATTTGAACCACTTCATTATAGGCCTTAAAAGAGACATGCAAGGTCAAGAGACACCCTAACGATATTTTCAAGAAAGTTATATTCCTACCGTGGCAACATAATTCAAGACTTAACATCTAACAATTGAAATTAATTCTGCCGTTTAACTAAGTATAGTCATATTCATCACCGTCAGCTTGTTTAAAAGACGTGCAAATTATTTATTCGACAAATCTATGAATACTCAAAGTTATTGGCATTGTCTATGTAAGTTTATTTTCATAGATTGTGACCAGATTAATAATAATAATATTAATAATCATAAATAAATAAAAAGACAATTTATTTATCTTGACCAAAATCTTTCAACCAACACAACCAGATAGAATATAATCACGAGGGTTTTACTGTCTGCAGTAAGTAAGAGGACCGCGATGTAGTCAATGATAGCTTCCAATAACAGATAATTAGAAGAAAAGAAGAAAAGACAATAGGTCGTTACTACTAATTAGGAATAAAAGACAAAAGTAATAAAACTGATGAATGAGAAATGTTGGACAACGTATGCAGGCCGTTTGTCTGGAGAAGAGAAAAACGGTCATTGAATGTAGTAATTTGCATGTGAAATAAAAGATAATCATCCGTTCTAAAGATTTGATTAAATATATATCCAAAATGCAAGTGCAATTTATATCAAATAAAGTCCTTCAGTCTCTTCCTCTGACCATTACCTATTGCATAAAATTTGCCGTCAAAAGTCATAATTGTGTTAGGACAAGCAACGGATTCCATTGGTAAGGATTGCGTTGTAATTAATTTAAAACGTAATTTGTGAACAATAATGTGCACAATGCATCTGGGCATTGTTTAATGCATGATTGCGAGGTCAAAAACATTCATAATTACTTTCATTGTATGCTTACAGTTAAATGAACACCGTTTTCGCAACCTGCATACATGCTAGAAATTCCTAGAATTATGCTTAGTTTCGATATGTAAGTGTATTTTATCCTTCAAAATACTGGTGTTTTAAACATTTAGTTTGTATGCCTATGGAAGGATGTTTGCCTTTATCATTAGGTGGTAAGTTGTTGATTTTTATATTTGTTGTTGTTGTTGTTGTCATTTTTATTGTTGTTGTTTTTGTTTGTTTTTGTTCTTTTGTTATTATGTTTTATTTTTTAAGGAAAAACTCCGAACAAGTATTACAGTATTTAAAGTGTATGTAAACTCGGTCCTTAATGATGAGTCTTCGGAAAAATCCAATGTGTTACAACTGTAGACTTCCTTTATAATTTAAGTTGTCAGGTGAATACACGTTTTTGACAACTTGCACTTAATGATTGTATTATAAGTGATACGGTGGGAATCATTAATACATCCAAGTTTTCTAGACTTCTGTATAAAGTCCAATGAATTGCTTTATATGATGACTTTAAGAAGTATTTAACTGTCAAGGATCGGCAACTAGGAAAGAGAGTTTAAGTTGAAAGAACTGTAGCATATTCCGACGTTCTGAAGTCGAATAATGTCATTAATCCGTTAGGACTAAAGACTTTGCTTGACTATGTGAGGTTCATGTTCTACCACCATGTCATCAATGAGGGTTGGAATGGTATGTTACATAAAAAGCAATCCAGAGTTAACATGATGTGTATTCATACACTCCCTGCAAAAATACGTTTTCGTTTATGTACGTGTATTGATTATTCATTATAAAACTTTACAAAACAATTTTGATATAAATTAGTTTTACACTTCTATCAGTATCGAAAAATGTATTGCGAATATCATATACAGGCATTCATTGTGTTGTCGTGTAGTGTGCATGACTGCAGTAAATGATGCATTAAATGTTGATGGAAAATCCCAAATGTAGCTTATTCAATCTTACTATTTGGGTTGTTAAGCCGCTTAGATAGGGATGACTGCCAAAATTGGCTTCTTTGTTGATACTTTTAGAACCATACGAACTCTAGTCATACCGTATGACTTCTCTAATTGAAGAGGCTTCACTTATGTCACCGTTGATCAGGACGTATCTAATTTGTGGGACACATGGAATTCATGTGATATCTGGATAGTGTTAACTTAGGCGATGTCAGCCTACTTGAACACACTATATCACATGAATTTGAAGTACTTTTGAATACTATTTATCTATACGCGTTGGGTGGTTTTTAATGAAACATCAATGCGCAATATCAAGAATACATACACCTGGCCACTCCGGTGACAACTCGGTGAAAATGCACTATTGTAAGGAACAATTACTTATTAGTAAGATCTTAATATATGCAACAATTTGACTGCTTTGCTTCCAGATAACATGTAGGTCTTCCATCGCTTGTCTCTAAACAAACCCTCAGGGCGGAGGTGGTCAGAGCTCTGATAAGAATACATTGTGCATAAAAAATGTTCGAAAGTTAACACTAGGATCATAAACAAATCCAACTCTACGTTTCCTGCATAGGCACCGATCCAGCCAACTCAACCAGACGACTATTAAATAACATAAATCTCCAAGAAACGGCAAATCACTGTTACTCTAAGCCTAAAATGCCTCTCGAGCATCAGCAGGGCTTTGACATGCAGACATCTAAGACTATTTGCATTGCACCATATATTCTCTTGTTATTTACAAACCAATTTGCTTAGTTGCCTCCAATATATTCTTATTCTAGACATTATAAATTCGATATAAGCTATCCTAGAACAATGATGTGCTTATTACAAAGATAGCATCTGACAGTTTGCCTAAATCTGAATCATGCAGCAACATCTTAACCATATTCTAGGCCATTTGTGCATTATTGTTGCATAAACTTATACTTAAGGTTAAATAAACGGGGTTTTTTTAATAAAATAACCTCAATTCGCTTATATACATCGTGATAGACATCGCAGAAATCTATTAATAAACACGAAGGTATTTCAGGTAAAATAGATATTGACATCAGAGCTGAGTATCCGGATTATTATGTTACATGATCTCAAACGTAAGTGGCCACATGTTTTTTTAAGTTTAAAATACTCTGTTGTGCAGTGTGGCTCAGAAATATATATTGTAATGACAAATGGGGTTTGATGTTTTGCCTCTCACATGTAGGTATGCCACGAAAACAGTATTTAACAGGATCATTTCAGGTAGCAATTGCATTTTTTGTTTCATGAGAGGAAATAATAAGTCCAATCTGTCGCAAACAAACTTTTTCTGTTGAATAAATAAAATTTGCGACATACTTTCTTGGAGTTTAGAAAAAAAAACTATCCATGTGAAAATTTTACTTTTTTATGCCTATACATGATCATCTTGCCAGGCAATCGCTAATTCTTCTTTCTAATTAGATTTACTTTTGTAAAACATCTAGATTATGTTAGAGAGTAAGCCAAAGAGTTGTCTGCAGCAGTAGGCAATTACTTTATTGTGTAGTATAAGTGTAATGTGTCCTGAACAATTTTTTGTTATTTGAAAATTGTGTTCACATTTTCAATATTATGCCAGCAGTCAACACAAGCATTAACATATCTATGGAGTCAGCGTCTAGATAGTTGAACTATATGTAAACCTGGGTAATCTTATTTCCATTTATTGTCGCCAGAATTAATTCTCTTCTCACTGTACGTTTGTCGTATACGAAACTGTTTTATTCAGTCGCTGGTCACGTGTGGTCTCGATTAATTTGGCGAGAACACAGTGTTATTCTTGAAAATGGATCGCGAAAAGTACGGATATGCTTATACAGCAGAACTAACTGGCTATTTGTGGGCAACTAACTGGAATTGTTATAGCAACGAGATTATATACAAAGAATATATTTGTTGTTGTGTTTTGTCTCATTGCATAATCAGTAAGGTTTACGTCACTCGTGATGATAACACTCTTGCTGACCGCTAGTTACAATAGATCAATCGTACGCAAGAAAAAATGTCCAAGGTGTTCTTTGCCTAGAATTTAATTTTGTAAATAAACACATAACGTCAATTTACCAATTTTCTACAACTCTTTCCGCAAACTGCACACAAGTTCAAATACAATCGACTCTCTCTGAAAATAGTTTGAATGCTGATTCTATTATGACTTGTTAGTAGCAATGCAACATTTACTTTAGGACGTGCAAGTCCAATACAAATTGAAGCACATGCTCCCTCCTTAATGTTGAAACTTTAAGTATTTTTTTATTATTATCCACTGTCGCGGTTTTATCTAGGTATACAAATGACAAGGCAGCTCAAGTAGAAGGGTCCTTTGGAGCATTTACAATATGAATTTACAGTTGAGATGTAAATATGAGATGCTGATAATATAGTCATGGAAACGACGTATCATGTGCATTTAAACAATCCTGTTTCTGCTAATTAATTAATTTACCTTTGACCCGTTTCTATTTAAAACATATTGATTCCTCTTCTAGCTGCTCGAAATAAAATGGTTTTCAGCCGAGTTTTGAGTGTCACCGAACGTTCTGCAATCATGATAAAAAAAAAAGTTCAAGTGATCATGCAAACGTTCAGCATCTTTTTCTAAAATCTAAGAATCCCTAAGCGCATAAGCCATTTACCATAAGAAGTGGATTCTAAACACTGTGTGTGCATAAATATGCCTATTGCCTTTAAATGGGACATCACCTTAATCCATTTATCAAGGGCAACGATTTCTAAAACAAAACTAGAAATACAATGTAATATTGTAAATGCAAACTTTTTGAATTCCTTGTGAGAATTAAGGCATTCGAAATCAACTACCATGGCTATAGTTATCTAATTCGTTTCATAAAATCATACATTGTTTTATTCGTCTCGTTATCTTTACGTTTTGCTTAAGACTGCATTTAAACTGTATTAAAAATCGTAATTGCACAATGAATATGAACGATAATATTTAGTTTTAGTTGTTTGAGTCATAAAATGAAAAAAAAAGTTTATCTGAAATCGTTTGGACTGGTTTATTTCATTAGATATGTTACTTAGATTATGATAGACTGCTCACTTGTCGCGAAATGTTCCTTATTCGAGTACGCAGTGTAATTGAATAGATTTGTTCAGGTTTTTGTTTCCGATGAAACTTCTGACTGTCTTTTATCTTCGTATAAACTGATCAATATCTATAGTAAACTGTCTGTCATGAAAAAAACGCGTCGCGACGTGCATCGGGCATATCTCTGTCAACCAGTTCAATCTTGCCGGTAGGTCCTTTTGCCGACCTTACCGTTACCTGATTGATTGTTTAGTCGCTGGTTATAGTATTTCATGTGACAAATATACTAACACTAGTCATTACACAAATAGAGACATTCCAACATTTGCCTGACTGGAACAAAAGACAACAAAACGACCGACGAACGCGAATGCTTAAACTAAATATTAGAAAGAAGTGTGTCGTTGCGATGTATTTTAGAATAATTTATAGTCCATATGAATCGCCTCCTCATATGCCTTAAAAGACACTATCCGCACTGAGAATGCAAAGTCTAATTATGTTCTAACGATGCTGTCAAGCAAATGATGATACCATCATTCAACATTTAGATATTAAATCATACGTACAAATAATTGAATATTTGAAGTTTATAAACATCTGCTTGTTAGTGAAGACACCATTGTCTTTGAACAGATATTGATTTTTATTCATATCAAGAAATAGGAGGACAATACACAAATAGCGCTATGCTCTTCACCGTAATATATTAAGGATAAAACTTGACACTCTTTGGAATTTGTTCGAGGACAGCAATTTAGCCAGTGCTAACGTCCACTAACAGATGATTAGAAGAACAGTGGAATAACATTACGACGTTATTGCTAATTAGAGAGTAAAAAGGAAATGATGAATGAGAAAATCCGGACAGCTTATGACGGTCGTTAGTCTAGTGAAGAAAAAAGAGTCCTTGGAAAAGTTAATCTGCATGTAATGAAAAAATATTTATATCGCCAATCAATAGTGCCTGTGCAAAAAAAACCAACAAGTAAGCTATCCTTTGTCTTTTTCATTTTATGAACTTTACTTATTATCACATGCAATTTATTATTGCTTCAGTCATGTAGTCTGTATGCGTATGTAACCAAGTTAGTTTACCATTTAGGACTTGAGGCTTAAGAAGAATATATGACAAAGTCCTATGAGCATTGCAACATATACCAAACTCCGAAAAGGCACAGAACAAAGGTATTTCACATGCAAGCCAAGCGAAAAGTAAGAACAAATTTGTGATGAGTCATTTAACGAAAAGAGCAAAATCGACAGTTACCGCCTTGGAACGGTCAGTCGGCAATATGGACCGACTGGGGTGCTTAAACTGGTTTTACACAGGTCTAATCTCGCACTTCCTGACGAGTTTCTCAAATGCAAGCAATGAAAAGAAGAACGAACTATTTGAATACAAAATGTCCAAGCGCTGATATTTCCTATAAGTTATGACGAAAGTAGTGACGTCATTGAAAAATAATGTCCACATAGTGTTTAGAAAAGAATATGGTATTATTTCGATTTGAAAAACAACACAAAAAAGGTTGACTAAAAATGAAATTGACTTTCTGAATCATGAACAAACATCACCAGAGACGAATAAATGGTTGTAGCATCCTGTTCATGTGAAGATGGAATTGAAGAACCAAAGTCCTATGTCCATCAAAGGAAATACACGTAACAATCCTTATAGGTTGAATTAAATGACAACATAGATTACATGCACGGGGAGATTTTTTACGACCGCCACACTGCACAAGTAACATTGTTGTGATCATGAAGAAGAATATATGACAAAGTCCTATGAGCATTGCAACATATACCAAAAGGCACAGAACAAAGGTATTTCACATGCAAGCCAAGCGAAAAGTAAGAACAAATTTGCGATGAGTCATTTAACGAAAAGAGCAAAATCGACAGTTACCGCCTTGGAACGGTCAGAATGAAAGAATGAAGACTGTTATTCCACAAGAATGAAAGAATGAAGACTGTTATTCCACACTCTCCACAACTATGAAAGTATTAAGTAACGATGGTGAACTCGATATATGCACACTTTTCCTTGACTAAAATCAATAAAAATTAAATCTATTTACGATGGGCTTTATTTTTTAACTGTTTTCGTAGTCCCCGTATCGACAATGTACTGCAGATATCATACACAGTCATTCATTGTACCTGACATTTAGTATGCTTGGCGCAGTAAATTACGCAGTTAATCTTAATAGAAACCCCCAAATGTAGCTTTTGCAATCTTGATTTATTGTTAGTCTAGTCTGTAACATAGAAAGGACTGTCGTAGCGCTTCTTTGTCGACGCTTTACAGCCATAGGCGCTCCTGACACACGTAATTAACACTTGCTCTAATTGAGGAGGCATTATAAACCAGACAGTATACAGAGGAGAATGCACTAATGTACCCTGTTGATCGTGATGTATCTAATACTTGGGACATATTGTGTTCAATCTGTATCTGGATAGCATTCAATTACGGCTATGTCAGCGTACTTCAACATACTAAATCATCTTAACTTGAAACGTACCTTTAAAGATCTTTTGTCTAGACAAGCTGGATGGCATTAAATGCAACAGAAATGCGCCAAGCCCAGAGGAACAGCTACCTGGCCAACCGATGACAACTAATACACTTATTCATTACTAAGATCTAAATATACGTCATCAGTTGGACCGTTTGCTTCAAATTAAACGGAGTTGTTTTCACCGTTTGTTTTTGAAAAATACTAAAACATATTTAAATACTGTTTAAGCACCTATTTCGCCGACTGACCACCTTGGACAGTTAGCTTTGCTATATTTATTTTATTTTTCGTGTTATTGTTTTGTCGCCTTTAGCCTTGCTGGCATGTTAATACATTTGTCATTGTATGTGGTGTATCTCATTCAGTTCCTTATATGTGTATGTACTGATATTACCTTGGGATATAATTGTACCTCTTTCTGGCTGCACCTTTCAATATATGGAGTGTACAGTATTATTAGTCTAAAATTGCTGTTACGACGAAACAAATTTTTAAACAATTTCACCTGTAGTATTGAAATATTTTTCACCTGTGCTTCATCTGGTGTTTTTACATGTACAAGAGTTTAGGTACATTCAAAGTGAATATTTTAATTCTGCAAAGTAAATTATTGTTTAAATAGTGTTAAAACAATGTTTAAGATTTCATAAATTGACGAAGGCGATTTCAAAGATATTTCGTTGTAATAATTCTATTATTTCAAAATATAGTAGACGAATGAACATTGCTATGCAATGGGAAAAAGACCATTCTGCATTTTATGGAAAATTCTATTTAAAATTTTACATCAAGGTGCTGAGTAACTTCTTGACCCATTGACAAAACTGTTTATGTTTCTGTTGCAAACAATCCGAGAATCTTTCCTTGCACTAAACTGGGTTTTATTTTATAAACATGCATTGCTTTGAAATAATAGTATGTCTAGACAGGTCGAGACACCATACAAACGGCGACTAACATGCAAAATTTGTAAAGTAACAGTTGGACTTCTGTCTATGCATTTCAACTGTCTTGTATTGTATAGATAATGAATCTTGAAAAGAATCAACTGACCAGTAGTTATAATGTCGGAATAGTGTGTCCTTTTATCATTTTACATGTCATTTGAAGTAAAAAAAATCCTCAGCCACTTATATTATATTCTGTATGTTACGTAAAACTGCACCATGATCTTGCATTTTGATTTGTTCGTTAGGGTGATGTTCATTACCCATACTCTTTTTTCCTGATTTATTTTTGCATTTTGTTGGTTGTCTTCGTGTTCTTTACATTATTCGTATTTCGAATGTCGTCATTACCATTTATTATATGACGTCATTAATATATCTCTTTTTTTGCGATCACTTGAACTGATCTTTTTTTAGAAACTAATACCTTGCTGAGACATACATATTGTAGATATTCAGATTTTAGCAATAAGTTCTGAAAATAAATATCTTTATAAAGTTCATCTAACAATGGAAAAAAGAGTTTAAACTTTTGATGACATAAACATGATGAAAAGTGACAAATTGCGAAACATATTCTCTTATCTATCTGATCGGATTTATCATGCATCATCAACCAGATTTAGTAAAATGTTCACAGCGCGTATGGTCAATATCACCTCTCTCAGATTCAGGGGTCGGTTAATACAAAGACACTAAGCGTGTTTTGTTTCTTTTGAAATAAGGGGCATATTGCTTCAAAAAAACAAGTTGTTTCTTTTAGAAATAACATTTGATTGTTCCTCTTTGAGTAGAGAATTCCCTGATGTTCCTGATAATATATTTTGCAATGAATATCTCAAGATAAGAGGGCAATGACATCGGATTGAGCGGAAAGGTATTGATTCCACTTATTTATCATATATATTAATAATGCAAATGATGCCCTATTAATGAAAAGCTTTGATATTTCATGATCGTCTTTAGTGAAATAATATTTGATAGGTTTAAAATGAATGCCTTGTAACATAGACAACATTTATTTAGTGATATCGACCAAATGATGAGCCAGGTGAAATGTGTTTAAATGAGCGATAATAGTACCCTTGAGCGTCAATGAACTTGGTTCGTGTTTCGTAGCTGTAATCTCGATAATAGACCATTCCACGGAGATAACTGTTTTGTTTGCTCTATTTATGTAATGTCTCATCTACGTTTTTTACATTAACATATTTGACTGGCATGCAAATACCTTTGTTTTATGCTTTTAAATTTGACTATTTGTTCGGATGTGTTGCAATACTAATAGGACCGTTTCACTTTTTTCGTATCTTTGATATAATTATACGAGTTTTATCGTTTGCATGCATGTTTAATATCAATAAGGAGTATTTGTACATTTATTTGTTATTCATTCAGATTAATTAATTAGTTTATTTTATTTATTTTTTTAATTATTTTTTTTTTTCATTTTTATTATATATTTATTAATCACACATTTCTTTATTTACTTTATTAGTATTTTTGTTATTAGTTTTTATTATTTATATTTATTTATTTATTTATTTATCTCTCGATGGCATTTAGACATTATTATTTTATTTTATTATTATCATTATTATTATTATTATTATTATTATTATTATTATTATTATTATTATTATTATTATTATTATTATTATTATTATATCAATAGTGAAGCCCGGACACTTTCTCTGCCGAAAATGTGCGTAACTTTAGACATTGTGTATACTTCATGATAAACGAGCTTTAGTACGTCGGTAAACCAGTTAGACAGGATTGATTAGAAAAATGCCGCATGATATATCTTTTAAAAAAGTAGCCATGTGTACAGGATGCAATACCATGCTCGGTTATGCATGTGCCTATTGTGTTTACAATGGAACGTTTCTCAAATTCACTGATACTATTTAATTTGCTTACGAGTTCCAGAAGGCATTCAAAATAACCTACTTTAAAAGACGGGCCCATATAACAGCAAAAGGGAAGACGTTTTCAAACAATTACTCACATTTATCAACAGATTTAAGCAACTCAGTCGGTTCATTACCGATCGTTAATTTCAGGGCTTCAAATGTTTCAAGTTGCAGGCTAAACTGGGACGATTACATTCTAAACAGACAAAACAGAAATATATGTGGTGCTTGAACAAGTTTTTGAAGCTTTGGGCTTCCCTTAGGATGTACCGAGACAAATACGGTAATCAAACTAGAAATTATATTATTATTAATTAAGATTATAAAGCATGTGTTTGAAAATGAAGCAAAAAACAAGTAACACTATACCAGCAAAGAGCAAAGGCACTACACAACCTTCAAACAATCCTTTAATGTTCCACATCTGAGCCAGATAGGACACATTCCAATGTTCAATGCCATTAAAAGTTACGTGCTAACGTAAAGCCAAAATTCGTCATAATTTTGCCTGAATTGACAAACCCACTGACGATCACTGAATTAGGTAAGGTACATGTACGAGCAACTACCTTGTTATGAAATTCTCTGATTGTAAGCAACAGATTCCAAGTAACACATTACGTCGTTACTTTGAAGTTACAATTTATGGTCTAAAGCATGCAACGTTTAATGGCATTTTAACGAGTTTGTCAAGCAAGTCATGTTACTTCCGCAGCAACATCATTCAACACTTAAGCATTTTATATTCAAACAAAACGGTAATGTGTAATTGAAGAAGGCCAAACTCATCGATGCCAGGTTTAAAAAAGACAAAATATTTAATGCTAATAATCATTCTCATGAAGGTTTTAGAGTAATTAATTGACACTTTTGGTTTTTGGAACATTTAATGACTTCTTATTATATATATATTTCAACGGTGATATAAACATTAAACAAAATATATTAATAACAATGCAGGATAAAAAACAATTTAAGATAAGTTTATAAGGTAAACTGTCTGGAGTATGCCATCTTATTGTAGCCAGTGCTAGCTTCCACAATATGCATTGACATACAGTACGACCTAACGGCTAATTAGAAATAAAATTAGCATTTAAGAGTGAGAAAATCTGGGCAGATTATGTTTAAGTTTTGTACGGTTAGGCCTTATACCTTATATAACGAAACGTTATCGCTCGTTATTCTCACATAAATCATTGCAAAATGCTCACTAGGCGTCAGGTAAGGAGGTCTATGTGATTTGCCCTCACTATTTGATACAGTTAGAAAGAAGGTCCCTATCTTAAGGCTACCCATTAATAGTGTAAAGTGAAGTCATTGAATTGAAAACGAATGAGTCTATAAGTAAAACGGTAAGTAGCATAAACAACAACCTAGTATTTGGAAGTATTAGGATCTCTGGATACAGATCAATTCGCTGGAAAGAAAGAGATTGCGACTTACTGTTAGATTTCCATAAAGAATATAACATATGTGCAACCAGAAGTTGCAGTAAGAAAAACATATTTTAAAGTTCATACTATGTTCGACTTTTGGAATCACTTTTTATATGGCACGAAATTTATGCTTGTCTTGAATAAGACTCGCACGGCCAGTTTAAACCAGTTTCTGTACGAGGTATGTATAAGTGGTTTATAAAGCTTACAGAATTTATTGTTTTATATCAACTTAATATGGATGTGAGAAGAAGTGTCATAGAAATTCGAAACCAGCGTAATACGAAAATATATATCCAAGAAAATGACGTGGCAAACCTTTCATACCAAATGAGGTATACCCCATTTTCTCAAAGGCAATAAAAAAACAGTATAACAACCTCGATATCCTTTAATTTTGTGATGCTTGCGCGACACTCGTGTTTTTGTGAATCACCTTTAAAAATCTGTATTAATCCCTTACGAGCACCACATGAGCCTCGTATGATGTTTAGCCAGTGCGAGTTGTAATCGTATGTGTATCATACAAACGATCGACGGTGCCTTTGTGATGCTCGCGCGACGTTTACATGTAACCTTCTTAAGGTAAGAGGGGCCTAATTAGCCAATGCTGTCTGAAACGGCGATGTTTGGCTACATCGAGTTCGTAAATGCCCTCGGCATTATCCGACACGTTCTCCGGAACTATTCGGATTTGATAGTAGCAAACATTTTAATCATTATTTTTTATGTATCTTGCAAATATTGATAATATTTTTTTCAAACAAGTAATAATTTCAACAAAAATATCTTATATTTCTTTAAGGCAAGAGGGGCCTAATTAGCCATTGCTGTCTGAAACGGCGATGTTTGGCGACATCGAGTTCGTAAATGCCCTCGGCAGTATCCGACACGTTCTCCGGAACTATTCGGATTTGATCGTAGCAAACATTTTTAATCATTATCTTTTATGTCTCTTGCAAATATTGATAATATTTTTTTCAAACAATAAATAATTTCAACAAAAAATATCTTATATTTCTTTAAATAAAAAAAATATTTACCAAAAAATTGGGATCCCAAAGCGTGACTGTTATATTTTCGGAAAATACCAAAATGGCGGACAGAGACAGCAGAGGTCGCTATGTGAAACGGAAAACAAACACATTCCTAAATATTGTTTATTAGAATAATAATAATATTTAAAATGTACTCAGTAAATGAAATAACGCTTACATTACATTCTAGAAACAGGTCTTTGAAGGACTAGTTATTTGACATTTGCATGACCTTGTAAACAAATGCTTCATAAAAATTGGGTAAAACTGCAATAAAACATTTAAAAATACAAATTTAAGTTCTATTGTAAAACAGATACACATACAGAAGTCAGTTTTAATTAGATCTGTAAAAGATCCTTTGTGAAACATAAAGGTATTGTGCAAAATTGTGACAGAAAATATTTTCACAGGTTTGATGTTGTTGTTTTGTTAAGAAAAACATGGAATATGACAATTTAAAAGCTAATATTTCAAAAATTAAAAGGTGAAAGTCTGTAATTATTTTGTAATTATTTGTTATGTGATTGGTATATGTATATAAATTTTGATATGCATTTTATAAATATACTGGTATAATTAAAATATTTAGAAACTCTGAAAGTTTGTGTATGTTTCTGTGTCAAGGAAATTTTCCGAGGGGTTATAGATGCCTTTTTCAGTGTAAAATCATCAAATGTTTGTACTTGAACAATATAAATGAATTCTTTTTAATGTTTAAGGTTATGCTTATAACGTTACACCACTGATGCTAAAATATATTATAGTTTTGAACCCCCGAATTAGAAATTTTAGCAATAACCACTTGTAAAAAATGGTCCTGGGACAAGGCGAGGGGGTCACCCTATTCAAATGTGATTTTTTCCAAAACATGAAGGTGAAATTCTTTCATATTTCAATTTTTATATCAGATATATGATATTTATCACTATGGACATGCTTAGTTTAGGATTCTTAATAGCTTCTTTTAGGCCCCTCTTACCTTAAGACCTCAAATACGGCGGAAATTCGTGAGGTCTCGGAACAGTACTTACCTAACTTAGAACAAACCGAGATCTCACACGAGAACCCCAAAAGGCCCAGATAGTCCGCCATACCCTTACGGAGTTTGTACGAAAAGTCAATTCCAAAAACGACTTATAGAGACATCGCATGAGTAATGTGACTAAAGCATTAGTGTTTAGAATTAACTTCATGAATAACAGTGTATTTGTATTACATATGTTGTTCTGGTTCCCATCGGCAAAGATATTTATAAATGAATGTAATATTTAGAACATAATTTTGTTTTGGGATTTGTACTACATAATACCGGTATTGTTCTACAAATGCATTATCCTGACGCAACAGTCGTATAAATAATATTGAGGTTGGATCGATATAAATAATTGCTGTTATGGGATGCATCTTACATTATTAAAGTTTATGAGTTTATATACACTTATAAAATAAGAAGCTGAGGCACGATCTTAGTTTGTTATGTAAACTGGTCCGGCCAAGTTTAAGACTGGCCCACAAAGTTATAAAAGTATGCTTTTTCTTTGTCAAGCCATCGTTAACAGTTTCCGAATGTATTTATGTTAATATACCTTTTGAAAAAATGTCAAGACATGTTCTTCTTCGCAACGGTCAGCTGAAACCGACTAGATTAAGTTTGTGTTTAGTTTCAATACCTGCTGTACTATTGCCTGGTTGAATAGATATACGGATTGTTATTCAGAAATTAATATGATTTTCCCAAGGATATTTTATTAATTGTAGAATTGAATCCCGTTTGACAATCGACTAAATGGCAAAGAAGAACTTATTTTTGACTTGATAAAGTATGTTTGTTACCAGAAAATGAGTTTACTTTTTACAAAACGTTTCTAAAAACCCTAAAGAAGTCATGCTTCTTTAGGATAAACAGATGCATGTGAAGAAAATGCCGAAAGTCTGAAAAAATTTAAACTTATATATTTTTCAGAATCTTTGTTTTAAACGCTTAAAAGCGGGCAGTAAACACGGATACTTTGCGAAACTTTTAAGTATCCATTCAACACCGGCGACCGGTGTTTTCTTCTTACATATAGTTTCATCATACCAGACTTTGTTTATTTATAATGTAAACCATCAGGTCTTGCTTGACTTTTGTTTGGTCTGATCTATTTAAGGTAATGTCTCGTCTCGGTGTGGCATCAGTTTTACCATCAACTGACATATGAATGTTTTTATCTTGTGTGTGCGGCAGGGGGTGGGAGTGTTTTTAATTTTATATAAGTTGCATTTCTAAAAGGAACTTGTCATATTTTCATATTAAAACTAGAAAAAGTACAAAGTTTTACTTATGCCAGTACAATTCATATGAAATCTTCAGCTGTAACTTCGTAGCCAAACTTTTTCTTAACTTTTTTTGTCTTATTATATTAAAATAGAAGCAGTTTTAATTTTAAAAGAGATCAGATCTTACTTATGGAGGTTGCATATGTTCAAAAAGCTATAAAAGATTTTTAAGGTTTTGTTATCAGTGTTTATCACCAGGATTTAAGAAGTATGTTTCAACAATAAGGACTTATATAGCAAAACAGACTTTATGAATATAAATATTTGAATTCCAGGACCACTGAAAGATTTGGAATAACTAACAAAAATGTGGGGATTTAAAATTTTAACCTGATATGAGCCAGGTTTTTTCACGATGCCGTTTAAACGAGAGTCCCGTCCGGTTTCACTCAACTTTCACCTGTACTTTGATGTAGATCTTAATTGTATTCTTGGAAGTGTCTCAATAAATAATTCTCACTTAAATGATCCCCATATACAATACAACCCTATTGTTTTATGTTGTAAAAGTATATTTTAGTTAGTTGTGTAAATTTTGTAATAATGAAGCGGAAGCTACAGTACACCTATTTTGGTATATTAATACAGCAGAACCATTGGAAATTTATGGTTATAGCAAACGGTTTATTTAAACAATTTTAGACATGAAGAATTTATCCATACCTTAATATTTCTCAGACAAAAGATTTTTATCTGTTTTATAAACTTAATACCCACATGTTTCTTTGTGTGCAAATAGACAGGATTTTATTTGCCATGTATAAGCCATATAGAAGGCTTGTACATACGATAAGCGAAAATCCTGCTGAAAAAAAAATGTTATAATGAAGCTTCAAATGACTTTTAAGTAAAGTCCCTGGTTTAAGCACATACATATTTTTTATTCCTATTTTCAAAATGTTTTTCAGACAGTTTAAAATGTCCAAGCTGCACGCAACAAGCTCTTAACATGGAAAATATATTTAAATATACATCTAATCACGTGGGTACAACTGGCTCTTGCATTTATAAAATCTATATGCGAACATGTCTCTTGAAGACTGAATAGATAAAAAAGTAAAGAGAAAGACAAACAAATAAGAATTTGGGACAAAATATTTTCGTCTATCCATAAGGAACCTGCGGGTCAAAAACCATGTTTAACTTTTTTTCGAAATAGCACATCATAAAAATTTGCGAAAAGAAGTAAACCGTGACAGATAATCTTTAAATTATTATCAATGTCAGGAGCTTGTAGTAAAGGTCGCCTTTCAAATAAGTAGTTTATAATCTTTCATGTTTCTGCAATGTTTACTTGGATGCTTTATGATTGTCTCTTTTTGCAGTCTCATAAAGTTAATTATGTTCTTTGCACTTCCATTAAAGATGTCACTTTGGTCTCTAAACTGTAATCTTACATCCCGTAACGACATTGTTTTGCGGATATCGTATACAGGATTTCATTTCCCAGACACTTTCTGTGGCTGATGCAGTAAAAGCCAATAAAATCCAAATGAATGTGGTCGATGCAATCTTAATTTATTAGTAGTCTAGGCCGCAACACAAGACACGCTGTCGATGGGATTTTGTTGACGCTTAACAACCACACAAGCGCCTGTCAGTGTAATTTAACACTTTCTCTAATTTTCAGGCATTTCTAACTACTCACTTTTGTCTGTTACTATCATGATGTCCCATGACTTTATGCGATATCACAGTTTAGCATTTTTATTATTGTTGAATGATACTCAGTTTAGTTAGTCTGTTTTTCATTCGTATTAATTTATAAACTTACGGTAAGTATGTCTATTTACGGGTATGTAGTTATAGCAATTGTATTTTTTTTTTTATTTTTATACTACTGCCTCAAAATAACAAATGATATCACTGGCCGCTATTAGCAATTATGTTTCACAAATCTCACGTTCAAATACGCTACTCAGATCAAGGCAGATCAGTGTCTTGGATCTCCAGAAAATAACGATCGATCCAGATCAACCCTAATAAAATGCTACTAATTTGTGGATCCAGTTGACAAAATCGAAACAAAAAATACTAGCGATGACGAAATATGTTGTTTGTTTTTTTATAAATATGACAAGGTTTGACGATGGTGACAGACTGAAACCTGTTCAAATTCAATCTAAACATGTACATGTATTGGGTTTACACGTGGGATTATTGCAAACTATAAAACAGAAACAAAAAATCAACAAATACCTGGCCAGTCCAGTGAGACAAAGTGCATTTTGGTTTTACAATAAATCAGAATATTGTTTACAATGTTACCTGTTTCTCATTTCCGATATACGCATATACATCTTTTACTCATTTAGTGTTTTGACAGATGATTAATAAATAACCATAAAACTGACTAGATTTAATGATCTCAAACCATATGCAAATGCAGATTTAACCTTCACACCCAGAACAAAACAACTACTATCTATATTATAAATATCAAGAATGACCTTACAAAACGCATTTCTTCGCAAAACACGATTCTAACATACTATCGCTTTTTTGATGAACATACACATTAGTCTCATGAAATTTATGAACTATAGGTCCAGCAGTATATATTTGTTTAAAATACAACGTCGTGATGTTATCTGTTTATTTATTCCTCTATTCTTTTTATCATCTGTTATTGGACGTTAGCATTAGCTAAATTGCGGTCCTCGAAAATGTTCCAGAGGGTGTACCTTTCGTCACGATTTTTTGTAAAGTTATATCCTTTATATATTACGGTAAAGAGCACAGCGATATTTGTGTATTGTTCCCCTATTTCTTAATATGATTTAAATCCATATCTGTCCAAAGAGAATGCACATGTTCATAAACTTCAAATATTCATTGATTTGCCGAATAAATCATGTGTACTTTTGATTTAATATCCAAGTCTCAATCAAGTATTTTTTGTCCAGTCATATTTATATTAATTATATTTTTAAACATGAGATAAAAGCACTATCAGTTATACAAAGTCATGAGGAAGCTGTGTACAGGTACCTCATTACAGCTATCACCTGACGTCTACTAGATGAAACGTTTTGGGTTCTTCAATATCTGACGGTCTTGTACATAATAATAGAAAAATAAACTTCAGTGAAACCGCATGTTATATAAACACAAATATGATTTCCCAAGGATGATTTATGTTATAGTCTTATCTCGTTTTAAAAATCATTTCAAAAGAAAATAGGAAATTGCTTTTGACTTGACATAGTCGTTTGGATATAAGCCAAGAGTACAACACGAAACAATTTTCAAACTGTCGACGAATGTCGTTTCGGAATATAAAATATAATACAAATGTTACTAACGTAAGACGAAATATATAACTGTAATAAAGATATCATAAGTATACACAAATCGTGGTAATATTCTATGTTTGGGAGCTACGCTTGAACTATAGCGTGTTCAATTCATCTGACTTTGACACGTGATTGTAATCTAGAATAAAATACTTATTCGAGCTATCATGTTACTTTGTGCAATTAGCATATACATGTAAATCTAAAGAAGACCGAGGACTTGACTATCTAGTCTATTTGAAAGAAACATTGGTTGGAACATATTTTAATATACAGTTGTGAAGGTATTGTTATAATAGGTAAGTCTGATCACGTTTCTCTCCTTGGTTAACATTTATATATATGAACAAACTAATTCAAAACGTAACAATGCACCATAGACTTATAACTTACAATAAAACATATACATTTAAATGTTAGTTAGTAAATAAAACGTTACTTTTGTATTCTTATTTTGAGCAGCTTTGCCATAATGTATGGCCATACAAAAGTGTGAGGTTGAGGCTTCGTTAACCTGATTGAGCTACAACACAAAATCCGCACTTTTGCGAACTGAGACATTGCCTAACCATTGTTTTTCTTTGTGCTTTTATCCTTTTTTCATGCAGCAAGCATATTGTACCGTTGTTTAGTTTGTTACGGATTTATCTCTCAAATGCATTGCAGCCATATAATTACATGCGTATGATCATTTTAGAGAGCCCTTGATAGATCCACCGGTGCAGGGCTGGCCGGCTGAAAGACCTTAAAGAGGCTAATCTGTCAAAGGTGTTATAAGGAACTCACCGCGCGGCTAATGGCATTGGATCCCTTTTTATAGTACACTATTTTTAAATGTCTCACTTAGGTAATGATAAAGGGAGTCTTTGTTATAAAACATATATGTCGTATCATATTACCTAATATTCATCTTAAAATGTAATTGAGTTTTACCCTTACGCGCTTCGTGTAATTGCGATGGTAAGAACAATATTAAGTCTTTTGTATCTCGTAAATCCTTATAAAGTTAAATATGTTATAATAAAAACTGAAACTGATTAATAATGAAAATAAGTATGTATGTGTCGTATGCATACGGTTGTTATAATACGTTAATATTCATCTAAATTTAATAATATGAAGAACAAAAATATGGATTTTAACTCTAATATAAGAATATAGAACTTGAAAACTGGGCTGACAAGCAGCAATTTGTTTGAAAGTTTCTGTTATTTAAAAACCGGAACCTTTATGCAAAAAGAAAATGGCAACCAACTAGTTTATCAAACCAAACGAAGTCGCGTCTTTTCTCTACTCTAGAGAAATGGTTTTGAACTAAAGAAACTCTGCCATTTTAAACAAGCACTAGGGGTGCATATTATTGATTGTGGTATAATTTTCTAAGCTAAGACAGTGCCAGATCTTCTGAGACTTACAGCTACTGGTTCCAGCAATAATAGAATGATAAAGAATCCATTCTGAAATTTAAGCGAATTTCATCCCTGATTGGAATGCATTACTGCGGACTAAATGGGTGTCGTTATATTAACAATCATGTGACAATCAAGTAACAGACTGTAATTTGATCCACGAATAACTCTAAACAGATTTTTGCAAAAGGTAAAAGAAGGAGCGAGGACTTATATAGTAATCCCATATATAATTATAGAGCCGTTTCATAATAAACCTTATAATCGTTAAAATCCTGTTAAATGACGCTTATATTAAATACAAATCGTGTTTGCATAATGTTATGAGTCCTGTGAAATTAAATCATGTAAATCCTTTTAGGACTTAAAAAATCTATAATATTATACGTGTGACCGTTATACCTATCGATTTCAGGATTAAAGAAGACGTGCCATCTTTTTCTTAGGCAGATCAATAAGTACCATGTTAATAAATATAGGCATGTCGACTTTAGATTAATTATCAAGACGAGATTGTTGCATAAAAGCTTAATGTGTTTAAAAGCTGATCAACTAAGAAATAAGCATTCATATATTATATTCAAAAATTATGTTTTTGTGTTAAACTATATAGCTTACTTCAGCTTAAAGACTCTGTGCCTTTCTTAAATGTCAACATCAAAATCTGAATGTTGTCTGAGGTTGTTAACGGTTTGTTTATGGTAAAGTGTGTTATTCTTATCATTCAGATTCTAATTTAGGCCTTATTATCCTTGTTTTGTGAACAGAATTCACAGCCTGAATAAAATTAAAAATTAATTTAAATTGAAAATGATTAGCTCTTGAATAATGAAGAAAATGGTATGCCAAAAGATGACAATTTAATAGCAGAGTCCATGCTAGAAATTTAGCTGGGGTACCTGTATTAAAGGTCTCTTTTATTTCCATGGTTTAGTCCACCGTAATCTTGATCTCTTTTTCTAGTTAAACTAGCTAAATTATAATTAAATTACAATAGATATACCAGTAAAATTGCCTGCATCTGTTTGTATAAACAGATAAAACAATAAACAATACTAAGAATTTAACTGAGTTTGGTGAGATGGGTACATTTACACCTTTATACTTTAATGTGTACTTTTCATTTGTGTAGGAGTCCATTCAATTGAAACATGTGTGATCACTAGACCTTATCAGGAAAATATGGAAATTGTAGCCATGAACTAATAATTAATTCGTAGAATGAATAGACATGTAAGTAATATGCGACTTAAATAAGGCTCTGCTGAGAGACATCACTTTTATATAATATTAAATGAAAGTGATTTTTATTTTCCGATTCGAACGGTTAGCAATATTCTTCATTCAATTAAACATATTTTCATATACGTCATGTTTTCTTTTTTTTTTTTTAATCAGTCAAATCTGCAACCAGCGTTAATCATATGGTCGATAAATGTTGCTTTGTCCCTTAAATGCATACGTTTTTATCAGTGATATCAGCGAACAGACGCATATAAACATCCCTTTTCACTTAACAAAACAATATCAAGAAATCTACAAAGAGTACGTTTTAACATATTCAAATTTTATACACAAGTAAATGCGGTGTAAGCTCTTAACATGAGGTAAAGTAGTGAATCTGGCATCTAAAGCTCTCTCTGCATAACTTTGATTCAAATACAGACGTTCTCCAGATTTATCCGGAATACTACTGCAATTGCCACCCACGCACTTAACTTGCTGTCAACGACAATGCAAGAACGAAGACATGGTAGGTCAGCTATGTGTCGTCTATTTTACTACAGCCGTTTATGTAAAAAAGAAATGTCTTCTTAAACTTTAAATAACAAATCATTAACAGTGTATACATATAATTGTTAAATACAACAAGCATGTTTATTGCTGAAATATGTAAAACAAAAGTTAAAAAATATGGCACACATTTACAGTCGGTCAAACACATTCACACACACGCGCACAAATACATGTAAACACACAAGCAAGCACCGCGTACCCAGAGAATGAAACTTGCCAAATTCCTCGGTATTTCATAGAGAGTATATTAAAATTAAATGAAAAGGGATGAGGGAAATAATTAAACGCAATTAACTCGAGTATTCTCCATATAGTAGTATTGAATGAAGACAAGTGCCACTAGTAAACAACATGTTATTTACTCTTCATATTCACGCAATCTAGCTTTGAATCGATTGGCATTTGAGCTAGTGAAACATTCAAGATGCTTTTTTATTCAGTGTCATTCTCCCACATTAATGGTGATACTGTTATAGTTGATTAAATGATTATAATTACCAAATCAACTGAAATCAATGATGCAAATAAATAAGCGTTGACGCAAGTTTCTTATATTTTCTAATGGGTAATGATATGTTATTGTTTGCCTGACCATTCGTTGTTCTGCATTGATTTTATTTGTTGATCATCCCAAGAGACATCTTAGTAGTATTTAGATATACATGTGTAACATAGTTACCTTTAGCCTGTAACTGTGCAGAGCAATAATTGTTCAAATGACCCACGAATGTATTCGGCTTAAATAGTTTGATCTCCATAAGGCACTAGAGAAACGTGTTGTCGGATTTATTATCGCCTTAAGGATGATTGCCTAAAGTCTACTCCTATTTTAACTTATACGCCGCTGTAAACACTGGAAAATGCTTTCGGATTAGAAGCAGAACCTTATGAAGAAAACATTTATTTCACGTCGGAATTTACAACATTACATGTCATAATATTTTTCTATTTAAAAAGTTGGTTTTATAAGCATTATATGTCTTTTAAAATGGGGCATTGTTGCATACAATCTCAATAATATTGTTTTTATACATGTTTCTTCGGGAACATGGCCTGTTTCATCAAGACTTCCCTACTTTCCATTTTGCCTCATTATGCAGAAGGTATATTGACTGCAATTGTTATCATAATTTCTTCATACTTGCATGGATGATTACAAACTCATCATATCTGTTACATTGTACTCTGCTATAGTTACCAATGCCGTCACGAAAATTCGTGACCATTGAGTGAATTATGCATGCGAACATTTCTTGAAAGTTTCAACTTTTACCTGAATACATAATTAACATATAATATTATTACATGACTTCACGGTGTCAGGGGTAATCTGAAAAGAAAGTGATCCCTGAAGGGAGAGATTATGCAGAGTGATATTATGTAAGATAACTAGGTGGATTATTAAATCTGGAGTAATTGTCCTTTGGTAAGGTTCTCATCAAAATCGTGAACTACTATTACATTATTTATTTGGCGTATTTTCTTCATAGATGTTACCAGTTTACTTTATGATACATAATAAATAATTTTATTCATGATGCCACATCGATTACATGCTACAAGCGCAAGGAACGATGAAACACTCTTTTATTATATACCATTGTCATGACGCCGACAAACATCATTGACAATGGGCGTAATAAAAAGGGAACCTATTATTTACAGTATTGTACTGAATATTGCCTCTATGAGACTCTTGCTCTACAGCCACCACTACCAGATAGACAGTGTTTCATGCATCTTATTTATGTAAAACAAAGCAGAGTTGACTTCTGCTTAAAGCGATTCTAAACTACATATTTCTTTATAAATTACACGGTAAATTAGCCGTTCACATCTGCTCATCAGAACTCTCATTTATAAACGTAATGGCATAATGTTGTGTGACGCTCCCATTTACGACGACAATATGGTCTCTAAACTGTTATGGTCTCTAAATTGTAATGGTTGTTCCTGTATCGAAAGTTCTACCCTCGATATATGCGATGCATGATGCAATAAACGTCAGTGGAATCAAAGGTTATATCCGGGGTGGAATCTTAAGTTAAGTCTATTTGTTGACGACAGACCGTCGAATGGTATCTTATGTGATAGTTTAACACCATATCAACTGGATGCAGTCTGAACTAGGCAATATTCGGATTAGGGCGGACTTGTGTTCCTGCTGATCAAGGCATAACTAGTTCTTCTCATCCCTCCCACATTTGAATTGATCACACAATATTGTTTGGATTTCTATTTAAGTTTTTTTGTATGAGTAGACATTTATGTGGTTGCTATTGTTTTGCAGGTCACATCGAACAAAATAATGCTTAGCCTTTCGATTGTTATGTTAAAGAAATTGTATGTGCATTACAACAAATGTTAAAGCTTGAAACAGTTCTAGTTAAAGGGAAACACAAAAATGTTCAACATAAAAAGTAAAAACACAAACACCGACCCGAGTTATGACACAAAAGGAAAATAAACAGTTTCCCTTCTAGAACGGTCCCTCGGAAAATAGACTAGAAAGGCAAAATCTGAAAGGTAATTACCAGAGACAGACATTGTCAAGAAAACAGATCAAGTTTGCAACAAATCAGTGAACAAATGTACAATTTGTGTTCGGGTAAAGGGTAAAGATTATTTGTAAATAAGTTTCGCAAAATGCCACGTTATAGAAGAAACAGTTTATTCAACTAGAGATAAAAAAGCTATATGATGAGTTTACCTTACAAGGTATGTCTTTATTTTTGACAAATCTCCCAGTTAATCCACCAAATCTTTCCACGTCAGCTGCAAATATCTCCACGTATGAAAAGTATTGTGAAAAAAAGTGCTTCATTAGCATTTACAGATTTAGGCCGATTGATTTATTGACAGTTTATTACAAAGTGTTATTTTGGGGCAATATTGAAATGACACATCATTAGTTTCCGTAAAATATTTGGCGATCCAGTCTAACGTAAGGACGGATGGTATTTATATATATATAACGATAACGAACCTATTTTTGTATATATATATATATATATATATATATACAAAAATAGGTTCGTTATCGAGTTGTATAAATGCGATGGGTATACAAATACATATACCCATACATATAATGTAAACCGCGATTTTAATGTAAATATAGCATTTATTATTGTGTGTATTAAGTTAATTACGGGAATATATTGATTCTGATTTCGAAGTTTTCATAAAGTACACTGCCACTATTCTCCGACAGTTATTTGCTAACTTAAGTTTTAAAAACATTTAAAAACATATTTATTGATAAAACATTTACGGACTGTCCTGACTATTCCTTTATCGTTTCTTGAATCATACAGACCTTACCGACTGCTCAATAAGTGTTATTTTAATTTTGCCCAAAATATGCAAATATAATAATAGGATCTCATTAAATAGTAAACAGACATTCAAAATATTGCAGTTTATTTTATAATAACATTATAATATGTTATGTTTTTGAAAAATACCCCTACATAATATATTTTATATTATAGCTTAAAATTAAAATAAACCAAGAGAAGCGAATTACTACAATCAGTTATAATTAAACAGGTTAATGGAGCATGTACAGATTACAACATATTTTAAACTCCCGTTGAGGATTGACATTCCTTCAAAATGTGAACAAAATAAACCAGGAAAAGGTTTTGAAGAAATGGCGTTACAAAAGCACATGCCAAGTGGGATTATCACAATTTCAGGGATCGCCCACACGATGAATGTCTTAGAAACATTATATTGAGGAATTTAACTGCTTGGACTTCGTAGGGTCCTTTGAAACATAATTTGCTAGACATCTACAGAAGGTATAAAGGAGCCAATACCTTATTGATCACTTTACTCGACAGGGCCATCTGAAATGTATATCCTCTTCTGTGATTAATCATGATCTGTTGAAAAAATTCATCTATAAGCCGAAATGCGCCGATAATTAGTGTGATTTAAGCGTACGCAGGGTCGGCCTAATTGGTTAAATCTGTGTGCGTGGTTGAGAAAAGATGAAGCACAGCGTAAGTAGCTACGTTTGTGTTACAAACGAACATGAATTTTTGGGCTACTTTATTTTGGACGGCATCAATTTTCATGGATATTGTTATGCGTAGTAATGCTTGTTATCTTTCTGGTTTGAACCACGCAGTAAAAAATAATGTATGCAACTGATATAAGATGATCATGATCATGAGCAATTGTTTGTCAAATATTTATTAAAACGTTTGGCAATGTAAATACCCAACACAAAATATATGAATAAAGTAGGCACGCCAAACAGCATGGACCAGTGGTACTGAGTAATTCATTTATAATAGTACGAAGTGACAAGGTCCTATGAGTATTGCAACATATTTGAACAATCATACTGTAATGGTAATCACATGCCAGTTAAATGAAAAAAAGTTAAAAAATGTCACGAAAAGTAACAAAAATAATGTAAGCCCAACAGTTACCGCATTGAAACAATAAAAATAACCGGTATTAAGGTATTAAAGTTTTAATCCGATAATGAAGCATAACTCATCATAAAAGGTACAACTCTTGTTGTGTGATTTTACATGATAATTACAGATTTTGAGTCAAATATATGTCACAAACGCCATAAACTATGAAGGAAAAACAGATCCTCAGAGTCAAACTCACACGCACGTATGCACACACACACACACACACACACACACACACACGAGCTCGCGCGCACACACACGCGCGTGCGCGCACCCTAACAAGCTAGTAATGTGTGAAATACCAAGAACAATAAATACCTAATTGGCTTCTACTATTCAAACGTTTAGCTTCGGAACTTTTGACATTTTGACGCCTATTAAACTTTTTAAATTCGCTTTTCTACTGGCAATCCTTCATATCTCTTAAAAAAGTCAGGGTGAATTCAATGTGATTTATTGAATACATATAAGCACATGGATTAAAAAATACCTTCGCTGCTGATAGGCTAAAGAATTATTAAACACACATCAAATTTTATCTTCTTTTTTTCACGGTACGTATATTAAACTGAGCAAAGGCTAAACACTGTATACACATGATAGCTTAATGTAAAAATGACAAGAGCATTTAAGCGTGACATTATTATATAAAACGAACAAGCCCACCGGTTAACGCAATGAAATTGTCAGGCGCAAAAATAATCGACTGAGTTGCTTAAATATAACAACAAAATATTACAAGGTCTTATAAGTATTGCAATGTACATTAACATTTAAAAAGGCACAGTACAGTGGTATTCACATGCAAGTCAATATAAAAGTTGCAACACAAATGAGACGAGATATTGTTTAAAATAGAGCAAACCCAGCTTTTGCCGCCTTGGAACAGTCATTCGGAAAACAACAACAGTTACCGTCTTGAAACGATCAATCATCAAACAAAGGTCGACTGGTGTGCTTAAACCTGGTTTGTGGAGCGCTCCAACCTCGCACTTCCTGCAGATTTTTTTTCTCTCAACGATAAATACCAAAGAAAATATCCCATTAAAGTAATACAACTAACGGTAAACACCTTCATCGGGAGTTAAAACCCCGTTAAGTCTGTTTATAATACAGAAGTGTCTGTAATGGCGTAGCAGTAGAGCATTAGATTGATTGTCATACCTGACGCCCTCGTTTGAATCATACGCAATAAAGGTTTCCTGTTTCTCTTTTCCGATATACGCATATACATCTTTTACTCATTTAGTGTTTTGACAGAAGATAAATAAATAACCTTAAAAGCTGACTAGATTTGAAGATCTCAAATCATATGCAAATGCAGATTTAAACTTCACACACAGACCAACACAACGGCTATCTATATTATAAATATCTAGAATGACCTTACAAAATGCATTTCGTCGCAAAACGCGATACTAACATAATCTCGCTTTGTTGATGAACATACGCATTACTCTTATGAAATTTATTAACTATAAGTCCAGCAGTATATATTTGTTTAAAATACAACGCCGTGATGTTATCTCTTAATTTATTCCTCTATTCTTTTTATTATCTGTTATAAGACGTTAGCATTGGCTAAATTGCGGTTCTCAAAAAATGTTCCAGAGGGTGTAACTTTCGTCACGATATTTTGTACAGTTATATCCTTTATATATCACAGCGATATTTGTTTATTGTTCCCATATTTCTTAATATGATTAAAATCCATATCTGTCCAAAGAGAATGCACATGTTCATGAACTTCAAATATTCATTGATTTGCCGAATAAATCATGTACTTCTGATTTAATATCTAAGTCTCGATCAATATATGCTAACGTACATTTGACTTATATAAGTCGACATAGTTAATAACAAATAAAGTATTTTTGTCTAGTCATATTTATGTTAATTATAAATTTTTAAAAACATGAAGTAAAAGCACTATCAGTTATACAAAGTAATGAGGAAGCTGTGTACAGGTATCTCATTACAGATATCACCTGATGCCTACTAGATGAAACGTTTTGGGTTCTGCAATATCTGACGGTCTTGTACATAATAATAGTCTAGCTTGTAGAAAAAAAACTTCAGTGAAACCGCATGTCATATAAACACAAATATGATTTCCCAAGGATGGTTTATGTTATACTCTTATCTCGTTTTAAAAATCATTTCAAAAGAAAATAGGAAATTGCTTTTGACTTGACATAGTCGTTTGGATATAAGCCAAGAGTACAACACGAAACAATTTTCAAACTGTCAACGAATTTTGTTTCGAAATATAAAACATAATACAAATTTCACAAACGTAAGACGTTATATATAACTTTAATAAAGATATCATAACTATACACAAATCGTGATAATATTCTATGTTTGGGAGCTGCGCTTGAACTATAGCGTGTTCAATTCATCTGACTTTGACATGTGATTGTAATCTAGATAGAATAAAATACTTATTCGAGCTATCATGTTACTTTGTGCAATTAGGATATACGTGTAGCTTAAAAGAAGACCGAGGACTTGACTATCTAGTCTATTTGAAAGAAAAATTGGTTGGAACATATTTTAATTTACAGTTGCGAAGGTATTTTTATAACAGGTAAGTCTGATCACGTTTTTCTCCTCGGTTAACATTTATATGTATGAACAAACTAAATCAAAACGTAACAATGCACCATAGACTTACAACTTACAATAAGACATATACATATAAATTTTAATTAGTAAATAATACGTTACTTTTGTATTCTTATTTTAAGCAGCTTTGCCATAATATATGTCCATAAAAAAGTGTGAGGTTGGGGCTTCGTTAACCTGATTGAGCTACAACACAAAATTCGCTATTTTGCGAACTGAGTCATTGACTAACAACTTTTTTCTTTGTGCCTTTGTCCATTTTTCATGCAGCAAGCATATTGTACCGTTGTTTAGTTAGTTTGTTTGTTGATTTTTACTGACTTATCTTCAAATGCATTGCAGCCATATAATAACATGCGTATGGTCATTTTAGAGAGCCGTTGATAGAACCATGGTGCAGGGCTGGCCGGCTGAAAGACCTTCCCACAAAGGACAAAGCGGTAAGAGGCTTATCTGTCAAAGGTTTTATAGGGGACTCACCGCGCGGCTACTTGGCATTGGATCCCCTTTTAGAGTACAATATTTTTAAAATGTCTCACTTAGGTTATGTTAAAAGGTTATGTTAAAGGGAGTCTTTGTTATAAAACATATATGTCATATCATATCACATAATATTCATCTTAAAAATGTAATTGAGTTTTATCCTTACGCGTTTCGTGTAATTGCGATGGTAAGAACAATATCTAGTCTTTTGTTTCTCGTAAATCCTAATAAAGTTGAATATGTTATAATAAAAAACTGAAACTGATTAATAATGAAAATAAGTATGTATGTGTCGTATGCATACGGTTGTTAGAATACGCTGATATTCATCTAAATGAAATAATTCTGAAGAACAAAAATATGGATTTTAACTCTAATATTAGAATATTGAACTTGAAAACTGGGCTGACAAGCAGCAACCGTTTGAAAGTTTGTGGTTTTTTTTAAAAAAACCGGAACCTTTATGCAAAAAGAATATAGTAACTAACTAGTTTATCAAGCCAAGCAAAGTCGCGTCTTTTCTCTACTCTAGAGAAATGGTTTTGAACTAAAGAAACTCTGCCATTTTAAACAAGCACTAGGGGTGCATATTATTGATTGTGGTATAATTTTCTAAGCTAAGACAGTGCCAGATCTTCTGAGACTTACAGCTACTGGTTCCAGCAATAATAGAATGATAAAGAATCCATTCTGAAATTTAAGCGAATTTCATCCCTGATTAGAATGCATTACTGCGGACTAAATGGGTGTCGTTATATTAACAATCATGTGACAATCAAGTAACAGACTGTATTCGATCAACGAATAACTCTTAACACAGATCTTTGCAACAGGTAAAAGAAGGAGCGAGGCCTTATATATTAATCCCTTATATAATTATAAAGCCGTTTCATAATAAACCTTATAATCGATAAAATCCTGTTAAATGACGCTTATATTAAATACAAATCGTGTTTGCATAATGTTTTGAGTCCTGTGAAATTAAATCATGTAAATCCTTTTAGGACTTAAAAATCTATAATATTTTACGTGTGACCGTTATACCTATCGATTTCAGGATTAAAGAAGACGTGCCATCTTTTCCTTAGGCAGATCAATAAGTACCATGTTAATAAATATAGGCATGTCGACTTTAGATTAATTATCAAGACGAGATTGTTGCATAAAAGCTTAATGTGTTTAAAAGCTGATCAACTAAGAAATAAGCATTCATGTATTATATTCAAAAATTATGTTTTTGTGTTAAACTAAAAAGCTTACTTCAGCTTAAAGACTCTGTGCCTTTCTTAAATGTCAACATCAAAATCTGAATGTTGTCTGAGCTTGTTAACGGTTTGTTTATGGTAAAGTGCTTTATTCTTATCATTCAGATTCTAATTTAGGCCTTATTATCCTTGTTTTGTGAACAGAATTCACAGCCTGAATAAGATTAAAAATTAATTTAAATTGAAAATGATTAGCTCTTGAATAATGAAGAAAATGGTATGCCAATAGATGACAATTTAATAGCAGAGTCCATGTTGAGGTTTCTCAACAATTGCTAGAAATTTAGCTGAGGTACCTGTATTAAAGGTCTCTTTTATTTCCATGGTTTAGTCCACCGTAATCTTGATCTCTTTTTCTAGTTAAACTAGCTAAATTATAATTAAATTACAATAGATATTCCAGTAAAATTGCCTGCATCTGTTTGTATAAAGAGATAAAATAATAAACAATACTAAGAATTTAACTGAATTGGTGAGATGGGTACATTTACACCTTTATACTTTATGTGTACTTCTCATTTGTGTAGGAGTCCATTCAATTGAAACATGTGTGATCACTAGACCTTATCAGGAAAATATGGAAATTGTAGCCATGAACTAATAATTAATCCGTAGAATGAATAGACATGTAAGTAATATGCGACTTATATAAGGCTCTGCTGAGAGACATCACTTTTATATAATATTAAATGAAAGTGATTTTTATTTTCCGATTCGAACGGTTAGCAATATTCTTCATTCAATTAAACATATTTTCATATACGTCATGTTTTCTTTTTTTTTAATCAGTCGATTCTGCAACCAGCGTTAATCATATGGTCGATAAATGTTGCTTTGTCCCTTAAATGCATACGTTTTTATCAGTGATATCAGCGAACAGACGCATATAAACATCCCTTTTCACTTTACAAAACAATATCAAGAAATCTACAAAGAGTACGTTTTAAGATATTCAAATTTTATACACAAGTAAATGCGGTGTAAGCTCTTACCATGAGGTAAAGTAGTGAATCTGGCATCTAAAGCTCTCTCTGCATAACTTTGATTCAAATACAGACGTTCTCCAGATTTATTCGGAATACTACTGCAATTGCCACCCACGCACTTAACTTGCTGTCAACAACAAATCATTAACAGTGTATACGTATAATTGTTAAATACAACAAGCATGCGTATTGCTGAAATATGTAAACAAAGGTTAAAAAATATGGCACACATTTACAGACGGACAAACACTTTCACACACACGCGCACAAATACATGTAAACACACAAGCAAGCACCGCGTACCCAGATAATGAAACTTGCCAAATTCCTCGGTATTTCAGAGAGAGAATATTAAAATTGAATGAAAAGGGATGAGGGAAATAATTAAACGCAATTAACTCGAGTATTCTCCATATAGTAGTATTTAATGAAGACAAGGGCCACTAATTAACAACATCTTATTTACTCTTAATATTCACGCAATCTAGCTTTGAATCGATTGACATTTTAGTTAGTGAAACATTCAAGATGCTTTTTTATTCAATGTGATTCTCCCACATTAATGGTGATACTGCAATAGTTGATTAAATGATTACAATTAGCAATAAACTGAAATCAATGATGCAAATAAAAAGGTTTGACGCACGTTTCTTATATTTTCTAATCGGTAATGGTATATTTAGATATGCATGTCTAACATAGTTACCCTAAGCATGTAACTGTATAGAGCAATAAGTGTTCAAAAGACCCACGAATGTATTCGGCTAAAAAGGTTTGATCTCCATAAGGCTCTGGAGAAACGTGTTGTCGGATTTATTATCGCCTTAAGGATGATTGCTTAAAGTCTACTCCTATATTAAATTATACGCCGCTGTAAACACTGGAAAATGCTTTGGGATTAGAAGCAGAACCTCATGAAGAAATCATGAATTTCTCGTCGGAAGTTACAACATTACATGTCACAATATGTTTTCTATTTAAAAAGTTGGTTTTATAAGCATTATATGTCTTTTAAAATGGGGCATTGTTGCAAACAATCTCATTAATATTGTTTTTATACATGTTTCTTCGGGAACATGGCCTGTTTCTCAAGGCTTGCCCTACTTTCCATTATGCCTCATTATGCAGAAGGGTCGTACTATCGTATATTGACTGCAATAGTTATCATAATTTTTTCATACTTGCATGGATGATTACAAACTCATCACATCTGTTACGTTTCACTCTGCTTTAGTTACCAATGCCGTCACGATAATTCGTGACCATAAAGTGGATCATGCATGCGAACATTTCTTGAAAGTTTCAACTTTTACCTGAATTCATAATTGACATAAAATATTATTACATGACTTCACGGTGTCAGGGGCAATCTAAAAAGAAAGTGATCCCTGACGGAGAGATTATGCAGAGTGATATTGTGTAAGATAACTAGGTGGATTATTAATTCCGGAGTAATTGTCCTTTGGTAATGTTCTTATCAAAATCCTGTACTACTATTACATTATTTATTTGGCAGATTTTCTTCATAGATGTATCACGGAGTTAACAGCTTATTTATTTTACATAATAAATAATTTCATTCATGCTGCCACTTCGATAACATGAGATTCTCTTTTATTGTAAATCATTATCATGACGCCGACAAACATCATTGGGCGTAATAAAAAGGGAACCGATTATTTACAGTTTGTACTGAATGTTGCCTCTATGAGACTCTACTTGACTCTTGCTCTACAGCCACCACTACCAGATAGACAGTACAATGTTTCATGCATCTTATTCATGTAAAACAAGGCAGAGTTGACTTTTGCTTGAAGCGATTCCAAACAACATATTTCTTTATAAATTACACGGTAAATTAGCCGTTCACATCTGCTCATCAGAATTCCCATTTATGAACGTAATGGCATAATGTTGTGTGACGCTCCCATTTACGATGGCAATATGGTCTCTAATTTGTAATGGTCGTTCCAGTATCGAAAGTTTTTCCCCTCGATATATGCGATGCATGGTGCAATAAACGTCAGTGGAATCAAAGGTTATGTCGGGGGTGGAATCTAAAGTTAAGTCTATTTGTTGACGACAGACCGTCGAATGGCATCTTATTTGATAGTTTAACACTATACCAACTGGATGCAGTCTAAACTAGGCAATATTCGGATAAGGACGGACTTATGTTCCTGCTGACCAGGGCATAACTAGTTCTTCTCATCCCTCCCACATTTAAATTGTTTACAAAATATTGTTTGGATTTCTATTAAATTTTTTTATGAGTAGACATTTCTGTGGTTGCTATTGTTTTGCAGGTCACATCGAACAAAATAATGGTAAGCCTTTCGATTCTTAGGTTAAAGATGACAAAATTGTATGTGTATTACAACAAATGTTAAAGCTTAAAAAGTACTAGTAAAAGGTATACACAAAAAATGTTCAACATTAAAAGTAAAACACAAACACTGACCTGAGTTATGACACAAAAAGAAAATAAACAGTTTCCGTCCTAGAACGGTCCCTCGGAAAATAGACTAGAAAGGCAAAATCTGAAAGGTAGTTCCCAGAGATAGACAATGTCAAGAAAACAGATCAAGTTTGCAACAAATCAGTGAACAAATGTACAATTTGTGTTCGGGTAAAGGGTAAAGATTATTTGTAAATAAGCTTCGCAAAATGCCACGTTATAGAAGAAATAGTTTATTCAACTAGAGATAAAAAACCTATATGATGAGTTTACCTTACAAGGTATTTTTGACAAATCTCCCAGTTAATCCATCAAAGCTTTCCACGTCAGCTGCAAATATCTCCACGTATGAAAAGTATTGTGAAAAAAAGTGTTTCATTAGCAAATAAAGATTTAGGCCGATTGATTTATTGGCAGTTTACTACAAAGTGTTACTATTGGGCAATATTGAAATGACACATCATTAGTTTCCGTAAAATATTTGGCGATCCAGCCTATCGAAAGGACGGATGGTATATATATATATATATATATATATATATATATATAACATTATAATATGTTATGTTTTTGAAAAATACCCCTAGATAATATATATTATATATTATAGGTTAAAATTAAAATAAACCAAGAGAAGCGGATTACTACAATCAGTTATAATGAAACAGTTTAATGGAGCATGTACAAATTACAACATATTTTAAACTCCCGTTGAGGATTGACATTCCTCACAAAAATGTGAACAAAAAAACAAGAAAAGGTTTAGAAGAAATGACGTAACAAAAGCACATGCCAAGTGGGATTATCACATTGCAATTTCAGGGATCGCCCACACGATGAATGTCTTAGAAACATTATATTGAGGAATTTAACTGCTTGGACTTCGTATGGTCCTTTCAAATATAATTTGCTAGACATCAACAGAAGGTATAAAGGAGCCAATACCTTATTGATCACTTTACTCGACAGGGCCATCTGAAATGTATATCCTCTTCTGTGATAAATCATGATCTGTCGAGACAATTCATCTATAAGCCGAAATGCGCCGATAATTAGTGTGATTTAAGCGTACGCAGGGTCGGCCTAATTGGTTAAATCTGTGTGCGTGGTTGAGAAAAGATGAAGCACAGCGTAAGTAGCTACGTTTGTGTTACAAACGAACATGAATTTTTGGGCTACTTTATTTTGGACGGCATCAATTTTCATGGATATTGTTATGCGTAGTAATGCTTGTTATCTTTCTGGTTTGAACCACGCAGTAAAAAATAATGTATGCAACTGATATAAGATGATCATGATCATGAGCAATTGTTTGTCAAATATTTATTAAAACGTTTGGCAATGTAAATACCCAACACAAAATATATGAATAAAGTAGGCACGCCAAACAGCATGGACCAGTGGTACTGAGTAATTCATTTATAATAGTACGAAGTGACAAGGTCCTATGAGTATTGCAACATATTTGAACAATCATACTGTAATGGTAATCACATGCCAGTTAAATGAAAAAAAGTTAAAAAATGTCACGAAAAGTAACAAAAATAATGTAAGCCCAACAGTTACCGCATTGAAACAATAAAAATAACCGGTATTAAGGTATTAAAGTTTTAATCCGATAATGAAGCATAACTCATCATAAAAGGTACAACTCTTGTTGTGTGATTTTACATGATAATTACAGATTTTGAGTCAAATATATGTCACAAACGCCATAAACTATGAAGGAAAAACAGATCCTCAGAGTCAAACTCACACGCACGTATGCACACACACACACACACACACACACACACGAGCTCGCGCGCACACACACGCGCGTGCGCGCACCCTAACAAGCTAGTAATGTGTGAAATACCAAGAACAATAAATACCTAATTGGCTTACCTAATTACCTAATTACCTAATTAATTAGTGTGATTTAAGCGTACGCAGGGTCGGCCTAATTGGTTAAATCTGTGTGCGTGGTTGAGAAAAGATGAAGCACAGCGTAAGTATCTACGTTTGTGTTACAAACGAACATGAATTTTTAGGGTACTTTATTTTGGACGGCATCAATTTTCATGGATATTGTTATGCGTAGTAATGCTTGTTATCTTTCTGGTTTGAACCATGCAGTAAAAATAATGAATGCAACTGATATAAGATGATCATGAGCAATTGTTTGTCAAATATTTATTAAAACGTTTGGCAATGTAATCAATGAAAAATACCCAACACAAAATATATGAATAAAGTAGGCACGCCAAACAGCATAGACCAGTGGTACTGAGTAAATCATTTATAATAGTACGACGTGACAGGTGACCTTGAAGGTCCTATGAGTATTGCAACATATTTGAAATTTGAAAAATCATACGGTAACGTTAATCACATGCAAGTCAATTGAAAAAGTTAAGAAAATGTCACGAAAAGTAACAAAAGTATTGTAAACCCAACAGTTACCGCATTGAAACAATAAAAATCACCGGTATTAAGGTATTAAAATTTTAAGCCGATAAAAAATAACTCATCATAAAAGGTACAGCTCTTGTTGTGTGTTTTACATGATAATTACAGATGTTGAGTAAATATATGTCACAAACGCCATAAACTATTGAGGAAAAACAGATCCTAATAGTCAAACTCACATGCACGTATGCACACACACGAGCGCGCGCACACACACACATGCGCGTGCGCACCCAAACAAGCAAGTAATGTGTGAAATACCAAGAACTAATAAATACCTAATTGGCTTTTATTATTCAAGCGTTTAGCTTCGGATCTTTTGACATGTTGACGCATATTAAAGTTTTTATATTCTCTTTCTTTACTGACAATCCTTCATATCTCTTAAAAAAGTAATGGTGAGACCAATGTGATTTATTGTATACATATAAGCACATGGTTTTAACAATACTTACGCTTTCGATAAGCTAAAGAAATATTTAACACACACATCAAATTTTATCTTCTTTTTTACACGGTTCGTAATATTAAACGGTGCAAAGGCTAAACACTGTATACACATGATAGCTTAATGTAAAAGTGACAAGAATATTTAGGCGGGACATTATTTGATAATACGAACAAGCCCACCGGTTATCGCAATGAAAAGGTCAGGCGCAAAAAGAATCGACTGAGTTGCTTAAATATAATAATAAAATATTACAAGGTCTTATAAGTATTGCAATGTACATTAACATTTAAAAAGGCACAGTACAATGGTATTCACATGCAAGTCAATAAAAAAGTAACAACACAAATGAGACGAGATATTGTTTAAAATAGAGCAAACCCAGCTTTTGACGCCTTGGAACAGTCATTCGGAAAACAACAACAGTTACCGTCTTGAAACGATTAATCATCAAACAAAGGTCCACTGGTGTGCTTAAACCTGGTTTGTGGAGCGCTCCAACCTCGCACTTCCTGCAGTTTCTTTTTCTCTCAACGATAAATACCAAATAAAATATCCCATTAAAGTAATACAACTAACGGTAAACACCTTCATCGGGAGTAAAAACCCCGTTAAGTCTGTTTATAATACAAAAGTGTCTGTAATGGCGTAGCAGTAGAGTATAAGATTGATTGTCATACCAGACGCCCTCGTTTGAATCATATGTAAAATAGGTTTCCTGTTTCTCTTTTCCGATATACGCATATACATCTTTTACTCATTTAGTGTTTTGACAGAAGATAAATAAATAACCTTAAAAGCTGACTAGATTTGAAGATCTCAAACCATGTGCAAATGCAGATTTAAACTTCACACCCAGACCAACACAACGGCTATCTATATTATAAATATCTAGAATGACCTTACAAAATGCATTTCGTCGCAAAACGCGATACTAGCATTATCTCGCTCTGTTGATGATCATACGCATTACTCTTATGAAATTTATGAACTATAAGTCCAGCAGTATATATTTGTTTAAAATACAACGCCGTGATGTTATCTCTTAATTTATTCCTCTATTCTTTTTATTATCTGTTATTAGACGTTAGCATTGGCTAAATTGCGGTTCTCGAAAATGTTCCAGAGCGTGTAACTTTCGTCACGATATTTTGTAAAGTTATATCCTTTATATATCACAGCGATATTTGTGTATTGTTCCCATATGTCTTAATATGATTAAAATCCATATCTGTCCAAAGAGAATGCACATGTTCATGAAGCTTCAAATATTCATTGATTTGCCGAATAAATCATGTACTTCTGATTTAATATCTAAGTCTCGATCAATATATGCTAAGATACATTTGACTTATATAAGTGGACATGGTTAATAACAAATAAAGTATTTTTGTCATATTTATGTTAATTATAAATTTTTAAAAACATGAAGTAAAAGCACCATCAGTTATACAAAGTAATGAGGAAGCTGTATACAGGTATCTCATTACAGATATCACCTGATGCCTACTAGATGAAACGTTTTGGGTTCTGCAATATCTGACGGTCTTGTACAAAATAATAGTCAAGCTTGTAGAAAAAAAACTTCAGTGAAACCGCATGTCATATAAACACAAATATGATTTCCCAAGGATGGTTTATGTTATAGTCTTATCTCGTTTTAAAAATCATTTCAAAAGAAAATAGGAAATTGCTTTTGACTTGACATAGTCGTTTGGATATAAGCCAAGAGTACAACACGAAACAATTTTCAAACTGTCAACGAACTTTGTTTCGGAATATAAAACATAATACAAATGTCAAAAAACGTAAGACGTTATATATAACTTTAATAAAGATATCATAACTATACAAATAGTGATAATATTCTATGTTTGGGAGCTGCGCTTGAACTATAGCGTGTTCAATTCATCTGACTTTGACATGTGATTGTAATCTAGATAGAATAAAATACTTATTCGAGCTATCATGTTACTTTGTGCAATTAGGATATACACGTAGCTTAAAAGAAGACCGAGTATTTGACTATCTAGTCTTTTTGAAAGAAAAATTGGTTGGAACATATTTTAATTTACAGTTGCGAAGGTATTTTTATAACAGGTAAGTCTGATAACGTTTTTCTCCTTGGTTAACATTTATATGGATGAAGAAACTAAATCAAAACGTAACAATGCACCATAGACTTACAACTTACAATAAGACATATACATATAAATGTTAGTTAGTAAATAATACATTACTTTTGTATTCATATTTTAAGCAGCTTTGCCATAATATATGGCCATACAAAAATGTGAGGTTGGGGCTTCGTTAACCTGATTGAGCTACAACACAAAATCCGCTATTTTGCGAACTGAGTTATTGCCTAACAACTTTTTTCTTTGTGCCTTTGTCCATTTTTCATGCAGCAAGCATATTGTACCGTTGTTTAGTTTGTTTGTGAGTTGATTTTTACTGACTTATCTTTCAAATGCATTGCAGCCATATAATTACATGCGTATGGTCATTTTAGAGAGCCGTTGATAGAACCATGGTGCAGGGCTGGCCGGCTGAAAGACCGTCCCACAAAGGACAAAGCGGTAAGAGGCTTATCTGTCAAAGGAAATATAAGGAACTCACCGCGCGGCTACTTCGCATTGGATCCCCTTTTATAGTACAATATTTTTAAAATGTATCACTTAGGTTATGTTAAAGGGAGTCTTTGTTATAAAACATATATGTCATATCATATCACATAATATTCATCTTAAAATGTAATTGAATTTTATCCTTACGCGTTTCGTGTAATTGCGATGGTAAGAACAATATTTAGTCTTTTGTTTCTCGTAAATCCTAATAAAGTTGAATATGTTATAATAAAAAAATGAAACTGGTTAATAATGAAAATAAGTATGTATGTGTCGTATGCATACGGTTGTTATAATACGTTGATATTCATCTAAATGAAATAATTCTGAAGAATAAGTATGGATTTTAACTCTAATATTAGAATATAGAACTTGAAAACTGGGCTGACAAGCAGCAACCGTTTGAAAGTTTGTGTTTTTTTAACCGGAACCTTTATGCAAAAACAATATCGTAACTAACTAGTTTATCAAGCCAAGCAACGTCGCGTCTTTACTCTACTCTAGAGAAATGGTTTCGAACTAAAGAAACTCTGCCATTTTAAACAAGCACTAGGGGTGCATATTATTGATTGTGGTATAATTTTCTAAGCTAAGACAGTGCCAGATCTTCTGAGACTTACAGCTACTGGTTCCAGCAATAATAGAATGATAAAGAATCCATTCTGAAATTTAAGCGAATTTCATCCCTGATTAGAATGCATTACTGCGGACTAAATGGGTGTCGTTATATTAACAATCATGTGACAAACAAGTAACAGACTGTAATTCGATCCACGAATAACTCTAAACACATATTTTGCAACAGGTAAAAGAAGGAGCGAGGTCTTTTCTGAACACTATGTGGACATTATTTTTCGATGACGTCACTACTTTCGTCATAACGTATAGAAAATATCAGCGCATGGACATTTTGTTTTCAAAAATCGTTTTCCTTTTCATTGCTTGCATTTGAAAAACTCGTCAGGAAGTGCGAGGTTAGAGTTCTGTAAAACCGGTTTAAGCACCCCAGTTGGTCCATATTGCCGCCTGACCGTTCCAAGGCGGTAACTGTCTGGTTTGCTCTTTTCCTTAAATGACTCATCACAAATTTGTTCTTACTTTTCGCTTGGCTTGCATGTGAAATGCCTTTGTTCTCTGCCTTTTCGGAGTTTGGTATATGTTGCAATACTCATAGGACTTTGTCATATATTCTTTTTTATACAGAAATCCCTTATATAATTAGCCGTTTCATAATGAAACTTATAATCGTTAAAATCCTGTTAAATGATGCTTATGTTTAATTCAAATAGTTTTTGCAAAATGTTTTGAGTCCTGTCAAATGAAATCATGTAAATTATGTAAATCTTTTTTAGACTTAAAAATCTATAATATTATACGTGTGACCGTTATACCTATCGATTTCAGGATTAAAGAAGACGTGCTATCTTTTTCCTAGGCAGATCAATAAGTACCATGTTAATAAATATAGGCATGTCGACTTTAGATTAATTATCAAGACGAGATTGTTGCATAAAAGCTGAATGTGTTTAAAAGCTGATCAACTAAGAAATAAGCGTTTATATATTATATTTAAAAATTATGTTTTTATGTTAAACTAAAAAGCTTACTTCAGCTTAAAGACTCTGTGCCTTTCTTAAATGTCAACATCAAAATCTGAATGTGGTCTGAGCTTGTTGACGGTATGCTTATGGTAAAGTGTGTTATACTTATCATTCAGATTCTAATTTAGGCCTTATTATTCTGGTTTTATGAACAGAATTCACAGCAAAAATAACATTAATAATTAATTTAAATTGAAAATGATTAGCTCTTGAATAATGAAGAAAATGGTATGCCAATAGATGACAATTTAATAGCAGAGTCCATGTTGAGGCTTCTCAACAATTGCTAGAAATTTAGCTAGAGTAACTGTATTAAAGGTCTCTTTTATTTCCATGGTATTTAGTCCACCGTTATCTTGATCTCTTTTGTCTAGTTAAACTAGCTTAATTATAATTAAATAATAACAATTATACCAGTAAAATTACCTGCATCTGTTTGTAAAAACAGATAAAACAATAAACAATATCAAGAATTTAACTGAAATGGTGAGATGGGTACATTTACACCTTTATACTTTATGTGTACTTCTCATTTGTGTAGGAGTCCTTTCAATTAAAACATGTTTGATCACTAGATCTTATCAGGGAAATATGGAAAATTGTAACTATGAACTAATAATTAATCCGTAGAATGTATAGGCATTTAAGTAATATGCGACTTACATAAGGCTCTGTTGCACGATATCACTTTTATATAATATTTAATGAAAGGGATGTTAATTTTCCGATTCGAACAGGTGAGCAATATTCTACATTCAATTAAACATATTTTCATTATACCTCATGTTTTCTTTTAAAAAAATCAGTCGATTCTGCAACCAGCGATAATCATATGGTCGATAAATGTTGCTTTGACCCTTAAATGCATAAGTTTTTATCAGTGATATCAGCAAACAGACGCATATAAACATCCCTTTTCACTTTACAAAACAATATCAAGAAATCTACAAAGAGTACGTTTTAACATATTCAAATTTAATACACAAGTAAATGCGGTGTAAGCTCTTAACATGAGGTAAAGTAGTGAATCTGACATCTAAAGCTCTCTCTGCATAACTTTGATTCAAATACAGACGTTCTCCAGATTTATCCGGAATACTACTGCAATTGCCACCCACGCACTTAACTTGCTGTCAACGACAATGCAAGAACGAAGACATGGTAGGTCAGCTATGTGTCGTCTATTTTACTACAGCCGTTTATGTAAAAATAAAATGTCTTCTTAAACTTTCTACCACATGATAAATAACAAATCATTAACAGTGTATAATATAATTGTTAAATACAACAAGCAAGTTTATTGCTAAATATGTAAAACAAAAGGTTAAAAAATATGGCACACATTTACAGACGGACAAACACATTAACATACAAGCGCACAAATACATGTAAACACACAAGCAAACACCGCGTACCCAGAGAATGAAACTTGCCAAATTCCTCGGTATTTCAGAGAGAGTATATTAAAATTAAATGAAAAGGGATGAGGAAAATAATTAAACGCAATTAACTCGAGTATTCTCCATATAGTAGTATTTAATGAAGACAAAGGCCACTAATAAACAACATCTTATTTACTCTTCATATTCACGCAATCTAGCTTTGAATCGATTGGCATTTTAGTTAGTGAAACATTCAAGATGCTTTTTTATTCAATGTCATTCTCCCACATTAATGGTGATACTGCTATAGTTGATTAAATGATTATAATTAGCAATAAACTGAAATCAATGACGCAAATAAATAAGCTTTGACGCAAGTTTCTTATATTTTCTAATGGGTAATGATATGTTATTGTTTGCCTGACCATTCGCTGTTCTGCATTGATTATATTTATTGGTCATTCCAAGAGACTTTTTAATAGTATTTAGATATGTATGTGTAACATAGTTACCTTTAGCCTGTAAATGTGTAGAGCAATAAGTGTTCAAATGACCCACAAATGTATTCGGTTTAAATAGTTTGATCTCCATAAGGCACTGGAGATACGTGTAGTCGGATTTATTATCGCCTTAAGGATGATTGCCTTAAGTCTACTCCTATATTAACTTATACGCCGCTGTAAACACTGGAAAATGCTTTCGAATTAGAAGCAGAACCTTATGAAGGAATCATTGATTTCAAGTCGGAAGTAACAACATTACATGTCATAATATTTTTTTCTATTTGAAAAGTTGGTTTTATAAGCATTATATGTCTTTTAAAATGGGGCATTGTTGCATACAATCTCATTAATATTGTTTTTATACATGTTTCTTCGGGAACATGGCCTGTTT
Source organism: Sinonovacula constricta (assembly GCA_007844125.1). Classification (NCBI taxonomy): domain Eukaryota; kingdom Metazoa; phylum Mollusca; class Bivalvia; order Cardiida; family Solecurtidae; genus Sinonovacula; species Sinonovacula constricta. Next base: position 61,503,985 of record CM017558.1, on the reverse strand, counting down.
CTCAAGGCTTGCCTACTTTCCATTATGCCTCATTATGCAGAAGGGTCGTACTATGGAATATTGACTGGAATTGGTATCATAATTTCTTCATACTTGCATGGATGATTACAAAATCATCACATCTGTTACGTTTCCCTCTGCTATGGTTACCAATGCCGTCACGAAAATTCGTGACCATTGAGTAAATTATGCATGCGAACATTTCTTGAAAGTTTCAACTTTTACCTGAATTTATAATTAACATAAAATATTATTACATTGACTTCACGGTGTCAGTGTTATACTGAAAAGCAGGTGATCCCTGAAGGGAGAGATTATGCGGAGTGATATTGTGTAAGACAACTAGGTGGATTATTAAATCTGGAGTAATTGTCCTTTGGTAAGGTTTTCATCAAAATCTTGTACTACTATTACATTATTTATTTGGCGGATTTTCTTCAGAGATCTATCACGGAGTTAACAGTTTACTTTATTATACATAATAAATAATTTTATCCATGCTGCCACTTCGATAACATGCTACAAGCGCAAGGAACGATGAAACACTCTTTTATTATATACCATTATCATGACGCCGACAAACATCATTGACAATGGGCGTAATAAAAGGGAACCTATTATTTACAGTTTGTACTGAATATTGCCTCTATGAGACTCTTGCTCTATAGCCACCACTACCGGATAGACAGTGCAATGTTTCATGCATCTGATTTATGTAAAACAAGGCAGAATTGATTTCTGCTTAAGGCGATTCCAAACTACATATTTTCTTTATAAATTACACGGCTTAATTAGCCGTTCACATCTGCTCATCAGAATTCTCATTTATGAACGTAATGGCATAATGTTGTGTGACGCTCACATTTACGATGGCAATATGGTCTCTAAATTGTTATGGTCTCTAAATTGTTAGGGTTGTTCCTGTATCGAAAGTGTTTCCCTAGATATATGCGATGCATGATGCAAAAAAACGTCAGTGGAATCAAAGGTTATTTCGGGACGTGGAATCTAAAGTTAAGTCTATTTGTTGACGACAGACCGTCGAATGGTCTCTTATTTGATAGTTTAACACTATACCAACTGGATGCAGTCTGAACTAGGCAATATTCGGATTAGGACGGACTTATGTTCCTGCTGATCAGGGCATAACAAGTTCTTCTTATCCCTCGTACATTTGAATTGTTTACAAAATATTGTTTGGAATTCTATTTAAGTTTTGTATGAGAGACATCTCTGTGGTTGCTATTGTTTTGCAGGTCACATCAAACAAAATAATGCTATGCCTTTCGATTGTTATGTTAAAGATGACAAAATTGTATGTATATTACAGCAAATGTTATAGCTTAAAACAGTACAAGTTATAGGTATACACAAATATGTTCAACATAAAAAGTAAAACACAAACACTGACCCGAGTTATGAGACAAAAGGAAAATAAACAATTTCCGTCCTAGAACGGTCCCTCGGAAAATAGACTAGAAAGGCAAAATCATAAAGGTAATTCCCAGAGACAGACAATGTCAAGAAAACAGATCAAGTTTGCAACAAATCAGTGAACAAATGTACACTTTGTATTCGGGTAAAGGGTAAAGATTATTTGTAAATAAGCTTCGCAAAATGCCACGTTGTAGAAGAAATAATTTATTCAACTAGAGATAAAAAAGCTATATGATGAGTTTACCTTACAAGGTATGTCTTTATTTTTGATAAATCTCCCAGTTAATCCATCAAAGCTTTTCACGTCAGCTGCAAACATCTCCACGTATCAAAAGTATTGTGAAAAATGTGCTTCATTAACATTTACAGATTTAGGCCGATTGATTTATTGACAGTTTATTACAAAGTGTTATTTTGGGGCAATATTGAAATGACACATCATTAGTTTCCGTAAAATATTTGGCGATCCAGTCTATCGAAAGGACAGATGGTATTATATATATATATATATATATATATATATATATATATATATATATATATATATATATATATATATATATATATATATATATATATATATATATATATATATATATATACAAAAATAGGTTCGTTATCGAGTTGTATAAATGCGATGGGTATACAAATACATATACCCATACATATAATGTAAACCGCATAATATAGCAATTATTATTGGGTGTATTAAGTTAATTACGGGAATATATTGATTCTGATTTCGAAGTTTTCATAAAGTACACTGCCACTTTTCTCCGGGAGTTATTTGCTAACTTAAGTTTTAAAAACATATTTATTGATTAAACATTTACACACTGTCCTGACTATTCCTTTATCGTTTCTTGAATCATACAGACCTTACCGACTGCTCAATAAGTGATATTTTAATTTTGCCCAAAATATGCAAACATAATAATAGGATCTCATTAAATAGTAAACAGACATTTAAAATATTGCAGTTTATTTTATAATAAAATTATAATATGTTATGTTTTTTAAAAATACCCCTACATAATATATTTTATATTATAGGTCAAAATTAAAATAAACCAAGAGAAGCGGATTACTACAATCAGTTATAATGAAACAGGTTAATGAGGCATGTACAAATTACAACATATTTTAAACTCCCGTTGAGGATTGACATTCCTTACAAAAATGTGAACAAAATAAACCAGGAAAAGGTTTAGAAGAAATGACGTAACAAAAGCACATGCCAAGTGGGATTATCACATTGCAATTTCAGGGATCGCCCACACGATGAATGTCTTAGAAACATTATATTGAGGAATTTAACTGCTTGGACTTCGTAGGGTCCTTTCAAATATAATTTGCTAGACATCTACAGAAGGTATAAAGGAGCCTATACATGTACCTTATTGATCACTTTACTCGACAGGGCCATCTGAAATGTATATCCTCTTCTGTGATTGATCATGATCTGTCGAGACAATTCATCTATAAGCCGAAATGCGCCGATAATTAGTGTGATTTAAGCGTACGCAGGGTCGGCCTAATTGGTTAAATATGTGTGCGTGGTCGAGAAAAGATGAATCACAGCGTAAGTAGCTACGTTTGTGTTACAAACGAACATGAATTTTTGGGCTACTTTATTTTGTAAGGGCATCAATTTTCATGGATATTGTTATACGTCGTAATGCTTGTTATCTTTCTGGTTTGAACCATGCAGTAAAAACAATGCATGCAACTGATATAAGATGATCATGTGCAATTATTTGTCAAATATTTATTAAAACGGTTGGCAATGTAATCAATGAAAAATACCCAACACAAAATATATGAATAAAGTAGGCACGCCAAACAGCATGGACCAGTGGTACTGAGTAAATCATTTATAAGAGTACGACGTGACAATGTGACCTTGAAGGTCCTATGAGTATTGCAACATATTTGAAATTTGAAAAATCATACGGTAACGGTAATCACATGCAAGTCAAATGAAAAAGTTAAACAATGTCACGAAAAGTAACAAAAGTATTGTAAACCCAACAGTTACCGCATTGAAACAATAAAAATCACCGGTAATAAAATTTTAAGCCGATAATAAATAACTCATTATAAAAGGTACAACTCTTGTTGTGTGTTTTACATGATAATTACAGATGTTGAGTCAAATATACGTCACAAACGCCATAAACTATTGAGGAAAAACAGATCCTCAGAGTCAAACTCACACGCACGTATGCACACACACGAGCGCGCGCGCACACACACATGCGCGCGCGTACATTCTAACAAGCAAGTAATGTATGAAATACCAAGAACAATAAATACCTGATTGGCTTTTACTATTCAAACGTTTAGCTTCGGATCTTTTGACAGTAACAACACAAATGAGACGAGATATTGTTTAAAATAGAGCAAACCCAGCTTTTGCCGCCTTGGAACAGTCATTCGGAAAACAACAACAGTTACCGTCTTGAAACGATCAATCATCAAACAAAGGTCGACTGGTGTGCTTAAACCTGGTTTGTGGAGCGCTCCAACCTCGCACTTCCTGCAGTTTTTTTCTTTCAATGATAAATACCAAATAAAATATCCCATTAAAGTAATACAACTTACAGTAAACACCTTTATCAGGAGTTAAACCCCGTTAAGTCTGTTTATAATACAGAAATGTCTGTAATGGCGTAGCAGTAGAGCATTAGATTGATTGTCATACCTGACGCCCCCGTTTGAATCACACGCAATATAGGTCGTTTTTTTCTTTAATTACATTTTTGTCTAATTTTTATTTTTTCACTGGCTAGTTTATTGACATCGTCGGAATTTGTCGACAAAAAATTCTGGTATTTCTGTACGACAGACCAATTAAAACTGTTTTATGAAGAAGGAAAATACATTGTGTCTGTGAATGCCACTTTGACTTCAACATCACACTAACTATTTACTGAAGACTGTGTTCTCTGTGGTAAGAGACGTTAAACATCTGGTATGATACCACACCCATGTGTATTTTTCTGACAGGTAAGAACATTTTAAGAAAAAATACGGTCTTCAGGCTTCGGGTTTCGACCACCAATTGTGATACGACGGTATCTACATTTAGAAATAACAGACCTGCGGCATTAGTAAAACAGATTTTAGGTGGAAGGATAATGAGATAATCAGGGTTGTATCTGACACTATAAACCAAAATTACATAGAGTAAACTGTAAATAACATTTGTATTACCCAAAAGGTCATGGTAAAGGCTGTTTTTCCTATATTGTTGTGAGTCTAGAGTTGATTTCAGAGGGAACAAACCTATCTCTGCATACGCTGCATAGTCAGCTATTACTAAAAAGTATTGATTCCGGATTTTCTATTAGTAAAACTGTTTTGCAAACGTCGGGTTTTCTGTACGACCCATCTTTATTTAGCGGAAATCCACATTGAATCCAGACAAGGATTATCAAATGATATAAAAGTCCTATTAAGTACTGCATTACCTACACTGTTATACTTTGAAATTGTGATAAAATCGCCTATAACTAATGGTAAAATCCGTACCTGTGATTGATTTTTATTTCCAAATACCTCAGATCAAAAAGTCCAAATCTTTGCTACTTGCTACCTGTAAAATGGTATATTTAATTTGCGCAAATAGTCGCTTACTACCTTTACCAGTTGTTATTTTAAATGCCTACTTTATCTGCGTACAGCGATTTCTTACACAGGCACCAGCAGATTATGGTATGTTATAGTATAACACAGTAAATATAACTGTTTGTTTTTTTATTTATACGCTTTTTATGTAAAGGTGTTCCTATACTTTCCATAATACATATACCCTTTTTAGATTGTACAACTTGTAAAAAACCAATTTACTCTTTCCATTCTTCGCCTGAATAGAATTAATAAGTTTTGTCTCCCTGTAAGACTTATAGGAAAGTTATTTCCAGTCGTCTGTCACGTAGTGTTTCAGTTATTGCGACTTCATTTACACAGAATAACACTCTCATGTATAGATGCGTGTAATTCGTTCAACGTGGTCTACGATATGAACATGTGTGTATAGTTGTACTATTCTTGGTTTTAAATACTATGTTGTTTCATCAATTGTGGAAACATAGTGTATGATTTAAGTGATGAAGTGATATACTATTCACCTTACAAGAATATTAGAAAAAGTAACTTTATAGACAAATAAATAAGCTTGCAAGCACTTTAATGTGTTTGTCGCGTTCCTTTCAGGAATCACAGAATGAGTATTGCTATACCAAAAGCACGTGACCAAAATACGTGGAAGCATAAAACATAAGGTAATTAAACAATCTTATGTTTACACGCTATAGTTAAAGTTATTATAAAGAATTTGTTAATATAAGCAAATATATAATATCTACCCATTTATGCACAGTCTTTTCCTCCATCATGTACAAGCACTTCGAGACTTCTTATTTGACTTCATTTTTCTGAACGTAGTGATACAATGACGTTTTAAGACTCCAATTCACGATGGCAATTTCGTCTCTTAATTGTTATCGCCGTCCCAGTATCGTATGTGTATTACGGATATCGTATACGGGAATATATTTTGATGCAGTAAATGCCAATGAACAAAACGTTGTTTTACAAATCCACTTACGATACGATTTTAATTTCTAATGTGTTTTTATCTTCCCGTTTCGAAAGATTATTATATAACTATTTTTTTCTGACATTTACTTTGTTTCATATAACACAAGTCAATCTGTTATATAGACATGTTTTTTTTATTCGGCCTTAAGGTCGTTCGGCTCATGGGGAAATAGATGTTTATTAGATGTCAACACACGACAGTCTGCCGATGGGCCTCTTTGTCGGCGTTTAACAACCACAGAAGTTCCTGTCGGCATGATTGATGATTGACAATTACTTTATTAGATTTAATATCTTGAACTACATAATATTGAGGTTGAACGTATGTTCCCGCTGATCAGAACGAACCTTATTTGGTATATGAGCAGTTGGTCATAATAAGTGCTTAAATAGGGATACCACAGTTGAATGTCATGATTTTAGCTTAATATTATCATCCACAGAATGTTTCAATGGTGTCCTTATTTAACCTGTATTAAAGTTGCATTAACAGATCATTGACAGCCTCTTGTTGCCTCAAGTATTTGACTCTGCAACGCTACCGATGTTAACAGCACAAAAATAAGGTGTTTTTAAGACTAGAATACTATCCATGCCGAGTATAGGGTAATTTTTTGGTTTGTGTTGATCAGAGAAACTCGGACCTTAAAGGTTCTATGAATCAATGCATTTAAATAATTCATGTCGGAGTTTGTCGGCTTACTTGAACAAAAATATAAATAAAATTTTGGTGACCTGTTTTCAACATATGAGGACATGTACAGTGTACATTCTTTAAAGTTGGATTTTTGCTCTAAATCAAATATACATCCACCTCGCCAATCCGGAGACTATTATATATTTCCCAAGATAATTTTATATGGATATAAATTATATAACAACGGACAAACTCCTGATTTACATCACGACAAAAATATTCGTCGTATGTTGTTTGCATAAATAATCTTGATAAATAGTTTGTACATGTCACACTAATTTCCTTGCTTCAGACTAAGGACTGGCTTAAGCAACATAAAGTGTGAATAAAATATCCACTTTAAGATTTTACTATTTTCTTACAATATTCTGCTATTTTGAATTATATCGTGTTTTTTTAGGAAAATAAATACGCCTCGTAACCCATGATATCCAGTCTTCCAGTAGGCTCACTGGCATCATTTCATGTAATTTAAGTATATAATAAGTTATCATTTATTGAATGAGTAATTGCAACAGGAATGCAACTATCACAATGCAACAATCATTTTAAAACCGTATAACGTCAATACACGCTTAAATAGGACGTTATTTCAAGGAGGGCGCTTTTCATAAAGACGTCGTCGACGCCAATCAAACACATTTTCACTGTGGTGTGTTTTGTTTTGTTTTTGTCTTTTGCATCTCCTTTATTTGCATTTTGTTTGAAAACGGGATTCATATTAAAACAGTATAGTGATGAGGCATTGCTAAATACATTCCCATCATTCCATCGGGAACACTAATTTCATGAGTATCAACAACAAATGAACGTAAAACAGTTGTTGCTGTTAGTAACATTAAAAGGACGTAGTTTAAGGAAAACCATCTCCTTCTTATCATATTTATTGCATTTTGCAAATACTTAATCATATACTTTATAACATTTAGGGTGACATTTATTATTCATTTGTCTTGCATGTATAACTGCAATATGCATGAAACAGTGTAATATCAAAACTATCAAACGTACCACTGATTACGGATATACAGTTTTAACATAAGAAATGTCAATTTCCTAAATGTTATAATAAACTTTAATTTAAATATGTTCTCCCAGATACACATTCCCACATTGAATGATCTTCATAATGAACACAAAGTTTGCCTTAAATATTGCCACTGGGTTATTGATTTCATCAATTCTTCTGACATAAAGTCGTTATTAGATGAATGCGCAATATTGCGCTGACATTCGTATTGGTGTGTCGTTCTGATATTCACACAGAACCTGATTTATGTTCCTTATTGCGTTAGTATTTAACAGCAACGATCGGTGATTAAATTGATTTAATCAACATTAATTAAACATTAATTAAATAATTGGTTAATTGAAATATAGCAAATATTGTTTGGTTGAAATTTAATTTAAATGTTGAAAGTGCATTTATGTATTGCAATACATTGGTTTCGAATAAGTAGAAGCGGCGTTGCATTTAGAAAAAAATGCGTGATATATACAGTTTTAGTATAATCAAGGTTGGGTTAATGCAACATTAATCTGCGCACTAGATAATTGACTGTCAACAGGGTTGCAGTTTAAAAATTGTTTTATACAATCCTTTATTAATCCAATCTCAAGATAAAACAAACATCGAGCTCCATTAATATTTGTTATATGTAAGCCGATTGATTTCGTCACAGATAATAACTCAGTTTTAAGCAAGAAACATAAATAGTACAATCGTCAGCTGACATTCACCATGTGGTAGTGCATAGTTAAAAGAGGCACATTGTGCCTATACATACTACCTATTAAAATTGGATACTCTCTTAAAAAGTTTCTGCTTTTATTGAACATTTTATTATAAAATTAAAAAATGAAATTGCCCTTACATATTCAAGTTTTGAAATTAGAACAGATTAGACATGTTTGATCTATTTCTTTTATTCTTCACCACAATCGTACAAGTAAAACAGCTTAACTAAACATCTTACATTAACTTTGTGTTTTATGTAAACTATAATATTTAAATGGCAATATAGGAATTTATTTCGTTTTATTTTAAGAAACTCTTCTCTGATCCGAAACATATACGAAAGAAGTCTCTTTTGCAAACAAATGAAAGACAACACTAATAATGGTCACCATGCCTCTCTTCGACAATATACCTGGATGGACAACTAGTATATCATATGGGGACGATGCGTACAAGTTCTTCACGATCAATGACGGCATAAGCATGCGCAGTGACAAATGCTGTCAAGCAAGCATTGAAGCTGATGAACAAACGATAAGCCAATATGAGAACCTCATTGATTTTGTGTCCATTAGAGTAAAATATTATAAACTGTTTCAGGTCATGTCTTTTCCTTGTTATTTAATTTATCAGGGTTGATATTTTTCTAATTTTAAAACATTTAGTTATGTGCGTTATAATTGCATAAACATATATCGGATGATGTAGAAATATTGCAATACTTATAATACAATAACTTGTATGCTTAAGTTACTTTTAATGCCGACTCAAAACTGTTTTGTCCTAAATGCTAAGCCTACCTTATGTCCTTACTAGGAAAGAAATAAATTTCAATGAAACATACAGGGATGATTATGAAGTTGCATATATTTCCTGCAGAGTACAATCTTATATTGTTATAGTATATAGATGTGCTGTTTGTAGAAAATTTTCGCTACAACCATGTATTAGCAATATTCCCATATGTTACAATGCTACATAGGTGTATATCGCATTGGTGGTGCGGGACGCAAGCACACAAGATGAATGGTTTCGGATTTCAAATTGAACAATGCTACTTTTCATACACATTCGGCCGATGGTCGCTGTCAAAGCTAAGAAACGTATCATTTGCTCGTCAGCAACACAAGGTCAAACTTAACCAATAACAATATTAACCGTATCGATCACGTCACCTGACTGCATCTATCACCTGTTATATATTTTTTTGTGATTGGATTTTTTTCCTGTCGAGACAAATCAACTTGGCGAATAAATGCACAGTCTGGTTCCTGCCTATCAGTGGGCGGTCTATTTGATTAGATAATCATGTTTAGGTGGACGAACAAATTGGCGTGAACCACATAACGTACATATCTTTCGTGCATCACAGTCCACACGACTTGTTTGTACTACACACATCGTTTCTGCATAGGTATTGTGGGGATATTATCAACATTTAGTTTGATGAGTTCAAGCTCAATCTCTGTTTTAAAACATGCAAAATGTTTAAAGTTGTGATTTTTTTTCTGTGCTAAAAATGTTGAAGTAAGAAATAAAAATGTTCACGTTGCTGACGCAAACAACGTTCAGCGAAAAATAATGACGGTGTAATAAACACGTCAAGCGGCGTGTGACAATTGGTATTGTGTAAATGATGATGCGCTCATGTTATGAGGCTGTTATGGCAATTGCTTCATACTCGTGTGGAGGCCGATAATGACTTATAAAGAACCTATAATTATTGTGTACTGCGAACTGCTTGTTTTGTTCGGACATTGATACAATTTACATTTCCACGTTTAGAACCGACGACGTTCCGCTGCCATACCGCCCCAGTCCCTATTCTCATTTTGCCCCATCTCTATCACCATTCTGTCCCTTCATTGTTGATCTCGAACATAAACTCTTTTATAGTACATTTTTCGAATTATATCCAGCAAGAAAAAGAAAAGGGAATGTCATCTGACGGAAAATAGGGTTGTTAACATGAGAAACGAAACATACAAGGACATTGTAACATATAAACGTGCAAACCCACACTTGACTAACTAATCAGGCTTTCATAAAAATATAAACACAAACATCACTAGCTCCAATCTTGCTAAACACGAATTGACCAGACTTTGGCAAAAACGTATATCATGAGTATGTGGAGGATATTTTAATATATCTATACTAAGCTTAGAATATAGTGGTTAGCAAATTACTTTAAGAAGTAAACAATCATGGGTAATTGGCAAGTGAAGCATGATAAGAGCTAGTAAATGGCCTCATTGAGCACCTACCACGATCGTGTTGGCTAAACTCTTAGCAGGAGAAGGTTTAACAGCATGGCCATCATCCAGGCGTTTCGAGGGCTCCATGGGGGACGGTGTGGGGGTCCGTGCACCGTGAGACGGTCGGTCGTCAATTGTAAATGAGTAGGTGGAGGATAGCCCGTGGCTCTGTGCCGCCCTGAGGGAATGGGAGGACAGAGACTGGGTGCACGGCTCCCCGTTCGGGGTGTGTAGCCGGTACGAGCCCGACCCTGTGGACGGAAGGTCCTCTGGCACGCCATGTCTGCGGCCACCGTTACTGGCAGGTCGTCGGACCGAGCGTCTGTTGGAGCCGCCTCGGTTCTTCCGAACCACCGTGCCTTTTCGCACAAACATATTGACACAGGGACGCAGAGGCTAGACAGACGTATGACACTTCCAACCGAGCAAATGCGTAGGCAAAACACTAAACATTAAACATAGTATGCCAATTCTAAGGTAAATTTTTAATTAATATTGTGCCGTATTTTTAAATAAAACAAATTGGGCGGTCAGATATCTATGCTATCGGTGTAATGGAATCATACACGCAAAAGACTTATTCACCTTTCAAATTCGATTTTATCCGTGAGGCCAACGTAAGAGGTTCGAAACGAATTATTGTATTCCGATATCAAATAACACACTTTACATTTTACAAAACCCATCCATTTTTCTTCTTTTGCATATTTTCGAATGTAAGACAATTCTTACAATATTGCACCCATACATGTACTATACTCTCCGCTTGAATTATCAAATAATCTGTGTTGCGTTAGGCACAACTTGTTATTATTATTTCGTGACCTGCGTGAACACTGTCACCAATATTTGACCCTAGACTCGGCAAAAGACTGTTCATATGATCATTGTGTATTAGATATATGATCACCGCCACTACCACACAGCAGCACACCTGTTATAACATCAAACCACTTATTTACTTAAACAGCCATTTAACTTTCGCAACTTAGGTATCGTCCTCTTGATTTTATTTAATGACCAACTACAAGTAATGTAATCCAAAATTAAATGTTATAGCCGTGGTTTACGAAAACTAATCAACACATTGAGCACATCTAGATGTCTTATTTTTTACGATGTAATAAACTGCTATAACATTATCCACGTTTAAGGATATTTTCACAATTCAACATGACCAATTTAATGCTTTACATTTGGCCGAACATTTAGCCAGAGTTATATGCAGCACATCCCTATCCACACTACACCAGTTCACATGTGGTAACCAATTAAAATTGTTGTCATTATAGCATCCACTTTTTCTTCTTCGGTGAAATGGAACACATTCTGAAATAATAAGCTTCCTTTGAAACGAACGGCACTGACTGAGACATGGGAATATTAACCTAGACAATATTGATTGGAAATCACTAACGCCAGTGTGATGCTTTTAGCTGTTGACATTACGTTTATTCGAGCTCCTCGCGTGTCCACTGTATTGTTCGCGACAGTGAGGTTGGTCGCCTGAACACTGAGAGTGACGTCATTTATGAGTACCGTTTTTTTTTGTGGAACTAATGGACACATAGACATAAGCACGTTCACATATGTACAGATGCAGAATTCGTTTATGATATAAATGTACTTCTGTGATGCAATTACCAGGCGTGATAAATCTTATTATTGCTAGCTGTAAATTATTTGATGGGAAATCTAATAGAAAACGGCTCTGAATTAATCACAACAATTGCATCAATCAATGTTATGCGTCACCATAAGAAACGACCTAGAGCAAACATTATAAATATAACGTTTATAGATATTACATTACTATCATCGCCTTCTTGACCAACAGTAACGTTGCTGTTTGTTTTTAAGAAATATAATCTAAGTGAAATAAATCTGTCTAGACTATGTTTTCTCTGCTTATAAAAAGGACTCTTGTAAAGTATGTCCTCCTTTAGCATTTTTCGGTGTGAACTCAATTAACTTTCTACATCGTTGGATGCACGGTATAATTAGACAATTATCTTCGTGAGACCCTCCAAAAAAGAGAGAGAGTGTGTGTTCTAATTGGAATTTGTGTTGAGGCACTGCAACCACTGTAACTACGGGTTGAATTTTACCGGGATTTATCTCAGATAACGTTCTATTAGAATATATTTTCCCATAGCGTTTCAGTGAAAGGTTGCTTTCAAACTTTGTGACAAACTTTTGTGCTTTGGTTTACGTCCCAATAACAATCATTCAAATGTCATAAGACCATAGGCACTTGATGATGGAGATGCGTGAACTGGTAACATGCTGAGAGCATATGTTTAGACACATTCAATGAATAACGTTTTTGAAACATTTCCTTACCGAAAACTTACAAGATCTATGTGGCATCACTGACATTTTTTAAAGGTTTGTACTTACTCATTTCAAAAAGAGTATATATGACAATGTCCCATGAGCATTGCAACATATGCAAAATATTAAAAATAGGTAAATAAGGAAAGGTCCTATCAAAATTCCCACAGATATTTAAACATAAACTACTAACAAAAGGAAAACAATGTAAATAGCACAGGACAAATGTATTCACATGCAAGCCAAATATAAAAGTATGAACAAATATCTGTAAAGAGTCATTTTACAAAAAGAGCAAACCCGACAGTTACTGCCTTGGAACGGTCAGTCGGCAATATGGACCGACTGGGCTGCTTAATCCGGTTTTACAGAGCTCTAAACTCGCACTTCCTGATTGGTTTCTTAAACGCAAGCAAAGAACAGAAAACCGATCCATTTGAATAAATATCCAAACGCTGACGTTTTGTTTGATAAGTTACATGTATGACGAAAATAGTGACGCTATTGAAAATAATGTCCATATAGTGTTTAGAAGAGAGATGGGTATAAATTTCGATTAGAAGAACTACAAAAATATTTGATAGTAAATGAAATTAACTTTTTGAATTAAGAAAAAAAATGACCAGAGAATAGAAAATGGTTGTAGCATCCTGTTCATTTAAAGATGGATTTCAGGAACCAAAGTTCAATGCCTAACTTACATGTATATATATTCAGGTTCTGAAGAGGAAAGAGCAGATAACTTAAGGCTTGTCTCATTATTACATAGATGCACAGAGTAGAGACGATGTTATGAGTAGCGTGATGAGTATGAATTTTAATTAAGGCCGGCATATAAGTTTATATTTAACATTAAACTAAATTAATAAATCATATAGACCATTATAATACAAATAAAAAAAATAAACATAAAGCGATGTCAATGAGTACGTTGCCATAGGCAGCAAAGTCTAAAAATTAATAAAGATTTATTTAGTTTTTTTTATAAAAAGCGAAGTCAAAATATCTTTGTTAAACCATTAACTTGTTCACATAATTGAATTAACTTTCCGTTTTTATCTGCTGCTTTTATTTCAAAGTAACAAAGGTTTATCAGAACAAATGTTTATCTGATGTAACATATACAGTCTGTTTATATATAAGACATCACATGAAGCTATATTGAAGTAGATTCATTTTAAAAAGACTAAATAGATATAGCACTGTGTTACCTCTATTTTCCCTCAAAATTGTAAAAAGAAATGTTCGACCAAGTTAATGCTCAGCTTATGATCTGGCACCACGCAATGAAACCATTAAAGCGATTCTATCCGAGGCACAGGAAGCTTTACATTTACCAATACGAGCGATAACAGATTTACATTTTTCGTTCTTGAAATACTACAAATATTGTGGATTTTCTCGATCAAGATCTATCTCCACCAATTACACAAAGGACCGAGTATCAACATGATGACACTGTCTATAAATACAAAAAATAGAAAAAATCCTGCACAAATTTTGTTGCGAAAGAACAACAAAGTCTATTTTTAATTGTATTTATACCACTGAAATCAACATTTTAAGAGTTAATATTTCAGAACTACAATAACCCGTATAATTCGAAATCCCTTTAACGAATGTGCAAAAAGATTTATAGACACGACTTACTGGAAATACAGTTGAGGACGTAGAATTGAAAAGGATATAATAGAATAGAATAGAATTTACACAGTCTGTACATTTCTGAAATATCAATTATTTATCACAAGGATCCTATGTTCTTCCTCTTATAAATAGAACAATCTCAGATATCAAATGAAAATAAAAAACACTTTTAAAAGAGCACGGGATTGTGCTTGCCTGTCCCTATATAATTTGCTTGTCTTGACTTTCCACAGAAATCTCTATTGCTTAATCAACAGTCAATTGTAGGTCTCACGCGATGGCTAATGGCAACACTACAGTTGCCCTAGCTGTTGTCTCGTGTTTAAACCAGTTTGTCTTGCAAAACTACTAGTGCAATATCTCGTAGAACACAATATACGCTGGTCGACCTTATGAGCCAGCTGTTAAAATTCAAAGCAAACATGACTTATTTAGACGGAAGAAAGAAGAAAAGTAGTTACAGATCGACACATAATGCACCAATAACGATTGTTTCCCGACGAACGTTTGTTGTTGACGTAAGTAAATTTAAGGTAAAGAGTATTAAAATGCTATTTTTATGCCTATTGAGTATTGACATACTCTGATGATGAATGGTTTTTAAACGCTAAGCTGAATCACTAAGAGCAAAACGAGGCAATGCTTACTTTCAATCATAATTTTAACGACTTTTTAATTAATAATTTTACAAGGAAAATATAAAAAATACTATAAGCGGTACCACAAATATTACAATTAATGAAAAAGTGACTGTTAACGATCAGCAAACAGACGGAGCGGGTAGGATAAACCTGGTTTGTAGAGCATTCCAACCGCGCACTTCCTGGAGTTGGTTCCATCAGGCTTTGGGGTCCGATCACCTTGCACGTTGAGAACATCGCATTCTGGGGTCCGATCACATTACACATTAAGCCTATCGCACATTGGTTCTAATTACATTGATCAGCAAGTTGGACCCCATAGTGCGTTCCCACACTGCATTATACGAGAAATTGAATAAAGAAGAAGCTGTATGGTTGATCTGAGCTTTACATGCATATTTCTAATATCCTGTCTGAAAGAAAGTGTTATCATTTTATGCTTACTATTCTTCGAAAACATTTAAAGTTTTGCACCTAGACATTGTGCTGGTTACTGGGGCTTTAATCGGAAAAGTTTAAATCGTGTAGTAAAGGATCGGCAAACAAAACCAAAAAAGATTGATAATAATAATAATAAAAATAATAATAATAATAATAATAATAATAATAATAACAATAACAATAATAACAATAATAATAATAATTATAACAAAAAATAATAATAATAATAATAATAATAGCAAAACATTGCAGACGTGTTCTCCGATACAAGCTATTTACAACTATACAACTGGCATATTTTCAGGAAAGAAACATCGCATATCTTTCAATCAATTGTTCATTACTAAACCGGCATCAGAATTGTAAAACAATAACTGTGCCTTTGTCAGATAAAAATGAGTGACATAGATAGCTCCATCAGATAAAAGCTACAAGGTAATCTACGAGGCATCTGGAAGCCTTGTCGGTTTTAGATTGGCGCACATGATATCGTCGTACCGTAGTAACAGTCAAGTCTTGAAATCAAGATAGTTTCTAATATATTGGAGTATCTTTATTAAACCTTTTATTTCGCAAGCCAAGGAATATGTCGAGTTCTAATGAGGAAACAATAGTAAAATGTTTCTTTAATTTGTTGTGCGAAGAATACATAAATGTTATTCATGTTTATAATTTTAATGTTGTGTTTTAGATAAATATTTTGCCAATGTGTTTTTAACTTGCAGATTCTGAGTGAATAGTTAAAGTGCTTATAAAAAGACAAATAAAGAGGAAACCTTATGTCATATAGTTCAGGTGTTTGCCTATATCTATTGTCTGTAACAATACCTTACCGCTGTTTGTTTTTTAATATAAGGCACCATTTCTACTTAAACGCTGCTTAGACTAAGGACGATTTTGGACACAGAATCTAATATAAGTAAGTACAAATCGTTGCAGCTTGTCTCATGTTTGTAATGACAAGTGTGGCGTGGTGCTGTAGTTCATTATTGTAAATATGCAGTGTTTCATTTAATAGCATTCCGCGTGATTTGTTTAGGTAATAAGACATATTAAGTTGCTTAAGAAAGATATTTTGTCCAATTCTCGGATGCCACCTGTAAATAATAAAACCGTACAAATACAGTAGCCTATACTGTAAATGCGACACTTCACTAGCAGTTTGCATTACACTTATCGTAGGAGCCCAATGTGCATCAGAAATATACAAAACTATGTTGTCACTACTAGAAACATTGTATCGAATCTGATTTGGTCGTACAGGACAATGCCAGTTTTCATAGTAAGTACGAGCATATTGGTTCTAAAACAATCTTGCCAATGTAATAGATTTCAGATGATAATTTAGGCGAATTCTTCGCAAATGTCACTTCATAAATGGATCGTACATGGGGCAAGAAGCTATCGGCATAACATATGGTGAGGTGTAAGAAGTGCAACATTTGTACAATTATCTATAAGCGTCCATTCCACTTATAACATTGTAAAACAAATACGACTTAAAATGTAATGTTTTAAATGACACTTTACAGTATGCCGTGGCCATGCCCGTGAAACTATAACATCAGCATCACTGTAATTTGATGTTTCAGTAATAACACTAGAACGTTTACCGACAAGCAATTACACAACTCATTTATTTCTGGAAAACACTTCAACAATAAGACAATAATGCAAATCAAGCGTTTAAAAGACGACACATTGAACTGCTTTTAATGTAAGCATTAGTAGTTCTTTATACTGGCAAATTAATTTCATGTTAAGAACCATCGATTGCTTAAGATTGTAATCATCATTATTGTAATTTTGTTTCTTCAAGTAAGTTTGTTTACAACCTTCTTTTATAATAAAAGAAACATCAAGCACACAACCAACCCAGGTACTGGTAGATGCACTGTTCCCAAAATTTACAGTCTAGCGTATAATCACACGAGTATACGTGATCTTTATGTACATGAACAATTAACACATATTCTGGCTAAGAATATATTAAATATCACAAATGAAATGGCTGAATTTAGACATCTCTCAGTAAAAGACTCTTACATCGATTTTAAAACATTGTCAATTATTAAAGTCACGAAGAAGAAATAAATTGAGAAACATTAGATTTAAATCTGTCAGAATAAATTCCAGGTTTTGTAATTGAAGCGTCTACATCGCCCCCAAAAGGAAGTATTGCCGTGTGATGTATATTATTACTATGACAATGAAACAAAGCAAGTTCCGTAGGATTCGTTCCAAACTGTGCATTAAATGCTAGTGAATTTATTATGACGCGCTAACTCTTTTGCGAGACACACTTAAACATATACCATTCCAACATCGAAAACAATAACTCATATTTAAATGGACAGATCTGTAATTTTCATAAAAGGCATAGATTCCAAACTAATATCTCGCAAAGAAGGTTCAAAACAACACCTGAACTAGTCAAAGGTCGCATGCTACAAGTCTTGAAGCAACTATATGTATTAGTTAGACTTGGCCTGATAAGCGTCGGTTATGGAAATAGAATGGTTCAGTCCTATGCCGCTTCATTCTTAAGTAGGTAAAAAGCCGTGGTCTAGCTCTTTTGCGTACGTTCAAGAAAACATAAGTCTAGTTCTTTGTATGGCCGCCCATTGTAAGGATAATGTGCTTAGGTATGGTAGCATGCCTTATGAATAGAATGCCAAACACAGTCAATGCAGCATAAATTGATTCAAGTGACCCCCGTCTCAAAATAACTAAATGCTTGTTGGAAGGAGATAAACGCAAAAAGCAATTAATAATTACTCAAATTATAGCAATTCTTCCTTGAATAAATAAATTGAATACATCTGAAATGAGGCGCTATATCAGTCAATGTTATATCAAACGTAAAATCAATTAACAAACTTCACGCATGAAAGATTTGCCATAAAGACTCATAAATTTATCCATTCATTTATCTCGCTTCTACCTATGAAAGAACAATGAATTAAATAACATAAAATCAGTCGATTGCCTTTGTAAAATAAAGAAAGGAAAAAGACTTTCTAATCCAAATTTAGTTGCTTTAACCGGCAATAAATATTTTTTTGAAAATGTGAATGCAATTTATGACATTTAGATTTCATTATCTATTATCTCTTCATAATACTACATTTTGTTTTGTTGGTTTGGATTGTTTTCTCAAATCCGATGGTTTCCTTCGTGTCTGTGTAGTTGCTTTTTGTTGTTGTTGTTTGTTTGTTTTTTTGCTTTGTTACGTTTTGTTTGTGTTTTGTTTTTAATTGTTCTTGATGTGTTTTGTTGGTTTGTTGTTTCTGTTTGTTGTTGTTTTTGTGTAGTTGTTTGTTGTTGCTTTTTGTGTTGTTGTTGTTTTTAATTTCACATTTAAACGCTGACATATGACGTCACTGCATTTCTTATTGCATGACGTCATTAAATTGTTCTTATTATATCTCACCGCTTGGACTGTTGCTAGGGATTTTATCTCTTGTGCATACTGTACATGTGTCGATAATTAGTTATACATATAATAAAAGTTACCTTGTTTGAATATATAGGAACATATTAAGGTCCTATAAGCGTTACCGCAAGTATTACAATTAATGATAAATTGACAGTGACCGCCTTGGGACGATCGGTTGGCCAAATGACAAACTAGGTTGCATAAAGCCAACTCCAGCGCACACTTCCTGGAGGTTTTTATCAAAATCAAATAGGGTGAATAAAAATATCAAATCAATGTGAACATCCCGTACATTTACATTTCAATTTCCGCAACCTTCTGAAGTATTAATCACTTTTTGAAACCATTTAAGCGTCACTGTTTGTGGCTGCACGTTGGGTCCATCGCAATTTGGGGCCCGATCACAAAGCACGTTGAGCCCATATCACACTGGTGAGCATGATAAGCCCCACAGTGCATTCCACACAGCTTTTTATGCTTAAGAGCTTGAATAAAGAAGAAGCTGTATGGCTGAGCAGAGCTTCACGTGCATATTTCTAATATCCTGTCTGAAACTAAGTGCTATCATTTTGTTCTGAAATTCTCAGCTATCTTCGAAACAATTAATGCTTTGCACACAGACATTGTGCTGGTTGCTGGGGTTTTAATCACTGACGTATTAATCGTGTAATGATGGGTCAACAAACAACAGCTAAAGTACGGTTGATAACGTATTTATCTATGACCAACGATTAAATTAAGATTAAACGCCAACATGACAACTTTTTTTTCACAGCAGCAAAGCCCTTCTGTGAGCACTGTCCTCCACGTTATTGCTAGCTGAAATGAAAGAAGTCTTGTGGCTACCGTGCCTAGAATTTTAAAGGTATTTCCAGTAACAACCAGAGACTGGAAGATGGTATCATAAGGCTGACTGGTTTCATATTAATAATAATAATAATAATGTTGATTATTACGATAATAAAAGAAGAAGAATACGCAAAATTATTAGTAAGTTGAAATAATAAAAATCTGCATCTGAACCAAACTGGATTAATTTGGATCAACAGAACGAAAATGGTTAAATATTGCCTGTCATTGACTTTTAAACTAGACGTTTAGGTGATGCAAAGCCTTAACGCACAGGTTCTGTAAAATAATTTATATACGACTATTTTTACGGCTTATTCTTGGGAAAAGAAAAACTACTTTTTCAATCAATTTCTCATAATTAAATTAGAATTATCAAATAACTATACAAGTGCCCAGTGTGATAAGTGATAATATAAAAATAGATAATAATACAGATAATAGTTACTCTGTCATATATGAGACATCTGGAAGCCTTGCCGCTTTTAGATCGGCGCATATGTTATCGTCGTACCGTGGTAGTAGTCAAGCCAAGTCAACTACCAAAGGTGCAAAATTGACATCAATAAAGTAATAAATAGAGTACTTTTGTTAAACCTGATATCTTGCAAGCCATCGCATTCGTCGAATTCTGATAAAGAAACAATAGTAAAATGGTTCTTTAATTAGTTTAATGAGAAAAGGTGTCTGGTTTGTTTTTCAATTGCTTCTTAGACTCATATTTTGCAAATGTGTTCTAGCTAACTTTGATAAGACATAAAATAGCGTTTTCTAAATGACATGTAACATTATATCCTGGTCATTTTCTTGAAACTATATCATCAATTTCATTATTGTTGGTTGTTTCAATAGTAATAATGGAACGTTTACCGGCATTCTATTACCAAAACCAACAGGCCTGAAAACAACTTAAACAATAAAACAACAATACAAACCACGCGTTAACAATACGACGCACATTGCACTGCTTCTAATGTAAACATAAATAGAGCAATAAACGATGAAACCACTGTGACATTAATCAGCATCGACTGTTATAGTTGGTAATATACATCGTCGAAAAAAGTTAGTGATGCTGCTAAAATGGAAGATCAAAAATACTTAATAATGAAAGAAAGGTCAAGCACACATCCATCATGTATATCGGTAGATGTAAAGTTCCCAGAATTTGACGTCCTGTGCATAAACTTAAAAATATGTGTGATTTGTGTGGCATGTGAAAACTTAAAATAGTTTCTATTTCGTGGGTTCAGGTTCAATCATTATGTAATCGAAATTATTTATTTAAATGAAATGGCTAAAATTAATGTGACGGAGAGGAAATATAAGATTTAAAGCTATCAGATTAAATTCTAGGTTTGGTTATTGAAGCGTCTACATCGCTCACAAAAAGGAAGTATTGCCGATTGATGTATATTATTACTATGACAATGAAACTAAGCAAGTTGGGATGCTTTCCTAACTGTGCAATAAATGCTAGTGGATTTATTATGACTTGCTAAACATTGCAGACGTTTTCTACGATACAAGCTATTTACAACTATACAACTGGTATATTTTCAGGAAAGAAACATCGCATATCTTTCAATCAATTGTTCATTACTAAACCGGCATCAGAATTGTAAAACAATAACTGTGCCTATTGTCAGATAATAAGGAGTGACTAGTGACATAGATAGCTCCATCAGATAAAAGCTACAAGGTAATCTACGAGGCATCTGGAAGCCTTGTCGGTTTTAGATTGGCGCACATGATATCGTCGTACCATGGTAACAGTCAAGTCTTGAAATCAAGATAGTTTCTAATATATTGGAGTATCTTTATTAAACCTTTTATTTCGCAAGCCAAGGAATATGTCGAGTTCTAATGAAGAAACAATAGTAAAATGTTTCTTTAATTTGTTGTGCGAAGAATACATACATGTTATTCATGTTTATATTTTTCATGTTGTGTCTTAGATAAATATTTTGCAAATGTGTTTTAACTTGCAGATTCTGAGTGAATAGTTAAAGTGCTCACAAAAAGACAAATCAAGAGGAAACCTTATGTAATATAGTTAAGGTGTTTGCCTATATCTATTGTCTGTAACAATACCTTACCGCTGTTTGTTTTTTAATATAAGGCACCATATCTACATAAAAGCTGCTTAGACTAAGGACGATTTTGGACACCGAATTAACTATTAGTCAGTACAAATCGTTGCAGCTTGTCTCAGAAGGGAAACACATGTTTGTAATGACAAGTGTGGTGTGGTGCTGTAGTTCACTATTGTAAATATGCAGTATATCAATTAATAGAATTATGCGTGATTTGTTTAGGTAATAATGACATATTTGGTTGTTTAAAAAAGATATTTTGTCCAATTTCTCGGATGCCAAGTGTAAATAATAAATATATACAAAAAACCGTCAAAATACAGTAGCCTATACAGTAAATGCGACACTTCACTCGCAGTTTGCATTACACTTATCGTAGGAGCCCAATGTGCATCAGAAATATACAAAACTATGTTGTCACTACTAGAAACATTGTATCGAATCTGATTTGGTCGTACAGGACAATGGCAGTTTTCATAGTAAGTACGAGCATGTTGGTTCTAAAACAATCTTGCCAATGTAACAGATTTCAGATGATAATTTAGGCGAATTCTTCGCAAATGTCACTTCATAAATGGATCGTACATGGGGCAAGAAGCTATCGGCATAACATATGGTGAGGTGTAAGAAGTGCAACATTTGTACAATTATCTATAAGCGTCCATTCCACTTATAACATTGTAAAACAAATACGACTTAAAATGTAATGTTTTAAATGACACTTTACAGTATGCCGTGGCCATGCCCGTGAAACTGTAACATCAGCATCACTGTAATTTGATGTTTCAGTAATAACACTAGAACGTTTACCGACAAGCAATTACACAACTCATTTATTTCTGAAAAACACTTCAACAATAAGACAATAATGCAAATCAAGCGTTTAAAAGACGACACATTGAACTGCTTCTAATGTAAGCATAGTAGTTCTTTATTTTAGCAAGTCAATTTCATGTTAAGAACCATCGATTGCTTAAGATTGTAATAATCATTATTGTAATATTGCTTCTTTAAGTTAGTTTGTTTACAACCTTCTTTTATAATAAAAGAAACATCAAGCACACAACCAACCCAGGTACTGGTAGATGTACTGTTCCCAAAATTTACAGTCTAGCGTATAATCACACGAGTATACGTGATCTTTATGTACATGAACAATTAACACAGATTCTGGCTAAAAATATATTAAATATCACAAATGAAATGGCTGAATTTAGACATCTCTCAGTAAAAGACTCTTACACCGATTTTAAAACATTGTCAATTATTAAAGTCACGAAGAAGAAATAAATTGAGAAATAAATTGAGAAACATTAGATTTAAATCTGTCAGAATAAATTCCAGGTTTTGTAATTGAAGCGTCTACATCGCTCCCAAAAGGAAGTATTGCCGTGTGATGTATATTATTACTATGACAATGAAACAAAGCAAGTTCCGTAGGATTCGTTCCAAACTGTGCATTAAATGCTTGTGAATTTATTATGACGCGCTAACTCTTTTGCGAGACACACTTAAACATATACCATTCTAACATCGAAAACAATAGCTCATATTTAAATGGACAGATCTGTAATTTTCATAAAAGGCATAGATTCCAAACTAATATCTCGCAAAGAAGGTTTAAAACAGCACATGAATTAGCCAAAAGTCGCATGCTACAAGTTTTGAAGCAACTATATGAATTAGTTAGACTTGGCCTGATAAGCGTCGGTTATGGAAATAGAATGGTTCAGTCCTATGCCGCTTCATTCTTAAGTAGGTAAAATTATCGTGGTCTAGCTCTTTTGCGTACGTTCAATAAAACATAAGGCTAGTTCTTTGTATGGCAGCCCATTGTAAGGATAATGTGCTTAGGTGTGGAAGCATGCCTTATGAACAGAATTCCAAAAACAGGCAATGCAGCATAAATTGATTCAAGTGACCCCGTCTCAAAATAACTAAAGGCTTGTTGGAAGGAGATAAACGCAAAAAACAATTAATTATTACTCAAATTATAGCAATTCTTCCTTGAATAAATAAATTGAATACATCTAAAATGAGGCGCTATATCAGTCAATGTTATATGTAACGTAAAATCAATTAACAAACTTCACGCATGTAAGATTTGCCATAAAGACTCATAAATTGATTCATTTATCTCGCTTCTACCTGCGAAAGAACAATGAATTAAATAACATAAAATCAGTCGATTGCCTTTGTAAAATAAAGACAGGAAAAAGACTTTCTAATCCAAATTAAATTGCTATAACCGGCAATAAATATTTTTTTGAAAATGTGAATGCAATTTATGACATTTAGATTTCACTATCTATTATCTCTTCATAATACTACATTTTGTTTGTTGGTTTGGATTGTTTTCTCAAATCCGATGGTTTCCTTCGTGTCTGTGTAGTTGCTTTTTGTTGTTGTTGTATTTGCTTTGTTACGTTTTGTTTGTGTTTTGTTTTTAATTGTTCTTGATGTGTTTTGTTTCTTTGTTGTTTCTGTTTGTTGTTGTTTTTGTGTAGTTGTTTGTTGTTGGTTTTTATGTTGTTGTTGTTTTTAATTTCATATTTAAACGCTGACATATGACGTCACTGCATTTCTTATCGCATGACGTCATTAAATTGTTCTTATTATACCTCACCGCTTGGACTGTTGCTAGGGATTTTATCTCTTGTGCATACTGTACATGTGTCGATAATTAGTTATACATATAATAAAAGTTACCTTGTTTGAATATATAGGAAAATATTAAGGTCCTATAAGCGTTACCGCAAGTATTACAATTAATGAAAAATTGACAGTGACCGCCTTGGGACGATCGGTTGGCAAAATGACAAACTAGGTTGCATAAAGACAACTCCAGCGCACACTTCCTGGAGGTTTTTATCAAAATCAAATAGGGTGAATAAAAATATCAAATCAATGTGAACATCCCATACATTTACATTTCAATTTCCGCAACCTTCTGAAGTATTAATCACTTTTTGAAACCATTTAAGCGTCGCTGTTTGTGGCTGCACGTTGGGTCCATCGCAATTTGGGGCCCGATCACATAGCACGTTGAGCCCATATCACAATGGTGAGCATGATGAGCCCCACAGTGCATTCCACACAGCTTTTTATGCTTAAGAGCTTGAATAAAGAAGAAGCTGTATGGCTGAGCAGAGCTTCACGTGCATATTTCTAATATCCTGTCTGAAACTAAGTGCTATCATTTTGTTCTGAAATGCTCAGTTGTCTTCGAAAACAATTAATGCTTTGCACACAGACATTGTGCTGGTTGCTGGGGTTTTAATCACTGACGTATTAATCGTGTAAAGAGGAGTCAACAAACAACAGCCAAATTACGGTTGACAACGTATTTATGTATGACCAACGATGAAATTAAGATTAAACGCCAACATAACAACCTTTTTTCAAAGTGGTAAAGCCCTTCTGTGAGCACTGTCCTCCACGATATTGCTAGCTGAACTAAACGAAGTCTTGTGGCTACTGTGCATAGAATTTTTGAAGGTATTTCCAGTAACAACCAGAGACTGGAAGATGGTATGATAGGGCTGACTGGTTTCATAATAATAATAACAATAATAATTATAATAATAATGACGATGATGATGGTGATGATGATGATGATGATGATGATGATGATGATGATTATGATGATGATGATGTTACTTTTACTATAATAAAAGAAGAAGAATACGCAAAATTATTAGTAAGTTGAAATAACAAAAGTCTGCTTCTGAACCAAACTGGATTTTTTTGGATCAACAGAACGAAAATGGTAAAATATTTCTGTCATTGACTTTTAAACTAGACGATTAGGTGATGCAAAGCCTTACTACACTTGTTCTGTAATACAATTTATATACGACTATTTTTACGGCTTATTCTTGCGAAAAGAAAAAAAAATAATCAATTTCTCATTATTGAATTGGCATTAGAATTATCAAATAACTATACCAGTACCCATTGTCAGATTAAGATGAGTGATAATATAATAAAAATAGATAATAATAAAGATAATAGTTACACTGTCATATATGAGACATATGGAAGCCTTGCCGCTTTTAGATTGGCGCATATGTTATCGTCGTACCGTGGTAGCAGTCAAGCCAAGTCAAGTGCCAAAGGTGCAAAATTGACATCAATAAAGTAATTATTAGAGTATTTTTATTAAACCTGATATTTTGCAAGCCATCGCATATGCCGAATTCTGATAAGGAAACAATAGTAAAGTGGTTCTTTAATTAAGTTAATGAGAAAAGGTGTCTGTTTTTTTAAATTGCTTCTTAGACAAATATTTTGCAAATGTGTTCTAACTAACTTTGATAAGACATAAAATAGCGTTTTCTAAATAACATGTTACATTATATCCTGGTCATGTCCTTGAAACTATATCATCAATTTCATTATTGTTGGTTGTTTCAATAGTAATAATGGAACGTTTACCGGCATTCTATTACCAAAAACAACAAGCATGAAAACAACTTAAACAATAAAAAAACAATACAAACCACGCGTTAACAATACGACGCACATTGCACTGCTTCTAATGTAAACATAAATAGAGCAATAAACGATGAAACCACTGTGACATTAATCAGCATCGACTGTTATAGTTGGTAATATACATCCTCGAAAAAAGTAAGTGATGCTGCTAATACGGAAGATCAAAAATACTTAATAATGAAAGAAAGGTCAAGCACACATCTATCATATATATCGGTAGATGTAAAGTTCCCAGAATTTGACGTCCTGTGCATAAACTTAAAAATATGTGTGATTTGTGTGGCATGTGAAAACTTAAAATAGTTTCTATTTCGTGGGTTCAGATTCAATCATTATGTAATCGAAATTATTTATTTAAATGAAATGGCTCAAATTAATGTGACGGAGAGGAAATATAAGATTTAAAGCTATCAGATTAAATTCTAGGTTTGGTCATTGAAGCGTCTACATCGCTCCCAAAAGGAAGTATTGCCGAGTGATGTATATTATTACTATGACAATGAAACAAAGCAAGTTAGGATGCTTTCCTAACTGTGCAATAAATGTTTGTGGATTTATTATGACTTGCTAACTCTTTTGTGAGACACACTTAACATATATCATTCTCACATCGAAAAAGATGTCTCCGCTAGAAATGGACAGGTCTGCAATTTTCATGGAAAAAGAAACTAGATTCAAACTAGATTCAAAAAAGGATCTCGCGAAAATTTATTGAGAACGGCACCTGAACCATTTCACAAAGTCGCAACATAATGTAAACCATGTTATGAGTGCCAACTAAAGTTGAAGTAGAAAGTCAAAAATGCTCGGTTATTAATCCATTGTCTTGATAAGCTCTTGGTTTTTAATGAGTACATATAGAAACAATTATGCACAGGACAAACTGCTATTGAAACAAATGCACATAATCTGGCTCATGCTCACTTCTGCATTCTTGCAAAAAATCATTTCTCTCTCGTTTAATAATTAAATTATTTTTCATTGAATCAATGATCTATATGAGATAAACTATTTTCTTTCTGTAAATGATATAGCATAATTTTGTTAAAACAATTTGAAAAGAAGTGACTTTTTATTGATGCTTTGTTGTTGTTAATTTATGCCCCTCTTCAACGGTCAGGGATGTACGAGGCGAATTTGTTTATACATAAACAGTGGCGGTTCCGCGCGCTTATCCAAACTCACTATTAAGACCAACTCACTATTACGTCCACTTTGATTCAGAACGGAAGGCGGTCTTAATAAAGGGATTTTACTGTACAATATTATTAAGACATGTTCTGATAGCGGCATCGATAGAGCGTCGGCTAAACCTCCCACTGCGTGGTTTCGAGTCCCGTTCGGGGCGAAGGACTTAATGTGGGAAGGTATTTTCAGCTGATTTGCGGTGCGCAGGTTGTTTTTCCCAGATATTTGTGTCTTAGGTCTTCCCCAACCAAATAGCTGGTCGTCGCTATAATGATCATAACTAGTCGCTGCGATTTATTTAAAAAAGGACAAAAACAATCTGTTAGAGGTACAGAAGGGTTCAATCTAAGGCCGCTTCATTCTTAAGTTACTAATGTAATCGTGGTCAAGCTCTTGTGTTTACGCATTAAACGATGCAGCCACTCTGACATAAATCACCATCGACTGTTATAGTTGCGAGATCTGTGTACAAAGTCACAAATAATTTGTTATGTGTATCAAATAAGATGACGTACCTTTAGTTTTTACTATTATTGTTACTCGAAAGATATGAACATACTGACAAGTATTTGACAGATATGTTTAGAATTGGGCTGACCATACCAAAGTGTCTCTTTTATCTTAGAAGCAGATATTTAAAATAATAAAATATGTCTGAAAGTTTTGGCAATGTTAGTTCTACAATATTCTAAGATTAGATTTGATAAGATAGAAAAGGAAACACAGTTACGATTCCACAGCAGAAAGTAATTATCCAATATTTACATTTTTTTTTAAGTTTGTTATATGCAGAACTAAACAGACTAAGAATTATAACAGCAGTTATGAACTATTTTGTGGAGGTAAACTGGGACAAAAGATCTTCGTTATCGAAAACTTGCATTTTGCCCAATGTCCACAACATTAAAATTACGTTAAATAGTTTGGAAATGATCGGTTCATCTGACACATCAATGTCCCCTATCGTTTGTCAGCGAGGTAAAAGGTAAATTAAAACGTTCGTTGCTAGCCCCTCCGTGCTTATATTTCGTTGGATCATGGAACCAGATACTCATGCCTTCTAATCAAGACTCATTGCTTATTATCGGAACGATTTTATTCAATGCAGCTAATTAACCCGCCAGCGATTAGGATGCCACATAATCAATGGCGGCAGTTTTGATACTTTCTTCTCGGCGGTATTGGTTCTCCTGTCTTAGTAGTTCCATGTCCGCCTCTTAAAAGTCGTCCTTAAATCATCTTGATGAATTAAAAATGAACGATTCTAATATAAAAAGTGTGTCAGAGAGAGAGTATCACCATCGGTTGTCAGTGTCTCAATATGGGACTACTTTTCCGGAGCATTGAATACCATAGTGCTCGAAGCAGTTTCTATTATTGAATCAAACTTTCGCGCCATCTCATCAACTTCATTGCTTATCACATACACTATTTTAAATGTAGCTTATTATCCCACAAACGATAAGGATTTCATTTAATCAGCGGCACTGATTCCTGAACATTCGTATATACTCGAAGGCATCCAGACAAGTCACAAATACAGGCATCGTAAGTAGTATTATAAATTAAAGAAGTGATCGCGCGTGTTTCGGTCCCCGTGAAGTAAATATGAAGTAAATATATCTACATTCAATAAAACAGACCTTTTAGGCGTAAGGGGGAATAGTAATAAAATGATTTCTAAATTTAATTCAAATAAGTAAATCTGAGCATTATATCAGCCGTTCAGTTCTTCTGTGACAAGAACAATATATTCACTCTCGCTTCGATTGTTACCACGGTTCGAAGTTCTTTTTCGATAACAACTAGCCCGTACTGTCATACTTACATACCTTTTTTCTTGCAAATACTAAAATTATATTTTGATTGATTATTGTTCATGCTATCTTAATATGTTTTGTAGTTGGTGATAAAATACAGAAAAAAATCAGCTTTACCACTTCTGCGACTTTGACACTGATGGAACACAATATTCATGTAATTTTATTGTTACAATACATTGGAAATTTAAATACAGATACTAATTGCACAAACCAGGATATCAGATCCATTTCAAAATGATAAATCCTAAAGACAAACCATCTTTTACAAGTTACTATCTATTTGGGAGCTTACTTCTTAAAAAGATAGACTTTTATAGAATCATTTAAAATACAATTCAGCCTATGAATTTACATGCAATAATGGTTAAAACATTCACCATCAATGCGAATACAACAAAATTGTAGAATACATTTGTCATATTCTGTTTTAATTATGGACGTATGTAGAGCACAAACGGTACATTGGTGCTCAAGGAATCAAGTTTATCAGTTTATCATGGATTTCATTTCTTTTTAAAATAGTTAGTCACTTGGAACGCCTAAATCTACTTATGAAAGCAATCATGTATATGTATCAACATGTCTCTTAGGTTTTGATTACATCTACCCACGTAGTGGAAATTGATCACATGTACCCTCATAGTGAAGACTGATTACATATACCCACGTAGTGCCTATTGATCACATTTACCCTCATAGTGAAGACTGATCACATTTAGCCTCATAGTGAAGACTGATCACATTTACCCTCATAGTGAAGACTGATCACATTTAGCCTCATAGTGAAGACTGATCACATTTACCCTCATAGTGAAGACTGACTACATTTAGCCTCATAGTGAAGACTGATCACATTTACCCTCATAGTGAAGACTGATCACATTTAGCCTCATAGTGAAGACTGATCACATTTACCCTCATAGTGAAGACTGATCACATTTAGCCTCATAGTGAAGACTGATCACATTTAGCCTCATAGTGAAGACTGATCACATTTAGCCTCATAGTGAAGACTGATCACATTTACCCTCATAGTGAAGACTGATCACATTTACCCTCATAGTGAAGACTGATCACATTTACCCTCATAGTGAAGACTGATCACATTTACCCTCATAGTGAAGACTGATCACATTTAGCCTCATAGTGAAGACTGATCACATTTAGCCTCATAGTGAAGACTGATCACATTTACCCTCATAGTGAAGACTGACTACATTTACCCTCATAGTGAAGACTGGTTACATATACCCACGTAGTGCCTATTGATCCATTTACCCTCATAGTGAAGACTGATTACATATACCCACGTAGTGCAGAATGATCACATTTACCCTCATAGTGAAGACTGATCACATTTACCCTCATAGTGAAGACTGATTACATATACCCACGTAGTGCAGAATGATCACATTTACCCTCATAGTGAAGACTGATCACATTTACCCTCATAGTGAAGACTGATCACATTTAGCCTCATAGTAAAGACTGGTTACATATACCCACGTAGTGCAGATTGATCACATTTACCCACGTAGTGAAGACTGATCACATTTAGCCTCATAGTGAAGACTGATTACATATACCCACGTAGTGCAGAATGATCACATTTACCCTCATAGTGAAGACTGATTACATATACCCACGTAGTGCAGATTCATCATATTAACCCACATAGTGAAGACTGATTACATATACTCACGTAGTGCAGATTGATCACATTTACCCACGTAGTAAAGACTGATTACATATACTCACGTAGTGCAGATTGATCATATTAACCCACATAGTGAAGACTGATTACATATACCAACGTAGTGAAGATTGATCATATTTACTCACATAGTGAAGACTGATTACATATACTCACGTAGTGCAGATTGGTCACATTTACCCACGTAGTAAAGACTGATTACATATACTCACGTAGTGCAGATTGATCACATTTACCCACGTAGTGAAGACTGATTACATATACTCACGTAGTGCAGATTGATCACATTTACCCACGTAGTGAAGACTGATTACATATACCCACACAGTGAAGACTGATTACATATACCGACGTAGTGAAGATTGATCATATTAACCCACGTAGTGAAGACTGATTACATATACTCACGTAGTGCAGATTGATCATATTAACCCACGTAGTGAAGACTGATTACATATACCGACGTAGCGAAGACTGGTTACATATACTCACGTAGTGCAGATTGATCATATTAACCCACGTAGTGAAGACTGATTACATATACTCACGTAGTGCAGATTGATCATATTAACCCACGTAGTGAAGACTGATTACATATACTCACGTAGTGCAGATTGGTCACATTTACCCACGTAGTGAAGACTGATTACATATACCGACGTAGCAAAGACTGGTTACATATACTCAAGTAGTGCAGATTGATCACATTTACCCACGTAGTGAAGACTGATTACATATACTCACGTAGTGCAGATTGACCATATTAACCCACGTAGTGAAGACTGATTACATATACCCACGTAGTGCAGATTGATCATATTTACCCTCAGGGTGAAGACTGATTACATATACTCACGTAGTGCAGATTGATCATATTTACCCTCAGGGTGAAGACTGATTACATATACCCAAGTAGTGCAGATTGATCACATTTAGCCTCATAAAGAAGACTGATTACATATACCCACGTAGTGCAGATTGATCACATTTACCCTCAGGGTGAAGACTGATTACATATACTCACGTAGTGCAGATTGATCATATTTACCCTCAGGGTGAAGACTGATTACATATACCCAAGTAGTGCAGATTGATCACATTTAGCCTCATAAAGAAGACTGATTACATATACCCACGTAGTGCAGATTGATCACATTTACCCTCAGGGTGAAGACTGATTACATATACTCACGTAGTGCAGATTGATCATATTTACCCTCAGGGTGAAGACTGATTACATATACCCAAGTAGTGCAGATTGATCATATTAACCCACGTAGTGAAGACTGATTACATATACCCACGTAGTGAAGACTGATTACATATACTCACGTAGTGCAGATTGATCATATTAACCCACGTAGTGAAGACTGATTACATATACTCACGTAGTGCAGATTGATCATATTAACCCACGTAGTGAAGACTGATTACATATACTCACGTAGTGCAGATTGGTCACATTTACCCACGTAGTGAAGACTGATTACATATACCCACGTAGTGAAGACTGATTACATATACTCACGTAGTGCAGATTGATCATATTAACCCACGTAGTGAAGACTGATTACATATACCCACGTAGTGAAGACTGATTACATATACTCACGTAGTGCAGATTGATCATATTAACCCACGTAGTGAAGACTGATTACATATACTCAGGTAGTGCAGATTGATCACATTTACCCACGTAGTGAAGACTGATTACATATACCCACGTAGTGAAGACTGATTACATATACTCACGTAGTGCAGATTGATCATATTAACCCACGTAGTGAAGACTGATTACATATACTCACGTAGTGCAAATTGGTCACATTTACCCACGTAGTGAAGACTGATTACATATACCCACGTAGTGAAGACTGATTACATATACTCACGTAGTGCAGATTGATCATATTAACCCACGTAGTAAAGACTGATTACATATACTCACGTAGTGCAGATTGATCACATTTACCCACGTAGTAAAGACTGATTACATATACGCACGTAGTGCAGATTGATCATATTAACCCACGTAGTGAATACTGATTACATATACTCACGTAGCGAAGACTGATTACATATACCCACGTAGTGAAGACTGATTACATATACCCACGTAGTGAAGACTGATTACATATACCGACGTAGTGAAGACTGATTACATATACCCACGTAGTGAAGACTGATTACATATACCCACGTAGTGAAGACTGATTACATATACCCACGTAGTGAAGACTGATTACATATACCCACGTAGTGAAGACTGATTACATATACCGACGTAGTGAAGACGGATTACATATACCCACGTAGTGAAGACTGATTACATATACCCACGTAGTGAAGACTGATTACATATACTCACGTGGTGCAGATTGATCATATTAACCCACGTAGTGAAGACTGATTACATATACCCACGTAGTGAAGACTGATTACATATACTAACGTAGTGAAGATTGGTCATATTAACCCACGTAGTGCAGATTGATCACATTTACCCACGTAGTGAAGACTGATTACATATACCCACGTAGTGCAGATTGATCACATTTACCCACGTAGTGAAGAGTGATTACATATACCCACGTAGTGCAGATTGATCATATTTACCCACATAGTGAAGACTGATTACATATACCCACGTAGTGAAGACTGATTACATATACTCACGTAGTGCAGATTGATCATATTTACCCACATAGTGAAGACTGATTACATATACTCACGTAGTGCAGATTGATCACATTTACCCACATAGTGAAAACTGATTACATATACTCACGTAGTGCAGATTGATCACATTTACCCACGTAGTGAAGACTGATCACATATACCCACGTAGTGCAGATTGATCACATTTACCCACGTAGTGAAGACTGATTACATATACCCAAGTAGTGCAGATTGATCATATTTACCCACATAGTGAAGACTGATTACATATACCCACGTAGTGCAGATTGATCATATTTACCCACATAGTGAAAACTGATTACATATACCCACGTAAAGCAGATTGATCATATTTACCCACATAGTGAAGACTGATTACATATACCCACGTAGTGCAGATTGATCATATTTACCCACATAGTGAAAACTGATCACAAATTAAGCCTCATAAAGAAGACTAATTTCATATACCCTCGTAGTGCAGATTGATCACATTTAACCTCATAGTGAAGACTGATTACATATACCCACGTAGTGCAGATTGATCATATTTACCCACATAGTGAAGACTGGTTACATATACCCACGTAGTGCAGATTGATCACATTTACCCACGTAGTGAAGACTGATCACATATACCCACGTAGTGCAGATTGATCACATTTACCCACGTAGTGAAGACTGATTACATATACCCAAGTAGTGCAGATTGATCATATTTACCCACATAGTGAAGACTGATTACATATACCCACGTAGTGCAGATTGATCATATTTACCCACATAGTGAAAACTGATTACATATACCCACGTAAAGCAGATTGATCATATTTACCCACATAGTGAAGACTGATTACATATACCCACGTAGTGCAGATTGATCATATTTACCCACATAGTGAAAACTGATCACAAATTAAGCCTCATAAAGAAGACTAATTTCATATACCCTCGTAGTGCAGATTGATCACATTTAACCTCATAGTGAAGACTGATTACATATACCCACGTAATGCAGATTGATGATATTTACCCACGTAGTGAAGACTGATCACATTTAGCCTCATAGTGAAGACTGATT
Organism: Sinonovacula constricta; assembly: GCA_007844125.1. NCBI lineage: Eukaryota > Metazoa > Mollusca > Bivalvia > Cardiida > Solecurtidae > Sinonovacula > Sinonovacula constricta. Next base: position 61,468,821 of record CM017558.1, on the reverse strand, counting down.
ACATATACCCACGTAGTGCAGATTGAACACTTTTACCCACATAGTGAAGACTGATTACATATACCCACGTAGTGCAGATTGATCATATTAACCCACGTAGTGAAGACTGATTACATATACCCACGTAGTGAAGACTGATTACATATACTCACGTGGTGCAGATTGATCATATTAACCCACGTAGTGAAGACTGATTACATATACCCACGTAGTGAAGACTGATTACATATACTAACGTAGTGAAGATTGGTCATATTAACCCACGTAGTGCAGATTGATCATATTTACCCACATAGTGAAGACTGATTACATATACCCACGTAGTGAAGACTGATTACATATACTCACGTAGTGCAGATTGATCATATTTACCCACATAGTGAAGACTGATCACATATACTCACGTAGTGCAGATTGATCACATTTACCCACATAGTGAAAACTGATTACATATACTCACGTAGTGCAGATTGATCACATTTACCCACGTAGTGAAGACTGATCACATATACCCACGTAGTGCAGATTGATCACATTTACCCACGTAGTGAAGACTGATTACATATACCCACGTAGTGCAGATTGATCATATTTACCCACATAGTGAAGACTGATTACATATACCCACGTAGTGCAGATTGATCATATTTACCCACATAGTGAAAACTGATTACATATACCCACGTAGTGCAGATTGATCATATTTACCCACATAGTGAAGACTGATTACATATACCCACGTAGTGCAGATTGATCATATTTACCCACATAGGGAAAACTGATCACAAATTAAGCCTCATAAAGAAGACTAATTTCATATACCCTCGTAGTGCAGATTGATCACATTTAACCTCATAGTGAAGACTGATTACATATACCCACGTAATGCAGATTGATGATATTTACCCACGTAGTGAAGACTGATCACATTTAGCCTCATAGTAAAGACTGATTACATATACCCACGTAGTGCAGATTGATCATATTTACCCACATAGTGAAGACTGATCACATTTAGCCTCATAGTGAAGACTGTTTACATATACCCTCGTAGTGCAGATTGAACACTTTTACCCACATAGTGAAGACTGATTACATATACCCACGTAGTGCAGATTGATCATATTAACCCACGTAGTGAAGAGTGATTACATATACCCAAGTAGTGCAGATTGATCGTATTTACCCACGTAGTGAAGACTGATCACATTTAGCCTCATAGTGAAGACTGATTACATATACCCTCGTAGTGCAGATTGATCATATTTACCCGCATAGTGAAGACTGATTACATATACTCACGTAGTGCAGATTGATCATATTAACCCACATAGTGAAGACTGGTTACATATACTCACGTAGTGCAGATTGATCATATTAACCCACGTAGTGAAGAGTGATTACATATACCCAAGTAGTGCAGATTGATCGTATTTACCCACATAGTGAAGACTGGTTACATATACTCACGTAGTGCAGATTGATCATATTAACCCACGTAGTGAAGACTGATTACATATACCCACATAGTAAAGACTGATTACATTTACCCTCAGGGTGAAGACTGATCACATTTAGCCTCATAGTGAAGACTGATCACATTTACCCACGTAGTGAAGACTGATCACATTTACCCACGTAGTGAAGACTGATTACATTTACCCACGTAGTGCAGATTGAACACTTTTACCCACATAGTGAAGACTGATTACATTTACCCACATAGTGAAGACTGATTACATATACTCACGTAGTGCAGAATGATCACATTTACCCACGTAGTAAAGACTGATTACATATACTCACGTAGTGCAGATTGATCGTATTTACCCACATAGTGAAGACTGATTACATTTAGCCTCTTAGTGAAGACTGATTACATATACCCACGTAGTGCAGATTGATCACTTTTACTCACGTAGTGCAGAATGATCATATTTACCCTCATAGTGAAGACTGATTACATATACCCACGTAGTGAAGACTGATTACATTTACCCACGTAGTGAAGACTGATTACATATACCCACGTAGTGCAGATTGAACACATTTACCCACGTAGTGAAGACTGATTACATATACTCACATAGTGCAGATTGTTCATATTTACCCACATAGTGAAGACTGATTACATATACCCACACAGTGAAGACTGATTACATATACCCACGTAGTGCAGATTGAACACATTTACCCACGTAGTGAAGACTGATTACATATACTCACGTAGTGCAGATTGAACATATTTACCCACATAGTGAAGACTGGTTACATATACCCACGTAGTGCAGATTGAACACATTTACCCTCATAGTGAAGACTGGTTACATATACCCACGTAGTGCAGATTGAACACATTTACCCTCATAGTGAAGACTGGTTACATATACCCACGTAGTGCAGATTGATCATATTTACCCACGTAGTGCAGATTGAACACATTTACCCTCATAGTGAAGACTGATTACATATACCCACGTAGTGCAGACTGATCACATTTACCCTCATAGTGAAGACTGATTACATATACCCACGTAGTGCAGATTGATAATATTTACCAACGTAGTACTAATGGTTTGTTATTACACGAGCAGACAATATCAAAGACAACCGTGCTTGCCGTGAAGATTGGTGACAACTAAACCCTAGAATGCAACTTATGATTAGCAGTGCAGACTGATGACAACTACCTATGCAGCGCAGACTGAAAGACAACTACCCTTGCAGTGCAGACTGATGACAACTTCCTATGAAGTGAAGACTGATTGATAACTACTGTTGCAGTACATACTTATGCCAACTACCCCTACAGTACAGACTGATGGCAACTACTGTTGGAGTACAGACTTATGCCAACTACCCCTGCAGTACAGACTGATGGCAACTACTGTTGGAGTACAGACTTGTGCCAACTACCCCTGCAGTACAGACTGATGGCAACTACTGTTGGAGTACAGACTTATGCCAACTACCCCTACAGTACAGACTGATGGCAACTACTGTTGCAGTACATACTTATGCCAACTACCCCTACAGTACAGACTGATGGCAACTACTGTTGGAGTACAGACTTGTGCCAACTACCCCTGCAGTACAGACTGATGGCAACTACTGTTAGAGTACAGACTTATGCCAACTACCCCTACAGTACAGACTGATGGCAACTACTGTTGCAGTACATACTTATGCCAACTACCCCTACAGTACAGACTGATGGCAACTACTGTTGCAGTACATACTTATGCCAACTACCCCTACAGTGCAGACTGATGGCAACTACTGTTGGAGTACAGACTTATGCCAACTACCCCTGCAGTACAGACTGATGGCAACTACTGTTGGAGTACAGACTTGTGCCAACTACCCCTGCAGTACAGACTGATGGCAACTACTGTTGGAGTACAGACTTGTGCCAACTACCCCTGCAGTACAGACTGATGGCAACTACTGTTGGAGTACAGACTTATGCCAACTACCCCTGCAGTACAGACAGATGGCAACTACTGTTGGAGTACAGACTTGTGCCAACTACCCCTGCAGTACAGACTGATGACAACTACTGTTGGAGTACAGACTTATGCCAACTACCCCTGCATTACAGACTGATGGCAACTACCCCTACAGTACAGACTGATGGCAACTACTGTTGCAGTACATACTTATGCCAACTACCCCTACAGTACAGACTGATGGCAACTACTGTTGCAGTACATACTTATGCCAACTACCCCTACAGTACAGACTGATGACAACTACTGTTGGAGTACAGACTTATGCCAACTACCCCTGCAGTACAGACTGATGGCAACTACTGTTGGAGTACAGACTTATGCCAACTACCCCTACAGTACAGACTGATGGCAACTACTGTTGCAGTACATACTTATGCCAACTACCCCTACAGTACAGACTGATGGCAACTACTGTTGCAGTACATACTTATGCCAACTACCCCTACAGTACAGACTGATGGCAACTACTGTTGCAGTACATACTTATGCCAACTACCCCTACAGTACAGACTGATGGCAACTACTGTTGCAGTACATACTTATGCCAACTACCCCTACAGTACAGACTTATGCCAACTACCCCTACAGTACAGACTGATGGCAACTACTGTTGCAGTACATACTTATGCCAACTACCCCTACAGTACAGACTGATGGCAACTACTGTTGCAGTACATACTTATGCCAACTACCCCTACAGTACAGACTTATGCCAACTACCCCTGCAGTACAGACTGATGGCAACTAATGTTGCAGTACAGACTTATGCCAACTACCCCTACAGTACAGACTGATGGCAACTACTGTTGGAGTCGGACTTATGCCAACTACCCCTGCAGTACAGACTTGTGCCAACTACCCCTGCAGTACAGACTGATGGCAACTACTGTTGGAGTAGACTTATGCCAACTACCCCTACAGTACAAACTGATGACAACTACTGTTGCAGTACAGACTTATGCCAACTACCCCTGCATTACAGACTGATGGCAACTACCCCTGCAGTACAGACTGATGGCAACTACTGTTGGAGTACAGACTTATGCCAACTACCCCTGCAGTACAGACTGATGGCAACTACTGTTGGAGTACAGACTGATGGCAACTACCCCTGCAGTACAGACTGATGGCAACTACTGTTGGAGTACAGACTTATGCCAACTACCCCTGCAGTACAGACTGATGGCAACTACTGTTGGAGTACAGACTTATGCCAACTACCCCTACAGTACAGACTGATGGCAACTACTGTTGGAGTACAGACTGATGGCAACTACCCCTGCAGTACAGACTGATGGCAACTACTGTTGGAGTACAGACTTATGCCAACTACCCCTGCAGTACAGACTGATGGCAACTACTGTTGCAGTACAGACTTATGCCAACTACCCCTGCAGTACAGACTGATGACAACTAATGTTGCAGTACAGACTTATGCCAACTACCCCTACAGTACAGACTGATGGCAACTACTGTTGGAGTCGGACTTATGCCAACTACCCCTGCAGTACAGACTTATGCCAACTACCCCTACAGTACAGACTGATGGCAACTACTGTTGGAGTACAGACTTATGCCATCTACTGTTGCAATAAGGCTGATGAAAACTACTCTTTCAATAAAGACTGATGACAACTACTTTTGTAGTGCAGACTGTTGACAACAACCCTTGTAGTGCAGACTGATGACAACTACACTTGCAGTAGACTGATGGCAGCCACGGTTTGAGTACAGACTCACTGTGACTACGGTTGCAGCGATTGATGTCAACTATCGGAGCTGAGCAAATTGAACAATCCTGTTAGATCAGAGTGGTTACAGCTGGTCGGTCAGTGTATTATTAGCCCGCGCATCTCCTTTTAAATTCCAGACTTAAGCTTGAGGCAAAAAGCACACGATAATTAAAATTATGGCGAGTTTTCTGCATGTAGGTTTAATTAAGATTTCCCCGGACAGACTCAGCGAACAGCAGCGGTTACAGACACCTGGTAATTTTCTGATAACGAGATAGCCATGAGCTTCACAAGGCTAAAACAGTCTTTAAGACAACGCTCAGCAAGCCAGCGACTACTTATACACGTAACTGTCTTACTGTGGAACAATACAGGATCTTACTGTCAGACACTTCGTCACATCAACGCGACTACATACAGTTGACAAATACATCTTCTAACTGTAACACACTACACTGCATTACCCTGATACACTACACTATCTCATTGTGACATAATACACTTTCTCACGGTGACACACTCCACCTCAGAGCGACACACTAAACTATACAGTATCACAGCGATACACCACTCTTTCTCACCATTAAAATATAACCTTACCGCGGTACTCTACACGGCATCGCAATATAATGACAAAATACACCACCTCATCATGATACACTACACCGACACATTACGACAACTACGCTGTATCCCAGAGACATACTTCGTCTCACTAACAGATTCTTCACCATATTATCATGCTACTCTTCGCCGCTTTATTGTTACGTATCTTAATGCATTACCGAGGCATGCAACACCAACATATCTTCCTCTCGGCATATCACCTCACTAGAGCAAGCCACTTTTACGGGGCAGACTTCAGTGCTTATTACGGAACACTTCACGACATCTTCTCAACACTCTACACCGCCTTTTCTGTGGAAAACGTATCATCCGACACCGGCTGACAGCGACACGCTGCACTGCTTCACGGTTACACACTAACTCGACCAACAGCGGTATACTACACCGCTTTACTGTGGCACACTACAACGCTTTTACGTACATTTTAATGACTCGAAGCAACAAACTAGCCTGTGAGATATTAAAACTGTGGACACACTGCATCGTTACAGCAAGGTACTAGCTCTACATGAAAAATCCGTCCTACACTTCAAACTACATAGCCTCAACGTGGTTCACTTCATCGCCTCAACGCGCCGCACTACACCACCTCAACGAGCTGCATTTTACCGCATTACGCCGTGTCGTTATACTGCCACAACCTGCACACGACACTGCCTTAACTTGTCACGCAATCCAGTCCCAACGCGCCGCACATCTTCTAAATGCACTTCACTACACCACAAAATTCTGGCACATTTCCTCACTGTGGCACAATGCATCGCATTAAAGTTATAGACAACACCACTGGCTCAAGCGGCACAAGAAGGTGCTTCATTGTTCAAAACGTCACCATCACCCATCACGACATACTACAACGCCGCGACTAGCAAACAAAACCACATCATCGTGCGTTGAACATTATACCATCTCACCACGGTGCATTTCACCGCCTTACCATGTAACCGCCTCACCGTGGCACACAATACATCTCCTGACCAAAACATGCTAAGGGCCTCACCGTGACACAATACACAATCTGTCACCGTAGCCTACGGCACTGCCTCATTAGTGCACAATAATTGCAAACTGTCATACTGTAATACACTACACTTCATTACTGTGACACACTACACTACATCACTGTTACATACTACACTACATCACTGTGATACACTACACTACATCAATGTGACACACGACACCACATCGCTGTAACACACTACACTACATCCCTTTGACACACTACACTACATCACTGTGACACACTACACCACATCAATGTGACACACTACACTACATCACTCTGACACTACACTATATCACTGTTACTCACAACACTACATCCCTTTGACACGCTACACTACATCACTATGACACACTACACTACATCACTGTGACACACTACACTACATCACTGTGACACATTACACTTTATCACTGTGACACACTACACTACCTCACTGTGACACACTACACTTCATTACTGTGACACACTACACCACATTACTGGTACACACTACACTTCATTACTGTGACACACTACACCACATTACTGTAACACACAACACTACATCACTGTGACACACTACACTACATCACTGTGACACACTACACCACATCACTGTAACACACTACACTACATCACTGTGACACACTACACTACATCACTGTGACACACTACACTACATCACTGTGACACACTACACTTCATTACTGTGACACACTACACCACATTACTGTAACACACAACACTACATCGCTGTAACACACTACACTACATCACTGTGACACACTACACTACATCACTGTAACACACTACACTACATCACTGTGACACACTACACTTCATTACTGTGACACACTACACTACATCACTGTGACACACCACACTACATCACTGTGACACACTACACTACATCACTGTGACACACTACACTACATTACTGTTACATACTACACTACATTACTGTAACACACTACACTTCATCACTGTGACACACTACACTTCATTACTGTGACACACTACACCACATTACTGTGACACACTACACCACATCACTGTGACACACTACACTTCATTACTGTGACACACTACACTACATCACTGTGACACACTACACCACATTACTGTGACACACTACACCACATCACTGTAACACACTACACTACATCACTGTGACACACTACACTTCATTACTGTGACACACTGCACTACATCACTGTTACATACTACACTACATCACTGTGATACACTACACTACATCACTGTGACACACAATACCACATTACTGTAACACACTACACCACATCACTGTGACACACTACACTTCATTACTGTGACACACTACACTACATCACTGTAACACACTACACCACATTACTGGTACACACTACACTTTATTACTGTGACACACTACACTACATCACTGTGACACACTACACTACATCACTGTGACACACTACACTACATCACTGTGACACACTACACTACATCACTGTGACACACTACACTACATCACTGTGACACACTACACCGTCTAAACATGACACACCACATTACTTTGTCCCACTACAGCGCCATACCGCCGCACACTGCACTGCATCAACGTGGCATACTACACTATATCACCATAAACACGACAAATCGAAGTGGCAAACTTCAGTCTCACCGCCTCTCACCACACCGCATTCCCGCGGCATAATACATAACTTTACATTTACATAATACATAACACATTACACCGCCTCACCGCGGTGAACTTCAACACCTCACTATTCTAGAAGAAAAAGCAGATGAATAAGAAAATATTGAGCAAAGAAAAATAACTCTTTCAAAAATGTAGCATTGCCCTGCATCGGTTATTTCTATTTTAACAGTTACTTTCTTAATGAGAGAAATTATCATTTAAAGAAGGGTTTTTTTGGGGGGTGGGGGGATGGTAATATGATAAATTAATGATCGGTGGCCATGATTGTGAATATAGTGTCCTATTACAGGACCGGTCGAAACGAGTATTTTTGTATATAACTACCCTATCGAGTCTGACTGTACTTGACACATCGAAAGACCGAATAGGCAAAGACAAAAGCAAATAGCCAAGACAATTATAACTGTACCGAAACTATCTTGCACATCCGAAACTGGGTATTGTACGAGCTCCTGGCCACTAACAACAGGCATGAGACAACATAACTTACAAACAACGTTCTAAATAAGATGAGTGTGGATATTAACCGAAATCGAAAAAAAGCAACGGCGTAAGTTATTAAATTTTAATTTGGAATAGGTAAATAAGAAAAGGTCCTATCAAAATTACCACACATATTTAAGTATAAACTACCTCTAGACAAAGGCAAACAGGCTAAATGTAAATGTGACAAAAACACAGAGACGAGGACACAACACACAAATAGAAAAAAAACCAGCAGCCACTACAATGGAACGATCAGTCGGCAAAAGGACCGACTAGGATGCTTAAACCTCGCACTTACTGGTGGTTTTTCTATCAAACAAATAAAACTATCCCCTCAAAGTGAGACAAGAGTAAGCACATGCATCGGGATTTAAAACAGATATGTAAAATGAACTTATATAGAGACAAAATAACTAGTAATAAAATAAACTATCAACATACCGGTATTTGCAATATGTACAGTGGATAAAAGTCTTGGCAACCCCAAACCGAATAATTCCAAATGAGAGAGTAATTTGAAATAAAACGTTCCCAAGCGATGGCGTATAATAAGAACAACTGAATGACGTCTTTAAATGCCATGACGTCATATGTCAAAAGTGTCAAAACTGAAATGTAAAGAAAAGACATGAAAGAAATCAGCGAATTTTATAAAAACAACAACACAAACCAACAAAACAAATGCTGTATTGTGAGGAGTTTATAGGTAATATCGTATTAACCGAATTCTAAGCAAAACGTTTTGTTTGAGAAGATCGCGACCATAATGGCAAAACGTTTAGCAAATGTTAAAAATTAATATAACATATAATGTTGTTATCAGTGTTTTCTTCATTTCCTTAAGGCACTGAAGCTTTTTGTTGTTTAACAAAACTTACGTCAGCACAACTATTGTATGGTTATCTTGTGTTCTGGATTGTTCAATTTGTTGAGAACGAATATCAACTTGATAAAGAACGTGTGAAACTGTCGAAACAGTCTAAGTAAGAAAATAGTATCTGCGTTAGTGGATAATTCTCATCCAAATTTCCTTAACACATTTGGTAAAACAAAGTTTTAAAACACAGACCCTTATTTACCTGTGTCATGCAGTAGCCTGTCAGACTTGTCTTATCTCTGACTGACATAATGGCTATGCGATACTTAGTACTTCTACATAAGTGTGATGTCCAGTGCACAGAAACAATGGACTGTAAGTAGATCTACTCCTCTCTTTTTTTTTGTTAAGGTTTTCAGTTTTGTAATAAATTATTTGATACTACGCCTTACTGTTGCTTTCGGTTGAAATGAGATTATTTAGCCTTATGGTTTAAAAATGTGGCGACATGTGGCATACTTTGCTTGTCAGTTGATTTTATGGGAGCAGAAAAGCTGCTTATTACATGCAATTTTGTCGATTAGATTAACATGAATATAAAACAAACATATTGAGAAGAGTAAATTAAACACTTCTTTTTGTTTTTGTTTTGTTACATCGCTTCGACACAATTATGGTCATATTGGCGACGTCCAGCTAATTATTTGCCTTCCCAATTGAAAGTTCTCGCCCCGACTGAGACTCGAACACACGAGAGAGCCTGAGACAAACATTTTAAGAATCATAAGGCAACATATTCTCCTAATAAGAATATATGACAAAGTCCTATGAGGATTGCAACATATACCAAACTCCGAAAAGGCACAGAACAAAGGTTTTTCACATACAGGCCAAGCAAAAAGTAAGAACAAATTTGTGATGAGTAATTTAACGAAAAGAGCAAACCCGACAGTAACCGCCTTGGAACGGTCAGTCGGCAATATGGACCGACTGGGGTGCTTAAACCGGTTTTACAGAGCTCAAACAACGCACATCCTGACGAGTTTCTCAAATGCAAGCAATTTAAAGAAAAACGATCTATTTGAAAACAAAATGTCCAAGCGCTGATATTTTCTATACGTTATTACGAAAGTAGTGACGTCATTGAAAAATAATGTCCACATAGTGTTCAGAAAAGAATATGGTACTGGTAGTTGGAATACCGTCAGCGACTGCACCTTTACGAATTTTGCAACGGTATATTAAAGAAGTTACATTTACTAATATAAGAACCTGAAGCTGTTTCTTTTAAAATTTCTGATTGTCAGTTGGTTCAAATGCTGGAAATGTCATAATGAACGAAACTCTTGTTCCATCATAATAGCTATGCTTGATTCAGTTACACTTTATGAGTGTGAACTTTTGAACTTCATGAACCTTGGTCTTCAATTATATCTGTTGGTGATACGATCACTTGCGTTGACGCAGTGAACACATTAAAATTAAAGTATAACGTCTTCAAGAGTTGTATAGTTCTTTCAACAAAATATTTCGAAGTTTTCAGATGAAGTCAACTTTAAAGAACGGTAATATAACATCTGTCTACACGGTCGGATTGTTACTTGCTTGCCTCTCCAAGTCAAGAACCAAACCAGCTGCCATGTATTAAATGTTCCCTCTTATATTATATATTTTGGTAGTAAAATAAGGATTCGAATTCGTGTAATAAATTTTATGAAAAACATCTTTTCACTTTGCTAGTTTAGCAGACTTTTAAATAATGGCGAAATACTGAGAGACTGGAACTTTAAACATCCGAGTGCGCTAAATTGCAAACACAAATTGTACATCGCCATATATAAACAATTTGCTCAAGTACAGTTATCAAATATGATCTACGAAAGAAAGTGGTGTTGCCTGTGATTTTTCTGCTTATTGTCTTCAGCAAAGATTAGTTTGTTTGTTGTACCGATTCTCCTACAATTAATGATAACAATGTGGCTTATATAGCGGAAAGAATGGCCCGCTTATCACGTACTAGATTATAGTAGACTTGGCGCATTATAGATAAAAAATAACTACGTAAGTACAGAAACCTGGTACAGTTTAGACTATTTAGAAGTACAAGTCAACAAATCCAAAAGGTGTTTCTGCTAAACAAACACGTGCTTTACCTGTGAATCCATAATTATACAGACCATTGTGTGTCTGAATTATGTACAGTTTGGTTTATATTGTATCGGTATTAATATATATCCTCCGTCCTAAACTGGCTGAACTGATACCTTCTGTCATCGAACCGTCTGTCCTGGAAACTGTCCCCGTCCTGAGGCTGACAATCCAAGAACCCACTTCCATTAACTTGCTTACTAGAACCAGTTTGTCCTGAAACTGATTGTCCTGAAACCGTCTGTCCTGAAACTATCTGTTTTTAAACAGGCTAACCTGAAACCTGCTTACATAAAATATTTCTTCTTGAAAATGACCTTCTTGAATCCGTTTGTTTTGAAACTGGCTGATAATGTGAAATTAATAACTGCGACTTACTGTGTAAGAAGCGATGTTGCTTCATATATGTATATGGTTACCACACCTTACTTGCCGTTTGTTCAGAGGATACGACGGACCTGGCAAGGATATTAGAGAAAAATATGTAACTCTGCGGGTATTAAAAAACGTGAAAGTAAAGTAAGAGACTAAAATTTACTTAAAGTTCATTTGTACGGCGACATGACAAAACACGAAAATTATTTTTCAAAAGACAAACAAAAATCAAAAACATATAAAAGAGATTATAAAAAGAAAGTAATAACTTGACGTTAATTGTAATATAATACTTGTTTGGTGTCTCGAATTCTTCTAGTTTTGTTATGTCGGCTTTGAAAGTCTACCTCCAGAAACGGACAAAAAATAATCAGCACTACAGTACAATGACAAATAACGATGTCAAACTAAATCCCTGCTATATATTAAAATGTTGTTGTTTTTTTGTGTTGATGATGTTTTTGTTGCTGTTGTTGTTTTGCAATTAACAAAATATGTCAGCAACCAAACCTATCTGTGACGATGGCATAGCTTTTAAATAAGTAGAAGTATTTGAAGCGTGGCATAAAAATAATCGGTAACCGGCTACTTCGGTGACAACATGAGTTCGCTGCCATCCTGTCTCTGTTGACTCCCCAGAAATGTTAAATGTCGCGACATATTATGGCATTGATGTGGAGTATTAACAGAGTTATAAAAGGTCATATAAAACGATTTTTGCTTTGGTATTTTACCCATATGGTTAAACAAAGTAAAGCATGTATTTACACACCACTTACGTTTTTGCCTGATAAAAATAGGCATTATTCTGAATGAAATATCTCCGCGTGTTTTACGACTGGCATTATTATTTGCCCCTTACTGTGATGTATGCACTGGTTCTCCTGCCATTTTCTGCCATACTGGAAAACAACATAGCGACTCACCTCACTCTTTTCATGGTTCGGATTTAAAGTGTCGTTAAATCATATATGAATGAACCTATGTAATGTAATATACATATTACTCAGGCTTCATTTTCCCCATGTCTTTATGTATCCTCAAGACCTAGGTACAGCCCTTAAAGGTGGTAGCCGACAGTTTGCCTACAGTTTACCCATATCTAACATGTGTTACAATATCTGACCTCTGTTTGGGGTGTTGTTAGATAATTTCTGCAAAAATAAAAACCATACTTTAGTCTAAGCTTTGACGATTTTTAACAGTATCTTAATTTTTGGGTATTAAAATTCGTTAATCAACACTTAAATGTTCATTCTTTTTTAATCTATAAATAAGACCGATTGGGATTCCCGCTAAAAAAGACAATGACGCCACAGCGGATAATGTAGATGAGCTAAAACATAAGTGGTCACGTGATTTTCTTAGTTTAAAAATAGCTGTCTGTGCAGCGTGGCCTTTAAGTGTATTTGAATAGTTATGATATGTCTAATTATGTGTGTCCTGTCTCTATGCATTGTATTTCTCCAATGATGTCTTGAGTAAGTGATTCGTCCAGAACCGGTATTCGACGGTTTGGGTCAATGTTTATTTCTCAAATAACCAAATAAGTTACCGTTGACTGAAAAGGTTCTGCAAAATGCTGTTCAATGATCTGCGTGAACAAAGCAGCACAATGTTATTGCAAATCAGATGTTTCCTGTCTGAGTAACGCTGCAGAGATAGCTATTTTTAAACTAAGAAAGCCACATAAAAAAAAAACATAATTTTGAGATCACGTTTTATCGCCATCCACGTAGTCCGCTATGACGTCGATCTCTACTTTAGCAGGGATTACTCCCGTGCCTATTTATAGATTTTAAAATAATGAACATTTTGTTTCTGACTGGATAGGCCATGTCGGTGCGTGGCTGCCTTGCTAACATCACTGTAAGGAGCAAATAATTTTGTCAGCATTTTAACTTGATTGAAATTGTGTGCATGTTTTATTTAGTTGCTTTATTTAACCATATTAAGGAAAGACTAAATCTATAAAAAAACATACTATAATGTGACCTGTAAACAGTCTCTGATGACACAAGTTTATCTTAAACAACTTTTTTCTGAAATCGTCTATTTTAAAAAGGTATCTTCTTAAAATCTCATTCTGTTTACAGTCTGGCCTGAAATCTTCTTCCTCATGGTTGGAACATTAGGCTGCTCATACTTAAAGCCTTACGAATGCTGTTTTATTAGACTTCTGTGGATTAATCTTTGCTTAGTGCACAGTATTTAAAAGTGCTCTAATGAATAAATTAATTTTACCTTAAAGGCCTGCAGCGATATGACAGGTGGTACACAAGTGCTCTAATGGATAAGTTAATTTTATCGAAGACGCAAGCTACGACAAGACAGGCGCTAAAAGCAATATAATGTCTTAGAAGTGTATGTTACTGTTATTTTTTATCAAAAGATACCAAGCCATATAAAATTCTTCAAAGTATTGACTGTATGAAGAAATGTAGATTACGAGAAGCTGCTACTGTCATCATATTAATACATGTATGTCTGACCTTTCAGCGCGTGTGGTCCTTATTTTGTTGTTGCATGGTTGTAGATTATTCGAGCATACATCTGGATTTCTCTTAGGTAATGTTCAATTACCGTTGTTTTTGTTTGTTGTTTGTTGCTGCTTTGGTTGTTGTTTTAAATTAAAATAATCGTGTTTATCACTACTTTTTGGAAAACATTTAAAATTAAATTCTAATATGTTAAACATGTGCATTTTCCTTTGTGTTTGTATTACATTTTGGAAATCTTCAGTGGCGATAAAGAGAATTTTTTAAACGAAATTATGAAATATTTTTTAAAAAGTGCAAATGTTACAAAGGAATACACTACGTAGAATCTTATTATAGTAAATTTAAACATTTGCACGATAAACTTATAAAGGTCAGAATTAAAATGTTGCACTTTTCAACAATAATTCTCGTCTCAGGTGTTACGTTTATTAATAATGCGTTTTTTGTAATTAATGTTTTAGTTTTATATACCAAGATAGTAAGGTCTTTACTTTTCCACTTCTCATTGTAGTTTTATCAAAATTCCCTGCATAATTTTGCTAAAGACCTGCTAATATTAGTAACATTTTATCTTGTAAAGAAGTTGATAGTGAGAGCCCGAGTGAGGATCCAATATTGATTATTGTATTCATGATAACTATAAGCAAACGGATACTGGTTATAATAAATGTATGGTCGGAATCAGTGTATGGTCACTACGGTGTATGGTTGCTGTCTGTGGATAGTCGCAATCAATGCATGGCCATTATCAGAATATAGTAACTACCTATTACTTGTTACTATCGATGTAACGTCACTACAAGTTTCAGTGTACTTTCACTACCTGTGTATAATCATTATCATTGCATGGTCCCAATCAGTGTATGGTCACATTACATTTATGGTAACTATCATTGTATGGTCACTATCAATGTATGGTCACTATCAGTGTATGGTCACTATCAATGTATGGTCACTATCAGTGTATGGTCACTATCTATGTATGGTCACTATCAGTGTATGGTCACTATCAGTGTATGGTCACTATCAGTGTATGGTCACTATCAGTGTATGGTCACTTTCAGTGTATGGTCACTATCAGTGTATGGTCACTATCAATGTATGGTCACTATCAGTGTATGGTCACTATCAGTGTATGGTCACTATCAGTATATGGTCACTATCAGTGTATGGTCACTTTCAGTGTATGGTCACTATCAATGTATGGTCACTATCAGTGTATGGTCACTATCAATGTATGGTCACTATCAGTGTATGGTCACTATCAGTGTATGGTCACTATCAGTGTGTGGTCACTATCAGTGTATGGTCACTATCAGTGTATGGCCACTATCAGTGTATGGTCACTATCAATGTGTGGTCACTATATGTGTATGGTCACTATCAGTGTATGGTCACTATCAGTGTATGGTCACTATCAGTGTGTGGTCACTATCAATGTATGGTCACTATCAGTGTATGGTCACTATCAGTGTATGGTCACTATCAGTGTATGGTCAGTATCAATGTATGGACACTATCAATGTATGGTCACTATCAATGTATGGTCACTATCTGTGTATGGTCACTATCTGTGTATGGTCACTATCAGTGTATGGTCACTATCAGTGTATGGTCACTATCAATGTATGGTCACTATCAATGTGTGGTCACTATCAGTGTATGGTCACCATCAGTGTATGGTCACTATCAGTGTATGGTCACTATCAATGTATAGTCATTATCAGTGTTTGGTCACTATCAATGTATGGTCACTATCAGTGTATGGTCACCATCTGTGTATGGTCACTATCAGTGTATGGTCACTATCAATGTATGGTCACTATCAATGTATAGTCATTATCAGTGTTTGGTCACTATCAATGTATGGCCACTATCAATGTATGGTCACTATGAATGTATGGTCACAATCAGTGTATGGTCACTATCAGTGTATGGTCACTATCAGTGTATGGTCATTATCAGTGTAATGTCACTATCAGTGTATGGTCACTATGAATGTATGGTCATTATCAATGTATGGTCACTATGAATGTATGTTCACTATGAATGTATGGTCACTATCAGTGTATGGTCACTATGAATGTATGGTCACTATCAATGTATGGTCACTATCTGTGTATGGTCACTATCTGTGTATGGTCACTATCAATGTACGGTCACTATCAGTGTACGGTCACTATCAGTGTATGGTCACTATCAGTGTATGGTCACTATCAGTGTATGGTCACTATCAGTGTATGGTCACTATCAGTGTATGGTCACTATTAATGTATGGTCAGTATCAGTGTATGGTCACTATCAATGTATGGTCACTATCAGTGTATGGTCACTATCAGTGTATGGTCACTATCAGTATATGGTCACTATCAGTGTATGGTCACTTTCAGTGTATGGTCACTATCAATGTATGGTCACTATCAGTGTATGGTCACTATCAATGTATGGTCACTATCAGTGTATGGTCACTATCAGTGTGTGGTCACTATCAGTGTATGGTCACTATCAGTGTATGGCCACTATCAGTGTATGGTCACTATCAATGTATGGTCACTATTAGTGTATGGTCACTATCAGTGTATGGTCACTATCAGTATATGGTCACTATCAGTGTATGGTCACTATCAATGTATGGTCACTATCAGTATATGGCCGCTATCAATGTATGGTCACTATCAATGTATGGTCACTATCAATGTATGGTCACTATCAGTGTATGGTCACTATCAGTGTGTGGTCACTATCAGTGTATGGTATATGTGTATGGTCACTATCAGTGTAATGTCACTAACAGTGTATGGTCACTATCAGTGTGTGGTCACTATCTGTGTATGGTCACTATCTGTGTATGGTCACTATCAATGTATGGTCACTATCAATGTATAGTCACTATCAGTGTGTGGTCACTATCAATGTATGGTCACTATCAGTGTATGGTCACTATCAGTGTATGGTCACTATCAGTGTATGGTCACTATCAGTGTGTGGTCACTATCAGTGTATGGTATATGTGTATGGTCACTATCAGTGTAATGTCACTAACAGTGTATGGTCACTATAAGTGTGTGGTCACTATCTGTGTATGGTCACTATCTGTGTATGGTCACTATCAATGTATGGTCACTATCAATGTATAGTCATTATCAGTGTTTGGTCACTATCAATGTATGGTCACTATCAGTGTATGGTCACTTTCAGTGTATGGTCACTATCAATGTATGGTCACTATCAGTGTATGGTCACTATCAATGTATGGTCACTATCAGTGTATGGTCACTATCAGTGTGTGGTCACTATCAGTGTATGGTCACTATCAGTGTATGGCCACTATCAGTGTATGGTCACTATCAATGTATGGTCACTATTAGTGTATGGTCACTATCAGTGTATGGTCACTATCAGTATATGGTCACTATCAGTGTATGGTCACTATCAATGTATGGTCACTATCAGTATATGGCCACTATCAATGTATGGTCACTATCAATGTATGGTCACTATCAATGTATGGTCAATATCAGTGTATGGTCACTATCAGTGTGTGGTCACTATCAGTGTATGGTATATGTGTATGGTCACTATCAGTGTAATGTCACTAACAGTGTATGGTCACTATCAATGTGTGGTCACTATCTGTGTATGGTCACTATCTGTGTATGGTCACTATCAATGTATGGTCACTATCAATGTATAGTCACTATCAGTGTGTGGTCACTATCAATGTATGGTCACTATCAGTGTATGGTCACTATCAGTGTATGGTCACTATCAGTGTATGGTCACTATCAGTGTGTGGTCACTATCAGTGTATGGTATATGTGTATGGTCACTATCAGTGTAATGTCACTAACAGTGTATGGTCACTATAAGTGTGTGGTCACTATATGTGTATGGTCACTATCAGTGTATGGTCACTATCAGTGTATGGTCACTATCAGTGTGTGGTCACTATCAATGTATGGTCACTATCAGTGTATGGTCACTATCAATGTATGGTCACTATCAGTGTATGGTCAGTATCAATGTATGGACACTATCAATGTATGGTCACTATCAATGTATGGTCACTATCTGTGTATGGTCACTATCTGTGTATGGTCACTATCAGTGTATGGTCACTATCAGTGTATGGTCACTATCAATGTATGGTCACTATCAATGTGTGGTCACTATCAGTGTATGGTCACCATCAGTGTATGGTCACTATCAGTGTATGGTCACTATCAGTGTATGGTCAGTATCAGTGTATGGTCACTATCAGTGTATGGTCAGTATCAGTGTATGGTCACTATCAGTGTATGGTCACTATCAGTGTATGGTCACTATCTGTGTATGGTCACTATTAATGTATGGTCACTATCTGTGTATGGTCACTATCAGTGTATGGTCAGTATCAGTGTATGGTCACTATCAGTGTATGGTCAGTATCAGTGTATGGTCACTATCAGTGTATGGTCACTATCAGTGTATGGTCACTATCAATGTATGGTCACTATCAGTGTATGGTCACTATCAGTGTATGGTCAGTATCAGTGTATGGTCACTATCAGTGTATGGTCACTATCAGTGTATGGTCACTATCAGTGTATGGTCAGTATCAATGTATGGTCACCGTCAGTGTGTGGTCACTATCAGTGTATGGTCACTATCAGTGTATGGTCAGTATCAGTGTATGGTCACTATCAGTGTATGGTCACTATCAGTGTATGGTCACTATCAGTGTATGGTCACTATCAGTGTATGGTCACTATCAGTGTATGGTCAGTATCAGTGTATGGTCACTATCTGTGTATGGTCAGTATCAGTGTATGGTCACTATCTGTGTATGTTCAGTATCAGTGTATGGTCACTATCAGTGTATGGTCAGTATCAGTGTATGGTCACTGTCTGTGTATGTTCAGTATCAGTGTATGGTCACTATCTGTGTATGGTCAGTATCAATGTATGGTCACTATCTGTGTATGGTCACTATCTGTGTATGTTCAGTATCAGTGTATGGTCACTATCAGTGTATGGTCAGTATCAGTGTATGGTCAGTATCAGTGTATGGTCACTTTCTGTGTATGTTCAGTATCAGTGTATGGTCACTGTCTGTGTATGTTCAGTATCAGTGTATGGTCACTATCTGTGTATGGTCAGTATCAGTGTATGGTCACTATCTGTGTATGGTCACTATCTGTGTATGGTCAGTATCAGTGTATGGTCACTATCAATGTATGGTCACTATCAGTGTATGGTCACTATCTGTGTATGTTCAATATCAGTGTATGGTCAATATCAGTGTATGGTCAGTATCAGTGTATGGTCACTATCAGTGTTTGGTCAGTATCAATGTATGGTCACTATCAGTGTATGGTCACTATCTGTGTATGGTCACTATCAGTGTATGGTCACTATCTGTGTATGGTCACTATCAGTGTATGGTTAGTATCAGTGTATGGTCACTATCTGTGTATGGTCACTATCAGTGTGTGGTCACTATCTGTGTATGGTCACTATCAGTGTATGGTCACTATCAGTGTATGGTCACTATCGGTGTATGGTCACTATCAGTGTATGGTCACTATCAATGTATGGTCACTATCAATGTATGGTCACTATCAGTGTATGGTCACTATCAATGTATGGTCACTATCAGTGTTTGGTCACTATCAATGTATGGTCACTTTCAGTGTATGGTCATTTTCATTGTATGGTCACTATTAATGTATGGTCACTATCAGTGTATGGTCACTATCATTGTATGGTCACTATTAATGTATGGTCACTATCACTGTATGGTCACTATCAATGTATGGTCACTATCAGTGTATGGTCACTATCAGTGTTTGGTCACTATCAGTGTATGGTCACTATCAGTGTGTGGTCACTATCAATGTATGGTCACTATTAGTGTATGGTCACTATCAGTGTATGTTCACTATCAATGTATGGTCACTATCAAGGTATGGTCACTATTAGTTTATGGTCACTATCAGTGTATAGTCACTATTAGTGTATGGTCACTATCAATGTATGGTCACTATCAATGTATGGTCACTATATGTGTATGGTCACTATATATGTATGGTCACTATCAATGTATGGTCACTATCAATGTATGGTCACTATCAATGTATGGTCACTATCAATGTATGGTCACTATCAGTGTATGGTCACTATCAGTGTATGGTCACTATTAGTGTATGGTCACTATCAATGTATGGTCACTATCAATGTATGGTCACTATCAATGTATGGTCACTATCAATGTATGGTCACTATATGTGTATGGTCACTATCAGTGTATGTTCACTATCAATGTATGGTCACTATCAAGGTATGGTCACTATTAGTTTATGGTCACTATCAGTGTATGGTCAGTATCAATGTATGGTCACTATCAATGTATGGTCACTATCAATGTATGGTCACTATATGTGTATGGTCACTATATATGTATGGTCACTATCAATGTATGGTCACTATCAATGTATGGTCACTATCAATGTATGGTCACTATCAATGTATGGTCACTATCAGTGTATGGTCACTATCAGTGTATGGTCACTATTAGTGTATGGTCACTATCAATGTATGGTCACTATCAATGTATGGTCACTATCAATGTATGGTCACTATCAATGTATGGTCACTATATGTGTATGGTCACTATCAGTGTATGGTCACTATCAATGTATGGTCACTATCAATGTATGGTCACTATATGTGTATGGTCACTATCAGTGTATGGTCAGTATCAATGTATGGTCACTATCAGTGTATGGTCACTATCTGTGTATGGTCACTATCAGTGTATGGTCACTATCTGTGTATGGTCACTATCAGTGTATGGTTAGTATCAGTGTATGGTCACTATCTGTGTATGGTCACTATCAGTGTGTGGTCACTATCTGTGTATGGTCACTATCAGTGTATGGTCACTATCAGTGTATGGTCACTATCGGTGTATGGTCACTATCAGTGTATGGTCACTATCAATGTATGGTCACTATCAATGTATGGTCACTATCAGTGTATGGTCACTATCAATGTATGGTCACTATCAGTGTTTGGTCACTATCAATGTATGGTCACTTTCAGTGTATGGTCACTTTCATTGTATGGTCACTATTAATGTATGGTCACTATCAGTGTATGGTCACTATCATTGTATGGTCACTATTAATGTATGGTCACTATCAGTGTATGGTCACTATCAATGTATGGTCACTATCAGTGTATGGTCACTATCAGTGTGTGGTCACTATCAATGCATGGTCACTATTAGTGTATGGTCACTATCAGTGTTTGGTCACTATCAGTGTATGGTCACTATCAGTGTGTGGTCACTATCAATGCATGGTCACTATTAGTGTATGGTCACTATCAGTGTATGTTCACTATCAATGTATGGTCACTATCAAGATATGGTCACTATTAGTTTATGGTCACTATCAGTGTATGGTCACTATTAGTGTATGGTCACTATCAATGTATGGTCACTATCAATGTATGGTCACTATATGTGTATGGTCACTATATATGTATGGTCACTATCAATGTATGGTCACTATCAATGTATGGTCACTATCAATGTATGGTCACTATCAATGTATGGTCACTATCAGTGTATGGTCACTATTAGTGTATGGTCACTATCAATGTATGGTCACTATCAATGTATGGTCACTATCAATGTATGGTCACTATCAATGTATGGTCACTATATGTGTATGGTCACTATCAGTGTATGGTCACTATCAATGTATGGTCACTATCAATGTATGGTCACTATATGTGTATGGTCACTATCAATGTATGGTCACTATCAATGTATGGTCACTATCAATGTATGGTCACTATCAGTGTATGGTCACTATCAGGGTATGGTCACTATCAGTGTATGGTCACCATCAGTGTATGGTCACTATCAATGTATGGTCACTATCAATGTATGGTCACTATATGTGTATGATCACTATCAATGTATGGTCACTATCAGTGTATGGTCACTGTCAGTGTATGGTCACTATCAGTGTATGGTCACTATCAGTGTATGGTCACTATATGTGTATGTTTACTATATGTGTATGATTACTATTTGTGTATGATCACTACCGGATTACAGCCATAATTAGTCTATAGACGCTGTCAGTGTATGGACACTATCAGATTACGGTTACGATCACTGTATTGTCACTTTCCGTCTAGGGTCACTGCAAATGTATTTTTCGTTTTAGTGCATGGTCACTATCAGTTATTTGTCGCGATCACTGAATAGAGTGCAACAACACATTACTAAAAGGTGAATGATAATGTTAATGCAGCAGTGCATTAAAATCTGAATAAATGTATTTGTTGTCTTACGTCATTACAATGCCCCATACTTAAACTTTAATGAGTTCAAAGTACAGCAAGAAACGAGTTGGTTTCAATAGTTTTTGTGATACGCAACTCTGTTTTCCTATCCAAACTGCTTCGTATTACAAACTAGAACCAGCAATATAACAGCAACATGTCCTCTTTTGTACACGTAAACTTATGTTAATTCACTTTGTAATACACAACGATGACATGAGTTCTCAGTATGTTTCAGAATGACCTTGTTCTTGTTTTCAAGATGGCACTGGCACGATAGCCTGTTTGGTTCCCGAGTATTGTAAAAATGGCGGCAAATGTTTCTATGATGCGAATGGAAATCGCAAATGTAACTGTCAGCCCGGTTGGGATGGCCGGCTCTGTGAAACAGGTATTTATGTTATGTTGTATTTGATGTTTTGTTACATCGCACCGACAGAATAATGGTCATATTGGCGACGTCAACCGCTCGGACCCGGGCGTCTCTGGACGGTATCGGATTTTCAGGTAATTTTTGGACGGTATCACCTGCGACAGCGTCCAGAATTATGAGACAGCGAAATTTCGGAAATACGAAGGATTGACCCTGCATGACCTTGAATACCTGCGACCAGTCATGAGGCCTAGGAAGAGTAGTACGTGTACAGAAACGCGTTAATTGTGTCCAGGAATGCTTCAAATGTTAATATTAATATTGTAATAATATGTTTGAACTAGACATTCTAGTGGCTATGTTGTGTATTGCAGATATTCATGAAAAGCAGATTTATGAATGACCAAAGCCACACAAGAATATCACTCAAAGACTAGAGAAAACGGCGAAAGGGGGGTGAAAATGTATTCGAATGATTGTTCCACTTACTATGCATTATATACTAGACCAAGAAATTTGCAATGATTTACATGGCCTCACTGCCTTCTGTGACTCTATCTGGATTTAGATTCAGATTGCAAGGGTGTGACGAATAAATAATTGGGAGATAATTTTGCTTTTATTGCAGTTTTGATTCTGTTACAAAAATTAACATAGACGATAAAATTACATTCAAAGATGACTTTTTGAAATTTTATGAATTTTTGACTATATACGAAAAAATGCCTGGCAGAAATGTGACAGACGATTCTAACGCATTTACTAAATATGGAATCAATTTTTAACAATTCCGGGTATTTTCATATGATTTATCAGGGAGTATTGCACAGTACTCGTGCAATACATGTTCAAAAGAAATTAAACGGTATATTCCTAGAAGTTGTTCAAGGTCAAGTCCAATGAGGTGGCTGTACTACTCGGCCGTCTCTCCCACGCTATTTATAGCATGCACTGGTTACGGAATCGGTCCACCCACGGAGTTCCACACTCAGTCTATCAACGTGGCCTAGTACGATTTAAAAGATTAAACCAAAATACTTTATTCATCTATTTCCACTGACTCTTTCATGAGGTACAGATTCACATCTGTTTCGAACCAGACAAGCAAGTCAGCGACTTTAACATTTTTGCCTACTGGGTCAATCAGCAAAGGGGCATGTGTTCTGTCTATGTCAAATGATAATAATACATGTTTATTTTATACATGACGTCACTGCAATTGTATCGCATGAAGTCATTAAGAAGCTTTTATGATACGCTTATAGTTTGGACTATTTTATTTACAACTGTTCTCTCTTGTGGAACTGTTTAGTTACAGAGACTTTTCCTCTTGTACATAGTTTGATAGTTCATTAAAAGTAATGTAGTATTGTTTGTAAATTGTATTTGATCATTTTTAACTGTCGATGCAAGTGCTTACTGTTAATGTCTCACTTCGATGGGATATTTTTCTGTACATTGTCTCTGTGAAGATCCTTCAGGAAGTACGGGCTATGGGTGCTCTACAAACTAGGTTTAATTAACCTAGTAGGTCCTTTCGTCGACTGATCGATCGAAGGCGGTAACTGGTGTTTTTTTCTCTGTGTGCGTGCGTGGGGCGTGTGCGGGTGTGTGCGTGCGTGCGTGTGCGTGTATGCATGTGTGTAATGTCTCGTCTCAGTGTTTTGTCATATTACATCAACTTGTATGTGCCTAAGCCTAGCTGCAAGATAGCACAGGCAAACCTATGCCTCTTGCTTTCTATTTTCTTATAAGTACACCCGCTATCAATAAGTATTTGTGTCCGGTATGAATGGTTAACTTATATAAGATGAAATCGGACTTTTGTTTCAGTGCCTATTCAGCATGGACTTGTAACATGCTCACTAAGGTTGTAAGGTTTATACAATGGCTTTCCTATCTCTGCAATTGGAGCATTTATCACCTGTACTAACCAAGAACACACATCTCGTACACACATTTCTTATTGATTCAGTTAGCTTCGGGTGTGTAAAAACGACATCGTTTGAAACAATTTATCTTTACATCTGTACCGATTTGACAAACTGATGACATTCCTTCGGCTATGGTTTTAGCCCACCGTCGCGGAAACATTCCAAGTTGATTGACAGGTTTTCAGTACTTTGATTAACGGTTTTCCCAGTCAACGTTATTGTCATTAAGGTACATCAAACTTGTCTCCAATCGCAATCCCATTGTTATCGTTTCTATAACTCCTATCAATAAGACTTAGGTATCATATTTTACCTTTACCATCAATGTTGTTGTTGTTTTTTCATATTTGTCTTTTTGCCCGATACGTAGGTCATATTCTTCCCCGTTCATGAAGCACTTAGCGCATTGATTCAATGCACTTTGAAAGCAGCAGTTTTTTCAATTTGTTAATGTCATGTCTATAGAAAGGTTGCATGGGTAAATAAAACATTCATCAGCAACAACATGAACATAAAATGCCAATCACTTACGTTTGTGTATCGGTATAACTTTCAAATGAACGACTGAAATTCGTCACATTTGACTATTGTAACGCCATTAAAACACTCTGACGATTACCCGGGTGTTCCAAATGACGTGTGACATTAACTTTACTTAAAGTCTTCCAAGACGCTGTTTGCAAGTGGACTGGAACAAGTGTTTCAAGTAGTCCGAGAGTTCGTTATTTTTTATTTTATTTTTTTAATTTTATTTATTTATTTGCATAATGTACCAATTGCTCAAAAGCGGGTGACAATAGTCGAACCATATTGATAAAGAGAAAGAAAACACTGATTTCTCCTTTATTTTGATAAATTATGTCATTTGTAGCTGAGAACCCATTGTTTATTATGTTTCTTCTTAACATAATGTAGGTTTTTGGTCTGCTGAGTGGATTCATCTAAATTTAGGTTTGCTTCGTGAGTTGGCATGGAGTGGGGCATAAAAGTTCGCATATCCCACGATAAGTACAAAAGTAAATATCAGCATGTAAATCGATAAAGAAATGTGATATGAAATGGCTTACTTTACTGCTAAAAAGGCTACCTTTCTCATTCTGGTTCGTCAACCGTAACATCCAAATAACCAGAGTAAAGGTCGAGACTAGAAAACCAGTGTTTCCTGCAAGTTAGTCGAGTCCTTCGTCAATCTACCATGGAGGCTGATTGGCATACGTGATGGTCGGATCATTCAATATCTTGCAGTCCATAAAAAGCGCGTGCTGTTTCCTTTTTTACCAGTACAATTCCACTGGCTCTAAATCTTTTCAAAGATTTAATTCGATATTTGTTGTTGATGATAATGATAATAATGATTATTATGATATGGTGTTTATGTTGCGGAGAAGGAGGTCGGGGCTTAATTGTGATTAATGTATTTCAGCTTCCACGACCACTCCTGGTACACTTTCGTCTCACGCATATACAGGTCAGACATTTTTTCCTTTTTTTTGACAAAAAATGCATAATATATATTATATTCTTAAATAACTCGTATTTCACCATATTGAAAATCTGGAATTGTTTTTCTGTTTAAAGCACAATTCAATGTTTTTCTTTCAACATACTTCAACCGGAAGCCAAAAATATTTTACAATGCGCACATAGTTTCCTGAATAATTTATCAAATAACATTCTGAAGTGTATACGTAATACTTTTAAAGGAAATATGCACTTGCTTAAAATGACGTGCTTGTTCTAAAAATATACTTTAATGAGGTGGTCGTATAAAATGCGACATTTATCGTTTTATAAAAATGAACTTTGATGTGTTATGCGGTTACAGCTAAACTGTACTAGGGATATCTCTACGCTTGATTATCTTGCAACGTGGTCATCAATAAAAATGAAGTGTTGTTATCAACGCACTTGATCGCGACGCCTATATATGGAATGCTACGTGAAATTCGCACATGGGGAAATTCTGTTTAGCGGATTTTCTAACTCTAATGCAATACGGTTCCTAATTCGGTACATCGCGTTCTGTAATATTAATTTACTTTATATTTATTTTTGTGTGCCCATATCTTTCATTCAAACATGAGATTTTAGTTAATTTCGTTTTGTTGATAAAATTAAATAACTTACAAGAGTAGATAGGAATGACATTCGGAACGTCCTTTGCTGTTCAGGCAGCATCTAAACAACTTGAGATTATCTATTAGCAACGAAACAGTTTATAGCCGGATAAAACCTTCTTCTGAAAGATCCATTGAGTATGCCCGGTAAAGTCTGAGTTAAGATGCAACATTTAAAAATACTCACAATATAAATAACCGATTTCTGTACGGTCCGCGCCAATTTACAATTAGCATTTATAGTGATGTCAGCATACATGAATGCTTTTATAGCATCTCTGAAGTGTTTGTGGTCAAGAGATGATGTTTTTACACTCTGGATAGAAGGGTTCCAAATGCATACCATAGCACTATCAAGGCAATTGTTATAAAAGGATCTTAAAATTCGGATAATCACTCCACTTGCATAAGAAAAACGTGCAACACAACAAGAAAGCATTGTTAACATTTATCATTGGTGTTCTTGGACATACGGTTAAGGTTATGGTCTCGGAATCGGAGGGTTCTGGGTTCAATCCTAGACCTGACATGAGATTTGTGTTCGTGTCTAAGACGTTTTTGCAAAAACAGACTATGGCAAGCTAATTAATACTTCCTTACACCCACAGACCAAATATCCATTTTGGATACTATTATAATATTGCTTTTCACAATAATTCATTGGATATTTTACATTATTTCAGTCCTATCCTGAATGACACACTACATTTCACTTGACAGTAGCTTTTGTTAAGTTGTATTCTTAATATCAGTTCAGTGTGTAAATATAAACCACAGTAGCACATACTTAGATTGTAACATTGATTTGTTACAACATAAGTTCCATCGGAATTATGGACATACCAGATTGTTCTGCTTTTACTGTTTCTCTCATTTTGTCTTTATCCATTTCACTTTAAATGTGTAAAGTAGGTTAAGGTTAGGAATAAACATTAATCTTTGTACACATAATCCAGGAACAAAAATGCTTCCATATAAAATAACTTTGAAAATAAAAATTAAGATAATGAGAAAGAATAAACATTGCATGTTCCAGAAAAAAAAAATTATGATAATGTAAGGTTGCTGCATATGTGCATTTTTTGAGAGAACACTTTAGTTTTATAGTTTTCTTTAATAGTGTAGGCAACTGTTTTCTTCTTCTGCATATCTAACAACTTGAATGCTTCGCATCAACGACTTTCTTGTTGTTTACATCGTAAGAGAAACCACGAGCATTTTTCTTTTACCCGTCTGTTTGCAACAGGAAATACCTTTTATTACTAAAATTGACTACCTATCGAAAATATAACACGAGACTCTTCATTTCAATCATAGTGTTAACTTAAGCATATAATTAAAAATGGTTTTCAAAAACAAGAACAAAATCTGGTTGTTAAAGTTGGCTTTCATGGATATTAATGTCCTATTGTTACTCAGGGCAAGCGCCTTGTAATACCACTATCTGTTAAAAGGCCAAATACTTCCGTCATACCAATTTGTTCCCTGTACAGATTTTCTTGCATCTTCCTCAGTAGGCAAAAGGCAATAATATTGCCTTTAATATTTTCAAATCAAAACATTGTCTGTTAAAGCTTGCCCTTTATTTGCAAAGATATCATCAGCGCATTTATAATGCCAATATAAGCGCATACATTTCCCAGATATATTTATGCCAAACTGTAAACGTCAGGAAATTGGCATTGCACAAAAAGCATCATAAGACCTACTTAAAAAATACGCCAATATTTACAAGCCCAACGTCTTTCCAATAAGCAACAGGGACCAATGTTTGTATCGGCAACATAACACATAGTTTATCAAAATTCCATGTTTTCATTGTTGAATCGAGGTGGAAAAAAATAAGGTCAATCTACTTAAAACAATTGTTATTTGGCATTGAACTTCTACGCACAAAGAATTAAATGATACTTGTTATTGCAACCAGCTTCTCTCGTGCGAAAGATAGTGTCAAGCTTAGAGAAGATCGTTTTGTGTTAATTTGTGATAACATTGCTTCACAGGAAACAAACATGTACCAATCGCGTTGTTCTTTTAAATTTCAAGTTTGTTTTAACATTTCTTTAACATTAGATGACCTATTGGGATGCACATGACAAACATATTTAAATTATGTATTAAATGTGTATTCAAAATGTTGTTAATATGACAGGTCTTTTTTCTTTTTCTATAAATGCCTAATACCTTGCAACTATAAAAATGTGTGTCAGGAAGACATGTAATTAACTAAAATAGATGAAGATATTATACTTCAGGAGCCTGCATAGAAAATGAGAGGTGTGCCACCATATCAACTGTTTGTGATAACCCAGCTACGGCATCACTGTGTCCGGTGAAGTGTCAGCTGTGTAGTAAGTATAATCTCTAGGCTCATAACAGTAATATGGGACTGTTTAGTCAGTCATAAAACTAGCTGAAATCTCTTAATTCAGGTATATTATCAGCTTTTTATTTCATTTTTGGCTGTACTTTTTAAAAACAATAAACCTGTTTTATTCATTAAAGCATAGCTCTCTACGCGGCAATGATTCGAAAACAAACAGGTTTAACGTTATAAGCTTATAACTTTATGAAGTTACGTTTATAGCGTTAGTATAATGTGACCTGACAACAAAAATTGATGAATTTTCCAGAAACGACGATTTTTTATGTTTTGTTGTTTTCATCTATGATGCTAGTTAAACTACTTCAAACTGTAGTTTATATTATATAAGAGACATGTTGCAGTTGTTTTTTACTGTTGTTGATTCCATCGATTATATCAGTAACATGATAGTAAACGGTAGATCATGTAGTTATCTTGAACGCTTAAGTCATAAACGGTGGTTGTATTATGCGTGTTTTAACGATTATGCCAGTAACATTACACACATCTTTTGTGACGTTTCTTTTGCATAATTCTCAGAAAAATTATACTCAAACTCGTTTGCCTTTTCTTATATGGATACTTATGTTACAACCACTAATTGTAATACAATAACATGACTGACCCATGTCTAAAGGTATTGTTATTGATATATCTTCTATTGTTGATGATATCGCCGTATTGGTGGTGATGTTGGTGGTAATGATGAGAGGTAAGAGGATGATTTATTTTTGATAATTGTTCTTTAGCTCTGACCACCACTCCGAGTACAACTTCGCCGCACACGTTTGCAGGTCAGACATATTTTCAATGCTATTTTCCTTTTGTTTAATGCGGGATGCATAAACGCAGAAACTGTCATATATAATACCTGTAATATGTTCTTCAGAATCAAACAGTGGTCAATATTGCTATTCCTACCTAAAGGGCATTGTATTTGCTGCTAGCCTTTATATGGTATACTCACACATTCACGTGTCATCGGCTTAAATGTATACAAACAATGTACTGAGTTACAAATTAACTTACAGTTATTTATTTCAACAATTTACCCCTGTGATCTGAATCCGAATCCCGTTTGCAGCATTTTTGTCCGAACGCATGCTGTAAATTTAGACTGAAATGCTGAGATGATACCAATGACCTCTGAAATAACCTGATATAGAGCCGCAGAAAGCAGTGAGTCCCGAGATAACACAAATATTTCTGCCTACTAGGTTAAACGCCACTTAGTAAACTTTTTACATATTCTATAGTAATTCGCAAAAATTGGTAGCCAAATTTCACCTTGACCAAGTTATGATTGACCCCCATAACCATAGATAGGTGAAAAGGGATGGGATTGGGATGGGATTTGTGCAGGTATTGTGCAGTGATATTTCTATCATTACAGCACAGGGGCACTTATGAGGTGCCCAGGGACTGAACCCGGCCGGTCCATTATACTGACACCGACGAGTCAGGCGTAGTGCTGTCCCACTAGCCCCGAGCGTTAGAAGGGAAGCTATTACTACCAACTTTAAAGTCTTTGGTTTGACCCGGCCGGGGATTGAACACGCGACCTCCCGATCTGCCGCTTGAGCTATTGCGGCCGGTAGATAGGAGAAAAAAGCTATATGCTTTCTATCAAAAAGACCTAGAAATAAGCCAACTTTTGCAATGTGTAAGCAATGTTAACATTTGAAGCATGCCTGGACGCAACAGAAACATATAGTCCTCTTGGACAGACATTGTTTTGTACTCACACTGCTTTTCCCAAGGTATGAAAACTCGCCGCTAGTAGACCGATAATATATAACTGTGTGTGCAAGGTATGCTTGTCATTTAATTTACAGTGAAGACAACGCAGTCTATCTAGCCAAGTATGTGCGAAAATGATTTTATATTTGACCGGTACAGACAGATAATATTAACAATCCACAACATGTGAAACAAGAACGAATGTATTTTAATCATATATTCGCGTTATATATCGTAGCTTTATGCTTTGGTATCGATAAAAATAATAATCAATAAGATATCTGAACTGAGCGATATTTTATTTCAGGAGCTTGCATAGAAAATGAGATGTGTTCCACTATGACAACTGTTTGTGATAACCCAACTACGGCATCACTGTGTCCGGTGAAGTGTCATTTGTGTGGTAAATACACTATCTAGGCTCATAACAGTTACATCAGACGTGAAACGAACTGAGATATCTGATTCAAGTCTGTTAACAGCTCCTCACGATGTAGAAAACATGTTTAACGTTATTATGTCAAAGTTGTTTTAAGGATAAAGTCAGTACATTATTCGGTACTTACTGTAAATGATTTCTTAGATTATACCAGTAACACTACAGCAAATGGTAGATCGTATAACTGTCTTCAGCGGTACTGCCATTACTTCCGGTGAATTTGTGTGTGTTTTAACGGTTATGCCATTAACAGTATACAAACCTTTGGTGAGGTTAATTTTCTCAGAATTTTCCGTTCAATTATGTTCAAACTCAAACGTTTGCTCAGATGATATTTCCTATAAGGACATAAAGTTACAACCGCCAATTGTAATACGCCATATAGACTAGTAGGATTGTCGTATATTGTAATTACGATTATTACATTGAAACATTCAAGAAACCATACCAAAACTGCAGAATAATGATTCAATTTGGATTTTGATCAAGCTCAAATTTTCGATGGCATATTCAAACTTACCGTATCTTAAGTGTTTAATTTTATTATCTACCACAACATTTCCAAGTTAATGGTATAAAATAAATAATGTCTTTGTAGGAAGTTTTCTTCAAGTCAATATTTAAGCTTAACAATTCTCTCCCTTGAACTGTTTGATCAACAGAGGTCTGATGACTTAGATATTGCTGAAACTACAAACATGTCGACTCAGGTATAAAGGTTTATGTTACTGGTATTTCTTTCTTTGTTTATGGTATTATTATATTGATGGTGATGTTGGTGGTAATGTTAGCGGTAACAGTGTATGAGGTTATGAGATGTAAGAGCTGAAGGCTGATTTATTATAATATTTTTTCAGCTCCCACGACCACTCCAGGCACACATTTACCACACACGTTTGCAGGTCAGACAATTTTTCATTGCTATTTTCCTTTTGTTAAATGCGGAATGCATAAACGCAGAATCTTTGTCATGTATAAAAATAAGTTTTGTCAGAAACCAACTGTGAAAAGTATTACTATTTCTGCCTAAATGGCCTTGTATCTTGCTGCATTTTTAGACCATACTCACATTTTCAAAGGAATCATCGGCGTTTTCATAATAGCGATACGTAGTAAATACGACACTTTATACTTTTCTTATTATTTTTAAATGCTCACCTGACTCTGTAGCGCAATGGTAACAAGTCGGCTTGAGTACCAAGAGACACACGGTTTGAAGCGGCTTGGCCACAGTTAAGCGTACGTATTTGCGCACTAGAACTACTCGATTCACACTTAATATGTATTTAAGGCTTTTGCATCGGTATCAATGCAATAAATGATCTGTTTTAACAGACATGCAGATGACGTATATTCTCCCATGATTAGTCTGGATAAATATTAATTGGTTTTTTTATCTTATAACGTCTAAATTGATTTACTTAATGGACGCTATTTTACTATCAGGAGCTTGCATAGAAAATGAGATGTGTTCCACTATGACAACTGTTTGTGATAACCCAACTACGGCATCACTGTGTCCGGTGAAGTGTCACCTGTGTGGTAAGTACAATCTCTAAGTTCTTAACAGTAACAATAGGTCGTCTTATTCAGACGTTAAAGTAGGGGTTTGTATTTTTTTCTTTACTTACACTAATAAAAATAATGTTTTCTTTGCGAATATTGTGACAAATCTTGCTTTTAAAAATACTAACAAGTCATGTCAAACATTAGAGTATTTGTTTTTGTTCTTGAAATATATACTAAGCAAAAGTTTATAGTTTTTTATCTTTTTCAAAAAAAGAACATTGACTTACGATTATTCATGTTTAATTAAATACTAAATAACTAACAGTAGATGCTGTGTGTTTAACCCTGTCAAGCAAGCATTACCACGACAAGTACCATACAGCCTCCTCTAACGTATACAGGTAAGCGTTGGCTCTTATTTTTAACAGTTCGGCATTGTGTGACTGTATTGTTCTCACTTAAGTGTAGATAAATAATAGACTACGTATTCCACCAGACATCTGGTTGCATTCTCTTCTGGATATATCAGAACAGAATCTTCTAAATATAATATACTATAACATTTTTTAAGAAGATGCATGCCATGCCCTTGTAAGACTATAAAGACTTAGCGACGTTTCCAGTAGAAATGGTATATAATGACATAATTAAAACATAATGAAGAAGCCATAAAACTTTGGATAATCTCAGAAACGTTAAAAGGTCTATATTTCAAACATGGCAGTTTCTATCCTGTTTCCTGCATCTAGGCAGCTGTACTGACGATGTTGGTTGCATCAGCAAGGATCTGCTGGAGATCGTGTGCAGGGACCCGAGTCTGGTCTCGATGTGTCCCCGAAGCTGCGGTCTATGCTCCACGCGTATGTATACTAACCTAGATTTTACTGTGCCTCCACAGCTGCGGTCTGTGCTTCACGCGCCTTTACCATAACCTATGTTTATCTGTGCCTTCACAGCGGGGATCTCTGCTCCACACATATGGATTCTAACCTAGGTTGTGTTTTTTTTTCTGTACCTCCGCATATGCGGTCCGTACTCCAAGCCTAGGTATCCAAACCTACGGTTTTCTGTGCATCCCCAACTGCGGCATGTGTTTCACACGTATGTGTGGTAACCTAGGTTTTTCTGTGCCCCTAGCTGCTACCTGTGCTTCACGTGTATGTATCATAACCAAGGGTTTTCTGTGCCTTCACATCTGTGGTCTGTGCTCCATGCGTACTTATCTTTACCAAGGGTCTACTGTGCCTTAACAGCTGTGGTCTGTGCTCCATGCGTACGTATCCTTACCAAGGGTTTTCTGTGCCTTCACATCTGTGGTCTGTGCTCCATGCGTACGTATCCTTACCAAGGGTCTACTGTGCCTTCACATCTGTGGTCTGTGCTCCATGCGAACTTATCCTTACCAAGGGTTTACTGTGCCTTCATAGCAGTAGTCTATGCTCCATGCATACGTATCCTTACCAAGGGTTTTCTGTGCTTTCACATCTGTGGTCTGTGCTCCATGCGTACTTATCCTTACCAAGGGTTTACTGTGCCTTCATAGCAGTAGTCTATGCTCCATGCGTACGTATCCTTACCAAGGGTTTTCTGTGCCTTCATAGCAGTAGTCTATGCTCCATGCGTACTTATCCTTACCAAGGGTTTTCTGTGCCTTCACATCTGTGGTCTGTGCTACATGCGTACTTATCCTTACCAAGGGTCTACTGTGCCTTCACAGCTGTGGTCTGTGCTCCATTCGTACTTATCCTTACCAAGGGTTTACTGTGCCTTCATAGCAGTAGTCTATGCTCCATGCGTACGTATCCTTACCAAGGGTTTTCTGTGCCTTCATAGCAGTAGTCTATGCTCCATGCGTACGTATCCTTACCAAGAGTTTTCTGTGCCTCCACATCTGTGGTCTGTGCTCCATGCGTACTTATCCTTACCAAGGGTTTTCTGTGCCTTCACAGCTGCGGTCTGTGCTCTATGCGCACGTATCCTTACCAAGGGTTTTATGTGCCTTTACATCTGTAGTCTGTGAGCCATGCGTATGTATCCTTACCAAGGGTTTTCTGTGCCTTCACAGCTGCGGTCTGTGCTCCATGTGCACGTATCTTTACCAAGGGTTTTCTGTGCCTTTACATCTGTAGTCTGTGCTCCATGCGTATGTATCCTTTCCAAGGGTTTTCTGTGCCTTCATAGCAGTAGTCTATGCTCCATGCGTACGTATCCTTACCAAGGGTTTTCTGTGCCTTCATTGCAGTAGTCTATGCTCCATGCGTACGTATCCTTACCAAGGGTTTTCTGTGCCTTCATAGCTGTAGTCTATGCTCCATGCGTATGTATCCTTTCCAAGGGTTTTCTGTGCCTTCATAGCAGTAGTCTATGCTCCATGCGTACGTATCCTTACCAAGGATTTTCTGTGCCTTCACATCTGTGGTCTGTGCTCCATGCGTATGTATCCTTTCCAAGGGTTTTCTGTGCCTTCATAGCAGTAGTCTATGCTCCATGCGTACGTATCCTTACCAAGGGTTTTCTGTGCCTTCATTGCAGTAGTCTATGCTCCATGCGTACGTATCCTTACCAAGGGTTTTCTGTGCCTTCATAGCTGTAGTCTATGCTCCATGCGTATGTATCCTTACCAAGGGTTTTCTGTGCCTTCACATCTGTGGTCTGTGCTCCATGCGTACGTATCCTTACCAAGGGTTTTATGTGCCTTTACATCTGTAGTCTGTGCTCCATGCGTATGTATCCTTACCAAGGGTTTTCTGTGCCTTCACAGCTGCGGTCTGTGCTCCATGTGCACGTATCCTTACCAAGGGTTTTCTGTGCCTTTACATCTGTAGTCTGTGCTCCATGCGTACGTATCCTTACCAAGGGTTTTCTGTGCCTTTACATCTGTAGTCTGTGCTCCTTGCGTGAGTTTCCTTACCAAGGGTTTTCTGTGCCTTTACATCTGTAGTCTGTGCTCCATGCGTACGTATCCTTACCAAGGGTTTTCTGTGCCGCCTTTACAGCTGTAGTCTGTGCTCCATGCATACGTATCCTTACCAAGGGTTTTCTGTGCCTTTACAGCAGTAGTCTGTGCTCCATGCGTACGTTTCCTTATCAAGGGTTTTCTGTGCCTTTACAGCAGTAGTCTGTGCTCCATGCGTACGTATCCTTACCAAGGATTTTCTGTGCCTCCACATCTGTAGTCTGTGCTCCATGCATACGTATCCTTACCAAGGGTTTTCTGTGCCTTCACATCTGTAGTCTGTGCTTCATGCGTACGTATCCTTACCAAGGGTTTTCTGTGCCTTTACATCTGTAGTCTGTGCTCCACGCGTACGTATCCTTACCAAGGGTTTTCTGTGCATTCACAGCAGTAGTCTGTGCTCCATGCGTACGTATCCTTACCAAGGATTTTCTGTGCCTCCACATTTGTAGTCTGTGCTCCATGCATACGTATCCTTACCAAGGGTTTTCTGTGCCTTCACATCTGTAGTCTGTGCTTCATGCATACGTATCCGTACCAAGGGTTTTCTGTGCCTTTACATCTGTAGTCTGTGCTCCACGCGTACGTATCCTTACCAAGGGTTTTCTGTGCCTTCACAGCAGTAGTCTGTGCTCCATGCGCATGTATCCTTACCAAGGATTTTCTGTGCCTTCACATCTGTAGTCTGTGCTTAACGCGTACGTATCCTTACCAAAGGTTTACTGTGCCTTCACAGCTGTAGTCTGTGCTCCACGTGTATGCATCTTAACCTATTTTATCCGTGTCTCTACATTTGCGGTCTGTGCTCCATATGTCTCATTAGGAATAATCTGGTCTTTCTGTGCCCTCACAACTTTCCTCAACGCTTTTGATCCTAACCTTAGTCTACGTGTGACCGGCAGCTGTAATCAGCATGTTTAAGGATGTCTCCTACGTTAGTTGTTTTTAGTTTATCGCCCTTAGTTATATTGTTCTGACCCAAGATTATCCAAAACTTTAGTATCAATCTAAACTTAGCACAAGAGTGATAGATACACAGATAGAGAAATTTATGCTATACATCAGTACTTCGACTGATATTAGAACGTTGAACATACCGGCCTTTGATCGAACCATAAACTTTCTCAATTCGTGACCCAAACACTCGTTTACTTACTTACAGCAAATCGACAAAGACTGCCGATAATACTAAATACTATTTAGATTCTATGAAACTATATCGGTTAAAGACAGCCGTCAGTTGAAGCGTGGAATATCAAATAAGTTACATTTGCCAATAAAGAATGCATTTGTCTGCAAAGCAAGTTACGTAAACAGCCAAGCACTTGGCTTGCATGTGACATTTTTGTACAGAAGTTTGTTTCACTTTTAGCACATACAGTCAAGCGGTACTTGTTGCGAAATTGTTCGTGGACATATTAGAACGATAAATCATGAGGAAAATCAAGAAAGACATCTAGGTGCCAATATAACAGTTCTAGGTGACGGACGAAAGACCCATACAGTTCTAGATGACGGACAGAGAGGACCCATACATTTCTAGGTGACAGGCGGAGGGGACCCATACAGTTCTAGATGACGGACAGAGAGGACCCATACAGTTCTAGATGAAGACGTAGAGGACCCATACAGTTCTAGGTGACAGACGGAGAGGACCCATACAGTTCTAGGTGACAGACGGAGAGGACCCATACAGTTCTAGATGACGGACAGAGAGGACCCATACAGTTCTTGACAGACAGAGAGGACCCATACAGTTCTAGGTGACAGACGGAGAGGACCCATACAGTTCTAGGTGACAGACGGAGAGGACCCATACAGTTCTAGGTGACAGACGGAGAGAACCCATACAGTTCTAGGTGACAGACGGAGAGGGCCCATACAGTTCTAGGTGACAGACGGAGGGGACCCAAACAGTTCTAGGTGACAGACGGAGAGGACCCATACAGCTCTAGATGACAGACGGAGAGGACCCATACAGTTCTAGGTGACAGACGGAGAGGACCCATACAGTTCTAGGTGACAGACGGAGAGGACCCATACAGTTCTAGGTGACAGACGGAGAGGACCCATACATTTCTAGGTGACAGACGGAGAGGACCCATACAGTTCTAGGTGACAGACGGAGAGGACCCATACAGTTCTAGGTGACAGACGGAGAGAACCCATACAGTTCTAGGTGACAGACGGAGAGGACCCATACAGTTCTAGGTGACAGACGGAGAGAACCCATACAGTTCTATGTGACAGACGGAGAGGACCCATACAGTTCTATGTGACAGACAGAGAGGACCCATACAGTTCTAGGTGACAGACGGAGGGGACCCATACAGTTCTAGGTGA
The DNA here is from genome assembly GCA_007844125.1 of Sinonovacula constricta. Classification (NCBI taxonomy): domain Eukaryota; kingdom Metazoa; phylum Mollusca; class Bivalvia; order Cardiida; family Solecurtidae; genus Sinonovacula; species Sinonovacula constricta. The sequence goes on along the minus strand of CM017558.1, from coordinate 61,429,816 downwards.
CAGACGGAGAGGACCCATACAGTTCTAGGTGACAGACGGAGAGGACCCATACAGTTCTAGGTGACAGACGGAGAGGACCCATACAGTTCTAGGTGACAGACGGAGAGGACCCATACATTTCTAGGTGACAGACGGAGAGGACCCATACAGTTCTAGGTGACAGACGGAGAGGACCCATACAGTTCTAGGTGACAGACGGAGAGAACCCATACAGTTCTAGGTGACAGACGGAGAGGACCCATACAGTTCTAGGTCACAGACGGAGAGAACCCATACAGTTCTAGGTGACAGACGGAGAGGACCCATACAGTTCTAGGTGACAGACGGAGAGGACCCATACATTTCTAGGTGACGGACAGAGAGGACCTATACAGTTCTAGGTGACAGACGGAGAGGACCCATACAGTTCTAGGTGACAAACGGAGAGAACCCATACAGCTCTAGGTGACAGACGGAGAGGACCCATACAGTTCTAGGTGACAGACGGAGAGAACCCATACAGTTCTAGGTGACGGACAGAGAGGACCCATACAGTTCTAGGTGACAGACGGAGAGGACCCATACAGTTCTAGGTGACAGACGGAGGGGACCCATACAGTTCTAGGTGACAGACGGAGAGAACCCATACAGTTCTAGGTGACGGACAGAGAGGACCCATACAGTTCTATGTGACAGACGGAGAGGACCCATACAGTTCTAGGTGACAGACGGAGAGAACCCATACAGTTCTAGGTGACAGACGGAGAGAACCCATACAGTTCTAGGTGACAGACGGAGAGGACCCATACAGTTCTAGGTGACAGACGGAGAGGACCCATACAGTTCTAGGTGACAGACGGAGAGGACCCATACAGTTCTATGTGACAGACAGAGAGGACCCATACGTTCTAGGTGACAGACGGGCAGACGGAGGGACCCCATACAGTTCTAGGTGACAGACGGAGAGGACCCATACAGTTCTAGGTGACAGACGGAGAGGACCCATACAGTTCTAGGTGACAGACGGAGAGGACCCATACAGTTCTAGGTGACAGACGGAGAGGACCCATACATTTCTAGGTGACAGACGGAGAGGACCCATACAGTTCTAGGTGACAGACGGAGAGGACCCATACAGTTCTAGGTGACAGACGGAGAGGAACCCATACAGTTCTAGGTGACAGACGGAGAGGACCCATACAGTTCTAGGTGACAGACGGAGAGAACCCATACAGTTCTATGTGACAGACGGAGAGGACCCATACAGTTCTATGTGACAGACGGAGAGGGACCCATACAGTTCTAGGTGACAGACGGAGAGGACCCATACAGTTCTAGGTGACAGACGGAGAGGACCCATACAGTTCTAGGTGACAGACGGAGAGGACCCATACAGTTCTAGGTGACAGACGGAGAGGACCCATACAGTTCTAGGTGACAGACGGAGAGGACCCATACAGTTCTAGGTGACAGACGGAGAGGACCCATACAGTTCTAGGTGACAGACGGAGAGAACCCATACAGTTCTAGGTGACAGACGGAGAGGACCCATACAGTTCTAGGTGACAGACGGAGAGAACCCATACAGTTCTAGGTGACAGACGGAGAGGACCCATACAGTTCTAGGTGACAGACGGAGAGGACCCATACATTTCTAGGTGACGGACAGAGAGGACCTATACAGTTCTAGGTGACAGACGGAGAGGACCCATACAGTTCTAGGTGACAAACGGAGAGAACCCATACAGCTCTAGGTGACAGACGGAGAGGACCCATACAGTTCTAGGTGACAGACGGAGAGAACCCATACAGTTCTAGGTGACGGACAGAGAGGACCCATACAGTTCTAGGTGACAGACGGAGAGGACCCATACAGTTCTAGGTGACAGACGGAGGGGACCCATACAGTTCTAGGTGACAGACGGAGAGAACCCATACAGTTCTAGGTGACGGACAGAGAGGACCCATACAGTTCTATGTGACAGACGGAGAGGACCCATACAGTTCTAGGTGACAGACGGAGAGAACCCATACAGTTCTAGGTGACAGACGGAGAGAACCCATACAGTTCTAGGTGACAGACGGAGAGGACCCATACAGTTCTAGGTGACAGACGGAGAGGACCCATACATTTCTAGGTGACGGACAGAGAGGACCCATACAGTTCTAGGTGACAGACAGAGAGGACCCATACAGTTCTAGGTGACAGACGGAGAGGACCCATACAGTTCTAGGTGACGGACAGAGGGGACCCATACAGTTCTAGGTGACAGACGGAGGGGACCCATACAGTTCTAGGTGACGGACAGAGAGGACCCATACAGTTCTAGGTGACAGACGGAGAGGACCCATACAGTTCTAGGTGACAGACGGAGGGGACCCAAACAGTTCTAGGTGACAGACGGAGAGGACCCATACAGTTCTAGGTGACAGACGGAGGGGACCCATACAATTCTAGGTGACGGACAGAGAGGACCCATACAGTTCTAGGTGACGGACAGAGAGGACCCATACAGCTCTAGGTGACGGACGGAGAGGACCCATACAGTTCTAGGTGACAGACGGAGAGGACCCATACAGTTCTAGGTGACAGACGGAGGGGACCCATACAGTTCTAGGTGACAGACGGAGAGAACCCATACAGTTCTAGGTGACAGACGGAGAGGACCCATACAGTTCTAGGTGACGGACAGAGAGGACCCATACAGTTCTAGGTGACGGACAGAGAGGACCCATACAGTTCTAGGTGACGGACAGAGAGGACCCATACAGTTCTAGGTGACAGACAGAGAGGACCCATACAGTTCTAGGTGACAGACGGAGAGGACCCATACAGTTCTAGGTGACAAACGGAGAGAACCCATACAGTTCTAGGTGACAGACGGAGAGGACCCATACAGTTCTAGGTGGACGGACAGAGAGGACCCATACAAGTTCTAGGTGACGGACAGAGAGGACCCATACAGTTCTAGGTGACAGACGGAGAGAACCCATACAGTTCTAGGTGACGGACAGAGAGGACCCATACAGTTCTAGGTGACAGACGGAGAGGACCTATACAGTTCTAGGTGACAGACGGAGGGGACCCATACAGTTCTAGGTGACAGACGGAGAGGACCCATACAGTTCTAGGTGACAGACGGAGGGGACCCATACAGTTCTAGGTGACAGACGGAGAGGACCCATACAGTTCTAGGTGACAGACGGAGAGGGACCCATACAGTTCTAGGTGACAGACGGAGAGACCCCCAGGGACCCATACAGTTCTAGGTGAACAGACGGAGAGGACCCATACAGTTCTAGGTGACAGACGGAGTAGGACCCATACAGTTTCTAGGTGACAGACGGAGAGGACCCATACAGTTCTAGGTGACAAGGACGGAGAGGAACCCACTACAGTTCTAGGTGACAGACGGAGAGGGACCCATACAGTTCTAGGTGACAGACGGAGAGAACCCATACAGTTCTAGGTGACAGACGGAGAGGACCCATACAGTTCTAGGTTGACAGACGGAGAGGACCCATACATTTCTAGGTGACGGACAGAGAGGACCTATACAATTCTAGGTGACAAGACGGAGAGGACCCATACAGTTCTAGGTGACAAACGGAGTAGAACCCATACAGCTCTAGGTGACAGACGGAGAGACCCATACAGTCTAGGTGACAGACGGAGAGAACCCATACAGTTTCTGGGACGGACAGAGAGGACCCATACAGTTCTAGGTGACAGACGGAGAGGACCCATACAGTTCTAGGTGACAGACGGAGGGGACCCATACAGTTCTAGGTGACAGACGGAGAGAACCCATACAGTTCTAGGTGACGGACAGAGAGGACCCATACAGTTCTAGGTGACAGACGGAGAGGACCCATACAGTTCTAGGTGACAGACGGAGAGAAACCCATACAGTTCTAGGTGACAGACGGAGAGACCCATACAGTTCTAGGTGACAGACGAGAGGACCCATACAGTTCTAGGTGACAGACGGAGAGGACCCATACAGTTCTAGGTGACGGACAGAGAGGACCCATACAGTTCTAGGTGACAGACGGAGAGGACCCATACAGTTCTAGGTGACAGACGGAGAGGACCCATACAGTTCTAGGTGACAGACGGAGGGGACCCATACAGTTCTAGGTGACAGACGGAGAGAACCCATACAGTTCTAGGTGACGGACAGAGAGGACCCATACAGTTCTAGGTGACAGACGGAGAGGACCCATACAGTTCTAGGTGACAGACGGAGAGGACCCATACAGTTCTAGGTGACAGACAGAGAGGACCCATACAGTTCTAGGTGACAGACGGAGAGGACCCATACAGTTCTAGGTGACAGACGGAGAGGACCCATACAGCTCTAGGTGACAGACGGAGAGGACCCATACAGTTCTAGGTGACGGACAGAGAGGACCCATACAATTCTAGGTGACGGACAGAGAGGACCCATACAGTTCTAGGTGACAGACGGAGAGGACCCATACAGTTCTAGGTGACAGACGGAGAGGACCCATACAGTTCTATGTGACAGACGGAGAGGACCCATACAGTTCTAGGTGACGGACAGAGAGGACCCATACAGTTCTAGGTGACGGACAGAGAGGACCCATACAATTCTAGGTGACGGACAGAGAGGACCCATACAGTTCTAGGTGACAGACGGAGAGGACCCATACAGTTCTAGGTGACAGACGGAGGGGACCCAAACAGTTCTAGGTGACAGACGAAGAGGACCTATACAGTTCTAGGTGACAGACGGAGGGGACCCAAACAGTTCTATGTGACAGACGGAGAGGACCCATACAGTTCTAGGTGACAGACGGAGTGGACCCATACAGTTCTAGGTGACAAGCGGAGAGGACCCATACAGTTCTAGGTGACAAGCGGAGAGGACCCATACAGTTCTAGGTGAGAGACGGAGAGGACCAATACAGTTCTAGGTGACAGACGGCGAGGACCCATACAGTTCTAGGTGACAGACGGAGAGGACCCATACAGTTCTAGGTGACGGACAGAGGGGACCCATACAGTTCTAGGTGACGGACAGAGGGGACCCATACAGTTCTAGGTGACAGACGGAGGGGACCCATACAGTTCTAGGTGACGGACAGAGAGGACCCATACAGTTCTAGGTGACAGACGGAGAGGACCCATACAGTTCTAGGTGACAGACGGAGGGGACCCAAACAGTTCTAGGTGACAGACGGAGAGGACCCATACAGTTCTAGGTGACAGACGGAGGGGACCCATACAATTCTAGGTGACGGACAGAGAGGACCCATACAGTTCTAGGTGACGGACAGAGAGGACCCATACAGCTCTAGGTGACGGACGGAGAGGACCCATACAGTTCTAGGTGACAGACGGAGAGGACCCATACAGTTCTAGGTGACAGACGGAGGGGACCCATACAGTTCTAGGTGACAGACGGAGAGGACCCATACAGTTCTAGGTGACAGACGGAGAGGACCCATACAGTTCTAGGTGACGGACAGAGAGGACCCATACAGTTCTAGGTGACGGACAGAGAGGACCCATACAGTTCTAGGTGACGGACAGAGAGGACCCATACAGTTCTAGGTGACAGACAGAGAGGACCCATACAGTTCTAGGTGACAGACGGAGAGGACCCATACAGTTCTAGGTGACAAACGGAGAGAACCCATACAGTTCTAGGTGACAGACGGAGAGGACCCATACAGTTCTAGGTGACGGACAGAGAGGACCCATACAGTTCTAGGTGACGGACAGAGAGGACCCATACAGTTCTAGGTGACAGACGGAGAGAACCCATACAGTTTCAGGTGACGGACAGAGAGGACCCATACAGTTCTAGGTGACAGACGGAGAGGACCTATACAGTTCTAGGTGACAGACGGAGGGGACCCATACAGTTCTAGGTGACAGACGGAGAGGACCCATACAGTTCTAGGTGACAGACGGAGAGGACCCATACAGTTCTAGGTGACAGACGGAGAGGACCATACAGTTCTAGGTGACAGACGGAGTGGACCCATACAGTTCTAGGTGACAGACGGAGAGGACCCATACAGTTCTAGGTGACGGACAGAGAGGACCCATACAGTTCTAGGTGACGGACAGAGAGGACCCATACAGTTCTAGGTGACAGACGGAGAGGACCCATACAGTTCTAGGTGACAGACGGAGAGGACCCATACAGTTCTAGGTGACAGACGGAGAGGACCCATACAGTTCTAGGTGACGGACGGAGAGGACCCATACAGTTCTAGGTGACAGACAGAGAGGACCCATACATTCTAGGTGACGGACAGAGAGGACCCATACAGTTCTAGGTGACAGACGGAGAGGACCCATACAGTTCTAGGTGACAGACGGAGGGGACCCATACAGTTCTAGGTGACAGACGGAGAGGACCCATACAGTTCTAGGTGACAGACGGAGGGACCCATACAGTTCTAGGTGACAGACGGAGAGGACCCATACAGTTCTAGGTGACAGACGGAGGACCCATACAGTTCTAGGTGACAGACGGAGAGGACCCATACAGTTCTAGGTGACAGACGGAGAGGACCCATACAGTTCTAGGTGACAGACGGAGAGGACCCATACAGTTCTAGGTGACAGACGGAGAGGACCCATACAGTTCTAGGTGACAGACGGAGAGGACCCATACAGTTCTAGGTGACGGACAGAGGGGACCCATACAGTTCTAGGTGACGGACAGAGAGGACCCATACAGTTCTAGGTGACAGACGGAGGGGACCCATACAGTTCTAGGTGACGGACAGAGAGGACCCATACAGTTCTAGGTGACAGACGGAGAGGACCCATACAGTTCTAGGTGACAGACGGAGGGGACCCATACAGTTCTAGGTGACAGACGGAGAGGACCCATACAGTTCTAGGTGACAGACGGAGGGACCCATACAGTTCTAGGTGACGGACAGAGAGGACCCATACAGTTCTAGGTGACGGACAGAGAGGACCCATACAGTTCTAGGTGACAGACGGAGAGGACCCATACAGTTTCTAGGTGACAGACGGAGAGGACCCATACAGTTCTAGGTGGACAGACAGGAGGAGGACCCATACAGTTCTAGGTGACAGACGGAGAGGACCCATACAGTTCTAGGTGACAGACGGAGAGGACCCATACAGTTCTAGGTGACGGACAGAGAGGACCCATTACAGTTCTAGGTGACGGACAGGAGAGGACCCATACAGTTCTAGGTGACGGACAGAGAGGACCCATACAGTTCTAGGTGACAGACAGGAGAGGACCCATACAGTTCTAGGTGACGGACAGAGAGGACCCATACAGTTCTAGGTGACAAGACGGAGAGAACCCATTACAGTTCTAGGTGACAGACGGAGAGGACCCATACAGTTCTAGGTGACGGACAGAGAGGACCCATACAGTTCTAGGTGACGGACAGGAGAGACCCATACAGTTCTAGGTGACAGGACGGAGAGGACCCATACAGTTCTAGGTGACAGACGGAGAGACCCATACAGTTCTAGGTGACGGACAGAGAGGACCCATACAGTTCTAGGTGACAGACGGAGAGGACCATACAGTTCTAGGTGACAGACGGAGGGACCCATACAGTTCTAGGTGACAGACGGAGAGGACCCATACAGTTCTAGGTGACAGACGAGAGAGGACCCATACAGTTCTAGGTGACAGACGGAGAGGACCCATACAGTTCTAGGTGACAGACGGAGAGGACCCATACAGTTCTAGGTGACAGACGGAGAGGACCCATACAGTTCTAGGTGACAGACGGAGAGGACCCATACAGTTCTAGGTGACAGACGGAGGGACCCATACAGTTCTAGGTGACAGACGAGAGGACCCATACAGTTCTAGGTGACAGACGGAGAGGACCCATACAGTTCTAGGTGACAGACGGAGAGGACCCATACAGTTCTAGGTGACAGACGGAGAGGACCCATACAGTTCTAGGTGACAGACGGAGAGGACCCATACAGTTCTAGGTGACAGCCGGAGAGGACCCATACAGTTCTAGGGACAGACGGAGGAGAACCCCATACAGTTCTAGGTGACAACAAATCGGAGACGAAACCCATACAGTTCTAGGTGACAGACGGAGAGGACCCATACAGTTCTAGGTGACAGACGGAGAGGACCCATACAGTTTCTAGGTGACGGACAGAGAGGACCCATACAGCTTCTAGGTGACAACGGAGAGAACCCATACAGTTCTAGGTGACAGACGGAGAGGACCATACAGTTCTAGGTGACGAACGAGAGGACCCATACAGTTCTAGATGAAGAAGAGAGGACCCATACAGTTCTAGGTGACAGACGGAGAGGACCATTACAGTTCTAGGTGACAGACGGATGAGAACCATTACAGTTCTAGGTGACGGACAGAGAGGAACCCATACAGATTCTAGGTGACGACAACGGAGAGAACCCATTACAGTTCTAGGTGATAGACGGAGAGGACCATACAGTTCTAGGTGACAGACGGAGAGACCCATACAGTTCTAGGTGACAGACGGAGAGGACCCATACAGTTCTAGTGACAGACGGAGAGGACCCATACAGTTTAGGTGACGGACAGAGAGTACCCATACAGTCTAGGTGAGGACAGAGAGGACCCATACAATTCTAGGTGACGGACAGAGAGGACCCATACAGTTCTAGATGACAGACAGAGAGGACCCATACAGTTCTAGGTGACGGACAGAGAGGACCCATACAGTTCTAGGTGACGGACAGAGAGGACCCATACAATTCTAGGTGACAGACGGAGGGGACCCATACAGTTCTAGGTGACAGACGGAGAGGACCCATACAGTTCTAGATGACAGACGGAGAGGACCCATACAGTTCTAGGTGACGGACAGAGAGGACCCATACAATTCTAGGTGACAGAGGAGAGCCATACAGTTCTAGGTGACAGACGGAGAGGACCCATACAGTTCTAGGTGACGGACAGAGAGGACCCATACAGTTCTAGGTGACAGACGGAGAGGACCCATACAGTTCTAGGTGACAGACGGAGAGGACCCATACAGTTCTAGGTGACGGACAGAGAGGACCCATACAGTTCTAGGTGACAGACGGAGAGGACCCATACAGTTCTAGGTGACAGACAGAGAGGACCCATACAGTTCTAGGTGACAGACGGAGGGGACCCATACAGTTCTAGGTGACAGACGGAGAGGACCCATACAGTTCTAGGTGACGGACAGAGAGGACCCATACAGTTCTAGGTGACGGACAGAGAGGACCCATACAGTTCTAGGTGACAGACGGAGAGGACCCATACAGTTCTAGGTGACAGACGGAGAGGACCTATACAGTTCAAGGTGACAGACGGAGAGGATCCATACAGTTCTAGGTGACAGACGGAGAGGACCCATACAGCTCTAGGTGATAGACGGAGAGGACCTATACAGTTCTAGGTGACAGACGGAGAGGACCTATACAGTTCTAGGTGACAGACAGAGAGGACCCATACAGTTCTAGGTGAAAGACGGAGGGGACCCAAACAGTTCTAGGTGACAGACGGAGAGGACCCATACAGTTCTATGTGACAGACGGAGAGGACCCATACAGTTCTAGGTGACAGACGGAGAGGACCTATACAGTTCTAGGTGACGGACGGAGAGGACCTATACAGTTCTAGGTGACAGACAGAGAGGTCCCATACAGTTCTAGGTGACAGACGGAGAGAACCCATACAGTTCTAGGTGACGGACAGAGAGGACCTATACAGTTCTAGGTGACAGACAGAGAGGACCCATACAGTTCTAGGTGACAGACAGAGAGGACCTATACAGTTCTAGATGACAGACGGAGAGGGCCCATACAGTTCTAGGTGACGGACAGAGAGGACCCATACAGTTCTAGGTGACAGACGGAGAGGACCTATACAGTTCTAGGTGACGGACAGAGAGGACCCATACAGTTCTAGGTGACAGACGGAGAGGACCTATACAGTTCTAGGTGACAGACGGAGAGGACCTATACAGTTCTAGGTGACGGACAAAGAGGACCCATACAGTTCTAGGTGACAGACAGAGAGGACCCATACAGTTCTAGGTGACAGACGGAGGGGACCCATACAGCTCTAGGTGACAGACGGAGAGGACACATACAGTTCTAGGTGACAGACGGAGAGGACCCATACAGTTCTAGATGACAGACGGAGAGGACCTATACAGTTCTAGATGACAGACGGAGGGGACCCAAACAGTTCTAGGTGACAGACGGAGAGGGCCCATACAGTTCTAGGTGACAGACGGAGAGGACCCAAACAGTTCTAGGTGACAGACGGAGAGGGCCCATACAGTTCTAGGTGACAGACGGAGAGGACCCATACAGTTCTAGGTGACAGACGGAGGGGACCCAAACAGTTCTAGGTGACAGACGGAGAGAACCCATACAGTTCTAGGTGACGGACAGAGAGGACCCATACAGTTCTAGGTGACAGACGGAGAGGACCCATACAGTTCTAGGTGACAGACGGAGGGGACCCAAACAGTTCTAGGTGACAGACGGAGAGAACCCATACAGTTCTAGATGACAGACGGAGAGGACCCATACAGTTCTAGGTGACAGACGGAGAGGACCCAAACAGTTCTAGGTGACAGACGGAGAGGACCCATACAGTTCTAGGTGACAGACGGAGAGGACCCAAACAGTTCTAGGTGACAGACGGAGAGGACCCATACAGTTCTAGGTGACAGACGGAGGCGACCCATACAGTTCTAGGTGACAAGCGGAGAGGACCTATACAGTTCTACGTGACAGATCGAGAGGACCCATACAGTTCTAGGTGACAAGCGGAGAGGACCTATACAGTTCTACGTGACAGACGGAGAGGACCCATACAGTTCTAGGTGACGGACAGAGAGGACCCATACAGTTCTAGATGACAGACCGAGAGAACCCATACAGTTCTAGGTGACAGACGGAGAGGACCCATACAGTTCTAGGTGACAGACGGAGAGGACCCATACAATTCTAGGTGACGGACAGAGAGGACCCATACAGTTCTAGATGACAGACCGAGAGAACCCATACAGCTCTAGGTGACAGACGGAGAGGACCCATACAGTTCTAGGTGACAGACGGAGAGGACCAATACAGTATTAGGTGACAGACGGAGGGGACCCATACAGTTCTAGGTGACAGATGGAGAGGACCTATACAGTTCTAGGTGACAGACGGAGGGGACCCATACAGCTCTAGGTGACAGACAGAGAGGACCCATACAGTTCTAGGTGACAGACGGAGAGGACACATACAGTTCTAGATGACAGACGGAGGGGACCCATACAGTTCTAGATGACAGACGGAGGGGACCCATACAGTTCTAGGTGACAGACGGAGAGGACCCATACAGTTCTACGTGGCAGACGGAGAGGACCCATACAGTTCTAGATGACAGACGGAGAGGACCTATACAGTTCTAGGTGACAGACGGAGAGGACCTATACAGTTCTAGGTGACAGACGGAGAGGACCTATACAGTTCTATGTGACAGACGGAGAGGACCCATACAGTTCTAGGTGATAGACGGAGAGGACCCATACAGTTCTTGCTGACAGACGGAGAGAACCCATACAGTTCTAGGTGACAGACGGAGAGGACCTATACAGTTCTATGTGGCAGACGGAGAGAACCCATACAGTTCTAGGTGACAGACGGAGAGGACCTATACAGTTCTAGGTGACAGACGGAGAGGACCTATACAGTTCTATGTGACAGACGGAGAGGACCCATACAGTTCTAGGTGATAGACGGAGAGAACCCATACAGTTCTAGGTGACGGACAGAGAGGACCCATACAGTTCTAGGTGACAGACGGAGAGGACCCATACAGTTCTAGGTGACAGACGGAGGGGACCCATACAGTTCTAGATGACAGACGGAGAGGACCCATACAGCTCTAGATGACAGACGGAGGGGACCCATACAGTTCTAGGTGACAAACGGAGAGAACCCATACAGTTCTAGGTGACAGACGTAGAGGACCCATACAGTTCTAGGTGACGGACGGAGATTACCCATACAGTTCTAGGTGACAGACGGAGGGGACCCATACAGTTCTAGATGACAGACGGAAAAGACCCATACAGTTCTAGGTGACAGACGGAGAGGACCCATACAGTTCTATGTGACAGACGGAGAGGACCCATACAGTTCTAGATGACAGACGGAGAGGACCCATACAGTTCTAGGTGACAGACGGAGAGGACCCATACAGTTCTAGGTGACAGACGGAGATGACCCATACAGTTCTAGGTGACAGACGGAGAGGACCCATACAGTTCTATGTGACAGACGGAGAGGACCCATACAGTTCTAGGTGACAGACGGAGATGACCCATACAGTTCTAGGTGACAGACGGAGGGGACCCATACAGTTCTAGGTGACAGACGGAGAGGACCCATACAGTTCTAGATGACAGATGGAGGGGACCCATACAGTTCTATGTGACAGACGGAGAGGACCCATACAGTTCTAGGTGACAGACGGAGAGGACCCATACAGTTCTAGGTGACAGACGGAGGGGACCCATACAGTTCTAGGTGACAGACGGAGAGGACCCCTACAGTTCTAGATGACAGACGGAGGGGACCCATACAGTTCTAGGTGACAGACGGAGAGGACCCATACAGTTCTAGGTGAAAGACGGAGAGAACCCATACAGTTCTAGGTGACAGACGGAGAGAACCCATACAGTTCTAGGTGACGGACAGAGAGGACCCATACAGTTCTAGATGACAGACGGAGGGGACCCATACAGTTCTACGTGACAGACGGAGAGGATCCATACAGTTCTAGGTGGCAGACGGAGGGGACCCATACAGTTCTAGGTGACGGACAGAGAGGACCCATACAGTTCTAGATGACAGACGGAGGGGACCCATACAGTTCTACGTGACAGACGGAGAGGATCCATACAGTTCTACGTGACAGACGGAGAGGACCCATACAGTTCTAGGTGACAAAACTGATATTCGTATAATATGTCAATGACATCCTTTGTTACACTGTTTTCCAAAGCTTTAACAAGACCATTTTGCTTTGTTCTTATACAAAAGTTGTCACTGAAATAATATATAAATCAATATTCCATTGTATAGATCAAGATGTGCTCTGACAAGTATTACAAATATTTATACCGGCTTAGGATCAAGCTCCACAATCACACAGACTACATTGCTTACGCCAACGCACGCAACGAAAACGACATCATCTGTACCTACAACCACGTCACCGACGGAAACGACATCATCTGTACCTACAACCCCGCCACCGACGAAAACGACATCATCTATACACACAACAACCCACTTTACTTCAAAAAATGCTGGTAATCCGTTTTCTAGTTTCGTTTGTATTTACTTTCTACATCCATCGTGCTAGCCCGTGTACATCCATGGTGCTAGCCTCGTGTACATCTATGGTGCTAGCCTCGTGTACTTCCATGGTGCTAGCCTCGTGTACTTCCATGGTGCTAGCCTCGTGTACATCTATGGTGCTAGCCTCGTGTACATCTATGGTGCTAGCCTCGTGTACATCTATGGTGCTAGCCGTGTGTACATCCATTGCGCTAGTCTCGAATACATCAATGGTGCTAGCCTTGCAAAGGGTTCTTTTTATATTTTTATGTTGTTTGTGTCTTACATTTTACTTTAGATTGCGTAGTTTTCTACTGCATTATGCTATTTCATGGAATTTCTTATTTATATAGATATAATACAATTCAGGATTTTATTGAGAGGTGTAGATAAACATTATTTTCCATGACAACTTTCAATCAAATACACCAATAGTTTGAAATCTCAGACAAGAAGTGCAGTTCCAGATCAGAAACCAATTCAGAGTGCTTTCTCGTGAAAGTCTTACTATTTTCAGTTACATTATTTTTATCCATTAACGAACAATGAGCAACATTGTAGATTATATGTTCAGTCCCGTGCAAGGAAAGCTCATCCCAAGCATGAACAATCTTGTGCATGTTGTGGGAGTATTTAGTAAAACTGATAACAAATTTACTTTCAACGAGGCTCGAACTGTCACCCAATAACTAAGTATGTATTTCTGTTTACCGCACTGACACAGAGGACACAAACATGGATTCGATTTGTTCATTAAATGCACCATTCGATTTTACATTACCAACGATCCCCTTTTACTTAGAGTATAAAAGGCGGGTTGAAGCTTTTTTTATTTAATTTTTTTTCATTTGATTTCATTTCATATTTTATTTACGCCAAAGAAAATTACAGAACCCGCTGAAATAATTATTTTATTGCTGATAACAGTAAACAAAAATTTAAAAAACAACAAACGCATGGTATGGGTTTTTGAAGAAGACGAGAACTTGATTTATAAATCAGCGTCACTATCTCTTTGTACTTTATTTAAAACAAATTTATCGTAAAAATATACAACTCCTAGCAGAACATTACCTGTACACTAAGGCACGCACTCTTGATTTATATTCACATGTAGTAACATTAGACTTGACTAAGGAGGAAAGCATTCGAATTCGGTTTACACTAACAGCATTTGGTCAGTGCCAACATTGCTCCTAAAATTATTTTTAGGTGAACTTTTGCATGTTGTGGCCAAAATCAGTAACACTTTATAAACTGTTATCAACAATCGAAATCTGGATTTTAATGTCAATTTTAACTACAGGCCTGTCTCGAATATATCTATCATTTTCGCAAGGGTTTTATAGGCCAATGTGGGCATCTGTCTAGAAGTAAATTAAGTTTGCAATAATCTTCGCGATGTATACCAGGTTGCATAGAAACGATTTCAGTCAGCAGAGTATGTTTTACAATGATATCCTGCATCCCTAAGACAAAGACAATGGTTGAATACTAGTGTTTCCAGAACAATATGTGCATCATTGTATTATCTGTTTTGTTTATCTCTTTTAGTTCAATGTCAGACATGTCTGGGACCTTCGGCCTATTGTGAAGACTGGCACGAGCTGACTACATGTGAACCACCCAATAACTTCTGTATCAACCACGTGATCAACGATCGGGACGGGTCACGTAACGTCAATAGAACGTAAGCAAAAAAAAAGAATGTTAAGTACACGTGACAAATGTCGTTCAGTATTTACATATCGATGCGTCTGCAGTCACGTGGTGTAAAACTCAAAAGGCTTTTCGCTGCTTCTAAAATTATCTCTTTATATTGGGTTTACAGAGATAGGATTAGCTCACACTGAAATAATGTATGTTATGTTTGTTCAATGGCAACTCCCTCACAAATCCTGGCCATTTTAAAGTAGCTTCTATCAAGACCTTTCAATTTAAAAAAATATATATATTGCTAGACTTTTCTTCGAGGTCATATTTTTCACAGATCCCGATGCTGTGACCATCCATTGTTAAATAATTCAAGAATATGCGAAAGGACATAAATTATCAAGACTTTACCACAAGTATATGCATGATATGGTTTCCTCTGTTTGATTAAAGCAACTATGTATCTTCATTTTTCATTTCCCTGGCAGCTGCGGTAATTATGACACGTGTTTCCACGAGTGGTACGAGAGTACTTCCGACAACGACCGCTGTCAGGTGTTCGATGGTTCTATTGTGACGTTGGCGTTTGAATGCACATACTGTTGTACCGTGGACAACTGTAACCTACGACTACATCCATCCGGGGATACTCTGTTTATTCCATCCGTGTAATAGCAATTGTATACAGATGTCTATGTACTGATAAAATGTATACAATTGTTAATAATTTAAAAGACTTGTACCAGATGGATCACTGGAAATGTTGAACAGGCACAAATCGGAAAAAGTATACATGTTTCAAGTCATGCGTTACAAGTTATTGACTACACTCAAAAATTATTTCTTCTTCAACTGTTTTTACACTCAAAACCGAATTAGAAACTTGTTAATTGCATTTTTAAATCTGTTAAAAGATTTTAACATTAAAAAGATAATAACAGCCTGTCAATTCTATTTCATTTTTCATTAATTACAATATGTATCAAGCAAACCATTGAAGAAATAAACGATGGCAGTGAGAACAGAAGTATGGGAGAAACAACACGACCGATTTATTGCCCATTGATAAAAGCATTGTATTGTTGCCACTTCTACCTCAGACTATATAAATCAGTTATATCCATGTACACATGTGTATATGAACAGATACTTACACATGCGCGCACGCAGGCAGACAGGTAGATAGGTTTGCCTGAGACATATATATATTGGTAAATGTTTTCTCAATTGCACGTTCGCCCAAAAGATCAACTGCGCCTGTTATTTCTTTACAACAGAGGTCAAATCAAGTTCATTTGCCATGTGGTATTTGGGAGCCCTTATAAGCAAATTCTGTAAGTAAATGTCATTAATAATGTCTAAAATCCAGTGGCAACATGACAAGAATGTAAAAAAAACAGAAAGGTGGAGCTGTACAGTTATACCAATCTTGAGAAAAAGCATTTAGGTTCATGTCTGCTACAGTTTGGTTGTAAAGACCGTGGATAGGTTTTTATTGATATTCGTACGAGTGGTTTGTAAAGTAACTTAGGATTTTATCTTTACCCGGAAAGATGCCGGTAAGTCGATGAATTCTTACCCTTTTTATATACTTAACATTGATTAGAGATACATAGTAAGCAGACAAGCAGCTCCTCAATATTTTCACCACATTTTGCGATATTATTGGGACGGTTTGGTGTGTGTACGATTACTTACACTGACAGCAAGTTGACTGTATGTCTACAGAACGTTTATGATGGTTGAGTTTCTAGTTTAATAAAAATATTTGCACTGTATTCTTTCTTTTATCGCTTAACAATATCAATAAATATTACATATTTGATAAAACTTACAATATAGGTTGAAAAATAGGTTGTCATTTTAGAAGCCTTCATTTTATGGAAATGTTCTATATGAGAACAAAATCAAAATCAAGGATCTCATTTTTGTTTTTACTTCTTATATAAAATTATCAAAACGTTTGTTGCTAATGGTTACAACCCAGCAATCCTTGGTGTACTGTATTGTTTGCTGTTTTCTTTTATATAGATATGAACTTGTATTACTTTTAAACTACACCATAGCAGAAAAGGTCCTTGAGACTTCATGCATACGGTGACTTAAAACTCTCATTCGGACAGTCACTGTTGGAATTCTGTGCTTTCATCTGCCCAGTCGTGCCCTTTACAAATAAGGCAACTAAACAGTATCCATGCCTTTACGTGAAAATGCACAGTAGGTATAACTTCGCGATTTTGTTTGCCTGTAATATTGAACATGTCATTTGCTGATAAATCGCCGGCCTTTTATGTTATTATTTTTTATATTTTTACATTTATCGCTTCACAATATTTCATGTCGTTGCTTTAGTTCAGATTGTTGTTGTTTTTTAATTGACCATTTCGTTTGTGTTAGTAAACTGCATTTTAGTATTGACAAATGTCGTCACAGCATTTTTATCGTTTGAAGTTGTAATCTTGTTATTACTATACCTCACTTCTTAGATTGTTCTGTCACAAACTTTTCTCTCTTTAGGAATTGTTTAGTTTTTGTGTCTTTAAAGCGTCGTACAAATAATTGTAGATATGTTGATAGTTCATTACGATTTCTGTTATATAGTTTGTAAAAAATAGTATTCTGGGAACAGTTTCAGCTTCCGATGCAGGTGCTAACCGCTAGTTGTCTCACTTTGATGGGATATTTTCATTTACTCTGTTTATGTTTCAGAAGAAACTTTGGGAAGTGCGATGTCGATGCGCTGCAAAAAAAAAAAAAAAAAAACAGGTTTAAGGAACCCAGTTGGTCCTTTTGCCGACTAGTCTTTCCGAGGCGGTAACCGTTGTTTTCTCTATTTGTTATGTCTCGTTAAGGGTTTGGTTTTGTGTTGTTGTTTTTTTGTCACTTTTACATTAACTCTAATGTACCTGTGGCGGTAGTCTAATTACCAGTTGCATCAAATATATCATGTAAACTAGATACAACACGCTTAACAAACGATCCATTATTACAATGGGTGTGTTCTGTTACAACTGTAAGCTGCGGTTTCCGCACGTATAGTCAAATAGCGACGACTGCCTCAACAACATAGGTGTGAAGACTGAACATTTTTCATTGAATTTAGCCTGAAAGAAATTTGATCTCACGGGATTTAAGAGAGTTTTATGTACACTTGGCATGTTTCTTCTTGTATTGGTGAGTAAATTAAGTACATGTAAATGGGTCGTTTTTTACGAAAAGATACACTGACAGTTTTATTTGTTGCATTTGTAACATGTTTGAACTTTTTTTATTCAAAATAATATTTGATTGGTGTTATTGTTTTTATTTGTTTTGTTTTTGTTGTTGTTGTTTTTTTTGTGGGGTACAATTTTAAAGACTGTAACAGCTATTTGAGGGCGGCCACAGAAGAGTTGCCCGAAACTACACTCAGTATTGTTATATCGTGTGTGACGAGCAGTTTTATGACAGTCGTTTTATTATTCTAAATTAAATGCTAATGGTAATTAGTTGAAAATATTGTAATGATTATTTAATAACTATAATTTACTACCCCTTTTAAATTTTCTTAAAGAAATACCCTTTTTCTTTCGCCTTATTTTACAACGGGACAAGCCAAACATAATATATGTTTATCTGAATGCCATGTAGCATGTGTCATAAATACATGTAGTTTGATATCAAACAATTATGATAGCAAAAGAAGTTGTTTAAAATGTCATTGTATTCCACTGCCACTTCCTAATGCACTGAAACCGTTACAACAAGTTTCACATGCCCAAGAGTAAAGTATTTCCGATTCTTAGTAAGTTAATGTAATTTTATTAAAGAAATCATTATTAACAACGATCACGCGACAGGCAGGAAACATATATTGGAGCTTATTGAAATGTGGTATTTTTAAGATAAATGATTATTCTTTTATTAATATAGTTTTAAACTGCGGAAGTAACATTTATCTTTATTCTATTTTTATAAAACGACTATAGAAAACAAGAAAACATATGTCATTTTATTCGTTAAAATTTTGATTAAATATACATGACTCCATGTATAGCCATAAAATACGAATAAGAAACCACTTCTACTTGCGCCATGACGCCGCGAAATATAGCATAGCCTCGACCGCAGTAGATAACAGCTCTCTCCGATCAATAATATGTCGTAATTTCCAATACATCCAAATTGAATTTACTTGGAATTGTAACCACAATTCTTTTTATCTTCGAAAATCCACCTTCCACCAGACGTTGAGGACATAATACGATATAATGTCTCGTTTCTATTTTGTACCATTTACATTTGACTGCCCTTGTCTTATTCCATTTCAATTTTTAATACGTGTATAATTTTTAATACATGTTGCAATACTCCAAGGACCTTGTCAGCTTTTTGCATATAGGACCATATATGCATGACCTGTCTTAGGACCAACAGACTCTTCTCCTAAATGTATATATGGTTATTAGACTCAAACCAGTCCTATGACTTGAATTGAAACACACGAAAAATTGAGTAATCTTATGAGACCATGTCCCATGCATTCTTGGTAAAACGGCACCAAATGTCGTTACCGCTTTGCTATCCGCCGCATAATGTCCATATATGTTATCTGAATATAAATCACACAAACATAGAAACAAGAACACCTTTGTAGCATATATAAATGAATGAACTTTCTATATTTTCAGAATATTCGTACGCCCAGACAGATTTCCAATTTAAATAGCTAGATCTACAGCTAGCAAAGTAGCTTTTGGCCAACAGGATCACTCTGTCGTGAGATTTGAAACAGAAACGCGTGAGCAATGGAAAATACTTAGTGACGTTATACGTGTACAACATAATAAAAAATCCTATAAGATTTAAAGAAATAACGGAAACTTAAAACGTAAAGCAGATGTTATTTTCACCTTCCAATCTACCTATGTTTACGTTTAGTTTACAACTGCAAATACAGATACCATTCCTCCTTAGAAATCTAAAGCGTTGAATTCTGTTATATTATAAACAACTTACGTCATTTTCCGCATAATTGTCAGTTGTAAAATCCTGATAAAAGTAATGAAAAGTCACGATGTCAGAAATGCGATTTTTGAAATAGGACGACCCTTATGTATTGTACAAAGTCAAGAACCTGTTTAAAAGCCTCACCAACACATATGTTTAAAATATATTTGTTGTTTAAATTGCTTTTCTAAAACCGTTCAACATCGCTGTAAGATATCTTACATGTAAATGCAGGCAAAATGGAAACATCGTAAATGTTTACATACTTACAGTCAATAAGAAAAAGGAACACCCAATAACAATCTTCAACTTTCACATTGATTAATGCTCGCTTCATGTGTTCTTTTCGAGCAAGTTTAGCTATAAAGTTAGAAGCTTTTTAAGTATTTACTAAAACTGCTTGAGTTTTTTACAATCAAACTTTGGCCATCTCAAATATGTGTTAAGACAATTAAGTTTGGTCAATGTGTTTTGTTCTGTAGTTCTATCACATTATCAAGATACATTAAAGTCAGAAACGTTTTGGATATATATTTTATCGACTATAAAATTGTAAGAAAACTCGAAATAAAGATTTTAATGAACTGTGATTCTGGTAAAATATCAACTTTAAGACATAAAGGTCATAACATAAGTATTGTCAAGAAAAAAAAATCAGTGGGTTGTAACAAACAAATTTTATTGTAGTATATTTAACGTTGGTCTATACAATTGTGATACATGCTTTTAAAATGAAAGTTAAGTGCGAAACCGCATATTACACTAAAAAGACTTGCTTTCATCAATGGCGACGTAGACTTAAGCGCCGGCATTTCGTCAACGCATGTTCTGATCGTATCTAGCCCATCAGCTCCAGGAATACGCCGGTACTCGGCATCTCCAAGAAATGTCTTGCTGTCCATCGGGTTAATTCTATCACGGTCGTACATGAACTCGCCGCTCTGTAGTTCAATCTGGTTGCAAAAGAAAGTCTTTGTAAGCCACAAGCCATCTTTCTCGTGGTTGATCGTTTTCAGAGGATCCTTAGTCGGAAGTAGTCTTAGAGGCACGTGTTTCTCACATGGCTGAAACGATTCATTACCAGTTGTTACCCACATTGGGATAAAGTTTAAAATTGGGATGCTACAGTAAATGTTTAAATCCTTACTGTCATATAATTTATGATGACCATAAGACTGGAAAGTAAAGTACTTGTTGATTTCACTCCTGAAGACAAACGTCTCGCCACAGGCTGTGAGTTTCCATTTTGCCTGCAACGCTGCTTTTAAACGACCTATTTGCGAGGCAGGAACAAAGTTCTTAGGTTCTTTTTGAACAAGTTTAGCTATAAAGTAAGAAGCGTTTTTAAATCCTGGCGACGGATGGAAGAATAAACTGTAGGAAAATTGGGTTTGTCCAGGTATATCAAGTTTAATAGCATTTCCGAACTTCAGCTCCTTGCTCAAGCATTCGACGGACACCTTTTTGTCTTCGGACTCGCTTGTCAGATTTACTAGCAAGGAAATATTGATGTTCGTCCATTGGCTGCTGAAGTATTTGCACTCTGTTGTAGTGGTGCGAAACTGGCCCTCCGGACACAAGAGGCGTCTGCAAGTGCCCTGTTATGAATTGAAATCATACTATTTAAAGAACAATATAATGGTTACGTGGTTTTAGCGGTTAAAGCGATTACTCATCCTAAAATACGTCACCTTCGTGCTTCTGTATATACAACCAATACATAACAACTGAGTTGTGAATCGAATGCAGTCGCTGATGCCATTTCTTTCTAGCTAAACAAAAGTACTTATCGCATTACGCCTGTTAATCGTAAGTTGGTGTCTTTTAAGAAGGTGTCAGCTTTTATTCGTATTTATCGTTTGTTGGGCTTTTGTATATAATATGTTACCAATACATACAAAAGCTTATACCTGAGTTACAATTTCGATTCATAGCTCAGTGTTCATGTCATAAGCATTTCATTCCGTCGCTGTCTTTATCTTTTTACCTTATTATTGTTACGACGTTTAGTCCTATGATAACAGTAAACTTTTATTCTATGATTTTTTTAAATCATTTAAAGTAAATTTCGAAGCAAAGCTTCACAATATCAACTGGCAGCAACGAATACATGTATCTGTGAGTTTCCATAAAGCTGAATCTGAAACTAAAAGTTACTGGCTCTTATAATGTCAGTGGCATACGACAATGTACGCTGTCATTATCTATATACAAGCCAAATTGGTGCATAAGTAGGGTCTGTTGCTTACAATTCGTGTGTTATCGGTTCAAATCATACTCTGAATCATTTTATTTTGTTTGTTTCATTTTTTTCAACGTTAACCTTTTTTAAGAAATAACATGATTTAACTTGTTTTTGTTGTTTTTGTCGTTTTAATTTGCTGTTCAAATTATTTATCCACATGGACAAAAGAACATTGTGGCGATATTTAATATCAAAAGAAAACTAAACAAACAAACACGTTTATAAATGAACCAACTCAAATATAAAACATTCTCAGACTCGTTAATACTATTTTAAGTAAAATAATTTTTAGACTTTCATTAAAGTTTTGTTTTAAAACTAAGGTAAATCGGGAAAGGTCCTATGATAATTGTCGCATGATTAAAACCACTAGCGACACAAAAAGGTATGTAAACGTGGCGCCAAACGGAGACAGACAAAACACACAGAGCAAAACCAACAAATGGAATCTTGGAACGGTAAGTCGGCAAAAAGGACCGACTGGGGTCGTTAAACTTAGTAAAGGGAGCACCCAAACTTCGCATTTCCTGAAGACCATGTAAATAAACAAAAAATTATGTCAAAGTGAGACAGTTATCAAATTCATCGAAAGTAAATAACTGGAAAGGAATAACAGGGTTGCAGCATCTGCTAAATATCTGTTCATTGTACATTGGTAACCTGACTGGATGCTAACCAAGTACATACCTTATTTCTATCCAAGGTCAATCCACAAACCTCGTTTGTGTCCTTTTCTTTAGTGTCTTTCGATTCGTTGTCAAAGTTCTTCAAAACATTTTGCACATCGTAGTCAATAACATTTATCATTGCGTTTTCTAAAAGTCCTTTGGATGTCAGTGTTTTAGACAGGATGTGACATTCATGGGAGTACTGTAGAGTTAAAGTTTTTATGGAACATAGAAAGCAATACACATTGGCGTACACCCCTGAGCTGAAGCCTATCAGGTGGTGCGTGAAACTGGCATTGAATGCATTACACAAATCTTGGAACTGGGTGTTAATTTCCTGGCGACAGTCTCGCTTGACTCGATTTAGACATTGCTCCGGGTGGAAATCTGTCATTGCGGGTGGTATAAACTCTATGCTACATTCTCGCGAGCCCTTTAGAAAGTCATCGAATGAAAACGTACCTGCGTTATGCTGGTCACCAGACAATTGGCAGATGTAATGGAGTTCCCATGGCAAGACGTCGGTGACATTGTGGCAACGGGCACAATTGGTGTTGATGTACGTTGTTTTTGTTTCCAGGTGTGTTACAGGGTACACGGTGCCCCAAGGTGCGACTTGCTGATCTCGACAGTGTGCTGTGTGGTCCGGACACCTGTCCACCATTCGGTAATTAGTTACGTATTCAATAAAGAACTTTAATTTGGTGACTCCGGGAAACACGCAGCTAGTGTAGTCAATAAAGTCACTAGACGCAAAGTCATCACGGCAGCAGTTATGGGTAAGCATGCAATCAGGTCTGCATGAACATGGCCGACAGCAAGGCTCGTGGCCAGGTGTGACGTTGTAGCTGACGTCATCGTCTGTGCAGAAATTGGTTAACGGACAGTAAGTTTTGAGGTCCGAAGGAAACGTAAAGTTTTTAAGAAGACCATTGGACATCAGCAATGAAACGTCGTCTTCTGCGTAACAATTTGTTAACTCACTGATCCTATGTAATACCATTAAGAGGAAAAGAAATTCAGTAGGACTACAAGGCAACATACTTTCCAGTTGAAAATACCAAAATTGGAATTTTACTTTTTATGTGAAAATCTGCATAAAATGTATCCTGCAGTTGAATGTTTTCACTTTCCTCTCTTTGATTCCGTTACAAGCGCTTACAGAATAGTAATAAATGGAAGACCTTTCCTTGTTTATATAGCGTGTAATTAACTGTCCGGTTATTAATTCACAGTAAATTACATTGGTTAAATGCTACTTTTTATAATTTGGCTCAGGTGTTATTAAATTAAGCTAGCAAAAGCTATTGAACAAGTATTGAAAAGATGCGTGGTGTTGCCGTAACGAATTATGTTTCCCGTTGTCAGAAATATCAGGCTTTTTTCCATTTTAATCAACATCTAGATAAAGAAAAAGATAAATTTAATATAGGTATTTAACGATAAACTTTCCTCCCGGCTTTGTGACTTGGTTTCGCCATGTCACAAGATACCTTCACAATGAAGTCAGCATCATGCATAATAAATAATGATATTGTTCTGAAATAAACCCAAATCTCGTCAATATAAAACTGACAGTACATAGTTACTCGTAGGTTTTCGTAAAACGACCTTAGAAATGAACCAGCCCGTATATACGAAGCACGTGCATACCGACCTTTAAACTGACGTGTGAAGGTTGGACTTACACTGAAGCGTGAAGGGTAAGGGTTGGTTATTTTTATACGTGTATGAGACCGTGAACAAAACGGTACCGAAGTGACCATTTCAACCAGCCTGCGCAGCATCTGAAGTAAAATGCCTGCAATCAGATAAGGGAGGAAAACATCTGGCCACCAGAACAAATGTACGTACACTTTTTCATTAACTTTGAACATCTACCATGTTTCTTACCTGAATAAAATGCGTTGTAACAATTGAACAAACAAGAAACGTATAGTAATTGGGTGATTTCAGGTTGTGTATCAAAACTTTATACATTTTTAAATTAATATATATATTAATGTACATTGTCACTAATAATAGAAAATAACCACTTGATTGTAAGTTAAAGTATTATTTATTGAAGAGTTTTGGTTTTTTATCATTTTAAGCAAAGCAGTTGAAATGTTACTCCATATTTTCATTATTTTGTCATCGTTGTGTTTTTTATTTATTTTGGTATAATTCCATATAGATTATTGGTGTGTGGTATATTGTTTTGGAATTCAGCTGCATCCTTTTCGAGGTGGTATTAATAAGGAACTAGCTGAGCAAGTGTAAGAACAACTTTGTCGTGAAATAATTGCCAAACGATATAGCGCACCTGCTTATTGTAATAATTAACGACAGGCAAGAAAGAAGTTGTGATTAGCTTTTGCTTACAATAAAGCGCATATGCGCAGCAACATTGCATCAGTTTAGGATGATTAAATGCCGATCATCATTAACCGTAGACCACACCTGCAGCATTTGCATTGCGCATCTACACAACTGTAAGCACATTATTACTTTAGCATACTATTTTTATTGAATATTCAGGAATAATTAACTTCAAATGAATGCAGTTTTTTGCAGTAACAATTGCAATTACAACAGCCATTATAAATAATGACACATTGAAAAGAAAACATCGAAATTCCACACGAACTTTTTAAATCTTTTTTAATCGACTTAGATTCTTTCTTAGGGAAAGTAAGTGATACAGACAAATAATTTGTGATTAAATTTGCAGGAAATAAGATTTTCTTTAATTATTGCAAGTTGGACGAAGATGTTACTCTAATTAACATGCGGCTTTGGTGTTTGTCTTAAAACATGTCAGAAAAAGTAAACGTTCTAAGCAATTATCAAACGTTTTTTTAAAATATTTGCATCCGATCACTATTGCCATAGCTTATGCATATTGTGGTATGATTGTGAAAGGTGAAAACTTAAGATCTTTAGCAAGTTTGTATCAAATCCGCTTCTAAACAACTTTTGCTATAGGCACCTAGTCGTTCCACATACTGGGATTACTGCAAAAATGGCTGACAGCTTTAGCAGTCCCCAAATCTGCAACAAAACTTATCAATCGAATTGGGCCACACACTGTATAGAACTTTATTTATTATGGCGTCGAACGAAGCTCGGTGGCATACAAATGTAAAGGGATCATGCGGTCTTTGCTTCTGCTCCGAACAACGCAGCATCTAGAAGCAGTTCGTAGGAGGATTAATTGGTGTCATGGCTGCATGAATTATTATTGTTGTGTTGCTTATTTCTATTTATAATCTTTTCAATATAACTGATGTTGATTGTTGCTTTTATTGCAAAGTAAAGAAGTTTACAAATGAAACTTATATTTGAAGTTAACGTTTTGTCAACGCAGAGGAAGATAGTGACCTTTATGAAATAATTACTTTGACGAAGTCTGTCCGTCTGTCTGTCTGTCTGTCTGTCTGTCTGTCGAGAGAGAGAGAGAGAGAGAGAGAGAGAGAGAGAGAGAGAGAGAGAGAGAGAGAGAGGAGATATTATATATATATATATATTAGGGGTGGTAGGTGTTGCAGCAGACGTACACTGGAAATATATATATCTTCGTTATTAAAATTAGACTTTGTACCTGTTTAAATATCCTAGCCTAGAGATAATGGAAATGGTAAAAATGAAACTGTGAGGACACATGTTCAAGCAAAAATAATAAAACCCATCGCGCCATAATGGAATTGTCCGCTTAGAAAATATCAGGGCAGCTCATTGTATATGGGGGTAGGGGATAACTAGTATTAACAAAAAGAGGAAGGGTAAAATGTGTCTGACCTAGTTGTCGATTTATAATGTTGACATTTCGGTAAATTACAAGGTGCCGGAAATAATGATGTACTTCACGAAACTGGTAGCAGATACTAAGAATAGCTCAAGTGAACACTTATGCAGCCATAAAATCAGGTTTAGCCAACATTTTGAACCCGTGATTTATGTTTAATTAATTATAATTAATTATAATTTCGTACCCGCATATATGTTTTATATAATTTTGAAATTAATAACGATAAATCGTCAACAAAATCGTTTCAACACTTAAACTGAGTCATTAAATGTTATAAAAGTCATAATGTATTTAAGTTCTTAGTTTTCATTTTTCAATTATAATTTAATTGTGAATCCCTATTAAATTAATGTTAACTAAATTGAATGTGAATATGAAAGCAGAAGCAGAATCCCAAATTCTGTTTTTGATTCAAGATAACAGTTATAGAGCAACTATAATGTGATAATGCAAGGAAAATAGGCAGATCAATGATAATTAAATTCATTCAATTTGCAAATTTTTTTAAACATTTTTAATATTAAAATGATTAATATATTATAATAAATTATTAATTATTAATAATAGAAAAGTACATTTTATCTAGGACTTGGGTAAACATGATTGTTATTATTACTGCTCTGCTGTCTGTCTTTTCTTTGTAAAGCTGTTACGTAGTCGACTGCAAGTTTTCACTTAGGTCTATTTCATTAGTCATGATATCATCATGTTCAGATTTCGACATCCGTTTAAGTAGTTCTTTTGAGAGACGCCACTTTGGCTGTTTCCGTCTTTGGTTAAATTGATAACACGATGAAGAAAATATACAATGGTTGGATATTTGCTATCCAAACAAGGACCTATACATGGCAGTGAAACTTAGGCCTGTGATGTTCATGTAGATAATGCTTGTGCATGTGACTTGATAAAAAGTGCACACAACAGAAGTCAATCTCGTTTAAATCAGCACAGACTGGCAAGTAGAAAAATCACAAGGTCTTAACTTTAAATTGAGTTTGTCGGAATGAAAGTAAGCGAAAAAAGAAAGGGTGCATGTTTTGCATTGTTCCGACTGATGTTTCTATAAGGCATACGCTTTATCTGAATGAAAATACGCTTCAGAGTATTAACTTTTTAAAGACAAAGTGCTTCAACAAATGTGTTTTGGCCGATTATCCTTCTTAATTGTTACTATTCATCAATTCAATTAATCTGTAAAATAGCTGTAATTCATATTTGTGTTATCATTTTTACATAAACTCTTCTGAAACAGTGCAGGTACAAATCATGAAATCGCGAATCAATATAAAACGACTCTCCAGCATCGATAGCGACGTAGATTGAAGTGCCAATATTTGATCGACGCATTTCCTGGTCGAATCCATACCATAAACTCCGTAATACATCAGAGCCTGGCCTCACCTGGTAAGTATGACTGTTGATATGAAAAATGAAAAGGTCTTACAAGAATAAACACAAATATTAAAATTTGAACTACCACTAAATAAAGGCACATAAAGAAAATGTAAATGATAAAAATAGTGAAACGAGAAATTGCACACACAAAGAAAATCCTACAGTTACCGCATTAGAACGGACAGCCGAGAATAAGTCTCACTATGGCGCTAAAACGTCATTTGTGTAAGCGCTTCAACCTCGCACTTCCTGGAGGATTGTTTTTCTTAAAGACAATCGGTATAAATAAATATATCCCATCAAGGTGAGTCAACTAACATGATGGAATCTTGCGCCATAGACCTTGAGGTCGTCGCTGAGAGAAGTTCAATCTGGTTACAAAGTTCATCTATGTAAGCCACAATCCGTCTTCCGTGTGGTTGGTCGTTTTCAGGGAAACTTAATTTGGGATGGGATGGGATTAGCCGGCATTTTTGCTGATACTGTGCATTATATCATTATAGCACAGGGGCACTTATGAGATGGCCAGGAACTGAACCCGGTCGGTCCATTATACTGACACCGACGAGTCAGGCGTCCTAATTTGGAAGAACTCTAAACGGCGCAGGTTTCTTGCACGGCTGTAAGGATCACTGTCACTCGTTTGAAAGGAATTGAAAATTGTGATAAGTTAATGCGTAAAGGAGTCGGTAATTTACCGTCTTTGCTTGCCACTCCATTGGTCCGGGATGATATGCAGTCGCTGTCACAAACCCTTGTGTAAGAATGCCTTGGTCGTATAATGGTAAGTTTTAACTAAAGGAAAATTATGTCAGTATAAGCTTGATGTAACAGCCGAATGAACAAGATAAGGTTGTAGTGCTAGGTGAATTTCCTTGCCATTCTTTTTGCAATAAGTATAAAGAAACATTGATTAAGTGGTATTAGGTATCTGTTACTGTTATTAAAGAAAAGAACACACAAAAAAACAAGTGAAGTATATGTCACCTCGTCTTGTTATTCAACGAACAATTAATGAACAACCAGGGAAAATAAATTCAATTGGGGTAAGAACACGATAAATACATCATTAATTATTTATGTTTATAGGAAATATACGTGATCTGCAGCATATCAGTTTACTAAAACGTAAGAAGGGTAAGAAGCGTATTGAATGATGACGATTTACATACCTTATTACTATCAAAATTCGATCTACAATTCTTGCTGGTGGCCATTTCGTTCGACACATTGCCTAGGTTCTTCAATGTATTCAGCACATCAGTTAATAACTTTTATTATCGAGTTTTCAGAATAGCCTTTGGATGTCACCGTTACAGAGACAGTTACGCATTCGTGTAAACTATAAACTGACTCTGCCGACGGAGCAAACGATGCACTATATTCAAACTGTCCCGTTACAGATACTGAAAATTGGTGCGTGAAATTGGCATCGAATGCATAGCACACGTTATGGAACTCAATAGTGTCGGGTTGTTTGACTCGAATGGTAAGTTGCCCCGGCGGAAAATTTTATGTGGGTGTTATAAACTCAATAGCCCATTTGAAACGTGTTGAAGTTATGCAATTCACAAGACATTGATAGGACACAATGGAATTTCCATGGGAACACGTCGAGACATTGTGGCAGAGTTGGTCTCAGTCACGTGTTATTTAATCTGGATACTTGTCAACCATTCGAGAATTAGTTTCAATACGAAATTATTGTGATGACTTCGGGAAACGCGCGCCAAGTGTAGTCAATGAAGTCACGAGTATGCAATCTGGTCAGTATGAACATGGCCGACAGCAAGGGACTAGTGATTGTAGCTACATAACAATTCCGAGTACTCTGTGCTACAACAACAAAATGGCTGCCCATATGTTCCATATTTCACACTATCTTAACCTACACCATAACAAAGTGGTCTAAAAAGATTTTACTTGGTTTATTGTTCCACCTACAGTATTTCAGTTCTGGAGATGGTGTCCATTTGAAGCAGATATGGTGCTGAATTCACCAAGTGTATCATGCCGTGAACACCTTGCATGATACCACATCCAGTCACATTATCCTGACACCGGGCCAACAAGTCGTGGAACTACTCTTATATTTGCTTGAGCGCTAGCAAGGGAGCTATACCACTACCATTTTAACGACCTGGAGCCGACACTCTACCGATTGCGCTACCAGGTTCGGTCTGACAAGAGTAAATATTAATAATAGCTTTAATTGAAACACTGTTCATTTTCTATGTAATTAAATATATAGGTCGCAAAGTAACTTAACATTGTCATAGTATGTGACCTTTAGACACTTGAAACGTAAACACTGTGTAACTGCTGACTGATGACGGGTGTTTGTCACCTGGCCCGAGTTTGTCCTGCCTTATATAGACATGGGATGCTAGAACGCTGAATGTTGCATGCTATTTAGCCAAACAAAATACTTGTTACAAAATATACATTATAGTTATTTAGTTAAAAAAATCTGGAAAGGAAACTATAAACATTATTTAAAAATCAAACCCAATAATATTAATGCAGCAATATTTATCAGTTTAATTTTAAAACTTTTTCGAATCTTAGCAAAACTTAAATAACAGTAAATAAACAATAATGCGCATTCCAGCAAAATACAGTAGATACACTTCCGCCAAATAGAAGTATCACTAACAAAGAAATAGTTCCTTAAGTACAAAATGACTAACACAGCACTATATAATGTGATATTCTATTCTGTCAATGACAATATACAAGTAACTTTTTTCAAATTGAAAACCCTATTCTTGGATACAATATACACCCTCCAAGATGAAGTTCGTCCTTGCCATAAGGCGTCTTGTTGAACTCATGTTGACATGTGAATTATCCGTCTTTGTTATAAATACAAAGTACTCATTCGTTTGGTGTCATGAGACAGAAAAGTGTAACTATTTAAGAAACAAACAACTAACGAACTATTGAAATTATAACTGCAGTTTCGCAATAAAGACACCGCTTACCACATACACTTAACACAGTGAGAGTACTGTATCGCCAATTACATGTATCACCAGTTAAGCCGAAACAGAAGTTTCAACATTCCACATAGCACATACACAAAACGTCTGTTCTGTATTCCGCATCCCTTGCAGTCAGTTGTCGTCCGTTGAGAAATGAATGGGGATGATCCGTTCTTGACTTATGTCTTTATTCATCTTTGGCGCCTTTAATGTCAGAATACCATTTGCTGATAGCGATGACGTCACCTCGTTGGGGTCAACATCCTTAAAATATAATGAAATTAACGTGGAAGTGACATGAATATCAAGCACAAGGAACATTGCTTAAAATATTAAGTGATTAACTGAATTTCTATATAATAATAAATTAATACATTTTCTTTAAATGAGAAATTGGCAACTTTTCTCGGCGGTATTGGGGATCATCATTTGAATTGCACTACTATTAACGGTACTAATATTAGCGGTACTAATATTAGCGACATCACTTTCTCTTTACAATGATTAAACTTTCTGCGCCTTTCAAATATTTTGCTTGACAAAGTTATCAATATTATTCTACTCTATCCTTACATTAGACAACACATGAAGGGTTATCCGAACATACATCCACGGACTTTCTTCACAGTAAAAGCTACCTTTAGAACATGACTTAATTTTGGACTTAACATTCCGGAAAATGTGTACAAGAAATACAGAAATATTCGTTCGCATGTCTTTATAGCTTCTAAAATCACAGTGTTTTACACCAACACACCAAAGCTGCTCAGTTGCAGTCCATATTAATGTTATCACAATTACGACAGCTAAACGTCATACGTAAAAATAACAGGGATTACACAGTCGCGTACGTGGTTGTTAATACTGATCACCGTTTGCGTCATCTCCTTACACACTGTGCGTGAGGCAGTGAGCCTTGAGCTCGCATACCTCATTTGATTTGATTTTTTTAACTTACTTTTTAATAGTTTTGGGGGGAAGGGCATGCTCTTTGTTTAATTTTCCTTGCGTTTGCATCGTACACGGCATGCACGGTTATCCAAATACCGCTTAGCTTTCATTAACGTTTATTTGTTATGACGGTGGCGTCATTGTTAGAGACTTCGCTATGGTGTACGTTTGTGAGAATTTTTCTTTCAAGCATATATTTAGACAAGTAAACGACATTTCGGTGTTGTGTAGAAATGGGTTCCAAAATGACAAGGCCATACACGAAACAGGCTCGTATTCCAAAGGTTTCATGTCATGAACATTCGTGTAAATGGATAGCACCTTGTATTTACAAAATATCTCCATACAGTAAATGTATGCATAACTGATTGCCATAGAATTATGACCATACATCACGTAGTTTAACGTTTATAATCTCGTACCTTTGGTAGAAAATACTGCCGTTTAAACTCCCTCTCGACTATCCCGTGTTCATCTACCCGTTCGCCATGTCTGGCGTGCACAACTACACGGCCACTTTTGGTTTTTAACGTTATCTCGTCCGGGCAAAAATGAGATATATCCAGAGATATTCGAAATTGTTCGTCTGTATTTTCCACCTGAAAATATAACATTCGAACAAATATTTAACAAATAAGATCTCGGATCTGCGACATTCAAGGCGCCGCAAGGAGCAGGCGCTTTAAACAAGAAAGTGAATATCCTGGTAACTAGAGACTCTCTTACATTGTCGGTTCATTACATAAATATGTCAGAGTAACGAACGATTGCTCGGCTAGAAGGATGGTAACTAGACTATCTCCTTCTTTGGTTTCTTCCTTGTTGTCAGCTAAATCTTTGGCGCCGCTCTTGAGATCGGTGCATTTAATGGAATGCACAGTTAGGGGAATGATAGTTTAGAAGGCAATTACAAGAAATCGCATCTATCCTGCGAGACCTTTGCCTGAGAAAAAAACAAATATTCCCTTTCTTTAACAGTAAAGCTTGCATAAACAAAGGGCATTTTGCGATTATAAAAAGTAGCAGGCGTTAATAGGAATGCGCAGCTGTTTGGCGAGGGTTTGTTTAATACAAGCAACCGATTATGTCAACGTTAACACTGCTGCTTGTAATTGTAGACGTAGCAGCAGACAAGGAAGAAAGTAAAGTAGCAGTATACTTCCGATCAGAGTTGCGGTTCGTTATTCTCAAGTATTTATGTAATGAATCGACAGTGCAAGTGAGCGATTAGTCCCAGAAAGTGAACTTCTTGTTTAAAGCGCGTGCTCTCTGCAGTGCCTTGCATGTCTCACCTACATGCTCTTTTTTAATGTCGTCTATATGTAATCGTTCTATATGTCTATACATAATCCCCCTTAAAAAGTCCTAGGGATGGCGCCATGTGGTTCTATAAACAAATGAACTGCGGCGCTTTCATCCATTGAATTTCGGTTATTATGCAGCTTTCGTAAGTATTTTGGGTTTTACGGCACACCGACACTTGATAGGTCATACGGCGCCGATAGCTTTCGTAAATATCATAATTAAATTAGATAGTAGTTTAAAATGTTGCTACATCATTTTTTGCCACTTGAAATTACTCAGGCTTAAATGTGTATGTATGATTTGTGTAATTTAAATTGCATTTGTTTCGACGATGCACTAAATCAGTCAAATGTTATGCTCTCGATGCACTATATCAGTCAAATGTTATGCTCTCGATGCACTATTATATCAAATATTATGCTCTACTTTGCTGTTTGTATTCGGACCTTTTCCCAGGCGTCTAAAGACAATTCGTTACTGCATATAATTCTAAGACATGAACATTTACGGCATTTTTAAGATTTTAACAACAAGGTTTTGCTGATTCTTAATCGGCAAATATTGTTGAGCAAAAATGATCCGTTATTGTTTGTTCAACAGGACCTAGACGGCGACCTTTGATGCTTTGCATTAATTCTCTTTTGTTTGGTAATCGTAACCTGCATGGTTCACATCGACATTTTTCTTTTTGTTAAAACAAGACCTTGCCAAACACCTGCAATTTCCTATTAATAACTGCTAAACTTCGTTATAATAGAAAGATAGCTGCGCCTTTAACCGCGACAAATTCGGTTCTTTTCTTTGAATAAGGTCTCACCAAACAGCGGCCATTGCCAGTTATTGCCTGCTACACCACTGTCACCATACACATCCGCTCTCCTGAGCGGCGCCAATGAAAGCAAATTTATAAGTAAAACAAAGGGGGTAATTTAAAAATGGTCAAGCTTAACAACAATTCGTTTATTACCGAGAAGGGTCCGAAAACAACTTAGTACATTTATGCATTCTTGAACTTAATTTTATTTGTGTTTCATATTGTATACATGTAACGGTGTGAACAATTAATTATAATCGAACAGATCTAAACATTACCTTTTCTCCGTGGACCTTTGTTGGCTCCCAATAATGTTTTGTTGTAGTGCTCGATTCAGCTGGTTGATTAATGCTGCTGTTGTTGCTAGCAGTGCTGTTGTTGTTGCTATTACTACTACTGGTGCTACTATGTGAGGTGGTGCTTACTGACGCAATAGGTTCCGACGGAGAAATGGATTCTGAACTGGTCGCGCCCTGAAAAACAAATAAGTAAATAGGATTTCGGTACTAGATGCATGTATCTTGTTGACAAACTATGGGGCAGCTTGGTCGGCCGATGTATAGTAATAAGCGGTGGTGTCCACTTGAAACAGATATAGCGTTGCTTTTAATGTGTATATCATGCCGTAAACACTGGCATGACACCACACCCAGTCACATAAATGACACCGGGCCGGCCAGTAGTGGAAGTACCCTTATATTTGTTCGAGCGTTATTAAAAGAGCTATACTACAGCCATTTAAACAACTGGTATGTCGCAGCTCTGGGTCAAATCCGGGGCCTCCCGTACCTGGAGCCGACGCTCTACCAATTTTGGCATTTTGCCGATACTGTGCAGAGACATTTCTATCATTATAGCACAGGGGCACTTATTAAGTGCCTAGAGACTGAACCCGGCCGGTCCATTATACTGACACCGACGAGTCAGGCGTAATGCTGTCCCTTTAACCCCGAGCGTTAGGGGGAAAGCCACTACTACCAAATTTAAAGTCTTTGGTTTGACCCGTTCGGGGTTTGAACCCACGACCTTCCGATTCGCAAGCCGACGCTCTACCGCGGCCGGTTGTTATATTGGTCTGCGTAAATAACCACGTACTTGTGTTAGTGCATATTTGTGTTAATAGGTTATTTGTTCTGTTTAAAAGTTCCAAAACAAAACTTCATACCTTGATTATGATGAAGAAATATTTTATTGTTTTATTTTTGTTCTTGCATAATTTACTGGATCCAAACTTTTACCAATGTTGAAGATATTTTGTAAAGTTTTTTGTTGTTTTTGCAGATATACACAGTTCCAACAACGTGAGAAATAGACTTTTAATACAAGGATGTGATTTACATAGAGGTGTCAATTTGGACGATCGAGATACCTTTGGCAGGAGACTCCCGGATGGCACAATATACAGCCCTGATCGCCCCAGAAGAATGCGAAGGTCCGCTGGCTTGATGTCGTCAGGTAGAGGATCCAGCATCTTCCCCTGCGTGCACCGCATGTATGTGAACGTTTGCACGCGCGGGAACAGCCGCAATATGTGCTTCCGGAGATCTTCGGCTGACCACGTAAGCGGAAGTTTTGATGAAGACCGAAGACCACCAATTAGTTCTGATTTAGGAACCCCTGAAACGAGTTTCGCGTGCATGTTAAATATAGATAAGCTTTGTTATGTTATATTATTTTTGTACAGTTTTTTGGGTCGACGTTCGGCGGCATGGTATTGATTAGGTTTAATAATGAGCTTTTATTATCTCAATGCAAGGTTGTTCCTCTGTATTTGGAGAAGCTTTTCACCACACTATTTTGTTAAGGGAAATGGAAAGAA
Source organism: Sinonovacula constricta (assembly GCA_007844125.1). NCBI lineage: Eukaryota > Metazoa > Mollusca > Bivalvia > Cardiida > Solecurtidae > Sinonovacula > Sinonovacula constricta. Next base: position 61,393,851 of record CM017558.1, on the reverse strand, counting down.
GTCAAATAGCCAAAGCTTACCTAGCTCTTCTTCCTGGAGTTTGTTAAAGTCTACCGTCAACGTGGTGGACAGGCGATCTTCGGGTCGTAGACAGGTGATCTTGACGCATGCTTCCCGGTAGGGTCTGCCACGCGCCCTTTTTACTGGCGCTGACGAACTACTTGGCGGTGACAACGAATCCTCTGCCGCAGAGCGTTTTAGGCTGATAAATGAAATAAAAAAGGTCATCTAAAAGTCATCGTCGTCGTAAAACGTATTGAACCTCCCAGCATAGCGATTATTTCGCATTGGTCCTGGTGACACAATACGTCCGTCGCTGGCATCCTCATCGTCCTCATCCTCCTTCTTAACATCATTATCATCATCATCATCATCATCATAATCATCATAATCATTACAATCACCATCATCATCATAATAAACGGCTTCGCATAAGCATTATACATTACACACTTACCTGTAATCGAGCGATTCTCGGAAAGAGTCCGACTCGGCGCCATAATAATCGTAATAATAGGACTCCCGTGTTGGTGAGTAACTTCCTGTATCATCGTCACTTTCCGCCGACGCTCGTTCAGTTTTTACCCTCTGTTGCCAAAGACGATCGGCGTAATCTTCAAGATTTCTGGGCGCGTAGTCGTCAAGATCTAAAGATTATAAACTTTTTATAATATGCTTGTGCGTGTTCATCTTTGTAAAGAAAATAAAGCACACCTTTATGAAGAAAAAAATGCACACCTTTGTGAAGAAAACGAAGGACACTTTTGTGAAGAAAGCATAATACACCATGAGGAAAACATGGCACACCTTTATGAAGAAAATAAAGCACGCTTTTGTGAAGAAAACAATGCACACTTTTGTAAAACAATGCACACCTTTATAGAGAAAACAAAGTCAATGTATCTCAGTATACGGTGTACAGTAGACTACAGTAATACAAAGTATATCGTTGTGAAAAAGACACCGTTCGTGAGTAGCAATATAAACTGTTATACTTTGTTATGCAATATTAAATATCCCGTGCACAGGGACACCCCCCCCCCCCCCCCCCCTCCCTTCCCATAAAATATAGAATAAAAAACTCTTATACTACATTGTATATCTTCTAATACATAACAGGCTTTTTACAATCAGTACCTATTGTCAATGCCAAAAAATCAGTTCACCCTAAAATTATGTATCACGCTAGTTTATTGATGTAACAGATACATGTGTAAGATCACTTATATGTTCGTGGATACTTAATGCTCTGCTGTAAATCTGTATGTTCACTCACGGTTTCTTGCCTTTTTTTGCTACAACAAATGTGTGTTGTACATGTAAACATATTACTGTGTTTGAGACAAATAACATAAATATATGTGACTACGTTACATACCTGGTTTTAATTCGTCCATGTTCTTTAATGCAGTCTTCAGATACGTCTCTCCTAGATAAACGTGAATAGTTATAGTGTATCTTCACTACACGCGAAGTAAACCCAGGCTGGTGTACACATCGACTGTAAACGCGACCACGATATTGACCGATAACGATGACGCGTGCGTGAAGAAACTCAGTGTTCTATTTTTAGACTGCTGTACAACGTGTACATGACCGTGTGTGCTGAATTAACTACACGCGTGTTTAAAGAACTCAAGTTAGTGTGAATGCAACTTACTGTGCACAGACATGTGTTTAACTTAGTAGTGTATAGTAGTGTATTGTTTTCAAATGTAGTACCTAGTTAAACACCTGTTTGGCTAATCTGTTATTTAAGATACGAGTACGTGTGTGTAGGTCTTAGGTTTATCATGTATGTGCATACTAAACCAGCAAATCATTTGAACATTGTTTATGTAGTTCTGTACGTCAGGCGCGTATCTAGGCCGTATCTGAAGTTACGCACAATTACAAGGGAGATAACCTTTGTAGTAATACTTTTGAATATATTCGGTTCTTTTCCAATGAATAACAGGTAAAGGCAAACATGCAAGGAATTTTAATAAATTTAAATCTTTTCAACTCGCTTGGTGTGGTAATAAGATTTTATAACATAGAAACTACGGAAATAAAATATGCCATTCCTAACCCGGGTTAGGCATCGACTTTCTTAGTGTTTTTGGAACTTTTAGATTTTCGATTTTTCGAACGGAAGTTACGCACATGCGTAATGGCAGAAACGCGCATGCTGTACATACACACGTGTGTTTCGCTTATCAGTGTGCACGTTCATATTATTAACTATTAATATTAATGAGCATTGGTTAAAGTTAATTGTTCAAGTTACAAATTGTAGACCGGACCTGGTAGCGCAATCTGTAGAGCGTCGGCTCCAGGTACGGGAGGCCCCGGGTTCGATCCCGGGCCGCGACATACCAAAGTCGTTAAAAATGGTAGTGGTATAGCTCCCTTGCTAACGCTCAAGCAAATATAAGGCTAGTTCCACGGCTGGTTGGCCCGGTGTCAGGATAATGTGACTGGGTGTGGTATCATGCCAGGTGTTCACGGCATGCTATACACAGTGAAGGCAGCACTGTATCTGCTTCAAGTAGACACCGTCTCCAGATAACTGAAAAAATAGGACGATAAACCCAATAAACAAACAAACAAATTGTAGTCGCGTTTTGCGTTTTAGATATTGTCAAAGTGTTCATGGTATTACTACACACAAACATATATAGAAGTTATTGCTAATGTTTAACATGTTTGTTTAAATAACGTTGTTTTCAATGCTTTCATATAAATAAATCTGTTTTCAACCTCATAACAATTACGGAAGTGCGCACATTTGGAGTCAGCTTTAGTAAGTGATTGGGTTAGAGTAAAGTAATGTTCACAACACTTAACCAATATACTAACAACACTTCATATGTATATTTATTTCAATCATTGCCTTACTATCTCTAGCCCATCAGTGAGCTGACGGGAACACTTGACGTACATAGATATTCTCGTATGCACTTTTTACTCATTTTATGTTATTATGGTAACGCAAGTGTAATAGACAATACACAGAATGTTTTGAATAACTTGGTGTTGATGTTTTTGCAAATTTTAAGTAAATTCTCCATCCAGTTTTGAATTTATAGATATTTTTTTCTTCTGATATTGATATTTAATGTGTCTTCATTTTAGAAATACGAGAACTCCAAATATTTTGTTATTTCCTTTTTAGGAAAAGTGTTTTGCTATTGAGTATCATAAAACAAATTATAGCATAAGACAAACCAATCAAACATGTAACTTGATTGGTTTGACTCAGACTATCCCAAATATGTAATTAATTGTTTACAAACTCAACATGTTTTAAGCTGATTTTCCCATTTTTTCTTCTGCTGACTGTCCTGTATTAGTTTAAACATATTTTATTTCGAATATCTTACAGGATATAACATAGAATATACAATACAAAGGAAAAAGGATTGAAACGAAAGTTAAAGCTTATCGCGTTTCTCTCCCAACACAAGAATGTATGTTAACTTATGGCAATAGACTGACTTACATTTTAGATAGAAGTTACAAAAGGCAAGCTAACTCTATTTAGCAAACTTACTAAAATTAAACAGTGTATGTAATTATATATATATACACACTATAAATATAAAGTGAAAGGAGAAGGAATCTGCAGTAAAGGAAACTAAATGAAAACCAAAGAAAAACGAAAAACAACAGGACATATGGCTAGGCATGACAGTCGCAGAGGATTGAGAAGAGAGACAGGATCCCTCTTAACTATTATTAAAACATTTAGTTGATTTTATATACGCATGTACAGCATCTACTATTTGAATGTTTGTAACAAAACTTGAGCAGCTATCTTCAAACAACAAAATATTAATATCAACTATTGGTAATAGAGTAAGTCGATCAATAAGATGATCTCTTTCTTCACAACGATAAGGACAGAGTAGGAAGAAATGTTCAGCAGTTTCCAGTAACCCACAAACACATAAAGGAGAAGCTACAATATTTTCCAATATTAATATTGCAGGTAATATTTGTCCGTTTCTATTTCAATGCAAAAAATAAGGCGATACTTTACAACAGTCGAGATCTAATGATCTTTTCAAAGCTGAGAGTGATATGACACTTTTATATCATATGGAAGATTATTCCATTCTCTTATAGCAGATGGCAACAAAGAGTAATAATATGAGGTTGAAATGCTGTGGATGTTTTGTATGTTATCAGAATTACGGAGATTAGAACGTAATGCCAACCTTGTCAGAAATCAACTAGTCGAGATAAGGCGGGGTTAATCCATGCAAATGACTGTCCTTTATTAGAAATGTCACAGAGCTCTTGACAGCCGCACGATTGATTTCAGACTTGCTCAAAATGTTCTATAAAGTAGTTTGGTCGATAATGCAAAATATAAAATAATTCCACCTTATGGTTTTGATTTATTTATTTTATTATTTATTTTTTTGGTCTTTGAATTTATCAGGTATTAATTTGTAATCAAATTAAGCAATTTAATTCAATAAACAAAATAAAAATTAGAAACTAAACATGTTTTATTCTACACCTGAATGATACAGAAAAAAGTCAAAGTGGAAAAATAGGAAGGAAAAAAAATGACAATGCGTGTCCACACTGGGATTCGAACCCACAACCCCCAGTTTTGAAGCTTTTATCCCCAATTTTGATACTCTTCAATTAGAGGTGCAGTAACAGTTGCTCTACCTTAAAGATGGTATGCGGCAGTTTGCCTGTATCAAATACATATAACAATATCGAATTACGCTATGGGGATATATGGCATATTTTTTGTGTAAACCCATACTTTAGTCTTGATAAATACGATTCTGAACACTAACTGAATTGTTAGACAGAACTAATCGCAAAACTCACCCTGAATGGGTTTTCTTTCTAACTGTAGAAAAAGCTCAGTATTTGTCTTTGCTAAAAAGTCGACATCAGAGCGAATTACCCGGATGACTTTATAACGTAATCGCAAAAGTAAGTAGTAAAATGGTTTTCTAAGTTTTAAAATAGCTATCTCTGCAGCGTGGCTCGAATAGGAAATACCTGTTCGCCATGGCGAGTGGTGATTTATGCTTGAATGTTCATACAGATCTAGGACTTATCTGGTTATTCGAGAAAAGAGATGTTGGTCCAAACTTTTGGAGACCAACTTTATATATGCATTTGGTGTAGGTAAACTGTCGGATATCACCTTTAAGCTGTAATCGCGTACACAATAAAAAACTGTTGCATGTTAGACGCAACAATAACTCGACTTCTGCAACTTGTAAGAAGGTTTTGCTTCATAGAATGAACATGACGTTAAATTGCCAGTCGGTAACCCTCAAATTTCAATGTACATTGTAATAAGTACTTCCGGAAAAAAAGAGCGTAAGTCCATTATTGTGCATAGGTGTTCAAGTTTTTGCCTCCTTTCAATTCTACATGGTTTCAGCTTCCTTTGGGCATCAAAAGGATAAGATTACCCTCAAATTAGGAAATTTGATGCTAAAGCACAGATGTACACTAACATTAAAGTCAATGTCACAGGTTGTACTTCCGGTCTGTTGTTAGGGTAACCACCCTTGCAGCGACTTTGACCCCCCCCCCCCCCCCCCCCCCCCAACACACACACGTAAAGGCAATGTAAGCTACTGATTGAGGTACGGTAGTATTTTAATCCATATAAACTGACTGAGTTTTAACTGTTATAATGCAATAATAGACGCCAATTCAATATTCCGCTTTCAACATAGAACACATTGACTGGATTGCCTAATTAAAAGACAGCGTTAAGTGATTAGGAACAACTGGATATAATCAAAGTAACTAACTAAAACACTTTTTGACAATGAATTTTAACCAAACGAATAAGTGTTCAATCAGGAGCAAACATTGTGCACAAATTTACATTTCCATTTATTTCGTTTCCATTTTTAAAAGTTCTTTTCATGTTTGTCCTCGCATCAGTTCAATAAATTTAGATTGACAGTGGATTATTATAAACAATTGCGACAAAATGGTTGGGGAATTTCACATTCTTTCATTGTATCCAGCGTTTTAATTTTCACGAGAGCAAAACTGTCCTTTTAGATAACGTCATCTGATGCAACTTCGCACTTACCATTGAAAGTTTAATAAAGAAAAGTAATCATACAAAGTTTAAAAGACTACAACACACTGCTTTTGTTTCAAATGTTTTATATTTTATTTTACAAATGTTTCAAATGGTTGAAAAAAATGCCACAAAATTTATTAAATATAAGAAAAGGAAAATATATATTAAAGTATGAGTGGTGTTTCTTGTAGTCTGCACTTAAAGGCATTTAAAATGACTTTCTGTAGACTCCCACCCCAGAGAACACTATGCTTGGAAATCACAGTGAGAAGGTTCGTCAATGTGTTGCAGGGATATCACAAGTGGAATGACCGTTAAACTATTAATCAAACTTGATGCACAAGGATTTAATGCCTTTGTTCATCAGGGCATTATTCGCAAACCCTGTCACGATACCACATCAGCCTGAGGATAGGGCCAGCCGGGTAGACCCCTCATCCCCCAACTCCTCCTCCACACACACACACGCACCCAAACACCAACACCATCCCTGAACATATTTACCCCCACGGAAAAAACCCATAGTGAATTAGAAACCAGCATATATTTTCTTCTTCTTGCTTTTCGTTAGATTTTGGATTTAGAAAAAAAACAAAATGTTTGAATATATTCAGTTCATACCTACTCGGGCACATATTATCAAAATAATAGATAAACATATTTTGTAAAGGCACAAAACATTGAAATAAATCACTATCAAGATGTCAAAGTTGCATTGGCAATGTCGACATATCATCTTCTCCGGCTAATTTACAAACATGTATGAACATAACAATTACATAAAAACAACAGCGACATAATGCAAAAACACGATATAATAAGGATTTTTCAAACAAAAATATAAACTCCCTCTTTATGTTAAAATATATTTAAATATAAATATAATGTACTGCTGTCAAGGAACAGTCATGATATGATATGTAACATGGTTTCTTTAAACATCACATATACATCTTGCTAGCGTAAGAACCCGATGTTATATTTTTTAATTTTTGAAACGTAGACACCTAAATTATAATCAACTTGTAAAGTAGTTACTTCAATTATTAAATCGATTTTACAGTAACATTTACAATAGACATCGTGAACGTCATATTGAAAAGTTTAATCTCAATATTTTCTCTACTACCAGCAGCCGGCTTGGGTTGTTCTCTGGAAGGGCAGATTCTGAGAGTTCAAACTTAGGTCATTGGCGACTTTGAGAAGTTTTGAGATATCCGATTCCGAAATAGTAGGGGTCCGAGCCAGCAGATGGACGCAGTAGTTGGTGGACCACAGGATGCTCGTGCAGTCGTACTCGATGGCGAGACTGTCATCAAGGTACACGATTGTATAGTCAGCCTAAAAACAATCAGGATTGTAATGACACGAACTGCTTCTCAGTTCCCTAATTTCGGTTGCTATGCCCCGCGAAAGACTGCTGTTGTCTGACTGTTTGAAACCAGATTGTTTAGAAACCTTATTTGCATGAATTACATAAGCAAACCAATCTCACTAAAGTCAGATCTTACAAAATGTAAGATCTAATGACGGCCTGCAAATACCGTATATAAACAAAAATGTTTTTCTCCGATAACTTTTTTAAAACAGCCAATCAGTGAGCCAAATGCATAACGCTTCTGGTTAGAGTCGCAATGGCCGCTATCGATGATGTAGTAGAAAAGTGTTTGACACAATTAGGAATTCGCTCGTTAAAACCACTTCAGAAGCAAATTCTTGATTGCATTCTGGACAAAAAGGACTGTATGGCAATATTACCGGCAGGATATGGAATATAAGTCTTGCGCGGATTGTCCATGTTTTCATTTCTTTATAAATGGGCGCAGCCATTAAAATAATACGTTCGGAACGCTTCGGATCATCCTTTACTTTTGCGATTTTGTAGGCGGCAATCTTGAGAAGATTTTATTGACTCGTCGTCAGATCCTGATAGCGGAGCGGTTTTCCTGGTAGGATTTTATTCAGACTGATAAGCAAACTGACATACAAGAAATAAGGACCGTTAAAGAATATAAATATACGTTTTAAACGTTTAACTATTTACTTTATATTTAAAGACTAACGTTACGGATTACGACGTCTATTTTTAACTGTATTCTTCATCGTATTTTTATTTATATTAAGAAATAACGAACATTTTAAACGATATATTATACAATTATTTACTTATTAGCTGGGAAATATGCTGTGATATTGACCAAAGAATCGTTATTGACCGAGAACGATTTTTGCGGTCAATATCAACAGCATATTTCCCAGCTAATAAGTAAATAACTGTTTTATTACAAATACTTTAAATAGTTAATAATAAATAGTTTTTATTTCTTTAATTATTATCTAAACTTAGATGCAAGAAAATAGTTTACATTGTTTACTTCGTGAATATTGTTCGTATGGGACGAGTATCCCACAATGCGTACAATTCTAAGCAAGTTTTGTAGATGCGCGCGCATAATATTGATGGAAATTTGGCATTCTATTAATAGACCGGTTAATGTCAGCGAAAGCGGGTCAATTTCTATATTTATTGACACGACTTTTTTATTATTATTATTATTTGGGGGAGGGGGTGAAAGCCTTTAATATCAAAATTTTCACAGTTATTTCAATCTAATCTACCTCTAGATAAAGGCAAACAAGGTAAATGGGACAAAAACACAGAGACGAGGCATAACACACAAAAAGAAAAACCATCAGTTACCGCCTTGGGACGTTCAGTCGACAAAAAGACCGACTGGGGTGATTAACTACTCAATATTTACAAACCTTCGGTGCCAGAGGAAAGAATCCTTCCTTCCAGTGACCCGGCACTACTTCTCCCGTCAAGGAACCTGAGAAAATAGGATAGGATCGTATTGGCACACATCGCAATATTGTATTGCCATACATCACATGACTATGTTCTGCGGCCATAAAAACTATTTTATTAGCAAACATGACACTATTACTTTGGCACACATTACATGACAGGATTTTATTAACAAATATTGAATGATAGGGTTTTATTGGCACACATCACTAGGTATTATTGACACATATCATATACATGTACATGTTCGTGGCCCCTACGGATATATTATATTGCCACACGTTACAAGATAAGTTGTTATTGGCACATATACAAGACTTTAGTAGAACATATCACGAAACAAATGTTTGGCTGACATAACAAAATTATATTTCAACACATCACAATACAAGATTTTCTTGGCACACATCACATGACTAGATTTTCTTGGCACACATCACATGACTAGATTTTCTTGGCACACATCACATGAAAAGATCACAATACAAGATTTTCTTGGCACACATCACATGACAAGATTTTCTTGGCACACATCACATGACTAGATTTTCTTGGCACACATCACTGAAAAAATCACAATACAAGATCTTGGCACACATCACATTACAATATTTTATTGGCACACATCACATGGCAGGATTCTTTTGGCACACATCACATGACAAAATTGTATTGACAGATAATTTCTTTGATATGACGAAGTTAACAGAAGCTTACAAGCGCACCTTGTATACTGCAGTCACTTAGTAATACATAATTATGCTCAATTAATTAACAAAATACGTAGACGGTTTGTACAAATAGCCATCAGCTGAAATGTGAACGAGCGAGGGAAGAGTTGACGGTGTTACGGAATTGATTACCAATACAGTTACTTTCTTTGTGACCAGACTCTTTAATCGTTGACTTTGCGTTGTTACGACCCGTTTTGTTTTTGGTTGTTTTTGGTTGGTTGTTTGTGTGTGACTGTGTTTGTTGTTGTTTGTTTATTGTAGTTCTTTTTTGAGGGTTTTTTGTTGTTTTTGTGTTGTTGTTTTCAAAATGTAATTATTTTAAAACGGATTTTTGTTTTAAAACAGGTTTTAACGTCCAACCACATTTTACCTGTTTTGAAATAAACTCTTAAAAATGGCTAAAATAACCTTTGATGAATTTCTTGGTGTTGGTGTCATTATAAATATAGTTTTAACCAAAAATAACTAGGCATGAAAGCCGAAACGGGCTTATTAACAAATTACCAAATCGATAATGTATTTTTTTCGCTATCCACATGTCAAAAAAAAGATACATATGACAAAAATAACCTATAGAAGACATAATTATAGATTTGAAAGCCAAAAATGGACTTATCAGCAAATTACAAAATGGACTGAAAACAACATATTCCCACATATTGATGTCACTGAACCTTCATACATGATACACTTAACTGACACTAGGCCAAAAGATAAAAGATTTCATTCTTTCAAGTAATTAATTCAATTTTTTTCTTTTCTTTTTTCAAAACGGATTGTAATGTCCAACCACTTTTGTTCATTACTTATTCATAGTAATAGTATTAAGTATACAAATGGTCCTTTATATGTTGCTAAAGACTAAGCAGCGATAGTGATGATCCTGGTCGGATTTGTAATCGGATCTACACTTCTGTGTGGTCAAGTCAAACTATGCAGGTTACGGGATGAGACCAGTTGCTGTCCTACCTGAGGCATTGAGGAATTTGCCGTCTGCCGTCAATTTCCGGCAACTATTGATGGCGGTCGAGTCTCCGTTTGTAGCCCCGGCAACTGGCTGGATGTCTATCACGGTACAGACACAATCCTTCTCGAACGCAGCACCGCCGGCCGTCTGCATTTTACCTGTAGTATTTAACAAGGCTTGTTGTGGTCATTTTGGATTTCCTTTTGATACTATTAAGTTATTTGTTACACATATTTGGCTTTTATAAAATCATAGAAATTAGTTGTTCCATTTCTATAAAATAATATTTGGTATCGGATGTCCTAATTTTGTAGATTGTTTTGTGCAAACGGCGATTTTAAACTCATGATATACGCTGATATCTGAACCTATACTGATAACAGCAAAGCATGACTGGCATTTATTCTACGCATTATGCTTTTCTTCTTTAAAAAAATATAGGTTAGAGAATTCTAATATTTTCCAAAACATCACTGAGGAAGTTTGCTGTTTATGTAGCTTAGATAACTAACAAGATTTGAACGACAGTAAAATAATTTGATTTACCTACCAATTTCGTACCACAGTCCATTGTAACCTTCGTTTGTGAAGTTAACCGATGGTGGTGGGTGGGCACAACCACCCCCGTCCAGGAACATAGTGTGGATGCGGCCCACACATACACATATGAGCTACAACAGACAGCGATATATTTGGTAGTGTCTTGAGTTTGTATAAGTTTTTTTCCAAATACATAAAAACATACAAGACATTTATAGAAAGTGCACGCGCACACACACGCGCGCTTGCATGCATACTCCCTTCCCCAACACTCACACACACACGTACGCGCGCACACACATACACATCAGCAGTCCCTCTCACAAGACAACCATGGTTCGTTTTAGCCTGTTTTGAAGAATGACTGGGTCGTGTTCCTAATCCCATTTTTCAAGAAGAAAATTCCCAATTCAAAGAACAAACAAGAACAAATGTCATTCTCACCCAAGTCCAAATAAATGACGTAACTAACTATTTAGCGAAAAGAGAAAAAGAGATGTTGCTTTGTAAATTATTAAAAGAAAAGTAAATGAGCTGAATGAACTAAATATTTCATTATGTTTTTTTATTTGATATATATAATACGGTTTGAGTTTTTCCCAATTTTGCATAAAACGATGCGAAAAATTCCGAAATTGATCCTTCCGCAGACGGGTTGTAGCCACGCCTACCATAGCAAGGAGTGCTCGCTGTAACTAGGTTAGACAAGCATTGACCAAAAGGGTGGCGTTTACATTGAAACGTATGCAAGTTATGTGTATTTTGCGATTAACTTTTAAGCTACATAAGCGCGTCCGATCGGATTGATTGATATTTATTTTGAACGACTTTTGCAATGTATTGTAGAGGGTATTTGATAAAAAGAAAAATCTTGCTCTTCCATCCTGTACATCTTCAGGGTTCTAATCAAAGATACAGATATGTTAGAAAAGAGGTTAAGAAATTAAATACAAGTAGACTCTAGTATGTGTACATCTTTTTGTGTTTAAACATCAGCAGAATTAATACTCGTAAAAATATGCATAAATAAACTTATGACAAGTACAAACTATACGACATCGTAAGTGCACATAAAGAGACAAAGCAAGCTAATTAGTGTCAAGACAAGAAAATCAGTAAAACAATTTAGAATCATTCCATATGGGAAGAGAGTTCCTAACTTTGTATATCCACTTAGCTTCCTTTAAAAGGTGTTTCCAGTTGTCGGAAACCTTTTCAGTGGGCATAAAGGAAAAAATCACCAAGTGAATGATTTTCATAGTTAAATATTCAGTTTAATAAAATATTGTTGCAGTTTTACCTTTATAGTGAATTTATTTAACCACTCGTATCAATGTCATATTGAGTAAAGTGTCACGCTTTTATGTAATACATATTAGAGATGATAAAGTATCCTTTTTAAGGTATTTTTGTATTATGGGTTGTTAATATTAATAAATCTATTCAAATGAGCCACGTCGGCGAATCTTAGAAGAGTTGATTGGCCTGTGGTGGGGTCATAAAACTGCAACACATATTTTCTCACTTAGCTTGTATGTCAGATGTCCTTGTGTTATGTTTTAGTTCATGTGTAGGAAATTGCCACTTGTCATGCAGTAGGGACTTGTAAAAAAGATGCTTTATCTATATATAGTACATATTACTTAAGACATCTAAAATGCGTTGAACAAAAGCGCATTTGTAATTGGTGACAATATGCAGCAAAACGCCATAAGTAGTAAGGAACAAAGCGAATACAAGATGTTCACGATATAATCCCGCAATTTTCATTCCAAACCGCATTTCTTTAAAATTTACAGATGAAAGTGTAAGAAACTATGATTTCATAAAGTCACATTTTGTTAATAAATAAGAGAAAACTTAAAACAATAGTATCAATATAGTAAGAATAAAAAAAAACATTCTCAGACAAGATGTATTTTTTGTCATTGTCTTTACGGACAGAGCATCCATATCAATGTAAACAGTGTACATCAAATGCACAAATCTTCTGACGCTTTCTATGAAATTCCCAAATTAGTTCACTGTCATTTAGATATCGATAATTAAAGCTTTCATTTGTTTTGAAATGAAACATTCATTATGTTTAACGCAATATCAACCGCCTTCCCAAAATCTGTCTAACCTTGGTCTGGCCATCGCCGTCACGTGAGGAAATCCACTTACCTGAATGGCTAAATGGTCCTCTCAGTCATTACCTGATGAAAGGTCAATTTAGAGGTTTGGTCATGCTCCCAATATGGTGATAACATACCCTAACAGCCGCAAATTGCAACACATATGGTGCATTAATTTTGTTTTGCTATTGTTGTTGTTTTTCTTTGTTGTTTTGTTGTTGTTGTTGTTGTTTTTATTATTAATGTTTAAGTAACATAATCTTAATACGGTGGCACTAAGCTAGAAAAAAACAACAACAAACATTTTCATTTCCTGTGCTTGTGGACATTTTAAACTTAAAATCGCCAGTAAGCAACATATCTGTTGTTTTCAATGATAAATGCCGTATTTCTTGAGTAAAACGGCATAACAAAAGTACCGGATAAATAAACTGGTCTAACTGAACTCACAAAATTGAAGATACAAAATAATTATTGTCGCTTAAATACTACGCGCCTTCCTTTCAATGCATACTTTGGTGAGTTAGACTATCCTATGTTAGTGTTTTATTATAAAAATAGAAATTGAAAAAAATAATGAACAGATTACCATTACAATCAGCTGTGTTCTCCACATTTTTGTTCAACGCAATCCTCCTAGTAAAACAGTGAAAGATAAGAATGGAATCATTTCGGAACGGTGTTTTATACCGAAAACCGACCGTTAAGGAAACGTGACCCCGTGTTGTTTTATAAGATGTTACGTAGTAATTGAAAAGATAAGTAAATACAATGTGTTACTAAAGTGTTACTTTAAGTGTGATAGAGGGTTGGGGCTTCAATCGTAAAACTTCGGGTATTTCCGTATGGTTCGTAAAATACACCTCGTACATAGCTCTAGAAAACACCTAAGTGCGTCGCCTGAGTTATGAAACAGTGTCCGTTCGCGAGAAAGTAACAAATTATATATATATCATTTAGTTGAGTATATCTTGCAATAACAACGATTTTTTTTATCAATACAATCTATATGATTTACGGAAAATTGAAAAGTCAACATTAAATACCCAGTATTAAAACTAAGACACACAAAGTAGATCCAAGATGGCGCCTTATTATGTCAGAGGTCTCTTGCATAGCATAAAGGCCGAGGTGATCAGATTGTTGGGGCTTGTGTGTGTGGCAATATTTATTGAAGTATTTCAAAGGGTCAGTTTAGTTACTGGACTGATAGTGAATGGACAACAACAATAAACAAACAACAACGAACACAGACACACACAATACCTAATTTGACTTAAACATGTTACAACCCTTAATTTATTATAATTGATTAAGTTAAAGGAGAAACAAAATGGTTTCAAAGGGCAAAGCTGTGAATGATAGGTAACTTGTTTATAAGTCACTGATGCTTTATATTTATCGATATTAGGACAGTTTTTCTGTCTTCAAAAAATTCCATACTGATTATTTTTAAATTAAGAAATAATTGAGTTAAGAATCGGCATGTTTGCAATGAACCGTTTTGTTTGATTGTTTGTTTTGTAAAAAGTGATTTCAGGAAATAATGTTTTCGTATTTATTGTGATTGTGACGAATGGGCATAATTCATGAATTGACTGTACACTTAGTAAACCACAAGATAATTGGGGTGGCTTCGGAAAAAACAACACATAAAACAACAAAAAACACTTTACCATTTCACACGGTCTTCCTTTTTTTAATAAAAGAAACCTTCCGTTATTATTTCAACAGATTTGTTAATTCGAAAAAAAAAAACATTTTCCCTAGCGGGGAATCGAACCCCGGCCGCCACGGTGAGAGCGTGGAATCCTAACCACTAGACCACTAGGGATCGTGATATTGGTTGCTCGTACGTTTAAATATAAACTCAATATGGCTGTTGCGGTTCTGCGCATTTAGATAAAATGCATGAGAAATTACAATTGTGACATATGTATCGTTCCCTTCACACATTTATACTTTTAAAAATGTTCCAATATTTAAAATGAGTAATCATATATAAGTTTAAACAAAGAGCGCCGTAAAATAAGTCATTAGACTAGATGTAAAATATCACTCATCTGTTTTCCTAATATGTCTCATTCGGTGACAATTTTACCCTGCCATATACCAGGAAGTGACTAATCTGTCATTGGAAAATGACAACAGTCTCTATTGTTTACGGTATGAACACATTTATCGATAACTAAAAGGTAATTATATTTTTTTTCTATTGTTACAAATGGTTAAGATTAATTGATGATTTCCGACGACTACTTTTTTTACGATCAAACAAGTGTCACATCCAAATATTGTCAGTAGATTTCGTGGATATATATTTTTTCTAATTGTTATGTACTTTTCTACTGTTTTCATTATGTTGCTTATATTATAAGTGTACCAGTTAAGAGATAGCCTTACCCCTTCATAAGACTGATTAAAATATCTATTTTGGGTTTATTTATGTAAAGTGATGCTCAAAATTCACTCTTGCTTAATGCTAGGCTTACTATTTCTAACCTGACCAATCTGGAGACAGTTGTTATACCATGTAAATAGTGTCTATTAGTAGAATGTAAGGCCAGATCCAGAATCTTTCTGGTAAAGGGATGGGGTAGTGGGGAGGTGGGATGGGGAAAGGAGGCACCAGACAAATAGAACTAAATAAGCACAATTTTAAGAATGCAAATCATCTGGAATTTGGTAATCTTTTTAATTACATTGAAATTGCCATATTGCTGTCTATGCTCTGCAGGTCATTAATTTTAGTTATTTGTCATAGAGCATATTGTTGAATTTAGTGTAAATGCATAACATTTATGGAACATTGGACCAAATAAAACAGCTGTAAATAGTAAACTATTATGTAGATGTTTCATTCAATATTGAAAAAAGAAAAACTCCAAATCTTTACATTTTTATGCAAACCACTGATGCTG
The DNA here is from genome assembly GCA_007844125.1 of Sinonovacula constricta. Lineage (NCBI taxonomy): Eukaryota > Metazoa > Mollusca > Bivalvia > Cardiida > Solecurtidae > Sinonovacula > Sinonovacula constricta. The sequence continues at coordinate 61,377,696 of CM017558.1, read as the reverse complement.
TTTAAGCTAAAGAAAACATTAATATGATACTTAGTTAATATAAAGATATAATATAAGAGTGTAACAGTATACCGTTATATCACAGTATTGCATTCACTGTTTGGTTCTCAGTATGTTTATCAACCTCACGGTACAAATTGGTTAAAAATTGTGCCCAGTGTTCGGGATACAATACAATAATCATAATTCTTTCTGTAATGTAATTGGTATACATGTAACATGATTCATACTAAGGCTGTTCGGTATACCGGTATATTGCGATACAAGGTAAAGGCAATACAGTACCATGATACACAAGGAACATACAAGTTTTTCATGATATTTAATGTATAATTGGATGCTGCTATCATTTTGTTCATCCAAAATCAAAGATTCTCCTACCGATATTTATGAAACGAAATCGCTAATAACTAACTGAAACATTGATGTCAATTGCATGTCAGTGAAATTCATTCTAAACAGCCAGGGAAATGTGGTATTAGCATGTGTGATATTCCTTACAATACAATTTTTATTAGGTATCAACTTTTAATTTAATAATTTAATTGATATATTTAAGAAAACTAAGTTGCACTGAAACATTTTCTTTATGGACATTAAATTTACTACAATTTGATGTGCTTATAAGATACAGTGGAGGTACAAACAATCTTAATACACTGTGAAAAGTCATCCCTCTAACACAGCGTAATTGTGACACTAGACAGTCATGAATTTTTCAGTTGATTTGTTGTTTGATTGTTTGTGCTTTATGACCTTCTATTCTTATTACTTTCTTATTCCTGTGTTTACCTCTTATTAAGCTTATAAACCTATGCCATATTTTATTAAGGCATTTGTTGTTCATTCTGCTTATTATATTGAGTGAAATAGCTCCTTATTGTAGTCTGATCAAATATGGCAATACATTTATTGTGATATGTATTGCAATATGCTCAATATGTATTGCAGTATATAATGGTACGCTGCAAGCATATCATGAAAGCCCTAATACATACTATAGCATGTGGGATGTACCTTGATATTTGTCATATGGTTATGGTGGTGTATGGCTCCACCCCTAATATAATACATATTCTGCCACCAAGGTGTGCTGGTGGGGGGTGGTGGTGGCACATGGGTTGATGTGGGACAGGGTGTACCCCGTCCTTCGGTTGAAGGGGAGGGGGATTCTCCCTAAGAAAAAAAAACACATTTTATCGTTCAAGTAAAGTGCTTTTTTATCAGAAAATGTTTAACAAAAGTGACCAAATTATATAAATAAGCTTATCTTAAAGAAAAATTTATAAATGTTAATTCTGTTAGTGGTGTGGTAAATGCTATGTTTACATTCTGATGCTGTTTGGAAAGTACTAATTTATGAACAAAATTACCTTCTACTTTTGTGTAACACCAGCTTGGTCTACTTTGTTTTCTTGTTCTTTATTTTCAGCCTTGTCACAACCTTGTCACAAATAGAAGAAACATTGCATTGCACTGCATTTTTATCCATTGCACTGCAGTTTTATCCATTTATCCATTGCACTGCAGTTTTATCCATTGCACTGCAGTTTTATCCATTGCTCTTCTGTTTTATCCGTTGCACTGCAGTTTTATCCATTGCACTGCAGTTTTATCCATTGCACTGCAGTTTTATCTGTTGCACTGCTGTTTTATCCATTGCACTTCAGTTTTATCCATTGCACTGCAGTATTATCTGTTGCACTGCAGTTTTATCCATTGCATTGCAGTTTTATCCATTGCTCTTCTGTTTTATCCGTTGCACTGGAGTTTTATCCATTGCACTGCAGTTTTATCCATTGCACTGCAGTTTTATCCATTTCTCTTCTGTTTTACTGGGTTACTATGCCATATCAATTACAAATAGTAAGCTACAAGGCTGTATGCATCAAATCAAACTTTGAGTTGGCAGTTTTTTCCGTGTCTGGTAATTTATACGACCTTATAGTTCTATATCATTAACTTTCTAATAATTCTAATAAAAAACTAATAATTTCAATGTTTATATCATAACCATTTTATGACAACTCAATCTTTGGAATGCATGCAACCTGTGCAATACCATGTCGGTAAGTTATATGACCTAGTAATCTAACATAGTAAGTTATCGACCTAAAAACACCATGCTGGCAGTTTATCTGGCCTAATAACTTGCTATTCTTATATTGCCTCAAACCTTGGTACATTTTCTTTGATCTCATTGATATTTTCGTTTGAAAAGGAAATCCCATTTTTAGAAAAAAAAAAGCAATGTTTGCCTCTTTATTTTGTCTTTACCTGAAAAAGTTAAATTATCTTTAAAGTTGACTTTATACATTCAGTTGGTTGGGATTCAATTTGACCAACCAAAAGTTCTTATGTAATGTTATCATTCTACATTGCTGTCTAAAAGTGACTAAAAAGCTTGTTAACAGTAAATGCTGTATATACAAGCCAGATGGGAAATATCTCTATGGGGAAGAAATATTGTGTTAGAAAATGTGAAACAATGACTGGGCTAGAATCAGATGACACACAGGTCAGGAATGCTTATTTACTAGGATGGCCCAGTAATCAGTGAGGGCCTCTTGCTGAAACTTAAGTCTTGTTAGTAATGTATACAATAATATGGATGTCTTAATTATTATTATGTTATATAACTAATACCTTTTCATAACTGTATAACTTGCTATCCTATCTATTTAAACTCCATCTTTATTGACAAAAGTACTTATTAAAGTTCAGTTTTCTCCAAATTTGGAAGAGATTTCAAACACCTGAAGTGGGGAAGTATATTCTTTATTCAACAAGGAGTGTTTTCAAATTTTGGGCCACCAACTGGCCTTTCAAAACAACACTTACTACATCAAGTACCACCATTTTTATTTATTGTCTATACCCTGAGTGTAAGTTGTAACTGAACAGCTTCAAACTTCATTAAACTTTATGAAGTGGGCCTTCTTTTCCAAAGCAATCCTAGTTCTCTGGGCCTACTTGATCTTCCTGAATTCTATCAAGGGATCTGTACAATAGAGTCCCAGTGAAGTACATTTCCTGTTAACTAATTTATTTTTCCTCCAAACTCTTTATACTTGGTACTCATTAGAATCATCTTGGTATGAAAATTCTATACAGTTTTAGTTAAGAATTATAGGATTATAGCAACACAAAATCAGATTGACACCTCTTATTTGGAACTCAACATGTTTGTTTGCAGTTGTTACATCACTATTAGTCAATCACTGTACTATTCTTTAGTGATGCATACACATGACAATAGTTATTTGCAAATGGAAAGCTGTTAACCAGACTGGCAGTGCAATCGGTAGAGTGTCAACTTTAAGGTGCCTGAAGCCCCAGGCATGTTCCCTGGTCAGGATATATCATTGTAAAATATAAAATATATATTAAACATTATTTGCAACATTTGCAATAATTTTAATGAAAGAAAGTATAAACATTGTAGCTTATCATAAAAATACTCAAAAATTGTCATATGACAATGCAAGATATCTTAAGTGCCATATTATCTTAAGGAAATAATTTAATATAACAGTAGCCCATTATACAGCACCAGTTATAGTCGAATAAGGAAGGATGAACTTAAGTATGTTTTTTATTTTATTTTAATCTGTTTATTCATAGTACATGAATATGATTTTGATAATTTGCCTTATAGTGTTGACTTTCATTTTAGAATAGTTTAAATTATTTTTATTTCACTGAGTACAACATGCTCATGGTGAGAATTTTTGATACCTCTTCTGGCATCAACAATATGTGTTCTTACTTTTTGCTTGGCTTGCATGTGAAATACCTTTGTTCTGTGCCTTTTCGGAGTTTGGTATATGTTGCAATGCTCATAGGACTTTGTCATATATTCTTCTTGTGAACACTCTTGAAGCTATAGTTTGATCTAATTTTAACCAAACTTAATAGGATGAGTTTGAAAGTGGGTCACATGGTGTCAAAAAGTAGGTTTATGGATGAATTTTCACAAAATGTTTGTCTCCATAAAATATTGAATGAATTCTTAACTAGGTCACATGGGATAAAAAGTCTGTCAGTTGGCCAAATCATTGAATGACCATGTGAACACACTGAACAGTTTTATAGAACTTATGATCATAGGAATTTACCAGAATCTTAATCTGCATGGAAATTTTTACCAAAAAAAATATAATCACTAGGAACAGTTGTGTACATTTAGTCCTGTGAGTAGATTTAAAAGCAAACAGAAAAACCAGCATCCTTAAGTAAGAGATTTAGGACCATCATGGATGTTTTGCATATGTTTAACATATCATTATTGATTCTATGCTAAACTGAAAGTAAACCCACTGTACAGATTCAATAGAAGATAGAGAGATAATTTTCTATGTTTTGCAAATGCATAAAATGGCAAATGCATGATCAAAAGATGATTCTGGAAGCCTTTTGAATAGTTTGAATAAACATTTATTCTAGTATAATTGTATAAATTCCAGCCAAATGAAAATGAGTCCCCATATATAAAAAAAGTTGATGCCTTATTAAGTACTAAAATGAAACATGAATTTTGACTGTGTTTAACTTTTGAGATCAAGTGCTAGACTTTGCTTTTGCAGTTAAGTATTACTTTGTCTCCATTGGTCATCTGAGCCCCGAAGGATTGAACATATGTGGGAAGGAGGATTCCTGTAGCTTTTACTATGCATTATATTAGACATCTGAGTTTTTTCAACAAGCAATAGAATGTTTGGGTACAGAGTATGATTTGTGTATTTGGAAGGGCCATGTACAGAGATAATAAATTGTATAATGCCAGACAAAGTCCGTATTCAAATTGCAGCTGGGTGATAGGGAGAAAATGTGTAAGCGGTCTGGTTGGCTCAGTCAGAAGAGCATTTGCCCTGTTAGCGAAGGGTCCTGGGTTCGAGTCCCTGACAGGCTGCACATTCTCTCCCCTCTCCCTATCACCCAGCTACAATATGAATAGGGACCTTGTCTGTTTCATAATCCAGTGGCATATACTGATTAATTATTCAGCTACCTTTCAGGTTCCAATCTTATTTTTTTTTTTTACGATAATCCATCATTTTTGTTAATGAAGTTTCTTCAATGTTTGACATCTTTTCCAAGTAAATGTGTAAAGTGTGAAAGCAAAAAGGGATTTCTTTCTGGCATCACTTTTTGTTGAAATTTAGTCTTTAATTTATTGAACCTTTTATGGATTCATGTTAACAAATACTTCCAACAATATTAGAAATATATTTAATTTAATTGTTTTAAATTGCTGGAAATGATTACTGGAATAAAGGGAATGTGCATCTCTATTCTAAATTTGAAATAATATACATTACTTTGTATGAATTTATATGAAACTTCTTGACTACATGTATTATGGGAAGTGAAGTACAAAATAATGACATTGCGTTATACCCTGTAAACACAAGAGGAAGGTTTGTGTTATCCCTAAACCTTCCTGCTTAAGCTGTTTATAGTTATAATGTTTGACCTACATTGTTTTTAGATGATCATTGCCAGACTGGATCTTGTATGTTATGTCTGCCATAATAGGCGTGGATTCTAAAATTGTATAATACCAAGGATTTACCCTTGAATTGGAGTGAAATGAAACAAACACGCAACATGAAAAATTTATTTTAATTGTTAGTTTTGAACATACATTGCATTTTTAGGAGGAATGAACTAACACTCACTTTATGACCGACATTGAGGTTAGAGAGCTGGATTTGATGTGTAAGTGCTAGTTTGTTCTTAACCTCTAGCCAGTATAATTGGTTAAAAACACATTCTTAACCTGTAGCCAGTATAATTGGTTAAAAACACATTCTTAACCTGTAGCCAGTATAATTGGTTAAAAACACATTCTTAACCTCTAGCCAGTATAATTGGTTAAAACACATTCTTAACCTCTAGCCAGTATAATTGGTTAAAAACACATTCTTAACCTCTAGTCAGTAAAATTGGTTAAAAACACATTCTTAACCTCTAGCCAGTATAATTGGTTAAAAACACATTCTTAACCTCTAGCCAGTATAATTGGTTAAAAACACATTCTTAACCTCTAGCCAGTATAATTGGTTAAAAATACATTCTTAACCTCTAGCCAGTATAATTGGTTAAAAACACATTCTTAACCTGTAGCCAGTATAATTGTTTAAAAACACATTCTTAACCTCTAGCCAGTATAATTGGTTAAAACACATTCTTAACCTGTAGCCAGAACAATTGGTTGAAAACCCATACTTAATCTGAAGCCAGTATAATTGGTTGAAAACCCATTCTTAATTCTTAGTTACTAGCTTATAACTTTGTGATTAAATTTCAAGCCATAGATAGTTTTCACTATTTCACGGGTTCGATCCCGGACCGCAACATGGCATGCAATACACAGTCAAGGCAGCACTATATCTGCTTCAAGTGGACACCATATCCAGATAACTGAAATACTGTTAGTGGGACGATAAACCCAATAAAGAAACAAACAAACAATCATCCTCTTATATCTTACTATGCTTTAAAAAGCAGCTTGGTAACTGGCAAATTTCAGAATCAAAAGCCTCATGATGGTTTTTTTTTCTATTTTCAGCCATTTTTAGCTCATCAACTTCAAATATCTCTCAATTCCACATGCAGGTGCCATGTGTAAAAGTCTAGCAGGGGCGTTGCTGGAGGCATGGGAGGCCATTGGTTCAATCTTGAGCTGAGACATATCAAAGTCATTACAAATTGTAGTTGTATTGCTTCATTGCCAAAGCTCCAGCATTAGGGGTTAATTAAGCTCCACAACTGGCTGGCCCAGTGTCAGAATAATGTGACTGGTTGTTCACAGTAAAGTAGCACTATATCTCCTTCAAGTTGACACCAACTCCAAATAACTGAAATACTGTTAGTGGGAAGATAAACCCAACATAATGTCATAATAGAGGCATAGGAAAGGCCAAATAAAGTAGATTCCCAAGGTGAAAGACAAGATATATTTTTATGAAATATCTATACTAATCAACCATCTTTCTTTATATGAGTACCCATTCATTAATTTATTCATTGTTAAGATATTGCTTTCTTTTTTTTGAATAGGTGTTCATAAAATATTAACAATAACTTTGTATTAAAGAAAGTTGTTATTTTTCAAGCTTTCAAAACAATTGCTTGCAACAAGTCTAATCACATCTACTCAGTTGTGTGATAAGCCATGTTTCAATTCACTCATTCTACATGTATAATTGTATTTACATACATAGAACTGTATAGAAATATTGAACTGAGTTGTTTCATTTATATTTTCTGTTGAAAACTTCCCTACTAGTTGCATTTTTAAAGGTTAGCATATCTGTAAAAAACACATTTGGTTTTATAGTCACATTTAAAATACTTTTCAAAATATGCTTGAACCTAATATAATGACATAAATATGTGGTACTTTTTCTAATTAAGAAATAAAAGCAAAGCATGGGATGGGATGACTAATGTATGAGTATTTATTATTTAATACAGGTTTATACAAAAATAGCATAAAACATTGTGTGACCAGATACAAGATACAGTATGCAAGTTTGTGAGCTATTCATAGTATACAGCATTTCTTGATTCCACCAACAAGAAATGTGTGATGTTTGTATGGCGATGGTAACAAACTGACATCAGTTGACACACCTAATCTCTCTCGACATCGCCAAAACGGCAGCCTGCCTACTTACCTTTGAATACATAGACTGGTTATAATCCTCATTTCAAATTTGATCCATTTATATCTCTTCCCAATTTACTCAATGTCGTATCAACATAAAGTAAACAAAGTACGCTTGCTGTTTCTCAAGAACTTGAACATGTGTCTGTCAAGAAAATGTTAAGAGCTTGAATGCACTGGTGTGAAAGCAAGCTGACATAGAATATATAGGTAAAATGAAGGGACTAGCTGTATTCATATAAGCCCATACATTTTTTAAATTTAGATTCGAAGTCGATTTTATTTACTAGAATCTTATCTCATGCATAACATTTTTTTGTGTGTGCAAAATTGGACTCAATCTTACAGGCCTGATCTATTACTTACATTATTGTTACTAAATAAATCAAAATCCCCCAAATCATCAATATTATGGGTATTTACTTGCATACTGGTAGCTATGCACCTGTCTTAAACAATACATTGATTTGCTTTTTGGTGAGGCAATTATTTAAGTAAACATTAAGTGGTGATCCAAACATTACAAACATGCACTTAATTGTAACCAAGTTGCTTTCATACTAAACGTGCATATTTGTATTGAATGTTGTTTTAAACTCTTAATTATGATATCGTAAATCATTGTTTTTGGAGTCAGCAGTTGTCTTGCCCAATAGATTTTATAATGTTATCAGTATGCATTAACAAATGTAGTAAGAATATAAAGAAGATAATAAATAAATTTGCATTTATACAATCGTTATTATATCGTTAATCAGACATGTTTCTGCACTATTAAAAAGGAATACTATATTATTATTTATTATAAAAGAAACAGTTAATATCACTAAATAGTGTTGTTGGATAAATGATAGAAGTTGTCACTAGAAATCAAAAGATTGAAGTGTATACTTTTTGTTTAGTTAAAACCTATTTATTTATAGTCGATTGGGAAACAAGTTCTTTTAACTAATATTAATCCCTCTCAACTGTCCACTTCCTGGGTACTGAATACCTGGAGCAATGTGCAGTAAATAGTCTTTCTCAAGGACTAACATCACGTGGTCAGTTTCGGGGTTCGAACCCAGGACCATCCGATCGGGTGTCCAACGTCTTAACCACTAGACCACAAACGCTCAGACGCTACTTTTTGTTTGTGTGATTAAAATAATTGTTTTCTTATTTTTGTAAAATTTCACCATTTATATATAAGATCAAAATGGCAAACAACAACTTATCCTTTAAAAAATGTAAATAAGGATTGTAACACATATAAATGCAATATGTTCTCAAAGTACATTAACTAAAGACTGGTTTTCATTCGCATCACTTTTGCCCTTGACTATAAAAGTTCATAGAACCTTGAAGATAATCGTTTTGACACACTAAGATTCCCAGTACATGCTTGGGTCTTCATGCATCCTTAAGTAGCTTCTGTACATTTAAAGGAAGTAAGTTAACACTTAGAAATAACACAATCAAACAGTGCTTTGAATATCTCCATCAGACTTTACAGTTAAATGCCTGTTTTTAGCACAGATCTGGTTTACAAGACATGAATCAGTACTGTAAAGTCTGCATGGTTTTGTTAAAAAGGCATTTGTTTTTGTATGAAGGACCTTTGCACATGTGTTCTGTCTTAGGTCATATCATATAGACTGTGGACTGTCTTAGGTTATCATATAGACTGTGCTCATAATTTCAGTTGTTACACTATGTTATAAAAACCAGACATTCTTTTTAAAGACTTGTTGCAGCATTTCACTTAGTTTCTGATTGTTGTACATAGATCTTGGCAAAGAATTAAAAGAGCTCAATATGAACCTTTCTCTCCCCCTCTCTCTCCACATCGCATTGTTTCTTTTCAAAATTTTGCTGTATGTGTGCCATTTAACAGCATGTTATGTCTAGCAGGGGCAACTTTCCCCCCCAGACCTGGTAGCGCAATCGGTAGAGCATCGGTTCCAGGTACGGGAGGCCCCGGGTTCGATCCCGGGCAGGACATACCAAAGTCGTTAAAAATGGTAGTGGCATAGCTCCCTTGCTAACGCTCAAGCAAATATAAGGGTAGTTCCACGACTGGTTGGCCCGGTGTCAGGATAATGTGACTGGGTGTGGTATCATGCCAGGTGTTCACGGCATGCTATACACAGTGAAGGCAGCACTATATCTGCTTCAAGTGGACACTGTCTCCAGATAACTGAAATACTGTTGGTGGGATGATAAACCCAATAAACAAACAAACAAACTTTCCCCCCATATGACCTCTGAGGTCTATTTCTGAATGTAAAATAGCCGAGGTGATCTGAATGACTGGTTTTCTGTGTAACAACATGCAGCATGTATGCTTTTACATTGTAACCGTTGAAATCACAATGAGTGCCAGATCCCTACCAGTGCCTTTCCACTGCCACATATGAATTCACATCTGCAACAACTTTAAACGACAACTCCTAAAATGCATTTATAAGGCTGGGATAAAAAATTAAATTTGCATGTTAACAAATGTAACATGTTTATGGCAAAAGAACTAGAGTTGAAGAAGAAATGTAACATGTTTGTGGCAAAAGAACTAGAGTTGAAGAAGAAATGTAACATGTTTATGGCAAAAGAACTAGAGTTGAAGAAGAAATGTAACATGTTTATGGCAAAAGAACTAGAGTTGAAGAAGGAAGTAGACTAGTGCCCTAAGTATCCTTTAGTATTCAGGATGTGTGGATCATAACAACCTTCAATGACCTTCTTTGCCAACTTAACAATGTATCTTGGCTCATTGTTGTAGTCTACACATCAAATGTAATGGTTGAGATACTATATACATATCTTTATGTTGTTTGGGTACAATTATATTGGCATGTATTGTATAGTGGGGTTAAAATACCAAATACATATCTTTATGTTGTTTGGGTACAATTATATTTGCATGTATTGTATAGTGGGGTTAAAATACCAAATACATATCTTTATGTTGTTTGGGTACAATTATATTGGCATGTATTGTATAGTGGGGTTAAAATACCAAATACATATCTTCATGTTGTTTGGGTACAATTATATTGGCATGTATTGTATAGTTAAAATACTAAATACATATCTTTATGTGTGAATGGAATCATCAAGAATGAAAACATCAAGAATGGACCCTTCAAGAATAGGATCATAGGCTCATCAAGAATACAACCATTAAGAATGATACCATCAAGAATGGAACCATTGGAACCATCAAGAATAGGATCATCAAGAATACAACCATAAAGAATGACATTATCAAGAATGGAACCATTGGAACCAACAAGAATAGGATTATAGGATCATCATGAATACAACCATCAAGAATGGAACCATCAAGAATGGAACTATCAAGAATGGAACCATCAAGAATGACACCATCAAGAATAGTTTTATAGGATCATCAAGAATAGGATCATTATCAATAAGGGAAATACTTTTCATGCAAAATCAAGGTCCTTACTGGGAGTATGGATATGCTGAAAGTATATAACTTCCTCAAAACTCAACAATACTGCTCTCATTCTGCTCATCCTAATGTCGCAGAGTGTCCAGATAAGTACCATCAACATGGAATGGGAGTGAGCATTGGGCAACAGTTCGTGTCTTACCTTGTTTTCCACAAGAATGTTAAAACACATTCTAGCGAACAGCTTAATGCATGAACATATCTATAATATTGCCCATTACAATTTATTCGTCACAAACCAAAATATCCCCCCACTCAGACTTTATTTGCTGAGCAAACAGGGTATTGGGTTTTGACAAAGGGGAATTTCAATAAATTATAAGGTTGACTAAAAGATTTATAAAGGTGGGCGACATGGCTAAGTAGTTAGAGTTGCCTGGTCAGGGTGAGAACTTTCACATGGGAGATTCTTTCAGCTGACCTGTGGTGGGTTGGTGGTTCTACCTAGACACATGTCTGGTGGGCTGGTTGTTCTACCTAGACACATGTCTGGTGGGTTGGTGGTTCTGCCTAGACACATGTCTGGTGGGCTGGTGGTTCTACCTAGACACATGTCTGGTGGGTTGGTGGTTCTACCTAGACACATGTCTGGTGGGCTGGTTGTTCTACCTAGACACATGTCTGGTGGGTTGGTGGTTCTTCCTAGACACATGTCTGGTGGGTTGGTGGTTCTACCTAGACACATGTCTGGTGGGCTGGTGGTTCTACCTAGACACATGTCTGGTGGGTTGGTGGTTCTACCTAGACAAATGTCTGGTGGGTTGGTGGTTCTACCTAGACACATGTCTGGTGGGCTGGTGGTTCTACCTAGACACATGTCTGGTGGGTTGGTGGTTCTACCTAGACAAATGTCTGGTGGGTTGGTGGTTCTGCCTAGACACATGTCTGGTGGGTTGGTGGTTCTGCCTAGACACATGTCTGGTGGGTTGGTGGTTGTACCTAGACACATGTCTGGTGGGCTGGTTGTTCTACCTAGACACATGTCTGGTGGGTTGGTGGTTGTACCTAGACACATGTCTGGTGGGCTGGTGGTTGTACCTAGACACATGTCTGGTGGGTTGGTGGTTGTACCTAGACACATGTCTGGTGGGCTGGTGGTTCTACCTAGACACATGTCTGGTGGGTTGGTGGTTCTGCCTAGACACATGTCTGGTGGGTTGGTGGTTGTACCTAGACACATGTCTGGTGGGTTGGTGGTTCTGCCTAGACACATGTCTGGTGGGTTGGTGGTTCTGCCTAGACACATGTCTGGTGGGTTGGTGGTTCTGCCTAGACACATGTCTGGTGGGTTGGTGGTTCTACCTAGACATATGTCTGGTGGGTTGGTGGTTCTGCCTAGACACATGTCTGGTGGGTTGGTGGTTGTACCTAGACACATGTCTGGTGGGTTGGTGGTTGTACCTAGACACATGTCTGGTGGATTGGTGGTTGTACCTAGACACATGTCTGGTGGGTTGGTGGTTCTGCCTAGACACATGTCTGGTGGGTTGGTGGTTCTACCTAGACACATGTCTGGTGGGTTGGTGGTTCTGCCTAGACACATGTCTGGTGGGTTGGTGGTTCTGCCTAGACACATGTCTGGTGGGTTGGTGGTTCTGCCTAGACACATGTCTGGTGGGTTGGTGGTTCTACCTAGACACATGTCTGGTGGGTTGGTGGTTGTACCTAGACACATGTCTGGTGGGTTGGTGGTTCTGCCTAGACACATGTCTGGTGGGCTGGTGGTTCTACCTAGACACATGTCTGGTGGGTTGGTGGTTGTACCTAGACACATGTCTGGTGGGTTGGTGGTTTGACCTATCCACGTGTCTGGTGGGTTGGTGGTTCTACCTAGACACATGTCTGGTAGGTTAGTGGTTCGACCTAGACACATGTCAGGTGGGTTGGTGGTTCTACCTAGACACATGTCTGTGTTCTTTCTCTACCAATAATTACCAATAATTAGCTGGACATCCCCAATATAAAAATAATTTTGTTGATGGGATGTAACAAAAATAAAAGAAAGATTAATTTTATAAACCCTTGACCGAGGTTTAAACAGTTTATCTTCTATACTCATGTTTGAATCTGTAGTCAGAAACAAAGATTTTATGAGTAGCTGTGTGTCATCGCTGGTTGTGGTCTGATACCATATCTGATATCATATCTGCATGCTTACACAGTGAAGGCAGTACGTTATCTGCTTCAATTGACATGTCTCCCCATGCATAAAGTATGAATGTTTGGAAGATTTAAAGACTTTACCAAGCAGAAGTTCAGTGTTATAGTGCAATCTTTTAAATCCTTTCACTACTAGACCCTGGTCTGGGTGAAAACTTTAATGTGGGAGGTCTTCCAACTGTCTTGTGGTGCACCAGTGGTTCTACCCAGACATGTGTTTGTCTGGGATCTTCCTTCACTAAATATAGATTGTAGATTATTGTAGCAGTAATGACAAAAATTGTGTTTCAGCATTGTATTTAGTTAATCTCGTAGGAAATCATATGCAGTCAAACCCTGGTGGCTAGAAGACTGGATCAGTAGGTTATCCCTTCCTTGCTTTTAACCTTTAAACAGGCATAATGGTTGATGATTACCTGTATTTTTACACCTTAGGGCTCAAATTACAATTGCTGCACATTAATCCCAAACTGATTGTCTTTTCTGTCAAGCTGTGGGTGTTTTACTTTGTGTTTTCTACACCTCCTTAAAGACCAATCTCATTGTATATTTATATATAAATATCCGATGTATGGCGTACCTTTAGGGTCTTTATTACATGATCCTTTATCATACTAAAACATTCAGCATCATGCTTAAACTTTTAGCATGATACAGGGTCATGACAATTGATTTTTCAGGTACGTGTACATGCTGTATCATGCTTAAAAATAATTTAGACCTTTTGGTGCGTAAGTGTACGACCCTGCATCTAACAAATATAGTTTTAGCATGGTACTAAAAATATTGCACTACCCAGGGTCTTGCTAATTCCGATTGGTCGGTTTTAGCATGATGCTAAAAGATTAATGCACTACCCAGGGTCATGCAAATTCTGAATGGTCAGTTTTAGTATGATGCTAAAAGATTAATGCACTACCCAGGGTCTTGCTAATTCCGATTGGTCGGTTTAAGCATGATGCTAAAAGATTAATGCACTACCCAGGGTCATGCAAATTCCAATTGGTCGGTTTTAGCATGATGCTAAAAGATTAATGCACTACCCAGGGTCATGCAAATTCCGATTGGTCAGTTTTAGCATGATGCTAAAAGATTAATGCACTACCCAGGGTCTGCTAATTCCGATTGGTCGGTTTTAGCATAAGGCTAAATAAGAGTTGAACTACCCAGGGTCATGCAAATTCCGATTGGTCAGTTTTAGCATGATGCTAAAAGATTAATGCACTACCCAGGGTCTTGCTAATTCCGATTGGTCGGGTTTAGCATGATGCTAAAAGATTAATGCACTACCCAGGGTCTTGCTAATTCCGATTGGTCGGTTTTAGCATGAGGCTAAATAAGAGTTGCACTACCCAGGGTCATGCAAATTCCGATTGGCCCGTTTTAGCATGATTCTAAAAGATTAATGCACTACCCAGGGTCATGCAAATTCCGATTGGTCAGTTTTAGCATGATGCTAAAAGATTAATGCACTACCCATGGTCTTGCTAATTCCGATTGGTCGGTTTTAGCATGATGCGAAAAGATTAATGCACTACCCAGGGTCATGCAAATTCCAATTGGTCAATATACAATGTCAATTATTGTGGTTAAATGAGCAGGCTTTGGGGAAAGATTTAGTGAAGATTGCATAAGGACATAAACCTTGAGCAACTGAAATGGGAACAGGGTTTGACTACCAATAGCTTATTACAAGGTGACTTTGATGTCTATTTTTAGCAGGAATTCCATTCGTTCTTATTTACAGATATTGTTACATATAAAATGTAGGCAAACTGTCAAATACCACCTTTAAGTCATCAGACAGTTTGAAAGCAATTTTCACAAAATCTTTCCCCAAAGCCTGCTCATTTAACCACAATAATTGACATTGTATATTGTTGCTCTACACAGGTGTGTTGTTGTACATACCTGTATTATTGTTGGTTAGCTGTATGGGGCTTCTATTGGTGCACCTATGCTCTCAAATGTTACATTTGCCCCTTTTGATATGCCGCTATGTGAATTTCTAATCCCAGATATCTATTCAATGTTTTGATAATAAAGCTTGGTCAGTCACCTCTGTGAAATAATGTGAGCACAGCACCATTTGTTTGTACCTTGTCTTTGATCTTTAGAAAGTGAGTAGATTTGTTCCTCTCTTATTCTTTTAGTTGTACTAGAATGTGTACATACACACAGTACTTTCTCTTTTCTTAATGCCCTGTTTGAGTAAATTACACATATTTCTTAATAAAAACATGATATTGACTGTATCTTGAATTGGTGGTTATTGTCTTGTCCGATGTGTTGTTGTTATTTCTTTGCAAAGAAATTCATTATGAAGTATGTTTAGGTTTTGTTGTGTTCAGTCTTTTTAAGTCTAGAATAAGTTACTTTTTATTAGCTTTTATCTTTCTTAAATTTTTTTATTATATTAGGTAGTTTATCTTCTAATGCGCTGATTGTTTGTTACCATGTTTGTCTTTCCTTCTGTATGTCACTTGCATTATTGGCTTGTCTTGTTAGTGAAAACTAAACATATTTTCTCCATGTTGTTTGTTTAATATAGTAATTACATGATAAAATATTTTATCAATCTTCTTGTGCACACTATTTTGTGTAATCTTTTTTCAAAAGAATGTTCTATTTTTGTATTCCTTGCATGAGAAGTGATTGAGTTTATGTGTTTCATGCAACCTGTTTCTTCTCAGTCGGTTATGACATAAATAATGAAGACTGACATGATTTACATGTTTCAATTTCTTCAGAAACCTGTGATCATTCTTCCTATGTTTACTCAGCCTTATTTTCACTTGTAGCTATGTTTTTACTATCATTATAATGCTATATGTTGCACTCATTGATAAGATACTCAAATATTTTATACCATTATTATTATAATGACGCATGTTGCCGCTTATAAACAATGTTCTCTGTAATTTATCTCACATTTTTGTGCTCTTCATTTCAGACCTCCCAAGATGGCTGCCAGGATGCCACTTAGCCTTTGGTTAGAGAGTATGAGTCTTGGTCAGTACCTGGCTAACTTTGTGGACAATGAGCTCACAACCCAAGCTGCATGCCTCCAGCTGGATGACGAACTACTCATCAACATTGGCATTAGTTTGCCTGGTCACCGTCGGCGCATCCTCTCACATCTACCTACTGACGATCTCGTACCATTCTGGGTTAACGCTGAAGCCAAATCTGAGGAACCACCGCTGCTGCCACCAAAAAAAAGATCATTCAGAGACTCATTCATTTACCAAGACACTGCAAACAAGCATGAAGAAATGGAAGATAATCTCAATGGAACTATGTCAACAGGTCTTAATTCATCAACAAAACAATTACCCAGACCAGTGCCAAAACCTCGGGCAACAAAAACTCGAAATTCACAAACAGCTGAGCTTAATAAACCAGTGCCAGCAAAACGATCAACGCCCAATAAAGGTGCTGTTGTAAGTATTAATCCAGAAGATGCTATTAAAGAAAATAGACATAGTAAGTCTGGGATCAACTCAGAATCTCTTACAGATAAAGAGGTAGTAACACTTAGTGATGCTTGTCTGGAAGAGTCTCTTACAGATTCTGTTGATAATCTTACACTTGACTCTACTGCAGTTTTGGCTGAAGATCTGTATGTGAATGCAGAGCAGTTTAATAGCTGTGATAATGATGATAATTATGATCTAGACAATGCAAGAGGCAATCAAAATAATGAAAACAGTGATGAAGAATATTATATAAATGTTAGTGAACATAAAGTTGACAACACTGACATTAAAAGTAAAAATACACAGAAATGTGCTGATGTTTTGGTTGCTCCAAAACTGGCTTGTAGAAACAGAACTAGTGAAAAGCCTAAATCTCATAAAAATGACAAAGATGACTTGGAAACATTTGAAAATGCTCATTATGATTTTAATCTTAAAACATACACAAGTTTTGTCCCTGCTGAAAATGATAGTCTGGACAATACCTTTGATCATGAGCTGTATGCAGAAGGTGGATTTAATGACTTTATATCTAGCAGAACTTGTGCTGAACCCCAAACTGAGGAAAAAGGTGCCACAGCTGCAAATCATTCAGAAAATGACAATGAAACTGAAGAAATTCTTTATGAAGCTATATGGGTAGGTGAGAAAAAGGATAACTCTGTCAAGACCTCAACTGATTCAAGAGATTCTAGCCTGATGCAGTTTTCTCCCTTGAGACACCGGCTAGCTGAGTCTACTGCAAGAGAGAGCTGCAGGGAATCCTTCAATCTACCAATGCCGTCATTTGCCCCGCCCCCATTGCCTGAGACTGTGAAGCAGATTGGAGATTTGCTTAGTGATTTTGATCCTCTTGTTGATTACACTGTTAAATCCACAGATGACCTCAAGTCCTATGCGGCTGATCAACTACCCCCTATTCTACCACCGAGACCTCCTGGAGAAACCAAATCTGCCCAAAAATATGACCCATTTGCATTCAATTTGCCCCTTGCATCAGAGTCCCCAACTCTCCCACAAAGTGAAAACCGGGAGCCAGACTTTGACATGAGCACACCAAAAGGTATCGCAAATCAAGACGCCATTTATTCTTTCTCAGCAGATCCATTTGAGAATGTGGATCCATTCCAAGACTTTACACCACAGTGTGAGGACTTTATTTCAGAACTAGATAATAACTCAGATGACATACCATTACCATCTAGACACATTAAAACCCAACCAGAAGAGAAAACTTTCGTTACTGTCCCCGATGTTTATGAAAGTGAACCACTTTATTCTGAACCTGTTGAGATCGATCTACAACTGACGCCACTTGGCTCAAAGAAGGGAGGTTCATCCTTACCAAGATCATTATCAAGCACAAGTTCATCCAGTAGTGGCAGCCATCGCCTAAGTGTGATAGTTCCTCCCCCAAGTTTGTATGAACTGCCATCAGAACCCCCTTTAGATGATTCACAATACATTAATGTTGGAGACACTGAAAACACCTACTCCCTATCAAAGGATCTGGGTAAGTAGGCACCACACTTACAGACTTGCTTAAAGTTTATTCATTGCTTTTCACTCAAATCTTAACAATCCTTTCTTTCTTCCACAATTGTCTTAGAAAACAGTCTTCTGTCTGATTTTGGTAGTATTTTAAGGTTTAATGTTGTCATTACAACTTAGTTTTGCCATTTCTAAAACTGCCTGTCAGGTGCCAGCTCTGAAACGGCCTGTCAGGTGCAAGTTATAAAACTGCCTGTCAGGTGCCAGTTCTAAAACTGCCTGTCAGGTGCCAGTTCTAAAACTGCCTGTCACATGTCAGGTGACAGTTATAAAACTGCCAGTCAGGTGCCAGTTATCAAACTACCTGTCAGGTGCTAGTTCTAAAACTGCCTGTCAGGCATGATTTAGGTTTAGAAAAATTGTTCAGCTATATCTGGCCATTTTTCTTACTTTCGGTTGTGGTAAGGAGGAAGTGTTATATTTTCTGTTGTACAAAAGACAAAAGCTTAATAAAAGTTCCTTAACTTACCAAATGTATCAAGCTCTCTTAATATCTTGAATTTATTTTTTTTCTTTAAAAAGCTGAAAAAGTGTATTTTAAAGTGTAATATTTTATTGTTTGTTGCATTTTAAATCGCCAGATAAAGATGAATGCAGGATGGCCTGTTAAAAGTGGTTTACAGCATTTTGGATCAAAGATTTTTTCCTTTAAATAACCAATTAAGACATTGTTACCTGAAAAGGTCCTACAAAATGCTGTTCACTGATGCCCAAGATCTGTGTGAACAGTGAGGCATAAATCTCCACTTGTCATTGCAAACAGGTCTTTCCTATCTGAGCCACTCTACAGAGATAGCTATTTTTAAACTAAGAAAATCATGTGAAAATTTGCTTTTGAGATCATCATCTGGATAGTCCATTCTGACATTGATATCTATTGTTAGCAGCAATCATTTTGCTTTATTTATAGATTTGGAAGAATGAACACTTGCAGTGATTTCTTTTTGCAGTTTGTGTTGTCTAGCAATATAGGAAGTTTTCAAAATCGACTGTACTTAGACTGAAGTATAGGTTTATGTAGAAATTATTCCTAAAATACTCAAACACAGTGGGAAAATATTGTTACAGTGCATTTGATGTAGGAAAACTCAGATATCCCCTTTAAAAAATGACATTTTCTTTTAGCATTTCATACTCCAGGTTAGAAGATCAGTGCAAGTGTTAAACACATGGTGAACATTGACTTATTTTTCTTAAACGAACAAAACACATGCTTATTGTTTATGATACTGTTCGTGAGCCAGTTTATGGTACTTTTTGTGCATGTGTTTATGGTACTGTTGGTGAACCTGTTTATGATACTGTTCCTGAGCCAGTTTATGGTACTGTTTGTGCATGTGTTTATGGTACTGTTGGTGAATCTGTTTATGATACTGTTTGTATGCCTGTTTATGATACTGTTTGTGAGCCAGTTTAGGATACTGTTTGTGAGCCAGTTTATGATACTGTTTGTGAGCCAGTTTATGATACTGTTTATGATACTGTTTGTGAGCCAGTTTATGATACTGTTTATGATACTGTTTGTGAGCCAGTTTATGAGCCAGTTTATGATACCGTTTGTGAGCCAGTTTTATGATATTGTTTATGATATTGTTTATGAGCCAGTTTATGATACTGTTTGTGAGCCAATATATGATACCATTTGTGAGCTTATTTATGGTGCTGTTGGTAGCCCTGTTTATGATACTGTTTGTGAGCCAGTATATGATACCGTTTGTGAGCCAGTTTATGATAATGTTGGTGAGCCAGTTTGTGGTAGTATTTGTAAGCAATTGACCTCGAAATGTAAAAAGCATCAACAATTTACTTGTAAAAACTCGAGAGGCTTCAGTTTTAATGTAATGTTTACCAAACTTGCTCATAATGTTTTGTCTGTGTGAAATCTTAGATGAGTTTATAACTGGGTCATGTGAAATTGGAAAGTGTCCCACCAGGTAAAATGTTTGAAAGATTTTGTGAAAAACAAGGGGCCACATTTGTGGCCCATTCTAAACAAAACTTGGTCAGACTGCTTGCCTGCTGAAATCTTGGATGAGTTTATAGCTGGGTCATATGGGTTAAAAAGTAGGTCACTAGGTCAAATCTTAGTAAGACCCTGTGAATACAATAGAAGCCATATTTATGTCCAAATCCTTAGAGACTCAGTCAGAAAGATTGCTCACATAAATTATTAAATGAGTTTGTAACTGGATTATGTGGCGTCATAAAGTAGGTCACTAGCTCAAAATGCAAAAAAATCTTATGAACATCTTAGAGGCCACATTTATGGTCAATTTTAACAAAACGTGTTCAGAATGTTTGTCTGCATGAGATCTTGATTGATTTCAAAACTGGGTCACTTGGGATCAAAAAGTAGGTAACTAGTGCAAATCATAGGAAATCTTTGTAAACGTCCTAGAGGCCCCATTGAGGACCAAGTCTTCACCAAACTTGAGCAGACTTGATCAGAATGTTTTTACAGAATCTTGGATAAGTATGTAACTGGGTCGTGAGGGGTCAAAAAGTAGGTCTAACCTCAAAAAACCCTGTGAACAGCTTAGAGGCCCGTGTATGGATCAGTATCATCACTAAACTTAGTCAGAATGAATTGACATCTTAATGGTTTAATCTGTGCAAGGATTTGCCTCAACATCTAACTTTGTGATCACTGGATGCCAAAGGACAGTTATGCATATTAAGTCTTGTGATTAAATTTAAAAGCATACTGAAAGACAGGGTTCTCAGGGTGAGTGATTCAGGGCCAACATGTCCCTCTTGTTTCTAGGTCTTGAGGTTTGGCAATATGAGAGAATGTAGACTCTGTTTGTCAAAGACGTTTTACAAAAGTGTTTACTTTTCTATATACCAGTCATGGGGCACTTCTACTTGATGTAATTTCTGCTGCGGTATTAGGCAGCCAAGAGAAACTTGATCTTACGTGTGTATCCCACTGTGTTGTGCTGTTAGATTGGGCAATAATGGGAATATGGGCAATAATGTGCAATAATGTGGATATGGGCAGTAATGTGGGTAATATTGCTCTCCCTTGACCAGTGCAGACAGCTTAACCCTTAACCATGTTACAATTGTTTATAACTCGTATTCAGTTCTAAGTTATCTGTTCATAACCTCATGCATTGTTGATGTTATGTATTGATAGATGCTTAGCAGCAAGTAGTGCAGATCCTGATCTGACAGCTTTTAGTGAGAGGTGGCTCATCTAGATCTACACTTTTGGCATAAAACTGATTCATTCATACTAAGCAGATGGTGAGAAAGAGACATAAGATTTCTTTCTTAATTCTTAATTGCACAATCTTATGAACTAGTTATGCTGATGTAGGTCACATGCTATATTGCTCCATGCTCGGTGTAGCATGGCAGTGTTGGTCATCCTCATGTAGACCACTTGCTCAAACTCCATCTATGGAGCAGTGGATTTACTTAGTGCAAATAATGAAGAGATGTGAGTCAAGTCTTAATTATCTGAATTTTGGATTTATTTAAAGTTTATTTAGTAATAATTATAAGTAAAATCCTGCTGTTAAGAACACCTACCATTCTGACTCAAGGCGGTCTTAATGGCGAGTTTGTCTGAATAGTAAGTTTGGGTGAACACATGGAAATGACTGCCCCATACCTATTTTGAAAAGGGACGTAAAATAACAAACACACTTCTTTTCAAAATTATGTCATTTATGTAATGTAAATATTTAACTCATATAAACCATTTAAATTACTTATGATAATATAATGAATAAATTTTCTTTTTGGCGAAATTTAAAACATATGATCACACTTTAGATTTGTTGATCGCACCTGTCCATAATGTATCTTTCACATTCTCACATCAAGAATTATTTTTAAGGTACAGGAACATGATACCTTATCCAGACAACCTTTTGACTAGCTCTGATCAGGTCATATGTGGTCTGTGTAACTGGCATGCTATTGTGTTTATAGCAGCAATTTATTTTGGTTAGGTGGTGGTGTTGGGTGGGGATGGGGGGTGGAGGCGTACAATTAGAAAGTAGGCAAAGCTGTTTGCAACTTGTTACATATAAAAGCTTCTCACACTGGGCGATCACCATAACTATTTTTCTGTATTTTTTTAAAAACAAAAACAATGTCTTTCTGTCAGTGAAAGATATCTTTGTTAGCATTTGGAGCAAATGATTGTAGATAGGAGGTTAAATCATACCAGCAGAAACATGACCTTTAATTAACTGATAGCTGACAATTAATATGGATTGGAGTCTCCATTATGGTGTGGGTTTGTAATCAGGATGTGGACACTTGCATGACCCCATTAAGGTTTGATTTCTTAATTATGTATAATTGTAACACAACATTCTGTGTTACCAAGATTTTTACTTACTTTCAGTAAATATTTCCTGCAAAAATATACTTTTGACATTGGTTTTGAAATCACACTGAAAAACAAAGGCTTCACCTGTGATAAGAAACAAACTTGTCTAGCACACTATGTTTTGTTGTCTCGGTAAAACCTCGGACAATGTCCAAGTTGGTTGTCAGTTTGAAGACATTGTCCAACAAAACACTATGTAATAAAGCAAACACCTTGTAATAAAGCAAGCACTATGTAATAAAGCAAACTCTATGTAATAAAGCAGATGTTTCATGTTACTGGTTGTCCATAACTGGGTACAAAGTAAAATAACTAAAATAATGAAATGCTGTGCTGAAAACTTATTTGTCCATTTCATGTCCTTACAAGTACCTGCCTCACTAATTAAAAGTTAAATAAAAATATTTAAATTAGTCATCTTGCTTTACAAATATGGTTGTATTTTCAGGATTTTCCAAAGATGGGACTGTAAAACTATATATTGGTGTAAGGTTCTTTTATAAAGGATCACATAATCAGATGGCATAGTTAATCTGAAATGATAAACTACATTCTTTGCTCCTGAGTAATTTCACACCTATCAGTACAGGGCAATAAATTATTTGGAAATGTAACAATACACTTACTGATGGCAGTGAAATTTGTGTAAATAGCAATGCACTTATATACAGCAATACCATATATGGCAAGACAAAATATGACAAAACAACCATAGATGGCAATCTCATATAGGGTAATGCACTAATAAAGTATATAGCAATACACTCATAGAAACTCCACAGCCACTCACTGGGTTCAAGTTTTGGTTATTGCAAGAACTTTCATGTGGGGAGGTCTTCCAGCTCATATGTAGTGGGCTGGAAATTCTGCCCAGAAATAAATCTGGGGTCTTTCTCCATCAATAATTAGCTGGACATCGTCAGTATGACCATAAATGTGTTGATGTGATGTAACAGAACACACACAAATAAAAGCAAATAAATGGCAATACACCAATATGTGGCAATACACCAATATGTGGCAATACAACATTTTGTAGCAATACAGCAAAATGTGGCAATACACCAATATGTGGCAATGTATTGAATACACTAAGATTTGTGACAAAACACTAAGGTATATGGCAATACACTTATTTATCACATAACCTACCGCGTGAGCGTGAGGTAACACTCATGCATAATTTTTGGTAACTCACTAGTTGTATAAGTTATCGTATCGTAGTGTGACGTCATTGTCGTAGTGTGACATCATTAAGTATGTGTGGTGTATATGCCATTTCCCGATCACTTTGTTGTCGCCGTTTTATGCATTTTGTTGGACAATTTCATTTTAATCAATAAATAGATAACTTTGTAGTCATCTTATAAACGAATCTGTTCCCTTTGTGTGGAAAATGGTCGAGTAAAGACTGGAACTATCTTTTGTGCAGATTCTTCCAAACCGAATTACACAGGTCAAGGCCGACTGTTCATACTATAAAAAGATTATGCATTGTAAACAACAGCTGGTGTTTTGGTTATGTGATAAATAGAATATTTCTAGTAATTCTAATATTTGTGGTCATTAGGTACTGAAAATATAAAACTTATTGTCTGGCAGAGCCTCGTTGCGTATCGTTTCATTCAACTCGTTTAATATTTTCAGTACCTAATGACCACTCAGATCAGATCCTCTATTTATCTGACAACAATGCACTTAGGTATGTGACAATACACTTAGGTATTTGCACTGTTTGGCATTACACTGAGATATGTAACAGTACACTAGGATATGTAACATTACACTTAGGTATGTGGTGTTACACTTAAGAATGTAACAATACATTAAGGTGTGTGGCATTATACTTGTATAGGTAATAAATCACCAAGGTGTGCACCATTAGCACTTCAGTTTCTGACACTACACTAAGGTATCTGACAATACACTAAGGTATGTGACATTTCATGTGAGTGTATAACAATACACTAAGGTATGTGACATTTCATGTGAGTGTATAACAATACACTAAGGTATGTGACATTTTATGTGAGTGTATAACAATACACTAAGGTATGTGACATTTCATGTGAGTGTATAACAATACACTAAGGTATGTGACATTTCATGTGAGTGTATAACAATACACTAAGGTATGTGACATTTCATGTGAGTGTATAACAATACACTTAGGTATGTGACATTTCATGTGAGTGTATAACAATACACTTAGGTATGTGACATTTCATGTAAGTGAATAACAATACACTTAGGTATGTGAGTGTATAACAATACACTAAGGTAACTGACAATACACTAAGGTATCTGACAATACACTAAGGTATGTGACATTTCATGTGAGTGTATAACAATACACTTAGGTATATGACATTTCATGTGAGTGTATAACAATACACTTAGGTATATGACATTTCATGTGAGTGTATAACAATACACTTAGGTATGTGGCATTTCATGTGAGTGTATAACAGTACACTTAGGTATATGACATTTCATGTGAGTGTATAACAATACACTTAGGTATGTGACATTTCATGTGAGTGTATAACAATACACTTAGGTATGTGACATTTCATGTGAGTGTATAACAATACACTAAGGTATCTGACAATACACTAAGGTATGTGACAATACACTAAGGTATGTGACATTTCATGTGAGTGTATAACAATACACTTAGGTATATGACATTTCATGTGAGTGTATAACAATACACTTAGGTATGTGACATTTCATGTAAGTGTATAACAATACACTTAGGTATGTGACATTTCATGTGAGTGTATAACAATACACTAAGGTAACTGACAATACACTAAGGTATCTGACAATACACTAAGGTATGTGACATTTCATGTGAGTGTATAACAATACACTTAGGTATATGACATTTCATGTGAGTGTATAACAATACACTTAGGTATATGACATTTCATGTGAGTGTATAACAATACACTTAGGTATGTGACATTTCATGTGAGTGTATAACAATACACTAAGGTATGTGACATTTCATGTGAGTGTATAACAATACACTTAGGTATATGACATTTCATGTGAGTGTATAACAGTACACTTAGGTATGTGACATTTCATGTGAGTGTATAACAATACACTAAGGTATCTGACAATACACTAAGGTATGTGACATTTCATGTGAGTGTATAACAATACACTACAGTATGTGACATTTCATGTGAGTGTATAACAATACACTCAGGTATGTGACATTTCATGTGAGTGTATAACAATACACTAAGGTATCTGACAATACACTAAGGTATCTGACTTTTCATTTGAGTGTATAACAATACACTCAGGTATGTGACATTTCATGTGAGTGTTAACAATACACAAAGGTATGTGGCATTTCATGTGAGTGTATAACAATACACTTAGGTATGTGACATCTCATGTGAGTGCACAGAATGTAACAATACACAAAGGTATGTGGCATTTCATGTGAGTGCAATGTATGTACCAATACACTCAGGTATGTGGCATTACACTTGAGTATGTAACAATATACTCAGGTATATGACAGTTCACTTGAGTATGTGGCATTACACTTGAGTATGTAACAATATACTCAGGTATATGACAGTTCACTTGAGTATGTAACAATATGCTCAGGTATGTGACAGTTCACTTGAGTATGTAACAATATGCTCAGGTATGTGGCATTACACTTGAGTATGTAACAATACACTCAGGTATATGACAGTTCACTTGAGTATGTAACAATATACTCAGGTATATGACAGTTCACTTGAGTATGTAACAATACACTCAGGTATGTGACAGTTCACTTGAGTATGTAACAATATACTCAGGTATATGACAGTTCACTTGAGTATGTAACAATACACTCAGGTATGTGACAGTTCACTTGAGTATGTAACAATACACTCAGGTATATGACAGTTCACTTGAGTATGTAACAATATACTCAGGTATGTGACAGTTCACTTGAGTATGTAACAATACACTCAGGTATGTAACAGTTCACTTGAGTATGTAACAATATACTCAGGTATGTGACAGTTCACTTGAGTATGTAACAATATACTCAGGTATATGACAGTTCACTTGAGTATGTAACAATACACTCAGGTATGTGACAGTTCACTTGAGTATGTAACAATATACTCAGGTATATGACAGTTCACTTGAGTATGTAACAATACACTCAGGTATGTGACAGTTCACTTGAGTATGTAACAATACACTCAGGTATGTGACAGTTCACTTGAGTATGTAACAATATACTCAGGTATATGACAGTTCACTTGAGTATGTACCAATACACTCAGGTATGTGGCATTACACTTGAGTATGTAACAATACACTCAGGTATATGACAGTTCACTTGAGTATGTAACAATATACTCAGGTATATGACAGTTCACTTGAGTATGTAACAATACACTCAGGTATGTGACAGTTCACTTGAGTATGTAACAATACACTCAGGTATGTGACAGTTCACTTGAGTATGTAACAATACACTCAGGTATGTGACAGTTCACTTGAGTATGTAACAATATACTCAGGTATATGACAGTTCACTTGAGTATGTACCAATACACTCAGGTATGTGACAGTTCACTTGAGTATGTAACAATACACTCAGGTATGTGACAGTTCACTTGAGTATGTACCAATACACTCAGGTATGTGACAGTTCACTTGAGTATGTACCAATACACTCAGGTATGTGACAGTTCACTTGAGTATGTACCAATACACTCAGGTATGTGACAGTTCACTTGAGTATGTAACAATACACTCAGGTATGTGACAGTTCACTTGAGTATGTACCAATACACTCAGGTATGTGACAGTTCACTTGAGTATGTACCAATACACTCAGGTATATGACAGTTCACTTGAGTATGTACCAATACACTCAGGTATGTGACAGTTCACTTGAGTATGTACCAATACACTCAGGTATGTGACAGTTCACTTGAGTATGTAACAATACACTCAGGTATGTGACAGTTCACTTGAGTATGTAACAATACACTCAGGTATGTAACAGTTCACTTGAGTATGTAACAATATACTCAGGTATATGACAGTTCACTTGAGTATGTACCAATACACTCAGGTATGTGGCATTACACTTGAGTATGTAACAATACACTCAGGTATATGACAGTTCACTTGAGTATGTAACAATATACTCAGGTATATGACAGTTCACTTGAGTATGTAACAATACACTCAGGTATGTGACAGTTCACTTGAGTATGTAACAATACACTCAGGTATGTGACAGTTCACTTGAGTATGTAACAATACACTCAGGTATGTGACAGTTCACTTGAGTATGTAACAATATACTCAGGTATATGACAGTTCACTTGAGTATGTACCAATACACTCAGGTATGTGGCATTACACTTGAGTATGTAACAATACACTCAGGTATATGACAGTTCACTTGAGTATGTAACAATACACTCAGGTATGTGACAGTTCACTTGAGTATGTAACAATACACTCAGGTATGTGACAGTTCACTTGAGTATGTAACAATATGCTCAGGTATGTGACAGTTCACTTGAGTATGTAACAATATGCTCAGGTATGTGGCATTACACTTGAGTATGTAACAATACACTCAGGTATATGACAGTTCACTTGAGTATGTAACAATATACTCAGGTATATGACAGTTCACTTGAGTATGTAACAATACACTCAGGTATGTGGCAGTTCACTTGAGTATGTAACAATACACTCAGGTATGTAACAGTTCACTTGAGTATGTAACAATATACTCAGGTATGTGACAGTTCACTTGAGTATGTAACAATATACTCAGGTATATGACAGTTCACTTGAGTATGTAACAATACACTCAGGTATGTGACAGTTCACTTGAGTATGTAACAATACACTCAGTTATGTAACAGTTCACTTGAGTATGTAACAATATACTCAGGTATATGACAGTTCACTTGAGTATGTAACAATATGCTCAGGTATGTGACAGTTCACTTGAGTATGTAACAATATACTCAGGTATGTGGCAGTTCACTTGAGTATGTAACAATATACTCAGGTATGTGGCAGTTTTTTTGAGTATGTAACAATACACTCAGGTATGTAACAGTTCACTTGAGTATGTAACAATACACTCAGGTATGTGACAGTTCACTTGAGTATGTAACAATATGCTCAGGTATATGGCAGTTCACTTGAGTATGTAACAATACACTCAGGTATGTGACAGTTCACTTGAGTATGTAACAATACACTCAGGTATGTGGCAGTTCACTTGAGTATGTAACAATATACTCAGGTATGTGACAGTTCACTTGAGTATGTAACAATACACTCAGGTATGTAACAGTTCACTTGAGTATGTAACAATACACTCAGGTATGTGACAGTTCACTTGAGTATGTAACAATACACTCAGGTATGTGACAGTTCACTTGAGTATGTAACAATATACTCAGGTATATGACAGTTCACTTGAGTATGTAACAATATGCTCAGGTATATGACAGTTCACTTGAGTATGTAACAATACACTCAGGTATGTGACAGTTCACTTGAGTATGTAACAATACACTCAGGTATGTGGCAGTTCACTTGAGTATGTAACAATACACTCGGGTATGTAACAGTTCAATCAGGTATGTGGCAATACACTTAGGTATGTGGCAGTATACATTAAGGTATCTGACAATACACTTAGGTATGTGGCAGTATACATTAAGGTATCTGACAATGCACTAAGGTATGTGGCAGTATACATTAAGGTATCTGACAATGCACTAAGGTCTGTGAAATCTTATTAAGATGTGTAACAGTACAATATACAGTAAATGGCAGTACCCTAAGTTATATGTCAATACACTAAGATATTTGGCAATTGTCCATCAATGATTTCTCATGTTTTACAAGTAGTGACATTATAATTGAGGAAATGAACTTGTAGTGGTACTGGACAAAATGGTGTTTAAGCTGTTGGTGTATGGGGAGGCCTCTCCTGACCACACATTTCTAACTTATTGAGTTCTTAATCATAACAATAACTTTGGAACCTGGAAATTTGTTTCAAGTGATTGTCAATAAGGAAAGAATTTTATTCATATAATAACGAGGAAATGAAATAAAAATAGGAAATAAATTAAGGGTTAACAGTTGCTGCTGTACTTGTCACAAATTTCAAAATTGTGGATGAAGAAAGTGGATGGATATTTTCCACCATGAACAATGTTGAGAGAAAAGCAACAAATATACATCTTAAATATTTATTTGAAATGTCAGTGATATATGAGATTCTCTTTTTTCTGTGTGTAGGGTTTATAAATGTTCAGTATGGAAGTAGTAATGAACATTCCTTTTTATAAATTATATTATTTATTCTGATAGTTTTTTAAGTGAACAACAATGTGACCTTTGTTCAGAAGGATAAAACTTTATTACCAAGTGATAACTGTGATGAAGATACATGTCTAGATTTACATCCAGAGTGTTATATTTTAGAGTAAACATTATTTTAGCACAAGTAAAACAATGGAAAAATTTAGACGCCACCATCTACGTAGAGCCATACGAGCTAAAGCTAGGAAATTTTCAGCATTTATCGAGGACAAAGTGAAGTACTCTGTAACTGGGGAATCACTGAGTGTGGAAACATCACCTGTCAAAAATTCTGTTTTTATATCAGAGCCTTTTAATCGGATGAAAATCCCAAAGTTTTTTGATTTTGACATACTGGAAAGCCTTCGGGAGTCAGAATTGACAAAATCTGTATCAATGCCTCAGCTGGATATATGTAGTTGGTTTTTAATTGATTTGTTTTTTTATGTAATTGTTAAGTTACTAGTAGTTATTTTAACTGAAGAAATGTTCTAATGTTTTTTATTAAAATTAAATCTCCTAGATTAATTTTTAAGGGTGTCGGAGTAAATGCTTGATCATGTCAGCAATATGTCGAAATGTACTTTTCAAATGATTGATAGTTTGGTTCTTGAGACAGTGAAAATTTAGCATCAATTTAAATACACTAGGTTGGGAATTGTTTATCAATTTCATGTCGTCATAAAAGAGTATTGTGGGTCAACTGTTAAGGCCTTGATATTTTTTAACAAACTATAATTAAGATCATAAATAATAAAATTTTGTCTTCTATTGTCTAAAATATAAACAAAAAATATGCATACCATGTTTATAAACCATATAACATTTCTTGCACACAGCTATGTACTTTCTAGTATGTAATGATCATGTGTAAATGTAACTATTGGTATCATCTAAAAGCACCCTAGGTTTTGATTTAAAACTAATTTTAAATTCCAAAATGACTACATTTAATAATTAATAACAAATAGTTCATCTCTTTCAGTTTCAGATGACAGGTAAAAAAGTTAAAGAAATAACTACAGCCATTTTTAAAACATAATGCAAATCATAGCTGTTGTTATTTTTAATTCTAAAAATATATTAAATTGTGGTGCACTTGGCTGAGCGGTTAGAGTTGCTGATTAGTAACTTCTCAGCCCCGAAGTGTGCCAATGGGGGTGAGAACTTTCATGTTGGGAGGTTTTCCAGCTAACCTGCAGTGTGCCAGAGCTTCTAACGTGAGACATAAGCCTGGGGTCTTCCTCCACCATTAATTAGCTGGACATCACCAATATGACCACAATTGTGTCAGTGCTGTGTATCAAAAGACAAAACAAAACAATAAATATTAAAAAAACCCACATCATGCTTATCCTTAAAATAGTTCAATGTTGCCTACAATAACTAGTCTTCTTACCTGTTTAAATTAATTGATTGAACATTTACTCAAGAAATATAGATCCAGAGCTCAAAATGGGACCACAGGACACAAATGATAAGGATCTGGACTCTCAAGTGCAATATTTATTGAAGCTACCATTGTTGCATGTGACATGTATTTGCAAAGAAAAATGGATTTTTAAAATGTATATTTAGTAGCTGTAATTTTTCAAATAGGAAGTTTGAAACATGTAACATTGTCAGGCTTATCTATTAAGATATTGCTATTCAATGTAAAGGTTTGACAGTTATCTAGCCGATAAACCCCTCGCCCACTCCTGCTATAGAGTTTACTCTTTGTATCTTAACCTACTGCAGATGATTATATCTTGCTATTGAGTTTACCCTTATACCGTAGCCTACTGCAGATGATTATATCCTGCTATAGAGTTTACCCTTATACCATAGCCTACTGCAGATGATTATACCCTGCTATAGAGTTTACCCTTATACCGTAGCATACTGCAGATGATTATACTCTGCTATAGAGTTTACCCTTATACTATAGCCTACTGCAGATGGTTATACCCTGCTATAGAGTTTACCCTTATACCGTAGCATACTGCAGATGATTATACCCTACTATAGAGTTTACCCTTATACCGTAGCCTACTGCAGATGATTATACCCTGCTATAGAGTTTACCCTTATACCGTAGCATACTGCAGATGATTATACCCTACTATAGAGTTTACCCCTTATACCGTAGCCTACTGCAGATGATTATACCCTGCTATAGAGTTTACTCTTTGTATCTTAACCTACTGCAGATGATTATACCTTGCTATAGAGTTTACCCTTTGTATCTGAACCTACTGCAGATGATTATACCCTGCTATAGAGTTTACCCTTTGTATCTGAACCTACTGCAGATGATTATACCCTGCTATAGAGTTTACCCTTTGTATCTGAACCTACTGCAGATGATTATACCCTGCTATAGAGTTTACCCTTTGTATCTGAACCTACTGCAGATGATTATACCCTGCTATAGAGTTTACCCTTTGTATCTTAACCTACTGCAGATGATTATACCTTGCTATAGAGTTTACCCTTTGTATCTGAACCTACTGCAGATGATTATACCCTGCTATAGAGTTTACCCTTTGTATCTTAACCTACTGCAGATGATTATACCTTGCTATAGAGTTTACCCTTTGTATCTGAACCTACTGCAGATGATTATACCCTGCTATAGAGTTTACCCTTTGTATCTGAATCTGCTGCAGATGATTATACCCTGCTAAAGAGTTTACCCTTTGTATCTGAACCTACTGCAGATAATTATACCCCGCTATAGAGTTTACCCTCTACCATAGCCTACTGCAGATGATTATACCCTGCTATAGAGTTTACCCTTTGTATCTGAACCTACTGCAGATGATTATACCCTGCTATAGAGTTTACCCTTTGTATCTTAACCTACTGCAGATGATTATAGCTTGCTATAGAGTTTACCCTTTGTATCTTAACCTGCTACAGATGATTATACCCTGCTATAGAGTTTACCCTTTGTATCTGAATCTGCTGCAGATGGTTATACCCTGCTATAGAGTTTACCCTTTGTATCTGAACCTACTGCAGATGATTATACCCTGCTATAGAGTTTACCCTTTGTATCTGAACCTACTGCAGATGATTATACCCTGCTATAGAGTTTACCCTTTGTATCTGAACCTACTGCAGATGATTATACCCTGCTATAGAGTTTACCCTTTGTATCTGAACCTACTGCAGATGATTATACCCTGCTATAGAGTTTCCCTTTGTATCTGAACCTACTGCAGATGATTATACCCTGCTATAGAGTTTCCCTTTGTATCTGAACCTACTGCAGATGATTATACCCTGCTATAGAGTTTACCCTTTGTATCTGAACCTACTGCAGATGATTATACCTTGCTATAGAGTTTACCCTTTGTATCTGAACCTACTGCAGATGATTATACCCTGCTATAGAGTTTACCCTTTGTATCTGAACCTACTGCAGATGATTATACCCTGCTATAGAGTTTACCCTTTGTATCTGAACCTACTGCAGATGATTATACCCTGCTATAGAGTTTACCCTTTGTATCTGAACCTACTGCAGATGATTATACCCTGCTATAGAGTTTACCCTTTGTATCTTAACCTACTGCAGATGATTATACCTTGCTATAGAGTTTACCCTTTGTATCTGAACCTACTGCAGATGATTATACCCTGCTATAGAGTTTACCCTTTGTATCTGAATCTGCTGCAGATGATTATACCCTGCTAAAGAGTTTACCCTTTGTATCTGAACCTACTGCAGATAATTATACCCCGCTATAGAGTTTACCCTCTACCATAGCCTACTGCAGATGATTATACCTTGCTATAGAGTTTATCCTTATACCGTAACCTACAGCAGATGATTTTACCTTGCTATAGAGTTTACCCTTTGTATCTGAACCTACTGCAGATGATTATACCCTGCTATAGAGTTTACCCTTTGTATCTGAACCTACTGCAGATGATTATACCCTGCTATAGAGTTTCCCTTTGTATCTGAACCTACTGCAGATGATTATACCCTGCTATAGAGTTTACCCTTTGTATCTGAACCTACTGCAGATGATTATACCCTGCTATAGAGTTTCCCTTTGTATCTTAACCTACTGCAGATGATTATACCCTGCTATAGAGTTTACCCTTTGTATCTGAACCTACTGCAGATGATTATACCCTGCTATAGAGTTTACCCTTTGTATCTGAACCTACTGCAGATGATTATACCCTGCTATAGAGTTTACCCTTTGTATCTGAACCTACTGCAGATGATTATACCCTGCTATAGAGTTTACCCTTTGTATCTGAACCTACTGCAGATGATTATACCCTGCTATAGAGTTTACCCTTTGTATCTTAACCTACTGCAGATGATTTTACCTTGCTATAGAGTTTACCCTTTGTATCTGAACCTACAGCAGATGATTATACCCTGCTATAGAGTTTACCCTTATACCATAGCCTACTGCAGATGATTATACCCTGCTATAGAGTTTACCCTTTGTATCTGAACCTACTGCAGATGATTATACCCTGCTATAGAGTTTACCCTTTGTATCTTAACCTACTGCAGATGATTATACCCTGCTATAGAGTTTCCCTTTGTATCTTAACCTACTGCAGATGATTATACCCTGCTATAGAGTTTACCCTTTGTATCTGAACCTACTGCAGATGATTATACCCTGCTATAGAGTTTACCCTTTGTATCTGAACCTACTGCAGATGATTATACCCTGCTATAGAGTTTACCCTTTGTATCTGAACCTACTGCAGATGATTATACCCTGCTATAGAGTTTACTCTTTGTATCTTAACCTACTGCAGATGATTATACCCTGCTATAGAGTTTACCCTTTGTATCTGAACCTACTGCAGATGATTATACCCTGCTATAGAGTTTACCCTTTGTATCTGAACCTACTGCAGATGATTATACCCTGCTATAGAGTTTACCCTTTGTATCTGAACCTACTGCAGATGATTATACCCTGCTATAGAGTTTACCCTTTGTATCTGAACCTACTGCAGATGATTATACCCTGCTATAGAGTTTCCCTTTGTATCTGAACCTACTGCAGATGATTATACCCTGCTATAGAGTTTACCCTTTGTATCTGAACCTACTGCAGATAATTATACCCTGCTATAGAGTTTACCCTCTACCATAGCCTACTGCAGAAGATTATACCTTGCTATAGAGTTTACCCTTATACCATAGCCTACTGCAGATGATTATACCCTGCTAAAGAGTTTACCCTTATACCATAGCCTACTGCAGATGATTATACCCTGCTATAGAGTTTACCCTTATACCATAACCTACTGCAGATGATTATACCCTGCTATAGAGTTTACCCTTATACTATAGCCTACTGCAGATGATTATACCCTGCTAGAGAGTTTACCCTTATACCGTAGCCTACTGCAGATGATTATACCCTGCTATAGAGTTTACCCTTATACCGTAGCCTACTGCAGATGATTATACCCTGCTAGAGCGTTTACCCTTATACCGTAGCCTACTGCAGATGATTATACCCTGCTATAGAGTTTACCCTTATACTATAGCCTACTGCAGATGATTATACCCTGCTATAGAGTTTACCCTTATATCGTAGCCTACTGCAGATGATTATACCCTGCTATAAAGTTTACCCTTATACTATAGCCTACTGCAGATGATTATACCCTGCTATAGAGTTTACCCTTATACCGTAGCCTACTGCAGATAATTATACCCTGCTATAGAGTTTACCCTTATACTATAGCCTACTGCAGATGATTATACCCTGCTATAGAGTTTACCCTTATACTGTAGCCTACTGCAGATGATTATACCATGCTACTGAGTTTACCCTTATACCGTAGCCTACTGCAGATAATTATACCCTGCTATAGAGTTTACCCTTATACTATAGCCTACTGCAGATGATTATACCATGCTACTGAGTTTACCCTTATACCGTAGCCTACTGCAGATGATTATACCCTGCTATAGAGTTTACCCTTATACCGTAGCCTACTGCAGATGATTATACCCTGCTATAGAGTTTATCCTTATACTATAGCCTACTGCAGATGATTATACCCTGCTATAGAGTTTATCCTTATACTGTAGCCTACTACAGATGATTATACCCTGCTATAGAACTGGAAATTCATAACTCACATTACAATGGTAGCAGTAAACACAATTTAAAAACATTTTTCTATTGATAATTATCAAAATAAAACCAAAAAACATAAATAATAACTTACAGATAACCCAATCTTTCAAAATTTTATTTTCTTAATATCCACTTGCACGTTGACATTGATTACCTATATATTTGTTTTGTTTTTTGTTTAAATGTTATGCATAGAGCAATTTATGACCTTTTACAAAGATAAACAGAATTACAGGTTACCGGTAGTTGCAGAGAAGGCATGTGAGAAGATTTTTTTTTGTCAAGCCTTTTGTGAAACAAAATAATTTTGTCCATGAGTTAGATAAACTAAGGCCACTTTTGCTACTAACCTAGTATTCCATTTAATCCTGATTTTTAAATTGAAATTAGTTTTACTATCATACTGTCATTTAATATAGGCATATTGCAAAATAGGCATTTAAAAATGGTCATTTATAATATAGGCAGTTGCAAATTGGTCAGTAACAAACTAGGCATTGCAAAATGGGCATTTGTGGAATAGGCAATTATAAAATGGTCAGTTGCAAATAGCAATGACAAAACGGTCAATTGCAAAACAGGCAAGTGCAAAATTACATAATTGAATGGCTATAAAGCCTTATATTTTGAAGAAATATGAGATGTATGTGTCATCATTTGTATGTTAAAGCTTAAACTAGTTCTACGTTATCTCACCATGCATCATCAGTACATTTATTGTCCAGATTGTAAATATTGAAAGCAGTATTTTTTTTCAATAAAGGATCTAAATTTAACTTTTGGTCGATTATTTCAATACAACAGAAGCAACTCTGTGGTTGATACTTTGCATACTAATATGTTATCTTAATTTCCGCTTATGTTTTTTTTAATATCTTAAACTTTAGATGAGAACAATGTTCTCATTGGCCTAAAAGAACATGGCGTTTAACCCACAGATGAATGAAACTAAGAATATAAAAACACTATTGATAAAATCTAAAATAACTTTGATTTAACTTCCTACCATTTTGTCTCCCAGTCATATGGTTTTTCTACTCACAAGTGCACTTTCACCTTCCTTATAATTTGTTGATTAATATGTTCTTAAACCTGTTTTTTTAACTAAAACAACATGTCAATAATAAAGACATGTGTTTTATGCTGGTTCTGTTGATATTGTATGTGGTATAGAATTGTAGTACATTGTTTTCTGCATTGGTGGAAAGGAAGGTAGAGATATGACAGTGAATGCAGGAGTGGGAAGTTAAGGGTTTGATTCTCAGCTCAATCCTTTGTTATTCTTTTACAACAACATGGAAAAGTTTCCTTCCTGGTGTCAACATTGTATGGGTTGTGTCAGAAAAGGTTGACTTCGGAGAAGGAATAATATGAAAAGCTGTCAATTTTGACATTCTATTCTTCCACAGTGTTGTCACCTTGGTATCATGTCATCATTTTGTTGGGGTGTAACATGTCCGAGTGTGTGTATCATGTCATCAGTTTGTTGGGGTGTAACATGTCTGAGTGTGTCTATCATGTCATCAGTTTGTTGGGGTGTAACATGTCCGAGTGTGTGTATCATGTCATCAGTTTGTTGGGGTGTAACATGTCCCAGTGTGTGTATCATGTCATCAGTTTGTTGGGGTGTAACATGTCCCAGTGTGTGTATCATGTCATCAGTTTGTTGGGGTGTAACATGTTCGAGTGTGTGTATCATGTCATCATTTTGTTGGGGTGTAACATGTCCCAGTGTGTGTATCATGTCATCAGTTTGTTGGGGTGTAACATGTCCCAGTGTGTGTATCATGTCATCAGTTTGTTGGGGTGTAACATGTCCCAGTATGTGTATCATGTCATCAGTTTGTTGGGGTGTAACATGTCCGAGTGTGTGTCTCATGTCATCAGTTTGTTGGGGTGTAACATGTCCGAGTGTGTGTATCATGTCATCAGTTTGTTGGGGTGTAACATGTCCGAGTGTGTGTATCATGTCATCAGTTTGTTGGGGTGTAACATGTCCCAGTGTGTGTATTATGTCATCAGTTTGTTGGGGTGTAACATGTCCGAGTGTGTGTATCATGTCATCAGTTTGTTGGGGTGTAACATGTCCGAGTGTGTGTATCATGTCATCAGTTTGTTGGGGTGTAACATGTCCCAGTGTGTGTATCATGTCATCAGTTTGTTGGGGTGTAACATGTCCCAGTGTGTGTATTATGTCATCAGTTTGTTGGGGTGTAACATGTCCCAGTGTGTGTATCATGTCATCAGTTTGTTGGGGTGTAACATGTCCCAGTGTGTGTATCATGTCATCAGTTTGTTGGGGTGTAACATGTCCGAGTGTGTGTATCATGTCATCAGTTTGTTGGGGTGTAACATGTCCCAGTGTGTGTATCATGTCATCAGTTTGTTGGGGTGTAACATGTCCGAGTCTGTGTATCATGTCATCAGTTTGTTGGGGTGTAACATGTCCGAGTGTGTGTATCATGTCATCAGTTTATTGGGGTGTAACATGTCCCAGTGTGTGTATCATGTCATCAGTTTGTTGGGGTGTAACATGTCCCAGTGTGTGTATCATGTCATCAGTTTGTTGGGGTGTAACATGTCCCAGTGTGTGTATCATGTCATCAGTTTGTTGGGGTGTAACATGTCCCAGTGTGTGTATCATGTCATCAGTTTGTTGGGGTGTAACATGTCCCAGTGTGTTTGGTTATATATAAATAGCAAATAGCCATCAGGGTAACAATGGATATTGTCAACCTAAGAGCGAGAAATATTAACTGAGGTACAGCTGTGGGTAAAATTCCAGTTCAAAAGGTTGGCAATGTCACTTACATACTGACAGCTAGCAGTTTTAAATTTTTTTACACTAACAAAAATTAAGCTTTCATCAGCTTGTAACACGGTCAAAAGAAAAACAGATTTACAGTTTTCCAACAATTATTTAAAGCCTATATAGGCAAGTAAACTTCAAAACCAGTCCATTATAAACAACTAATATTTAACTTTTGTTATGCTAGAGATTATTCATGGTCAGTAAGTGCTTGTCATACAGACACAAGGGTTTAAATCAAAAGTCTACATTTTAAACCAATTAACTTGTAAAATACCAATGTTTTATTATGTTTTTGGGGTGATATTGCCAAAATAAATCAATGGGACAATATGTACTGTTCAATCAGAACAACTTGTAACCCTATATGAATTTTAAGTTAAAAATTATATATTTAGGATAAAAAATATTTATTTGGAAAATTTTCACTGTTAGGGTGATTAATTCAAAACAACTTTGTAAATTGTAAAAGAAAATATATCAAGGGTTATATAAAAATAATATCAACTAAGAATTTTTACCTGTCAGGATGATATTCGGACAACTTGCAGGCCAATGGGAATTTGAAATAGAACAAAGTTTGAGGTGTATATTTCAAAATATCATTTTATATTGTACATTTAAAGTTATGTTAATATAAACATAATTGTGTTATCATTGTATATGTATTGATACCATCTTGCATGTGTGTGTATGCTTGTTTGTCTGCAAACAGGCTATAAATAATTAATAGTGCACAATCATGTATTCAGATAGTGGCACACATTGTTTACATTAACCCTTGTCAAGCTACAGGTGTTTAAATCCCCCATACAAACATTTTTGCCAACAAATACATACAAAGTAATTGATCATATTTCTAAGTACTCAGCATCAAAACGTGTTGATCTGATTCCAGCTAGAACTGGCTGTTCTGGATC
This sequence comes from Sinonovacula constricta, assembly GCA_007844125.1. Taxonomy (NCBI): domain Eukaryota; kingdom Metazoa; phylum Mollusca; class Bivalvia; order Cardiida; family Solecurtidae; genus Sinonovacula; species Sinonovacula constricta. The sequence goes on along the minus strand of CM017558.1, from coordinate 61,337,786 downwards.
TGTACTTTGAGTCTAAGCCTGATCAATATATATGCAAAGCATGTTAAGAGTTAAGGTAATTTAGACATGATTTATACCAGGCTGTAAATATATTGATAACGTCCTGAATCACAGTGATCACCAATCTATCATTTTAGGTTTTGTCCCAAGCCAAGCTTGGTGCGTAAATGTATACACTCCAGGCTTTTTAAGCCCTTATTGATCAGGCTTAGGCAAATAGTGTTGATCCAGACCTGCCACCTATCAGTAGGATCAGGATTTACACTATTTGTTGCTAAGAATGTATCAGTGTGTCTAATGTAACCTTTACTTGTAGTTTTAGCAAACACATTTTTTTAAGGTATTACCACATAAGGCAGACTGGGGCTAACCTATCCATCCCTATCAGTAGGTAGGATACATGTGTGGTTATCTCAAGCAAGACTTTCAGTCATGGTTATGGGGAGCTGTTGTAGGGTGGTTTAATTTGGATATATATACATTGCATTATGTGAGTGTTGTTTGTTGTTGGTTCTGGGTGTTATGACCCAACAGCAATGGTTCTGTCATTGTGACAAAATATGAAAGTGTTTTAAAATGTTATTGGATTCTCACGAAGAAATTTTGCATGTTATGCCTAAAATCTAAGTGGGAAATAAATGCTGGATGTATAAGTTGTCCTAGTATTCTGTAATGGCATTAGCTAACTAATGAGGTTATTACAGAAGGAAATGAAAGGACTTTTAAACTACCTCTAGTTAGATAAACAAATTGGAACTTATATATGCCTAAGTATATGAGTTAAATATTTGATGCACACTTCAGTTTTGGCTACAGTTAATGAAGGTGACACAGCTTTCTGAAAGTTGAAAATTTGTTTATGGTACTGAAATCAAAGCACATACCATTTATTGACTTTTTCTGTGTGTGTGTTGTTTTTTTCTGTGTCACAGTACCTTATGTGCATGCATATGCAAACATGTGGATGCATTAAACAAAGCACTAGCAAGAACAGAACTGAAGGTCTCTTCACCAGCAAGAACAAGAGAGTTTTTGTTGTCACAACTAGTAGAATGTTATGATAAGAGACAGGGAAGTTAAAAAACCCTGTTTGTTCAGTCTTTCTTAAACAGTTGAGTTTCACTGCTTTTACTTTATGCCTTCCTATGTTATGAATATTTACATTAGTTTCAGGCCTAATAATACACTTGTCATTAGAATAAAGTCTCTCGAATTAAAGGAAGTTAATGAACATTTGTTTGATTGTGTGACAATATAATTAATATCTTTTGCAGTACTTTATGATTTTTGGTAATGTGTGGTACAAGAACGTGCTGTTAAAGTTGGCAATAAGAGTGTGTTTCTTGGGCATGTTGTAGTAAAAAGACTTTCTTGATGTATGAAGTTAAAGAACTTTTGATTTATGTCTAAAAGTGTGATCTCTGATCAATTTTTGGAGTGATTAGTTCATATGCTTTACTGATTGGGATAGTTCATATGCTTTACTGACTGGGATAGTTCATATGTTTTACTCATTGGGATAGTTCATATGTTTTACTGACTGGGATAGTTTATATGTTTTACTGACTGGGATAGTTTATATGTTTTACTGACTGGGATAGTTTATATGTTTTACTGACTGGGATAGTTTATATGTTTTACTGACTGGGATAGTTTATATGTTTTACTGACTGGGATAGTTCATATGTTTTACTGATTGGGATAGTTTATATGTTTTACTGACTGGGATAGTTCATATGTTTTACTGACTGGGATAGTTTATATGTTTTACTGACTGGGATAGTTTATATGTTTTACTGACTGGGATAGTTTATATGTTTTACTGACTGGGATAGTTCATATGTTTTACTGACTGGGATAGTTTATATGTTTTACTGACTGGGATAGTTTATATGTTTTACTCATTGGGATAGTTTATATGTTTTACTGACTGGGATAGTTTATATGTTTTACTGACTGGGATAGTTTATATGTTTTACTCATTGGGATAGTTTATATGTTTTACTGACTGGGATAGTTCATATGTTTTACTGACTGGGATAGTTCATATGTTTTACTGACTGAGATAGTTCATATGTTTTACTGACTGGGATAGTTCATATGTTTTACTGACTGAGATAGTTCATATGTTTTACTGATTGGGATAGTTCATATGTTTTACTGACTGGGATAGTTTATATGTTTTACTGACTGGGATAGTTCATATGTTTTACTGACTGGGATAGTTTATATGTTTTACTGACTGGGATAGTTTATATGTTTTACTGACTGGGATAGTTCATATGTTTTACTGACTGGGATAGTTTATATGTTTTACTGACTGGGATAGTTTATATGTTTTACTGACTGGGATAGTTTATATGTTTTACTGACTGGGATAGTTTATATGTTTTACTGACTGGGATAGTTAATATGTTTTACTGACTGGGATAGTTTATATGTTTTACTGACTGGGATAGTTCATATGTTTTACTGACTGGGATAGTTTATATGTTTTACTGACTGGGATAGTTTATATGTTTTACTGACTGGGATAGTTTATATGTTTTACTGACTGGGATAGTTTATATGTTTTACTGATTGGGATAGTTCATATGTTTTACTGACTGGGATAGTTTATATGTTTTACTGACTGGGATAGTTTATATGTTTTACTGACTGAGATAGTTTATATGTTTTACTGACTGAGATAGTTCATATGTTTTACTGACTGGGATAGTTTATATGTTTTACTGACTGGGATAGTTTATATGTTTTACTGACTGGGATAGTTTATATGTTTTACTGACTGGGATTATAGTGAGAGAGATTGATGTTGGTTTTTCTGAAATTAGTTGCTGCTAAAAAATATATTAAGTCATGGTGACAAAAACTTTGAATTTCTCTCATGTGGTCATTTGTTTGTTCATCTGGATTAATGATAAAATATTTAAGTATAAAATATAAAAAATGTGAATAAGAATAATCCATCACAATTTGATAACTTGATTTAAAACAGTAAGAAATAGAGCCAAAATTAAAACTACAGTACTGCTTACAGTGTAAAGGCTTATTGCATAAATGGTGTGGGGAAAAAAAAAGATTTAATAACTAGAGTAAGTTGTTTTGATAAAAGAAGTGTCCTGAAGAAAAAAATAAACTTATATGACTAAATTGCTCATATTCACTTACGATTCTAACAGGAAAGTACTTGTGGAGACTATATCAGAAAGTCAGGTAAGGTGTGTATTAGTAATGATACAAAAGGAAACTTTCAGAAACTTCTAAACACACATATTTATACCCACTAACAAAAAATATGCATAGTTGGCCTACTGGTTATCAAAATTATTCTTTGATGCATGCCTAATTTCAAGTGAAAGTACTCTTAAAAGTCAGTGACACAGTCATTCGTCACATACATGTATATCTAGCTGAGGCTTGTGTTTTAAATGTCAGTTAATGAGGATAAAGAGGGGCAGATTGAGGAAGGGGAGGAGGATGAGGAGGAACAGTATATGAACTGTGGTTTGAAACGAAGATCAAACAGTTTGGATCCTCCATATATAAACGTTAATGAGCTGCAAATTCCACAAAGTAAGGTTTGCCCAAGACGCATCAACATGTATGATTCAGACGAGGATTCTGGACACAGTAGCTTCAAAGGTAATTATTTGTATTTAAAATAAACTGATTCTGTTTTAACAAAACTAGATTTTGAATCATTTATTCTTAATGGTTAAAAATATGCTTAGTTTGATTGGTGAAGAATAACCCAATTTTTATTGGCTAAAAAAATTTTTTTTATTGTTTAAATGTATCGAAGATGATCTTTTGTTGGATTCCCCTTCTTATGAAAGATAATAGAAGAATGACAGTTTGCTGGGAACTAATTATGGAGCAGGGGGTATCAGTAAGTCATTTATTACAAAACAAGTTATTGCAACAATTAATTTAATCAAGTCAACTTGTCATTAAGTTCTTTTTTTCATGGCTTGAAAGCTCGACAATAATAGCTCAAAAACATATAGGGATCATATGGAGGTATTTAGCCCCAGACAAGTCAGTTATAAAATGTAAAAGTCTGCATTGCAAAGTAGTTTGCTATGTTCCTGGAAGATATAGCTGTAGAAATCATGTTATTGTATTTTCACTTCTTTCTATCATTATGTTGTGAGTTTAATAGATTACAAGTAGAACATTGAAAGTCTGACACAAAAGTATGTATTGTACCAGTAAGAGAATTATGGCAAAAATAAAAAGAAACATAAAAGTATAGGAAGAAGGTTTAATTGTACATAAGCGGAATATAATCAAAATTAATCATATTTGACTATCATTATCTGACGGCAGTTTATTATTGTGACAATCGCAACAGTTTTTGATGTGACATTGGATTTTTAAGACATTTCTTTAGATTATTGCTTGATGTTGAACGGTATTTCTGATTAACGCTTAGATCCTATTGGTAAACATCCTGGTCACATGACTCTCCAGTGGCAATCAGCAAATGGGATCACAGTAGCTGAATCCGTGCTTCAGCATGTTGTCAACATAGATAGCTAGATTTGCAAATAAGTTTAGTTTCATAACACAAGCATATAAAACTTAGGGTTACTAACTTTGAAGGGAAGTTGACTCAGGGTTACATCCCAATCATTAATTGGTGGAATAAACTTCTTGTTCATGCTTTTCTTCCTGTTTATCCACTTTCTTGCCTCAAAAATCATTTATAATTGACTCAAGCCATTCACTCTCCAGACCATGAAGATTTGGAGCAAAAAGTTGATATTCCTTGCTGAGGCAGATAACAGTAGCTCTGGTAAAACATTCACTGCTTTAAATATGCTCAGCAAATCCCCAAACAATGGTAAATAGAAGTCCCTTTCAGATTCTGTTACAGAAACAACTTAAAATAGTTGTTTAATTCTAAGGAGAATGAATACATGCCCTGCCACTCTTCGTCCCCGGCCATCCATTTTATTTTATTATTTATAAGGCTAGCATGGTAAGGGGGCACCCCTGGTGTAGTGGTAGAGTAGCCACCTTGTGACTCCTCTGACTGCTTAGCCTCTCACTGTGTGGGTCAGAGCACCGTTAAGATTTAATGTGGGAAAGTCTTCCAGCTGACTTGCTGTGCACTGGTGGTTCTACACAGACATTTGTCTGGGGACTTCCTCCACTAAAATAGCTGGACATCACTATAATGATCATAATTGGTCACTGCAAAGTATTAAAAAAACAACAACACAAAACCACCACAAAACAACCAACATGATAAGTCAGAATAATCTAACTGTGAAGGTTTATTGAATAAAGTAAATATTAATATTCTTATTATTTTATCCTGTACAGTGTCATTGTTATACATTGTTGGCCAAAAACTTACCTGATGAGAATACAGACATGGCAAAAAAATCACCTTCGTTTTAATAAATTTTCAAAATTGAAAATTGTGCTAGGTTAAATATACTAAGTTTCTTTTTAGAGGATGTTTGTGTTGTGGGCAGGGATAATTGGTCAAAAGGACATTGTACACTATGTTTGGGCTCCTTAACGTTTGTGTTATTGTAATTGGTGCCACTCTGGAGAGCCTTGCTTTTTCTGGAATTACATTTTTTTATGGGGACAAAAATGCAGCAGGCGATAACAGGAACCTCAGTTGTTTGGTGCAATACCGAGCATGCAAACTGAAGATGAAATGAGACAGATTAACAGTGTAGCATGCAATTATAAATAGATGTCAGTAATAGTACAGGCAGTAATGGGAATAAGCTGTTTATAGTGAGTCTGGTTTCAAAAAAAGAATTGAGAATGCTGAAGTTAACACTGCAGCTTGCAGAAAAAAAAAATGTAGCAGACAATAAAGAATAGAGCAAAGTAGCAGATAATCTAGTTCCCAGAATAATCTTCTTCTTGTTTAAAGTGCATACTTTCTGCATTGCCTTGGAGTTAGCACTGGTAAATGTTGAGTGGTGAGATATCACACTTATTGGGAATGCTTCACTCACCTTATGTGGCTAGTTCCAGGATTTGTGGACCTCAGCTGGGAAAACACTTTAAATGGGTGTGGTGTGTCACCTGTTGTAGCAAGCTATCCTTGTGACTTTAGCCTTTTATAGTCAGTAAAATGCTCACTTAGAGATTATGTTATTTGTTGCTTTCTTGCCGTCACATTTTTTTTTTTATCTTATCTTATATATGCTCCAAATAAACAGGATTTGCTGGACTGTTTAATATTATACACTGCTTGCTATATATAAGCACACATACATTGCTTTATACATATATAAAAGTTACCAATAAACCAGAGTGTTTTGTCTTATATGTAAATTATCAATTGATGATAAAATGGGGGTAAAAATGTTCAAATGTCCTTTCCCAGGAGAGTAACATTTAATTTATTGAGTAGGTTATCTATGTATTTATTATGGCATCAAGCGAAAGCTTGAGGGGATATAGAGGTCATAAACAACTTCCATTTTTTTGCGCCTAACAGCCCTAGCAATACAGTGCAGCTCAAAATGGTTTCTGTTTTTCGGGGCCCACTGTGTCTTCTTGTACGAATGCTGATGGTTGGAAAATGTGCAGAAAAAATGTGAAAAAGTGTGTACTCAGCCTCGGGGATGGTAGTTTGTGTAGCAATCCTACATTATATGTATAGAGATATATATCTCCATTATAAATGTATGTCTTAACAAAATGTCCCAAACATGGGAAAGCATGGTCATGCATTAATACTGCTCCCCTGTCAAATATTTCTATAGTAATGTCATGCAAAATTAATAGATGACCTGGGAATTAAAAATAAATTCTTTATGTTAATAAATTCTTTGAGTTAATAAAAAATTTTTTTAACAATTTTTATTTACATTGGACTTGAAATACAAGCATCAGTACTTTACACAGTCTAGTTGAAAATTTTCATATACTTTACCAGGTAGGAGCTTAGCTTCATAGTTCTATAACCAAACGATGAACATAAATAATATGTTATGTGGCAGACAATTGTCTTGTACTTTTCAGACACTTAATACCACTTGCAAGCAGATATTTGAAGGAGACAGAAGTCATTTGTTTTTCACTTTGCCAGGGAACAGGCCTTTTCATGTATTTTAAATTTGATACTTTCTTGATGATAATTGATATTTAGGGGTTCTCTTGTCAAAAGAAATAAATGATTTAACACTTTCTCAAAACTAAGAATTGCCATATACTTGAAAATCAAGTAGTCTTTTTTTTCTCTATTCTTAAAATGCATTTACTAAGTTGATAGTCAATTTCAACTTGTGGACACATACAAAGATCATTTCAAACATGTAGGCTGTTAATATTCCCTCTTTCTTTCCTATAACTGACAACTTACGATCTGTTGTCTCTGTTGTCTCTGTGCACATCTTCATATACAATACAATTGCTTGATGTCAATGTGCCCCTTCAGGCCTTTGATTTTCTAGTTATTTTCTGAATGTTTATGAATTATTATTTACATTAAGTCCATTAATATTGTCATTGGATCTGAGATTGCCAGCAAAGCTTGGTTGAATAAATTGGTTAAATATATTGCTTGTCATATAACAGGTACCAGTAGTTAATAATCATGTATTAAATATAAATCATTAAAAGGCCACTTTTTATTCTCTTAAAATGTTATGTTAACTTTTATTGTGGGGGAAGTAATTATTGCCTTTTTGTTTGTATTCTAAAACAATATGTATAAAGTAAATGTTTGGTTCTATAATGTAAGATTTTTGTTTAAAAACATGTTGCCATGAAGTCTGGTAACAATAAGTTGTCAGCCATTATCAGTGCTCCTTCCTGTGTCCTGCCTGAAGCAATTTGCACTGGATGTTATCATTTCATGTCATTCTCATTTGCCAGTTACAGCTTCACCATAAGTGTCAACAAGTGTACATGTAGTTAACCATTGTCATTATCTCCTGACACATTGTAAAAACATTTTCAACTGTTTAATACATCTCATGACACACACAAACAAAAGGTTTTGAACTGTCTACTGGTCAATAGTATGAACTGTTTCCCTCTCATGAGGTTACATTGTTTATGAAGTAATTTTCAGCTCACCTGAGCACAGCAAGCTCAAAATGAGCTTTTTCCGACACCCTTTGACTGTCTTGTGTTGCTATGGTTTCAGTACTTTGCTTGTAAACACTAAAGGCTAGAGTTTTGCTACAGTCTCCACACTTATATAAAGGCCACATGGCCCACTCTTCACCAAACTTGGTCGGAATTATTGTCTGCATAAAGTCTTTTATGATTTTATTACTGGGTCACAAGATGTCAAAAAGTAGGTCACTAAGTACAATCCTAGAAAAGAAACCTTTTGTACACCCAAGAAGCCATATTATGGTCAAATTTTTGCCAAATTGGTCAGAATGTTTGTTTGTATGAAATCTTGAATAAGTTCATAACTGAACTGAATTGTAGCCTTGAGTGTGTATAGCATGCCATAAACCTAAAATTTACCTATGTCATACCTGTCTGTTATACTATAAGTATACATGGAGTTAAATTGAATTACAGACTTGGCAACCAACTGTTACCTGCTGAATTAACCCCTGTGCAAGAATTTCAATGCTATTCTGCTAAATAGGAACAAAAAGTGTTTAAATGAAAGTTATTTCATATACATACAAATTATCAGTGATTTACAGAGTAATCAGATATCCAATGTGGTTTAACAATAATGAAATGCATACAGTAAACAAATGATATCTTTATTACTTTATTATGTATATAGATAATCTTTAATTGTTCTCATGTGTGATAATACATGTATCCATATATCACTCATGGTTAATGAGGTCAGAAATACATTGTACTTTTACTTTAAAGAAAAATCCAACATGCTGACATGTGTATTATTGCTCTAACTTCATTTATTTATTTAATTCCTTAATAATTTGATCATGTATTATTTTAAACCATTTTGTAATATAATAATTAGGTCATTCATTAACTGATTATGTATTCATTGATCATTTATATATTCAATAGTTTGATCAATTTTTTGATCTTTTGATTATTTTATTATATGAACATTTAATCATATCATTATTTGATCATTTATTCATTTGATCATAAAATTATATAACTTAATCATGTATTCATTTAATCATGTGGTCATTTAATCCTTTAATCATTAAATCTTTCAATAAGTTAACTTTATACTGAAGAAGTCTATCTGTATTATATAGTTGGTTGATGTTACATATACAGTACTGTAGTTCAAACCAGAGCTATTTTTAGTGGAGAGTGAAAGTCATTCTTCTTTCGGAGTAAAGGAAGTTTATGTGTAAAATGTCACATAAACACATAAACTGACTTTTAAACAAATAACAAACACGAGGAAATGGTCAAGTGCTTTTTTCAAAAGCTGTGAGCTTGTTTTTAGAACAATTAAATTAAATCATGTTAAGCTATCATTAATACCTGCAGGGATTATATTTATTTTTAGTGAATTCATTGTGAATATTTTGGTGAACATGCCAGTGTTATTAACTTTATTTCTAAGTTATAGTGACATGATTTACCAATACAGTTTGCTCTTTTCTTACTGATGGAGTGCAGGATATATTTCTGTGTACAGCCATTTTTTATTCACATTAGAGTCAACATTTTCACAGGAAAATGATGTTAATTTCTCTTGATTGAAGTTGTCATACCCTTAAGGAAATTGCCAGATACATTAATTAAAATTGCTAATGCAACAATCATAAAAAAACTGCCATTGTGAGGTTACAGGTAGTTAAATATAGACTGAACTTAAGCCTTTATTTCATAGTACTTGTACATGATTTGGAATCTTTTCCTTATTTTTTTTCTTTTCTTTAAAACAGTTCAAAGTATTTCTGACACATGTATGTTTCATCATTTAGTAAGTAGTAAGTAAGTAAAAGTAAGACCATGGTCAAACCAGTCAACATATAAAACCTATGTAGTGCAGATTCTGCTAAAGATAAGACTGATAATTGTGATTGCTTCACAGAAGTGTAAAATGGCATATGCATGAGTGAAAGGATTAAAAGAAATAGGAATATAAGAAGAGTTGATGAAAATGTTTTCAGTATTGGTGAAAACCAGTATGGAAAATCATAAGGACACAATGAAATTTAGAAAGAAAAATTGATGATACATTGAATATGTACTTACATGTATTTATAAAACTCAATTTGGTGCTCATGTCCATACAATGACTTCATTACAGTTATTTATTGGGAAACTGTAGATTTCCAAATACATTGATTTTGTGAAACAAAGAAGCAATATATACTATATGTCAAAAAGAACACTGAATTAATGGCCTAGAAAGGTAGAAAATATGCTACCAATATATAGAAACTTTCAAAGTAATCATGTAAAAGTAATTAATGACATATTGCCAGAGTCTTGGAAGCAATTAGTGGAGATCCCTATCAGATGTACGGTGGATATTTATGTAGCATTATTGAAGTTGGAGGTGATAAAAAGTATGTAATTATTTACAAATCATCACTATTCCGTGGTTTAAAGTTTATTGTCAGATATGAAGTGGCGTGAAGTGGTCATTTAAATGTTGTACATCCACCATGGGTGAGAGGAAAACAAGTAAGTATAATAAATTAATGTGGGGTGTCACTCATTTCAAGTCATTGTGTAATTTTGTCACTTTTTGAAAAAAATCATTTAGTATCTATTGTTTATATCTTCATTGTATTGAATGCAAATACTTTATATTTAATTATTTTCATTATCAAGAATGCTCTTTATATACTACGGGACTTTTGTATGTGTAAATTTTTGTTTGATTGATTGTGATTTTGTTCACTAAAAGTTTTAACTGCATTATTATTAAATATTTGTATCATTTTCTGGCATTTTGTTAATCTGAAGTTGTTGTAATATGTGTAATGAATGTTTAAAAGTTAGCTAAGACATAATAGAATAGAACAGGACATGATTTATAGAGACTTGGGATGAAAATAAAAGCTGCAAAATGAGGTCAACACAAAGTAAATAAATGTCAGCATAGTAACTTTAAAAAATGATGCCTGGTACATATGATCTGTAGATTTGCAATTAAGAGTAAACCAGTTTCCCGCCTCATTGATAATACCACTGTACGGAAGTTTACTGATGTCTCAGAAAACAAAGTTTATATTTATGTCATCTGAGGGGTTTTTTTAAGTTCAGGATGTAGCTTGCTTGGGCACTTAACCCATGTCATGCTTCATTTCATAACTCATATACAGGATTTCAGCCTTTCACTGTGACTGTCCCTGTTTGTGTGGAGGACTTAATGTGGGATGGTCTTCTGATTGGGCTGTCGCTGTCTGTATGAAGGACTTAATGTGGGAAGGTCTAATATTTGAGCTGTCCCTGTCAGTATGAAGGACTTAATGTGGGAAGGACTAATAGTTGAGCTGTCCCTGTCTGTGTGAAGGACTTAATGTTGGAAGGTCTTCTAGTTGAGCTGTCCCTGTCAGTATGAAGGACTTAATGTGGGAAGGACTAATAGTTGAGCTGTCCCTGTCTGTATGAAGGACTTAATGTGGGAAGGTCTAATAGTTGAGCTGTCCCTGTCAGTATGAAGGACTTAATGTTGGAAGGTCTTCTAGTTGAGCTGTCCCTGTTTGTATGAAGGACTTAATGTGGGTAGGTCCCTTGATTGAGCTGTCCCAGTTTGTGTGGAGGACTTAATGTGGGAAGGTCTTTTGATTGAGCTGTCCCTGTCAGTATGAAGGACTTAATGTTGGAAGGTCTTCTATTTGAGCTGTCCCTGTCTGTGTGAAGGACTTAATGTGGGAAGGTCTTCTATTTGAGCTGTCCCTGTCAGTATGACGGACTTAATGTGGGAAGGACTAATAGTTGAGCTGTCCCTGTCTGTATGAAGGACATAATGTGGGAAGGTCTAATAGTTGAGCTGTCCCTGTCTGTATAAAGGACTTAATGTGGGTAGGTCCCTTGATTGAGCTGTCCCTGTTTGTGTGGAGGACTTAATGTGGGAAGGTCTTTTGATTGAGCTGTCCCTGTCAGTATGAAGGACTTAATGTTGGAAGGTCTTGTAGTTGAGCTGTCCCTGTTTGTGTGGAGGACTTAATGTGGGAAGGTCTTCTAGTTGAGCTGTCCCTGTCTGTATGAAGGACTTAATGTTGGAAGGTCTTGTAGTTGAGCTGTCCCTGTTTGTGTGGAGGACTTAATGTGGGAAGGTTTAATAGTTGAGCTGTCCCTGTCAGTATGACGGACTTAATGTGGGAAGGACTAATAGTTGAGCTGTCCATGTCTGTGTGAAGGACTTAATGTGGGAAGGTCTTCTAGTTGAGCTGTCCCTGTCTGTATGAAGGACCTAATGTGGGAAGGTCTTCTAGTTGAGCTGTCCCTGTCTGTATGAAGGACTTAATGTGGGAAGGTTTAATAGTTGAGCTGTCCCTGTCTGTGTGAAGGATTTAATGTGGGAAGGACTAATAGTTGAGCTGTCCCTGTCTGTATGAAGGACTTAATGTGGGAAGGACTTGTAGTTGAGCTGGGATGCACTGCTGGTTCTACCCTGACATTTGTCTGAGTCTGAAGTCTTCCGCCACCTTTGCATTGTCTAAAATAACTTCCTACATAGATATTAGATGTTCAATACAGTCTTGTGTATCATTTATTGTGTTATTTATAATTTGAGTAAACAGTTTGTGAACTACTATGTTGTCTGTTATGCAGCGGTTTGTTGGATATTATCATCACTTTTATAGGCAGAAGATGTCACTGTCAAGGACTGTAATTTTATGTTTTGTCAGTTTTTAAAACAATTTGCAAAGGGTTTGCCAATCTATTACTTAAATCATACTGCTAATTCTTAAAGACAACAAAACATTGGTCTTAAAAATGGTACCTCAATAAATATGTTTGATTGGAGATTTAATATGAGACATGAATTAAAGTTGGACAAATTTGATTTGTAAACTAAACAGCATAAAACATTTTTTCTTGTGGCATTAGAAAGTATGTTCTCTAATGAATGATGTAGACCAAAAAAAGTGACAGTTCTAACCTATAAAAGTTGCTTTTAAAGACATAAACCTCACATTTTTATCTATGATGTAAGCATCACTGAAGTGTATTTTATTGTAAACTACAATGTTTTCCATGCAATCATGTTGATGCCTTTTGACACATTTTCTTAACTTTTTTTTTATCTAATCAGAGGATTTCAATCTGGCTAACTTTTTATGCTAGTTGGATATTTTAGAAAAGCAAACTGTTTTATGTTTTTCTAGTTGTTACCGTACAAAGATTGTATATTAATATATATACATATATATTTGAATATATATAAATAAATGTAAATACAGACTCACCAGGGGATTTATTTTTAATTAAATTGCATGACTACTTAATTGTTTGTTAGTTGCACTTGGGTTTGACATAGTCAGAAACATCAAATTTATGCTTTTAATGTATTTATTTCTTGACAAAATTGCTTGATTGACAAATTGATTAATTGATTGTTGCAGGTGACTGTGACACGGACAGCAATGAGAGCCTGGACATAGTGCTCAATGATAGTGATGTGATGAATGCCAACAGTAACATGACCCCTGTAGAGATTCTACCTACAGCTTCACTGTCTGTAAGTATAATATGATTGTGTAGGACATTGATAGTAGTACATGTACATTAAACATGGTGGGGAGGTCTCCACAGCCTCACTGTCTGTATGTAGGATTTTGATAGTAGTACATGTACATTAAACATGGTGGGGAGGTCTCCACAGCCTAACTGTCTGTATGTAGGACATTGATGGTAGTACATGTACATTAACCATGGTGGGGAGGTCTCCACAGCCTAACTGTCTGTATGTAGGACATTGATAGTAGTACATGTACATTAAACATGGTGGGGAGGTCTCCACAGCCTAACTGTCTGTATCTAGGACATTGATGGTAGTACATGTACATTAACCATGGTGGGGAGGTCTCCACAGCCTCACTGTCTGTATGTAGGACATTGATAGTAGTACATGTACATTAAACATGGTGGGGATGTCTCCACAGCCTAACTGTCTGTATGTAGGACATTGATAGTAGTACATGTACATTAAACATGGTGGGGAGGTCTCCACAGCCTAACTGTCTGTATGTAGGACATTGATAGTAGTACACATACATTAACCATGGTGGGGAGGTCTCCACAGCCTAACTGTCTGTATGTAGGACATTGATAGTAGTACACATGCATTAAACATGGTGGGGAGGTCTCCACAGCCTAACTGTCTGTATGTAGGACATTGATAGTAGTACATGTACATTAAACCTGGTGAGGAGGTCTCCACAGCCTAACTGTCTGGATGTAGGACATTGATGGTAGTACACATACATTAAACATGGTGGGGAGGTCTCCACAGCCTAACTGTCTGTATGTAGGACATTGATAGTAGTACATGTACATTAACCATGGTGGGGAGGTCTCCACAGCCTAACTGTCTGGATGTAGGACATTGATGGTAGTACATGTACATAAACCATGGTGGGGAGGTCTCCACAGCCTAACTGTCTGTATGTAGGACATTGATAGTAGTACACATACATTAAACATGGTGGGGAGGTCTCCACAGCCTAACTGTCTGTATGTAGGACATTGATAGTAGTACACATACATTAAACATGGTGGGGAGGTCTTCACAGCCTAACTGTCTGTATGTAGGACATTGATAGTAGAACATGTACATTAAACATGGTAGGGAGGTCTCCACAGCCTCACTGTCAATATTTAGGACATTGATAGTAGTACATGTACATTAAACATGGTAGGGAGGTCTCCACAGCCTCACTGTCTATATTTAGGACATTGATAGTAGTACATATACATTAAACATGGTAGGGAGGTCTCCACAGCCTAACTGTCTGTATGTAGGACATTGATAGTAGTACACATACATTAAACATGGTGGGGAGGTCTCCACAGCCTAACTGTCTGTATGTAGGACATTGATAGTAGTACACATACATTAAACATGGTGGGGAGGTCTCCACAGCCTAACTGTCTGTATGTAGGACATTGATAGTAGTACACATACATTAAACATGGTGAGGAGGTCTCCATAGCCTCACTGTCTATATTTAGAACATTGATAGTAGTACATGTACATAAACCATGGTGGGGAGGTCTCCACAGCCTAACTGTCTGTATGTAGGGCATTGATAGTAGTACATGTACATTAACCATGGTGGGGAGGTCTCCACAGCCTAACTGTCTGTATGTAGGACATTGATAGTAGTACATGTACATTAACCATGGTGGGGAGGTCTCCAGAGCCTAACTGTCTGTATGTAGGACATTGAAAGTAGTACACATACATTAAACATGGTGGGGAGGTCTCCACAGCCTAATTGTCTGTATGTAGGACATTGATAGTAGTACATGTACATTAAACATGGTGGGGAGGTCTCCACAGCCTCACTGTCTATATTTAGGACATTGATAGTAGTATATATACATTAAACATGGTGGGGAGGTCTCCACAGCCTAACTGTCTGTATGTAGGACATTGATAGTAGTACACATACATTAAACATGGTGGGGAGGTCTCCACAGCCTAACTGTCTGTATGTAGGACATTGGTAGTAGTACATGTACATTAAACCTGGTGAGGAGGTCTCTACAGCCTAACTGTCTGGATGTAGGGCATTGATGGTAGTACATGTACATAAACCATGGTGGGGAGGTCTCCACAGCCTAACTGTCTGTATGTAGGACATTGATAGTAGTACACATACATTAAACATGGTGGGGAGGTCTCCACAGCCTCACTGTCTGTATGTAGGACATTGATAGTAGTACACATACATTAAACATGGTGGGGAGGTCTCCACAGCCTAACTGTCTGGATGTAGGACATTGATAGTATTACATATACATTAAACATGGTGGGGAGGTCTCCACAGCCTAACTGTCTGTATGTAGGACATTGATAGTAGTACACATACATTAAACATGGTGGGGAGGTCTCCACAGCCTAACTGTCTGTATGTAGGACATTGATAGTAGTACACATACATTAAACATGGTGGGGAGGTCTCCACAGCCTCACTGTCTATATTTAGGACATTGATAGTAGTACATATACATTAAACATGGTGGGGAGGTCTCCACAGCCTAACTGTCTGTATGTAGGACATTGATAGTAGTACACATACATTAAACATGGTGGGGAGGTCTCCACAGCCTAACTGTCTGTTTGTAGGACATTGATAGTAGTACACATACATTAAACATGGTGGGGAGGTCTCCACAGCCTAACTGTCTGTATGTAGGACATTGATAGTAGTACATATGCATTAAACATGGTGGGGAGGTCTCCACAGCCTAACTGTCTGTATGTAGGACATTGATAGTAGTACACATACATTAAACATGGTGGGGAGGTCTCCACAGTCTCACTGTCTATATTTAGGACATTAATAGTAGTACATATACATTAAACATGGTGGGGAGGTCTCCACAGCCTAACTGTCTGTATGTAGGACATTGATAGTAGTACACATACATTAAACATGGTGGGGAGGTCTCTACAGCCTAACTGTCTGGATGTAGGACATTGATGGTAGTACATGTACATTAACCATGGTGGGGAGGTCTCCACAGCCTAACTGTCTGTATCTAGGACATTGATGGTAGTACATGTACATTAACCATGGTGGGGAGGTCTCCACAGCCTAACTGTCTGTATGTAGGACATTGATAGTAGTACATGTACATTAAACCTGGTGAGGAGGTCTCCACAGCCTAACTGTCTGGATGTAGGACATTAATGGTAGTACATGTACATAAACCATGGTGGGGAGGTTTCCACAGCCTAACTGTCTGTATGTAGGACATTGATAGTAGTACACATACATTAAACATGGTGGGGAGGTCTCCACAGCCTAACTGTCAATATTTAGGACATTGATAGTAGTACATGTACATTAAACATGGTAGGGAGGTTTTTCCCAGCCTCAATGTCTATATTTAGGACATTGATAGTAGTACATATACATTAAACATGGTAGGGAGGTCTCCACAGCCTAACTGTCTGTATGTAGGACATTGATAGTAGTACACATACATTAAACATGGTGGGGAGGTCTCCACAGCCTAACTGTCTGTATGTAGGACATTGATAGTAGTACACATACATTAAACATGGTGGGGAGGTCTCCACAGCCTAACTTTCTGTATGTAGGACATTGATAGTAGTACACATACATTAAACATGGTGGGGAGGTCTCCATAGCCTCACTGTCTATATTTAGAACATTGATAGTAGTACATGTACATAAACCATGGTGGGGAGGTCTCCACAGCCTAACTGTCTGTATGTAGGACATTGATAGTAGTACATGTACATTAACCATGGTGGGGAGGTCTCCACAGCCTAACTGTCTGTATGTAGGACATTGATAGTAGTACATGTACATTAACCATGGTGGGGAGGTCTCCAGAGCCTAACTGTCTGTATGTAGGACATTGATAGTAGTACACATACATTAAACATGGTGGGGAGGTCTCCACAGCCTAACTGTATGTAGGACATTGATAGTAGTACATGTACATTAAACATGCTGGGGAGGTCTCCACAGCCTAACTGTCTGTATGTAGGACATTGATAGTAGTACATGTACATTAAACATGGTGGGGAGGTCTCCACAGCCTAACTGTCTGTATGTAGGACATTGATAGTAGTACACATACATTAAACATAGTGGGGAGGTCTCCACAGCCTAACTGTCTATATTTAGGACATTGATAGTAGTACATATACATTAAACATGGTGGGGAGGTCTCCACAGTCTAACTGTCTATGTTTAGGACATTGATGGTAGTACATGTACATTAACCATGGTGGGGAGGTCTCCACAGCCTCACTGTTTATATTTAGGACATTGATAGTAGTACATATACATTAAACATGGTGGGGAGGTCTCCACAGCCTAACTGTCTGTATGTAGGACATTGATAGTAGTACACATACATTAAACATGGTGGGGAGGTCTCCACAGCCTAACTGTCTGTATGTAGGACATTGATAGTAGTACATGTACATTAAACCTGGTGAGGAGGTCTCTACAGCCTAACTGTCTGGATGTAGGACATTGATGGTAGTACATGTACATAAACCATGGTGGGGAGGTCTCCACAGCCTAACTGTCTGTATGTAGGACATTGATAGTAGTACACATACATTAAACATGGTGGGGAGGTCTCCACAGCCTCACTGTCTATATTTAGGACATTGATAGTAGTACATATACATTAAACATGGTGGGGAGGTCTCCACAGCCTAACTGTCTGTATGTAGGACATTGATAGTAGTACACATACATTAAACATGGTGGGGAGGTCTCCACAGCCTAACTGTCTGGATGTAGGACATTGATGGTAGTACATGTACATAAACCATGGTGGGGAGGTCTCCACAGCCTAACTGTCTGTATGTAGGACATTGATAGTAGTACACATACATTAAACATGGTGGGGAGGTCTCCACAGCCTAACTGTCTGTATGTAGGACATTGATAGTAGTACACATACATTAAACATGGTGGGGAGGTCTCCACAGCCTCACTGTCTATATTTAGGACATTGATAGTAGTACATATACATTAAACATGGTGGGGAGGTCTCCACAGCCTAACTGTCTGTATGTAGGACATTGATAGTAGTACACATACATTAAACATGGTGGGGAGGTCTCCACAGCCTAACTGTCTGTATGTAGGACATTGATAGTAGTACACATACATTAAACATGGTGGGGAGGTCTCCACAGCCTAACTGTCTGTATGTAGGACATTGATAGTAGTACATATGCATTAAACATGGTGGGGAGGTCTCCACAGCCTAACTGTCTGTATGTAGGACATTGATAGTAGTACACATACATTAAACATGGTGGAGAGGTCTCCACAGCCTCACTGTCTATATGTAGGACATTGATAGTAGTACATGTACATTAAACATGGTGGGCAGGTCTCCACAGCCTCATTGTCTATATGTAGGACATTGATAGTAGTATATGTACATTAACCATGGTGGAGAGGTCTCCACAGCCTCACTGTTTATATGTAGGACATTGATAGTAGAACATGTACATTAAACATGGTGGGGAGGTCTCCACAGCCTAACTGTCTGTATGTAGGACATTGATAGTAGTACATGTACATTAACCATGATGGGGAGGTCTCCACAGCTTCATTGTCTATATGTAAGACATTGATAGTAGTACATGTACATTAACCATGATGGGGAGGTCTCCAGAGCTTCATTGTCTATATGTAGGACATTGATAGTAGTACATGTACATTAACCATGATGGAGAGGTCTCCACTGCCTTATTGTCTATATGTAAGACATTGATAGTAGTACATGTACATTAACCATTGTGGGGAGGTCTCCACAGCTTCATTGTCTATATGTAGGACATTGATAGTAGTACATGTACATTAACCATGATGGGGAGGTCTCCACAGCTTCATTGTCTATATGTAAGACATTGATAGTAGTACATGTACATTAACTATGGTGGGGAGGTCTCCAGAGCTTCATTGTCTATATGTAGGACATTGATAGTAGTACATGTACATTAACCATGATGGGGAGGTCTCCACAGCCTCACTGTCTATATGTAGGACATTGATAGTAGTACATGTACATTAACCATGGTGGGGAGGTCTCCACAGCCTAACTGTCTGTATGTAGGACATTGATAGTAGTGAACGTACATTAGCCATGATGGGGAGGTCTCCACAGCTTCATTGTCTATATGTAGGACATTGATAGTAGTACATATACATTAAGCATGGTGGGCAGGTCTCCACAGCCTCATTGTCTATTAGGACATTGATGGTAGTATATGTACATTAACTATGGTGGGGAGGTCTGGACAGCCTCATTGTCTGTATGCAGGACATTGATGGTAGTATATGTAGATTAACCATGGTGGGGGGTCTCTACAGCCATGGTTTTCTATATTTAAGACATTGATAGTAATATATGTACATTAAACATAGAGTGAAAGTCTCCACAGCCTCACTGTCTGTATGTAGGTCATTGATGGTACACATTTAAGATAAGTGTTTGCCTTTTAGCTGTTGTTGACAGAGCATTACAAACAGTAACAATGTGTAAGTGTACCCCAGTTATACAGCATTATTGACTTCACTATTCACTGATCCCATTCCTGGTTTAATGACTGCTGGGAGAGGAAGGTGGGCCACCCATTGCTAAGATGGAGGCTGTGACATACAAATATTAAACAAATGATTGGTATATCAGTTTGCTTATTCTCTAGCATTCCTAGAATTACTGTATCTGCAGTAAATAAAAACTTTCTTCAGATAACTTGGCGATTTTATTAACCTAACAAAGCCATATCTGAAGAAAATGCAAATTAAATGCCACATTTTTTATTAAAAGTAATGCTTTATTGAGTTCAAATATGGTCATTTAATCCTAGTTTATATACATGTGTATAATGTACATAATGCAGGCATATCTGTTTTATATTTTAGCCGAGGAGAAAAGAGAGATGTGGGTACTTATACAAACAAGGAGGGTATGTATAAACTTATTAATCTATTTTTAGCTCACCTAAGCACAAGGTGCTCAAAGGGAGCTTTTTTGATACCGCTTCGTCCGTCGTCCTCAGTTCGTCAGACGTCATTAGTGGTCAACATTTTAGCTTGTGAACACACTTGAGGCCACAGTTTTTATCCAATCTTCATCAAACTTGACCAAAATGTTTATCTGCATGAAATCTTGGATGAGTTCATAACTGGGCCACGTGGGGTCAAAAAGAAGGCCACTAAGTCATATCTTAGAAAAAGCTTGTGAACACACTAGAGGCCAAATTTATAGCCCAAGCTTCACCAAACTTGGTCAGAATGTTTGTCTGCATGAAGTCTTGGATGATTTCGTAACTGGGTCACGTGGGGTCAAAAAGTAGGTCACTAGGTCAAATCTAAGAAAAAGCTTGTGAACACACTAGAGGACATATTTATAAGACAATCGTCACCAAACTTGGTCAGAATGTTTGTCTGCATAAAATCTTGAACGAGTTCATTATTGGATCATGTGGGGTCAAAAAGTAGGTCATTAGGTCAAATCTTAGAAAAAGCTTGTGAACACACTAGAGGCCCCATTTATGGCCTAATTTTCACCAAACTTGATCAGAATGTTTGCCTGCATCAAATCTTGGATGAGTTCATAACTGGGCCAAGTGGGGTCAAAAAGAAGGCCACTAAGTCATATCTTAGAAAAAGCTTGTGAACACACTAGAGGCCAAATTTATAGGCCGAACTTCACCAAACTTGGTCAGAATGTTTATCTGCATGAAATCTTGACCGAGTTGATTATTGGTTCATGTGGGGTCAAAAAAAAAAGGTCACAAGGTCAAATCTTAGAAAAAGCTTGTGAACACACTAGAGGTCCCATTTATGGCCCAAATCTTCACCAAACTTGATCAGAATGTTTGCCTGCATGAAATCTTGGATGAGTTCATAACTGGGTCATGTGGCATCAAAAAGTAGGCCACTATGTCAAATCTTAGAAAAAGCTTGTGAGTACACTAGAGGCCACATTTATAGACCAGACTTCATCAAACTTGGTCAGAATGTTTGTCTGCATAAATTCTACGATGAGGTCATAATTGGGTCACGTGGCATCAAAAAGTAGGCCACTATGTCAAATCTTAGAAAAAGCTTGTGAGTACACTAGAGGCCACATTTATAGACCAGACTTCATCAATCTTGGTCAGAATGTTTGTCTGCATGAATTCTACGATGAGTTCATAACTGGGTCATGCTGGGTCAAAATGTAGGTCACTAGGTCAAATCTTAGAAAAAGCTTGTGAGCACACTATAGGCCACATTTATCAGCCAAACTTCATCAAACTTGGTCAGAATGTTTGTCTTCATGAATTCTTGGACAAGTTCATAACTTGGTCACGTGGTGTCAAAAATTAGGTCACAAGGGTAAATTTTAGAGAAAGCTAGGGAACACACTAGAGGCCTTATTTATGGCCCAATCTTCACCAAACTTGATCAGAATGTTGGCCTGCATGAATTCTTGGACAAGTTCATAACTTGGTCACGTGGTGTCAAAAATTAGGTCACAAGGGTAAATTTTAGAGAAAGCTAGGGAACACACTAGAGGCCTTATTTATGGCCCAATCTTCACCAAACTTGATCAGAATGTTGGCCTGCATGAAATCTTGGATGAGATTATAACTGGGTCACGTGGGGTCAATAAGTAGGTCAGTAGGTCAACTCTTAGAAAAAGCTTATGAACACACTAGAGACCACATTTGTAGTCCAATCTTCGCCAAATTTTATCAGAATGTTTGTCTGCATGAAATCTTGAATGAATTCATTTTAAGACCACGCGGGGTCAAAAAGTAGGTCACTATGTCAAATCTGAGCAAAAGCTTGTGAACACACTAGAGGCCACATTCATAGCCTAATCTTCACCAAACTTGATCAGATTGTTTGTCTGCATCAAATCTTGGATGATTTTATTATTGGGTCATGTGGGGTCAAAAAGTAGGTCACATTTTAGAAAAACATTGTGAAAACACTTAAGAGACCACATTTATGGTCCAAATACTTGATGCCAGATTTGAGCCTACAAAAAGCCTATGTCATCAGGTGAGCGATTAAGGGTCCTCATGACATTGTTAGAAATCAGATAAATGTCTAATCCAATACATTATGTCAACCTTTACAATACCTGATATGTTTATTATCCATGCTCATTTGCTTAATGCAAAAATAACCAAATGTACTAATAAGAGATTTTATCCATTTTATATACATTAATATTAAACTATAGAAAATTAAGACTTAAGATGAAGAATGTTTTATGTTGATGATACTTAGGAAGAAAAACCTTCATGAACCTACATTTAAAACTGATGTAATACTTAATGGGTAATAACTGGTTTATTGCAATGGTTTGTATAAATATGTGCAGAACTTATAAGCTATATATTGTGACTTGCTTTAACTGAAACACTATAAGATGAAACCATGCACAGGTGCATATTCCTAAGTTACATGTATATTTTTCAGTGTCAAACAGAACAGAGGCTGGAGAAAGAGATGGGTTGTGTTTGATAGCAGAGGATTACGATACTTCACTAATTCACAGGTACACAATTAAGATGCTTCACAAACTCACAGGTACACAATTAAGATGCTTCACAAACTCACAGGTGCACAATTAAGATGCTTCACAAACTCACAGGTACACAATTAAGATGCTTCACAAACTTCCCTAACTCACAGGTACACAATTAAGATACTTTACCAACTCACAGGTACAGATTAAAGATATTTTACTTACATACTGGTACACATTTATGAGACTTTGCTTACAGGTACATATTCAGGTACACAAATTGCGATACATGTACTTCACTACCTTACAGGTATGCATTTAACATACTTTGATAACTTACATGCCTATATTAATGATACCTCAGTCAGTCAGTGGTACACAATCTGGTTTACACTTTTATTATGCTGCATTAAATAACACATACAAATAATAAGCTTTTCTACAGCTGTGTATAAATAAAACTATGTTAGTTTTTTTAATATCAGAAGCATATAGCGCAGAACTTAATTCATTATCTGCCATAGGGAGCAAGGTGATTTGGATTAACTCTTAGCTTGCTACAATTGTCAATTACCCTCATTCTTCCTTGACTTCTAACATCAACCAACAAGGGTGTATTGACATATTGCTACAGACTTGGATAAAAGAGTGCAGTTCCTGATTGATGTGCTTAGCTAGCTAAGGATTAACATTATTTTCCTATGCTTGATCATTCGGAGCTCTGCAAGTTAAGATCACAAGGTTAAAATTTGTTTTAACAGGATAGGTTCCTTTGGCCAATTAGTTACCTGTTAGAAACACAATGATGGAAGTTTGATAACCTTTGGGTGAAATATGTTTCTATGAGCTTCTGGTTTATCAGTTGTCCTTCCTAGACACATGTTGTAATCCTCACCAGAGATACCTGAGTGTTACTTCCGCATTTTAGATGATAATGCAAACTGAAATTAAAAATTATAAATAATAACATAAAAAGTATTGATAAAAAGTTTCCCAAGTCAATAATAATATTATTATAACTATAGAAAAATCTACTGTAAATTGAAAGATTTCAAAATTGTTTTTTGCGAATGAGATCATAAATTGGTAGTTAAATTTGAATTTTTTTTGTTGTATAACTGAATAGTTAGAAAGTGATGATGTTATTATTTTTATATTTTCAGAGTCAAGTGTCCAAGCGTATTGTTCCACTGTCTTCAATGATTAATGTTACGATTGATGTAAAGGTAAGTTTAATATGTAACAAGAGTTGTTATTGGTCAGTTTGTCTCACCTGGCTGTTTTCTTGCATTTCATTAGCCAGTACTATTATGACATATTTCAGGAAAGGTATGCAGATGGGTTCATTTACTCAGTAATTAAATTTATATTATTCAATCCATTTTATTAATGGCAATAACATTGAATCATCCAAATATCTTAAATATTTCTCACTAGTTCTAAATACACATACATGGAAATACATTTCATTAAGAATTTTTTTTCTGAGCTCCTTGTCTATTAGTTTCAATTAATTGTCATGCACTTTTAGTTAGCTATAAATACCATTTACACAACATATTTATTGGACATTAATTATAAAATTTTGTTCACATATATTTTCTTTATAAACCGTGTAATATTAATATTTTTTATTATTCAGTCAACTGGTTCAGTTAGAAATGTTGTATAAATAGATTTAAGTATTAAAATGTGGAAACATCAAAGGAGATCAAAATGTGGAAAAAATAAAAGGAGATATAATTTGTATAACTTACTTTAAAGTAGATGTAAGAAGTTTTGTGATTGGTTGATTATGTAGGTTAATTGTGCAAATAACACAAAAAATAGTCTTGAGTATATCTCAACAATGAAGATAGAACAACAAAATTGCTGAAAGTGTGGAGACAGATCAGCATTTCATTTGATTTCTATCTTGAAATGACAAAATATTTTCCAAATGAAGCTTAAAGACCTTTTGGCTGCTGCGGACAAATCTGATCTGCTTGTAAGTAGAACAGGTTATCTCCCTTGGATAATCATGTGATCATATTAACTCTTGGCCTGCTGCCACATTAAGCGTTACTGTGCTACTGTTGTCACTAAACGATTCTAAATTCTTAGTTATGTATTTTATATACCATGCAAAGCTGAACATATATTTTTATAAAACCTGGCTCCCAGGTTTAAAAACTCTGAGATTGAGACTAGATCATTTTCAGGGATATGATTGGTCCATTTTTAATATATATAACTATTCAAAATATGACCAAACAGATGCTTGATATTGATCTCAGACATGGGTTTTAGGATTTATAACCTCAGGTCCTAATCAATGTATGCATAGTAGGCTATAAGTTACAAACCAACAGTTTAGTGTTAATTTAATATTCAGATATTTGTTAGCAACTTTACAAAATTCTTTAAAGACATATTGGTAGAGACTTGGCTGCACATAGTGTAGATCTTGATCAGACATTTCCCTACTAAGGAGCTGGCTTATCTTGGTCTGCAATATTTGCTTAACCTTTATAAATTTGTGCTAGGCAGGCTAAGAGTTATATAAACTCTCTCTCATCTGCTGCAGCAAGGATGCATTTGAATGACATGTTAGTGTTCTGTCTTGGTATTTCCTTCTTATTATATATATACATGACAGATGGAATACTTCAAAATAAGATGATGCCCTCTGCACATTCTGAGCATCACATCTTTGATTTATGAAATATTTATCACTGTATACTTTCTGACTTTCTCGTACATCTTCTTAACAACAGATGTGTAGATAAGTTAAAACTGCAGCTTCTTTTTCACACTTCACCTGTTAATCTTTCAGTTAAATCCAATCAAATACTGATAATAACATGTATCAAGACCTATATGAAGAAGATCATATACTGCAATATTATTATTGTAATTAGCTGTTATAAAATTAAAAATTTATAATCTCTCATTTTTCTTTATAAAACAATAAGAAATAGATGCTTTATTGTTATGAAGTTCTTAACCAAGTTATTTCCCATCCACATTCAAGAAGCATCACTGCCATTTTATTGAAATTAAGATCTTAAAAAGTTATCTCCCTTGCCAATTGAATCCAACTTACTTGTATACTATCAGCATCCACTTATAAATTTATGCCTGGTTGAATAAAAATTCTGTTATTTTTCGCAACTTTTTGAATATTATAGATAGTAGTTATGCAAGACTAATGTACACTATAAACTTGTAAATTGTGTTATTAAATTACTGTTGAATATTCATATGTTTGATTCCAGACTTTTTGTCTAAGTTAAGTTCAATTAAAACACTTATTGTAGCAGTTTGTTTCACATTTTTTGTTCAGACAGAAGATTCACAAGTATATATTAGGTTCTTATTCAAAATGGTCACATTGAGAGAGTACCAGTGATTATCATGAACAGTGAGTTTGGACGAGAACAAATAGTTAAGCCTCTATCTGACTCCCCAACTTTGAAGCTTTGTAAATTATAGGTGTTTTTTTTTTGAAGGTGGTACAGATTTAAAATACAGATTTAAATAAATATGTTGTTTTCTTGAATCTTTGTTAAGAGTTTTCTAAGTGGTTTTTGTTTCTTAGATGCAATTATAATCATTTTTTGACTTTAGATGGATAGATGAAGGCAGTCATCATTTCTGTGCCTACTAAGAAAATAAACATTTTCTTTTTGTTTGACAATCTTGTCTTAAGTGTGCATTTTGCATCATGTTGTTTTGTTAATGGCTGTATTTTATTACTTTATAAGGCCAGAGCTGTATGTTGTGTTTTTGAATTTTGAAAAGCTTTTTAGAAACTGGTGTTCATCTATTGTGAGCAAAGATCTCTTTAGAACTTGTTGTGACACTGGACCTGGTAGCCCAATCGGTAGAGCGTCTAGGTACGGGATGTCCTGGATTCGATCCTGGGCCATGACATACAAAGTCATTAAAAATGGTGTAGCTCCCTTGCAAACGCTCAGGCAAATATAAGGGTAGTTCCACAACTGGCTTGCCCAATGTCAGGATAATGTGACTGGGTGTGGTATCATGCCAGGTGTTCACGGCATGCTATACACAGTGAAGGCAGCACCATATCTGCTTCAAGTGGACACCATCTCCAGATAACTGAAATACTGTTGGCATGACGATAAACCCAATAAACAAAGACATTATTCCTCTACAGAGAGTATGTAATGATACATGTTGGGGAAGCTTGCCTTAATAAAAATATATTTAAATGACCTAGCCTAAAAATAATACATTTGTACCCTAATTCAAGAACCGTACTAAAGCCTTAGACCCATATTGGGCATGATTTGGTAACTGCACTTTTCTTAATGCTTTTTAAATATTTTTATTTCTTAATGTTGGAACACTGGGGCACAACTTTTTAAAAATTGCTAATTTATATGCATTTTAATGTATTGAATAAAAACATTAATGTAACATAGAATATGTATTTGTTAAGAGCATTTGCTAGTTTTATCAAGCAGGGTGCGGAAAAACAGCAGAATAGATTGTATTTTTGACATTTTAATTCTTAATAAAACAGCAATTTAAATAACACAGTGGAGTTCCAACAAATTACCGGTATTACAATGGATATTCCATTACAAATATATATGATGTGTCTTCTAGAATCAAGAAATTCTTTTTTTATCCTACAGGGTCACAACAGCCTAATATATAGCAAGTCTGTCATAAAAAGCCAAATGCTTAAGCAATGAATTATGCAAATTATTAACATTATTTGGGCTTCCTTTGATATGGCCCTACATGCTTCTTTTTGATGTACCGGTAATGACAGATATATCACCATACAGGTTCCAGCTAGTGACCAATGCAAGCTATATGCACAGCACACTGAGCACAGCTGAATGACTCTTAGATATTGCATAATTAACCCCAGACTCAGCCAGTGGTCATCATAAAATGATTGTGACACAGCTGAACAGTTAGTGCTTTACCCAAGATTAATTGACTTAAGAAATATAATCATTTGAACATCCAAAATATTGCAAACAATGGAACATTATTTGAACTACATCTTATTGCAATATAATTAGAATATTTCAAATCTACATTAAATGACTATCATTTTGATATCAACACTAATTTTACATGTACCTGATCATTGAACATACAGTTATAATGCAAAACAAAGAAAGATACAACAAAACTTATGATGCATTACATAAGTAAAAGATAGCATGATAATATATACATCACCTATTTGAACTCCAAGTATGCAGTGATATGATGGAGATCTTAGTGTTCATTGTTACATCCCAAAATGATCATTTGTTTCTGCTTATTATCATATAACCATAGGATCGCTCGATGTCTCGAATATTTGAGTTGGCCTCTTCTGAAAGATTTGTAAGTGTATTGTACATTCCCCCAGTTCCTTCTGTTGACCAGTGACATGCGCTAATAGTTCTACAAACACTTGGCAGACAATTGTCATGGCTTACATTTTATGTTCTATTTGTTTTGTTCATTTTCTATACATATGCACAAGTTTGTAACTGTTTAAAGTTACTGTCACATTTTTTTTTTCAGTATACAGCTAGTTTTTACACATGTTACAAGATTTTCTTAAAATGTTTTGTATCTTACCTGGATACTTTTTTCACTTGTGTTTGTTTGGAGCATATTGAATGCCTATTTACATAACTTGATATCTGAAAATATTAGAAAACAGACCAGAACTCCCATCAACTTTAACAGTGTGTTTAATAAGCAATGTTTTGTTTAATAATAGGCCATAACACAAGAAAATAGTCCTAACTTTTGACTTTGAAATAGATATTTGATTCCTTGACCATTGTCTGTCCAATTTATATAATACATATTGTGAAATCACTTGTGTCATCTCAAAACATGTTAACAGAAATTATTCAGATTTTTTTTGTGTCTTGATTTCTTCACCTATGTCTCACAAATTATCCTTTTTGGGGGGCTGTTTATTTTCCCAGAAGTCAATGTATAACTAGTTTTTGTTAAATTCTCTGAAATAGTGGCATCAATGTGCACTCAGTTAGAGTGTACATCTTGGATAATTATAAAGAAAAATCCCATAAAAATGTACTTGTTGGTGCCTTTGACATCATCAAAACAATGAAGATTAATGTTATCTGTATTGGACATGCAGAACCATTGTATATATATCAAAACATGAAATGTAAGTGAAAGTTTATAGGACAAAAAAAAAATGTATAACCTACACTTATCACTTTTTGGGGAACTTTTTCATCGCATATTTTTCTTCCGATAGACAAAAAATTATGATTCTGTTAGTATGACTGCACCAGATATATCCGAGGAATGATCATATTGAGGATGGAATTATGCAAGGACTACTGGTTGTTAGTGCTGTAAATAAAGCTGTGGTCCAGAGACAGGAGGTTATTTCTTTGAACCATCATCAAACCATATTTACCCATTGTTAAGCAAGTCTATAAGTGGCTGCGGCAAAAAGTGTAGATCCACAAAAACAAGTCAAATTTGAATTTAGAAATTATAAATGCAGTTTGAAGACAGTTTCTCTTCAATGACTGTTTGACAGAACATGCCAGACATTTTGGAATCTGCTTCTTTTGCACATCATTGCAAAGCAGTTAGATAGTTAGTCAAAGCTTACATTAATGATTGCAGAGATATATTGAAAATATGTCTATCATTGGATCTAGATTGACAATTTGTAACAATAATAATCATGAATGCGAGATCAAATATCCGTCCCTGTTAAATTCATGTAAGATAAAAAAAATCTTACCTTTGGGCAAACGTTGTCCCAGCATGATTTTTTTCTGTTGAGATAATTCTATTCATCCTTAACTTGCATGACAGAGTCTTATAATCTTTATCAGACTTATTTAATGCTTGTTCAGAAATCTAATCTCAGCAAATAATTATTTATACAATAAATTGGTAATTTTTATTCATAAGCAAAAATACACTGTTTTTCGTTTGTATTTACAAATATACTTATGAAATGTGGGCACAAAAGATAAAACTTTTGAAGTGAACAAAAGAGTAATTACATTGTTTCTACTTTTTTCACACGCTGTCAAAATTAGCTATATATCTTTTCCTCTATATAAGGAATGTGTCTTTAAACAACATGAAAACATTATTACAGGTTTAAGTGTAATTAAAAAAGGTTGATATGTTGAAGATATGAGACAAGTGATTTCTCATTTTAATTGTTACATATATGCACGGAAGTATGGGGTACTAACATATAGCCATATTTTCAAAACCGTTTTATCTGTTATACTATGTTATCTGTTCCATATTCCCTTTACTATTTTAATATTCATTTTTCTTTTTTACTAACAATACAGTCATTTTGTGCTACAAATAGTAAAAAGTTGAAAGTATTAAACACCAAAAGAACAAGAGTTCTGACAGACTGAAAACGAATGACAGAAATCATGTAAACTTTCTTCACTGCAAAAAGTGCATTTTAAATATGGACATGTTTATAGACATATTAAAATATTTATTTGAACATAACGTTTGTTTTGTTCACATGTCTTTATAAATTTTACAGATGCAATATTTTACATAAATACAATATTGGAACCATAGCACAGTCATACTCCTATTTGTGATTGCTGTGGAAAGAAATCCCAAACTGCTTGCAGACTATGCTTGAGGCAGTGTACTCACTGCAAGTAGACATCGTAAGCTATGCTGACAATTAAGACTTGTTCATTTATGACAAAAAGTGAAATAATACCGCTCCCTCTACACAGGTCATTTATGGGTTGTTGTTAAAGCTATCTTGTATAGGTATATATCTTTTGTTGTAAATAATGCATGCTTTTGGGTTGTATTGTCGCAGATGCTATGCTTGTCAAGTATGAATATGCTAATATCCTAGACCTTACAATCGTAAACTGTCCGTGCCACTTATTAGTTATGATGAAGGTATCTGAAACTGATCTAATTTTGAGGGGCGCTATTGGCGTAGGGGTTGAGTCACCAATTTGTAACTCCTTAGACAGCTTAGCCTCTCACTGCTTGGGTTCGAGTCCCGGTTGGGGTGAAGGACTTAATGTGGGAAGGTCTCCCAGCAGACCTGCGGTGCACCTGTCATTCTACCCAGACATTTGTTTGGAATCTTCACCAAATAAATGGACCTTGCTCTAATGATCATAATTGGTTGCTGCAATGTATTTACAACAAAAACAAAACAAACAAACTGATCTATTGTAAAACACAACATTCTGCATATATGTTAAGACAGGTGAATGAAATTTTCTGTGTCATATTAAGGCACATTTCAAATTGTAATATTAAAATATCAGTGCAGTATTCCAAATATGTTTCCTTCTGAAAATGTTAAAATATTATTTGGAAAGCCCCAAATACTTTGGTTACTGGTCTCAATATAAAATACAGAGAAAAAAGTCAACATGCCCCAATGTGTCTAAACACACCTAGTAAGGGGGTACATTGGTGAAATGGAAATTGTCTCCCTTGTTCGTTAATATCCAAGGTATTCCAAACAGTATATAGGTCCTTTTAGTTGGAATTTTTGGACTTTATTGCCTGTTCTTTTGTAGATATTGGAATTACAAACAGTGAAACGTCTTACTTTTGAAATTACAAACAATGAAACGTCTTACTTTTGCAAAAGTATTAGCTTAAAATTCATTTTAATACTTATAGAGATGTGTTGTTAAAATGGATATTGGAAGTGTTTGTTGATGATGGTTAATCTGGGTATCATAAGAAAGGCAGAAAAGTCAACATACACACCATAGGGCACTAGCATAAAAACCAAGTTAAACAAATGAAATGACCTACTTGCATTTAGGGATTAGTCAGGGGAGACTATTCATTAATGTCTCTCATTGTTGACATTTTGAGGAGAAAGACACAAAACTTACTGAGGAAATTACCATATTTCTTGATGTTAAACAAGGAATATTGCTGTTGTTATTTTATATTTGCCAGCTCTTGTATTTTTTCTAGGTTATTATTATTTTGTTGCTTTATTCTTGGTGACAAATCATTGATTGTGGATGTGATAACAATGTATCTAAAATATGTATTATACTTATCAGTATATTTTGTATTGGTCTAGGTATTATGTGTATGTGTGTTTGGGGGGTGGGTGGGGGGGGGGGGGGTTATTATGTTTTGGTATTAATTCGCTTGCTAATTTTTGTCATGATTGGCTAGAGTCTTTTGCGAATGCTGATATTTGTCACATAACAGAATGTGTTTAGCTATGTGTGCATAAACTTAGGTATAAATAAACATTGTGTGTAAAGAGCTCAAGAAACCTTTATGTCACATAGTTTTAAAAACATGAAGATCTATTTGTATTAAAGGAGAGCTCAAGTCCAGTTCATAACTTAAATCTGAATTGTATAGTGAGTATTGTGTTAAGTGTTCTCTTGTAATTTCAAGTTACTGTGTTCATTTTCTGGCAGGGTTTACCACCTTTTAGTCCACATCAATTTACAAAACTTATTTATTTAATGACAAACTATTCCATATGTGATGTGCATTTATACTATTTTAATCAACAGTAAATGTTGTCTATTGCCATAAAGGGTCCTCACAATGTGGACAACTGAAACTGAATGGTGGTTAATTCATTTTTAATAAAAGAAAGCTATTTTCTGGACTATTATGTTTCCATAGCATATGTTGTCTTATAATCCTAATTCTGTCTTACCACTTCAGCATGTGTACATGTACAACTGTTGGATGTTAGTGTAGCAGTCACTGCTATTTATGTATTGTGTACATTTTATGTGTAGCCTTGTTTCCATTTTTGTTATATAATATTCCACATGTTATGTACTGTTTATAAAGTATATACTCATGTCCATTACTTTTCATCATTTTTGTAACATTACTACAGCATTGAAGAAATCCATACTTATTCAGCCTGTAAGCACTTGTATTAACAAATTACCAGTAATCTGCATTTTTTTCAGCATATATTTCTTTTTTCACAACTTAACTTTACTTAGTTTTATATATGATTAAAGTGATATTGTTGCATAATTGTTGCACCCTTATATGTTGCGCTCCTGTATATGTATATTTGTGTTCTTCATGTAGCATTCCCCTGGTGGCAAACATCTAGTTCGGATGACTTCTGATGTATGTAACCTCCACTTTATTTCTGTCTTACTGTAGCCAGAGTTGTCTTAGCTTCCATGCTTCTCTTACTCAAGTATCCACAAAACTTATGTTTAGAGAGGTAAACTACATCATTGAGATTATCAAAGAGGTAAACTACATCAAAGATATTATCAAAGAGTTAAATTACATCAATAACATTATCAAAGAGTTAAATAACATCATTGACCTTATCAAAGACATCATTGACCTTATCGAAGAATTAAACTACATCATTAAACTTATCAAATAATTAAACTATATCATTGACCTTATCAAAGAGTTTAACTACATCATTAACCTTATCAAATAATCAAACTACATCATTGACCTTATCAAAGAGTTAAATAACATCATTGACCTTATCAAAGAGTTTAACTTGATTAAAGGCATAAACTTTTCATAGCTGTAGTGATTCTTTAAAGATTTTATTTGTATAATTGTTTAAATCTCTATATTATTAGTGGCACAATTAAAGGACATGTGTACATATACATGTATTTTAATTATATAGACACTGCACATTTAAACCTTGGCATCCCTTTAAAAGTGGTATCCAACAGTTTGGACCAACTATTTTTTTCCCCTAAATAACCAAATCAATCATTGTTACCCGAAAAGGTCCTGCAAAATGCTGTTCATTGATGCCCTAGATCTTTGTGAATAGCGAAGCATAAAAATACACTCATCACTGCAGACAGGTATTTCCTATCTGAGCCACGATGCAGAGCTATTTTTAAACTAAGAAAACAACATGACAACTTACTTTTGAGAACGAGTAATAACATCATCTGTGTAGTCCACTCTGACATCAATAACTATTTTTAGCAGATTATCGGGCTTATTTATAGATTTGAAAAGGAATGAATATTTAGAGTGCTTATGCAATATAGGTAGTGTTCAAAATCGTATTTACTTGAACTAAAGTATGAGTTTATGCAGAAATTATGCCTTAATTCCCCAAAACATTCAAACAGCAAACTGTCGGATACCACCTTAGAGGCTTAGCTAAGTCTTTCTTGAATAAAAAGACAGAAATATATCTAGATGAATTTTTATTATCTTAAGACGGAGATTTGCAGACCTCCTGAAAGGTCCAATGTCTCTTGAAAGAAATGATATGCCTTGCATGATATTAGCAAATAATTGGGACGAAGCATATGTTCATTGTGACAGTATTTAACAACATACAACATACTTTTGCTGGTGATGGCCTTTTTACCACTCCACTTGTCTTCAATTATGTAACATCTAAACATACTTCCAGCTGTATAAATAGTCACTGACAGACCTTGTTTGCAATTGTTTTGCTGCATGTTTGTTTTGCTGCATGTTTGTTTTGTTGCTATTGCTTTTATAAAACATTAGTTATTTTCCTACAGGCTGCTACTTGTATTGTTTGCTTCTAACTGAATATTTTGTCATAATGGCAGCCTATTGGCATGTGACTTGCTAGTGTCTGTGTTGTTACAACAATATGTTGCTCTGTTTATTTGTCATTTGCCTTTTTACATGACTCTACTGTGCTTGAAAATAAATTAACCTATTTGTAATAGTCCTGGCAGTCAGTTTTGTTGTTTTTTAAGTTGTCAGTATACACACAATTAAAATATTATCAATTTTTATATCAGTAATATGAATACAATTAAATCTACTTAACCAAAACACTAATATAAAAATGATAAAAATAGCAGCATGTGGGGTTTGATTAAGGGATGATCGAGGGGCCTCAAGTATGTGAGGCTGGCATATAACTACTAAACCATTCAGGCTGATACGTTTGAACTTTTCTGCAGTAGATTTTCATCATAAACATGACTTAATGAAGTCCAATATTTAGGAAGATAAGCTGGCATACAAAATAAGTGAACTGAATGCATTATTTACAGTGAAACACAGAAACACTTCTTTTTCACACAAAAACAATTGGAGGGGGGAGTATGAACCAACTGGCAGACAGGACCTTTAAAAGAACTTTTGCATCAAAATATAAATGTTCTGTCCTGAATTAATCACTTTTATTACTCAGGAATAACCCAGTAGATTTTACATTTTATACTTATACCTAATGTGTAGTTTTGTCAACTTGCAAGAATTTTATAAACTTGCAGTTATTATTGTCATATTTACTCCCCTTTTCAGTCTTAAATTTTGTTTCATTTTGACATTTTAAGTAAATTGTTGGTGGTCTTACCGGGACAATTATTTGAGGTCTTCCACAACCTAAATATCTGGAAATGAATATAAAGACCTTAATTGTATTGTTAGGATGTATTTCTAAGAATAAAAAACAAGTTAGAAGCACATCTCATAAAAAAGGAATTAAATTTATCTTATTTTGATATGAAAGCTGGCAGGACAATGTTTTACAAACAGCAAGTAGTTTTGTTGTAAAATAGTTTTTATGGTCTGCAATTTAAAATGAATATTAAATACTAATCCATAGATAAAATTTAGGAACTGTAAAGATGAAAAAAGGAGGAAATAGCAAAATGTAAGAAATACACACTGAGTTCTAATACAGGATTGTTTTATGTAGTTTTATTATACAATGCAACAGGTACAATGTTTTCAGTCAAATTTTATGTTATGATTTTAAGAATTCAACATGCGCTGATGTGTTAGCTTGATTTAATGTCATTCCCAGTGAATGGAAAATTGCTGTTGTTTTTGCCAGTCTTCTATGCCAGATGTATATCTTGTTTTGAATTGTTTTGTACAAATAACTGTTTTTCCTAGGCTTTAATACATTATTTGCTGAAAAACTATATGTCAATGTTGACGGACGCACAAAGTGCCAAACCAAAATGTTAGGGTAACACTGACATTGAGATATAAAGAAAAACAAATGGCCATGAAACAACTTGTAGAAAAGAATTAAAGACATATTAAATGGAAATCAGTACTTAAATGATGTGCTATTTCTTAAATGATGTGCTATTTCACAGATACATAACCTATTGTCTAACATTCTGACCCCATTTACAACAATATTAATAATGGAGTAAAACTATAAACTTCCCATGAGACAAGTACACATATCATGGAATTTTGCATGGTTGATATTTCATTTTTATTTTATTTAAGTACATTTTTTTTCCAGTTTTATACCCAATACAAGATGGAGAAATACCTTACTTGTGATGCACATGTAATTGTCAGTTTAAATGGTTCAAGTATGTAAATGTGTATTAAAGCATAAAAACAGCTTATTGACCTATAAGACTTTCCTCCACTCTAGATGGAATTTTTTATTTTTGCCTCATAATTTGGTGTTGCACATTTGAGTTTATTTTTATTTTCATCCATTTTTTGAAGTTTTGAAATGTAATTGTAAATGAAAATTAATTAACAATCCTTTAATTTCTAGCCATCCAACTCGAAGCAGTTCAAGTTTAAGCTTCACTGCAAGAATCGAGTGTTCCTGTTTGCTACTGACAGTCTAGGTAAGTTTTGACATGTAATTCTTGGTTGTGTTGTATAAGCCCAGAAGGTTGTATAATGATATGTTGCACATTGTCCTTCAATCACATCACTTTAGGTTTCATAACAGGATAACTCATTAATAATTACTTATCAGAATATTAAGATATTTGCAAGGACAAATGTTTGATATTTAATCTGTTATTTGTTATTGTAGTAGAAAATTCGTGTGCAGAAAATTCCTTTATTATTCTTTGGAAACTCTTTAAACTTGCATGTAGGGCTGATATTAAGGTGCAGTTGAGTGTAAATGTGACTTGGAGATAAATCAAATTGTATTGTCGGGATATTACCTTTGTTATTCTTTTTAGTGAGTTCTTATCTAGACTATTCCTCCTTTATTTCTTAGCCAAATTTCTTAAAACCTGTCTGGAAGTGTACTATTGCATAAAGGTGAGACAACTTTCAATGCACATTTTTGTCTTCACTTATTCCAATTGTTAATTTGTTTCTGTAGCAAATTCTAAATTCTTGGATATACTGGGATATATATATATATATCAATGCGCACTTTGTGAAAATGCCCTAGTTTGTGGTGCATTTTAATTATATCAATTGTATAAGCTGTCTACCTTTTCGGTGTTTTTCACTTCAAATTTTAGGAATGTTTGATTGAATACATAAATTTATTTCTTAAGATCAATTCTAATAGTAAATGAGTTTAATAGTGATTTGTTCTCAGAGTAGAGTAATATGAAGAGAAATTGAAATGCATTTAGAAGGGGAATGAATACTATCGGAGCTAAAATTTCTTTCTCATGAAACCCACCCATATTTCATAACAAAAAGAAACCATATAGCTATTTGACAACAATTGCCTGCATGGGTAACATGTCTCAATGATAAAAACTTCCCAGTTATTAGTGAATTTCCTGATCTGACAGGATATGGACCTACACTTTTTGTTTGTCTAAACATGATTAATTCATGTTTAGCTGGCTTGCAGAAATGTTTATTCCTTATGATTTATTATGAACCATTTCTAGTTACTCATTTCACTCATTTCACCAATTATTTAGCCTTAGAAAAGGAATGTGCCGGTCAGCCTTTTGTTTGTTTTGATTAATTAAAACATATTTTTAATTAATTTTGCTTGCTAGCGGGTTTTTGTGTCGCCTGAAAAGGCGACATATAGGGATAACTTTTATCCGGCGTCCAGATCTCCTTGTCCGGAGCCTAACTTTGTCACCGTAGGTCCAAATGACTCCAAACTTGGTATGCATGTTTCTGGCAATGACTCGAAGTGCAGTGCACAAGAACCGTAACTCTACCTTGTTTCGTTTTTGAATTATTCCCCTTTGATTGATTTTTATAGAGCATTTCTTGTCCGAAGTGTAACTTTGTCACCCTAGGTCCAAATGACTCCAAACTTGGTATGCATGTTTCTGGCAATGACTCAAAGTGCAGTGCACAAGAACAGTAACTCTACCTTCTTCTGTTTTTTTAGTTATTCCCCTTTGATTGATTTTATATAGCATTTCTTGTCCAGAGCCTAACTTTGTCACCGTAGGTCCAAATGATTCCAAATTTGGTATGCATGTTTCTGGCAATGACTCGAAGTGCAGCACACAAGAACCGTAACTCTACCTTGTTCTGTTTTTGAATTATTCCCCTTTTATTGATTTTTATAGAGCATTTCTTGTCCGGAGTGTAACTTTGTCACCATAGGTCCAAATGACTCCAAACTTGGTATGCATGTTTCTGGCAATGACTCAAAGTGCAGTGCACAAGAATGGTAACTTTACCTTCTTCTGTTTTTTAGTTATTCCCCTTTGATTGATTTTATAGAGCATTTCTTGTCCGGAGTGTAACTTTGTCACCATAGGTCCAAATGACTCCAAACTTGGTATGCATGTTTCTGGCAATGACTCAAAGTGCAGTGCACAAGAACGGTAACTGTACCTTCTTCTGTTTTTTAGTTATTCCCCTTTGATTGATTTTATAGAGCATTTCTTGTCCGGAGCCTAACATTGTCACCATAGGTCCAAATGACTCCAAACTTGGCATGCATGTTTCTGGCAATGACTCGAAGTGCAGCACATAAGAACCGTAACTCTACCTTGTTCTGTTTTTGAATTATTCCCCTTTGATTGATTTTTTTAGAGCATTTCTTGTCCGGAGCCTAACTTTGTCACCGTAGGTCCAAATGACTCCAAACTTGGTATGCATGTTTCTGGCAATGACTCAAAATACAGTGCACAAGAAGGGTAACTCTACCTTCTTCGGTTTTTAGTTTTTCCCATTTGATTGATTTTTAGTGCATTTCTTGCAAAGGGCATAACTTGTTGTGCATGTTTTTTGCAATGAGACAATTAAAAGGTTATTTTATATGTGAATTTTGTGCAAATACATTGCTAATATCTGTACAACAAAAAACTAATTAACATTTTTTATGTCGACTAACAAAATTTTCGTCAGGCGACACATCCGACTCGCGGAGTTCTAGTCAATTAATTCATTGGCTACTTGTTTGGTTTCACACATATGGTCTCTTACATTGTATTGAGGTATCTTAACATCTATAAAAAGCATAGTGATACATTGTAAGTTTTAACCATTTATTGTGAACATTCAATTGTTTGCTAAGAATTAATTTTTGTAGTTGACTTTAATGTAGTTTTAAATCTTACAGATTTCCATATTTTGTTGTATATATCCTTATTTTTTTTTATTAATACATAATGCCTTTAGCACTGTTTGACCTACTACAGTGTCAGAAGGTTCAATTTACGTGGAACAATATTATATCATGTAATCTCATTAATAGTAAACAAAACAACTAGGTATTCTTTTGTTTGTTAAACCAACGTTAAAAAGTATAATGTATTCCCATGTCTTAAAGAGTTTTTATTATTTTGACTCCAGATGATTGCCAGATGTGGTCTAACACCCTAATGGAGGCCATCATAGTCTACAATGTGAGTATGCCTGAAGAATGTTTTATACTTAGGGATGGCAATTCTTAATGGTGTAACTGACTAACATTTTCTCATGTTGATCGTTACAAATTCTGTAACACTTAATCACTCTTACATATTACGAGGGTTGATCAGAAAGTTTGTAGAATGGTGCTATAACTTGACAACTAACAAGCGCAGACATTTAAAATTTTAATATGATATAGCCCGATATCTCATGAACAAAATCTGAAAAAATCATAACAATATCATAACAAATATAAAATCTATATAAGAAATAGCAAGTACAATAAACTCGACCCGGAGCACCCCGGGGTTACATAATCGACGTCGCGTTGACGTCTCACAACCGCAACAAGCGCAAATGTCATAGGATTTACTACAACTTTTCAATAAAGTCACCCTGACACTGTATACATCTCTGATGTCTGTGAATCCACGCAGAGAACACGTTCCGGTACCAAGTCTCGTTGAAGTCGGCGATAATTTCGTGCAACGCCTGTCGCAGTTCCGGTAGGCCGCTGTAACGGTTACCTCGCAATCTGGACTTCACCTGCAGAGACAATTGCATAACAGTCATTTTACCACGTACCTGAGATATCAATAGTTTATATTGACGATTGGCTTGAAAAGTTTAAATACACAATTTTATATTAATTTTATAGAATGAATCAAAAATATTATTTCTGCTATTATCTCGTATTGAAATTTTATGTTATTTTTATTTTTTTATTTTAACTGTGGTGTTTAGTTTGCAGTAAACGTATTGTCATTTCTGAAACATTTTTAAAATTATATTTTCAACATTTTCTAGTATGGATGTGTTTTAAGTACCTCAGGAAAAATGGAGAAATCACTGGTGCGAGGTCGGGACTATACGCGGGGTGCGGGATTATTTCAAGGTCCAAGAGGGACATCTCCAGCTGGGTGACTTGGGACACGTGCGGGAGAGCGTTGTCATGGTGGAGGTAGTAATTATTGACCTCCGTTCCCGGCCGTTTCTTGCGAATGGCATGTTGCAGGTCTCTCCTTAACACCTGAAAATTAAAACTTATGAAGAGTATATTTTTCAAAGCGTCAATTAAACATGACACTGCAGAATAAACGTGAATCTGCAAGTCGTAGCATCAAATATCAATATTAATGATATTATTATCTTAAAATAGTCATAATATTTATTGCAATTGATTATTTAACTGTCATAAGAATTATTATTATTATTATTATTATTATTATTATTATTATTATTATTATTATTACCTTGCTGTAATACTCGGAGTTGACCGTTTTCCCGTGTTGTACAGCGTGACACAATAACCCTCTGGTTTCCGCAAACATTATAAACATATACTTTGCTGCACTCCGGTTAACCTTTGCTTTCACTGGGCGCGGGGTGGCGGGATCGACCCATTGAGAAGATTCCTGCTTTGTCTCAGGGTTGTATAACGGGATCCACGTCTCGTCGCATGTAATTATCTTGTTGAGGAAAGCATCCCCTTCCCGCCTCACTCTCTGTAGGAAGTGTTTAGATGTGGCAACTCTTCTTTCTTTGTCAAAATCCGTCAGCAGACGAGGTATCCAGCGTGCATAGATACGTTTCATGTGTAAACGTTCGTGAAGAATATTCCACACGGTTCCGAAGGCGATTCCCGTTCCATCAACTACATCTCTAATAGTGCGCCGACGGTCTTCTTCAATGAACGTCTTCACTGACGCCACTAACGTCGGCGTAATAACGGATGGTCTCCCTGAGCGTGCAACATCGCTTATGTTTGATCTGCCATCATTGAAGCGTTTAAACCACTTGAAAACAGTAGCTTTCTTTATATCTTTGGTGTGTTAAGCCCTCTGCATAGTATTTTACGATTCTGTGGCTAAATATCCTAAATTGAAGCAAAATTTTACTGCCGCTCGCAATTCTTCATTTTCTGGAAGTACCATAATGGACGTTGTGTGTGAACGATGCGCGTCACTCAAATGTACATTGAATGCGTTGTATACATCGCATGACGTCAGAATCAACGTGAAAAAATTTAGTTGTCGTCACGTCAATAGCAGACAATATTTCGCGGAATTTCGCAAAAATAACAAGGGTCAAAGTCGTGCCAGGTGATACTTACATTGCTTTAAAATTTGGCGTGCTCCGGGGTAACGTTGGGTGGTGATTATAAATATTCATAAAAATGAAACTAACTATTCGATTTAAAAAATTTCTGATAAAAATATTTAAAAGAAATGGAAAAATATTTGTTTAAAATTTGAAGCGCATAGAACGTCATATATAGAAGTTATAGCACCATTCTACGAACTTTCTGATCAACCCTCGTATATTCACCAAATAAGTGCATATTTCTGAAAATATGCCATGTTGAGGTGACTCAGCTCTCCCACTTACCTGCAAGTTATCTTCCGATGGCCATTGAAGATGTCAGGGTATGAACCCCCAGATGCAATTAACTGTGAAAATACTGTCCATCGTCACCATATGTGAATCATTCCCTTTACCTCCCACCTCCGTTTGTATTGAGATTTTTTTAACAAATTTAATGAAAATTTTGCTAATGGAAAAGAAAAGTTTAGGTTTTTTCTGGGGGTCAATGGAGTCAAGGTCACTTTTGCCAAAAATAGATTTTTTGTTGACTATTATCTCTCACTTACTGAAAATAGACTTATATGGTCATGATGGAAAAAACCTTGCTTCCACTTGTTTAATGGGTTCCTTGTTTTAAATTAAGAATTATTTTATTTTAGAATTTACAGAAGCTACCTGAAGGAGATGTAGATGGAGGGGACATGCATGACCCAGATTTAGCTGTAAGTATTGATTGACCATTGATTATACCCCCAGATAGGATGTTTGAAGGGGAGGGAGGCATATTGGAGTCATGTCCATCAGTCTGTCTGTAGACAAGCTTTGTCTGAGATATCTGTCTGCTACTGTTGATTTGATTTTGATAAATCTTTACTGGACTGGTATTTTTTTTATTGATTTAACATGAGTTATGACCCTTTGCTATAATTAGTGGGGTCAGTAGGTCACTAGGTCAAATTCTAGAAAATGTTGTTCTCAGCCCACTACACTAATGGTCCAATCTTCACCAAAGACTTCTAAAGACAATAACTCTTAATTACTCGATGCCAAATAGAAGCCTACTAAAAACCGGTGTTCTCAGGTGAGTGAGTGATTAATGGCCATCATGGCTTATTTAGATGTCTATAAATGTTACCTTTCGTTCATTTGTCATCATTCAAAATGACCCACAATCTTGACACAAGTACTTGCCTATTGTTTTAGTCTGATAGAGACTGCATATGGTACACATAAATGTTTTTTTATAAATGAATAATAATGTTAAACAAATAATTGATATTAAATTGAATACAATAATTGTGTAAGTGGCTTAGTAACCTCAGTCAGTATAGTCAGAGTACCTGTGTTGGGTCTCTAGATTAGATCACAAATGTCCTCCTATATTTTACAAGTCAACATTTGAATCTTTTATGATGCAGTGTCTATATTTTATAAACTTCAGGCCTGGATCAAGATAGACAGGAAACGTTGCAAGTATTACGTGGCTTTGAAGAAGCATAAACTGAGCTACTACCAGGATATGGATGTAAGCAATTTTTTTATTGTTAAATTTTCATCATATCCTCACACTGTAATTGTTTATGTGTTATAATGTTAATAGTTCAAATGTGAATATGTGAAGCATTATTTAACCTTGTTCTTAAAACATAAAAAGATATTAAAAGAATTGTATATTAAGAATGAAATTATTTTGAATTTTCATTTGTAATTTGATAATCTTAGCATTGCCATTGACAATGAAAATCTTAGCATCAGTGTTAATGATAATCATAGAATCGGTGTTAACAATGATTATCTTAGCATCGGTATTAACAATGACAATCTTAGCGTTGGTGTTAATAATGATAATCTTAGCATCGATGTTAACAATGATAATCTTAGCATTGGTGTTAACCATGATAATCTAAGCATCGGTGTTGACCATGATAATCTTAGCATCCGTGTTGACCATGATAATCTTAGCATCGGTGTTGACCATGATAATCTTTGCATTGGTGTTGACCATGATAATCTTAGCATCAGTGTTGACCATGATAATCTTAGCATCAGTGTTGACCATGATAATCTTAGCATTGGTGTTGACCATAATAATCTTAGCATTGGTGTTAACCATGATAATCTAAGCATGGGTGTTGACCATGATAATCTTAGAATCAGTGTTGACCATGATAATCTTAGCATTGGTGTTGACCATGATAATCTTAGAATCAGTGTTGACCATGATAATCTTAGCATCGGTATTAACAATGACAATCTTAGCGTTGGTGTTAATAATGATAATCTTAGCATCGATGTTAACAATGATAATCTTAGCATTGGTGTTAACCATGATAATCTAAGCATCGGTGTTGACCATGATAATCTTAGCATCGGTGTTGACCATGATAATCCTAGCATCGGTGTTGACCATGATAATCTTTGCATTGGTGTTGATCATGATAATCTTAGCATCAGTGTTAACCATGATAATCTAAACATCGGTGTTGGCTATGATAATCTTAGAATTAGTGTTGACCATGATAATCTTAGCATCGGTGTTGACCATGATAGTCTTAGCATTGGTGTTGACCATGATAATCTTAGCATCGGTGTTAACCATGATAATCTAAGCATTGGTGTTGACCATGATAATCTTAGCATTGGTGTTGACCATGATAATCTTAGCATTGGTGTTGACCATGATAATCTTAGCATCAGTGTTGACCATGATAATCTTAGCATTGGTGTTGACCATGATAGTCTTAGCATTGGTGTTGACCATGATAATCTTAGCATCGGTGTTAACCATGATAATCTAAGCATCGGTGTTGACCATGATAATCTTAGCATTGGTGTTGACCATGATAATCTTAGCATTGGTGTTGACCATGATAATCTTAGCATCAGTGTTGACCATGATAATCTTAGCATCAGTGTTGACCATGATAGTCTTAGCATTGGTGTTGACCATGATAGTCTTAGCATTGGTGTTGACCATGAAAGTCTTAGCATTGGTGTTGACCATGATAATCTTAGCATCGGAGTTAACCATGATAATCTAACCATCGGTGTTGACCATGATAATCTTAGCATTGGTGTTGACCATGATAATCTTAGCATCAGTGTTGACCATGATAATCTTAGCATCGGTGTTGACCATGATAATCTTAGAATCAGTGTTGACCATGATAATCTTAGCATTGGTGTTGACCATGA
Organism: Sinonovacula constricta; assembly: GCA_007844125.1. Lineage (NCBI taxonomy): Eukaryota > Metazoa > Mollusca > Bivalvia > Cardiida > Solecurtidae > Sinonovacula > Sinonovacula constricta. The sequence goes on along the minus strand of CM017558.1, from coordinate 61,292,843 downwards.
TAATCTTAGCATGGGTGATGACCATGATAATCTTAGCATCGGATTTAACCATGATAATCTAAGCATCAGTGTTGACCATGATAATCTTAGAATCAGTGTTGACCATGATAATCTTAGCATTGGTGTTGACCATAATAATCTTAGCATTGGTGTTAACCATGATAATCTAAGCATGGGTGTTGACCATGATAATCTTAGAATCAGTGTTGACCATGATAATCTTAGCATTGGTGTTGACCATGATAATCTTAGAATCAGTGTTGACCATGATAATCTTAGCATTGGTGTTGACCATGAAAATCTTAGCATCGGTGTTGACCATGATAATCTTAGAATCGGTGTTGACCATGATAATCTTAGAATCGGTGTTGACCATGATAATCTTAGCATCGGTGTTAACCATGGTAATCTTAGCATTGGTGTTAACCATGATAATCTTAGAATCAGTGTTGACCATGATAAACTTAGAATCGGTGTAAACCATAAATATTTAAGAATCGGTATTAACAATGACAATCTTAGCACCGGTGCTGACCATGATAATCTTAGCATCGTTGTTAACAATGACAATCTTAGAATTGGCGTTGACCATGATAATATTAGCATCGGTGTTAATGATAATCTTAGCATAGGTGTTACCAAAGATATATTTCATAACCTAAAGAAAACCAAACTTTTGTTTGCAGAAATAGTAGTAACTTTGACACTGTTACCTTTTATGCAGGATTTTAAGATTGCTTCACCTTTACATGAGATAGACCTGAAGCTAGCAGCAGTGAAGGAAATAGACCTTACCCGCTTACAGCTCTCCACCCACTATTGCCATTTCACGTAAGTCAAACAACATATTATTCTACCTTTTCTGTGCTGGTTTTGTTAACAGGAAAAAGTTCTGTAAGTAAGTGTCTTTCTGTTAGCATATTTTAAGATTATGCAAATTCGATAATTAACTAAATGACCTTTCAACTTGTAAACAATTAAGCAAGGGTGGCCTAAAGCAGTTGTACTGTTTATTTATTTGACCTGTACATCTGTCTGTGTATCTATATGTCTGTCTGACCCATTTTCTGGTCTCAGCAAGATATTCTTTATTAGATACAGTATTTCAGCCATATTTCATCATATTTCTATAATTCATTTGAAGATATATCCTGCATGCCATTGACAAGTGCAGCTGTCAAGGTCAAGGCCATATTTAAGGTCATTGCATCTTCAGATAGTAAATGACAATTTCAGTTACATTACATTACAGTTTCTTCACATCCAGCTATCAAACATGAAGGATCTGTTAGAAGCAGGCCCAGTCTAAAGTAAATGTTGTGTTGATTATTTAACCATGTGCCCTTTAGTCATTGCATATAAAGGCAGACTACCGGACCTGGTAGCGCAATCGGTAGAGCGTCGGCTCTAGGTACAGGAGGCCCTGGGTTCGATCCTGGGCCGCGACATACCAAAGTCGTTAAAAATGGTAGTGGTATAGCTCCCTTGCTAACGCTCAAGCAAATATAAGGGTAGTTCCACGACTGGTTGGCCCGGTGTCAGGATAATGTGACTGGGTGTGGTATCATACCAGGTGTTCACGGCATGCTATACACAGTGAAGGCAGCACTATATCTGTTTCAAGTGGACACCATCTCCAGATAACTGAAATACTGTTGGTGGGACGATAAACCCAATAAACAAACAAACAAACAAATAAAGGCAGACTGTTTACTGAGAAATAGGGAGAAAATAGTTTATGACAAACCATGTTTAAGCCCATTGTTTGATGTTGTATTTCAGGTTAAACTTTGAAAGTTCATCAGACACCTCAAACTGGAAGATGGCCATAGAGGAAGCTATAACAGACGCTCTTGGAGACAATACGGTAGGGTTACCTTAGTAGTGCAACAGGGAGAGTTCTGTTTTACTGACAAACTTTAACTATTTGTACCTTCACATTATCAGCAGCAGTAGCAAAAACAGGTTTATAACCATCATCATGAGCACAATCATTATGGTTCATATTGTCTTTACAGTGGTAGCCAATGTAAATATTGTCTTTCAACATCACAGACCAATTAACAGTGTCATCCAATATTGTTTGATTCTTAAAATATTCAAGAAAATACTTTCAATAAAAATAGAGTTTTCTTTTAAGAAACATGATCTCTCTTTTAAAAATATACAAAAACAATAACAACAATTTCCAATAATATTTAAGTAATATATAACTATAATAGTGTTTCCATAATTTATGGTTTTTTAATGTTGTGTTTTTGTTTCAGATCCTTGAACAAGTAAAAGAGAACCCCAGTAATAGATTTTGTGCAGATTGTGGGGCAAAAGGTAAGAACAATATTTTTAATAAGAAGTCTTAATAGGTTATATAGAAGGACAAAACCAGTATTGATAACTTATTTTTCAGTATCTGTATATTTTTTTTTACATATACGAAACATTTTTCTGTTAATTTGTTAATATAAGTTATATCTTTCAAATAAAAAGTCTTAATAGGTTATATAGAAGTACAAAACCAGTATTGATAACTTATTTTTCAGTAGCTGTATTTTTTTTACTTATACAAAACATTTTTCTGTTATTTTGTTAATTTTAGTTATATTTAGTTATATTTTTCTATGTAAACATTGCAGTTAAATCAGGTCCTTTGTATGTTTGTTTTTTCTTTTACTTAATTACTCTAATAATACCAAGAGAGATTATTGTATATATGTTGTTATAAAACATACTGATCTATTTCTATTGCATATTTGTACATTTTTCCATATACAACATTAATGAAAATTCTTATTAATTTATATGTAGTAAAGATTGTCATTTAGAAAAGATTTGCTTTACCATTGGACTGATTCTAATTTCTGCCTTACAACTGTTACTAGACAATGAGTCTGAAGGTAAGGTAGAGTGCACTCCCTTGATTTTAGTTTACTGCTGTGGTTGTCCAGTGTCTGGGGTAGCCAGCAGGCAGCTAGAGTATCTTCCACCCGCTTTCCTTGCAACTCTGTTCAACAGATCAATGTTGGACAGATTGCACACTTTCGCATCACTCTTGACACTTTCTGACCAAGTCGTCCTTGGTCTCCCATGACCTCTCCAGCCAGGAATTGCTAGGCTAGTGACTGTCTTGATATATGATGTAGCACATTGAACATGCCCATACCAGCTTTGTGGCCATGAGCGTAGTATAGTTGTGATCGTTTTTATCCCTAGCTTCACAGTTTGGTAGAAGAGACTTGATCATGAGGTGTGACACCATAGATCCAGCGTATGATAGGTCTAACTTTACGAAAGTCTCTGTAGGTCTGTAGTTGTTTGGGTCCATGTTTCGCTACCATACAACAGAGCAGAGCAAACAGAAGCGGTGAACACCTTACCTAGAGTCATGAGAGATAGGTGCTTGGATGTTAGAATTGGCAGGAGTTTCCTAAACTTTCCCCAGGCTGTACTATACCTGGTAATGATTGCTAATTCAGCCTCCAGTGGCATCTATCACATCACCAAGATTACACAAAGTTCCATTTATCTCCACTTGTGTTATTGGTCTTCCATCAATTGGACATGCCCGATGGTGACATTTTTTGTGCACCAATAGTTTGTACTGAGAGCACTCAATTGTGTTTACACCAACCCCACCAATAGGGCCCTAATTTTGTTTGAGAACAATCCTAAAACAAATTTAACAGGCCATGGACACAAGAACACAGGCAAGATTGAACAATGAGGAATGACACAGATTATTCATATTTTGCACATCTTAATTTTTTTCTAAGATAACTTCTCATTTACTTTTGAAAATATGCTATGCCATAGTGAAAAACACTCTTCAAAAATGATTTGGACTTACAACAACTTCTGTGCTGCGTTGGTGAAATCAGTACCATTTTCCACTGAAAATATTGACGAAGTACACTAAACATACAGTGAAGTGTTGAGTGAAAGCATGAAAATATGTTAGCTATATATAGGCCCTTAGAAGCAGTTTGTGAGTGTGTTTACAATTTTCTGTACATGGATATACATGTACTGGATTTTTGATAGACTGAATTAAGTTTGTAAAAAGAACCTGTTCTTACTCAAATCATACACTCAGCGTGAACAGCTGTGGGCTGTGTTTTTTTCCTCAATAACTAACTTTTTATTTATAAGTACTATATTAACCTCAACATTGTATTTCATGCTGTTTTCGCATGGTTTATATTTTGTTTATTTCTGTACATTTAAATATCATGGTTGGGATTATTAGCCAGACGGTCATGTTTGTATTCACTGCCATTGCACTAAACATGGAGATGTTTCTGAACATAGAAAGCTGCTGATATAACATTCTAAAACAATTTTAGAGGCCAGACCTGGTAGTGCCATTGGTAGAGCCTTGGCTCAACATAGAAAGCTGCTGATAAACATTCTAAAACAATTTTAGAGGCCAGACCTCGTAGTGCCATTGGTAGAGCCTTGGCTCAACATAGAAAGCTGCTGATAAACATTCTAAAACAATTTTAGAGGCCAGACCTGGTAGTGCCATTGGTAGAGCCTTGGCTCAACATAGAAAGCTGCTGATAAACATTCTAAAACAATTTTAGAGACCAGACCTGGTAGTGCCATTGGTAGAGCCTTGGCTCAACACAGAAAGCTGCTGATAAACATTCTAAAACAATTTTAGAGACCAGACCTGGTAGTGCCATTGGTAGAGCCTTGGCTCAACACAGAAAGCTGCTGATAAACATTCTAAAACAATTTTAGAGGCCAGACCTCGTAGTGCCATTGGTAGAGCCTTGGCTCAACACAGAAAGCTGCTGATAAACATTCTAAAACAATTTTAGAGGCCAGACCTGGTAGTGCCATTGGTAGAGCCTTGGCTCAACATAGAAAGCTGCTGATAAACATTCTAAAACAATTTTAGAGACCAGACCTGGTAGTGCCATTGGTAGAGCCTTGGCTCAACATAGAAAGCTGCTGATAAACATTCTAAAACAATTTTAGAGACCAGACCTGGTAGTGCCATTGGTAGAGCCTTGGCTCAACATAGAAAGCTGCTGATATAACATTCTAAAACAATTTTAGAGGCCAGACCTCGTAGTGCCATTGGTAGAGCCTTGGCTCAACATAGAAAGCTGCTGATATAACATTCTAAAACAATTTTAGAGGCCAGACCTGGTAGTGCCATTGGTAGAGCCTTGGCTCCAGGTACAGGAGGCCCAGATATCTAGATCACATAACATGTAGTACCTGTGATATAACCATCATGTTGCAATTATGGCCTACTTCCCTACAATAAAGTGGGTCAGCTGGACACAGTTCTCAACCATTAACCTTCTGTTTATATCTGCTACATTAAAAATGAAGTAACTATTTAGTGTGAAAAGAGATGGTTCGTCCAAGACAAAAAATATTTGCTGCAGTTTATCCACACCCATAGTCATTGTCTCAAAATGTGGTTACTTTCCAAAGCAGTGAATACCGCAGTGCTTGCAGCACTTTTATTATGAAATTGTCATTATTTATCTAAACAATGCTGCAATAAAATGAACTTAGAAAATAATTCTGTAACCATATTTAAATTGATATATATTAATTATTGTAATTCTTTTTTAGTACTGGTATTTTGTTGTTATTTCTGACATGCTAGTGTTCGACAATACTGGTGCTACTCAAATTTTTAAGCAACATCAGCTGAAAACTGTCAACTGACATGTGTTGGTTAGGCATGTAGTAGAAGACTATATTAGATATCACAATATGATGCCACTTTAAAGTGCACATTCTTGTTGCAGACTCCCATTGGGCATCTATGAACCTTGGCATCGTGTTGTGCGTAAAGTGTGCTGGCATCCATCGTGGCTTTGACCGTGGCCTGTCCAAGATACGCTCACTACGAATGGACACAAGAGTCTGGAACTCAAGTCTTATAGAGGTAAATTAGATAAGAGAACCTTTGTTTGAGAAGCATTGTTTTAGTTCAACATAGATATGCTGTATTGTGAAATAATCTGTATTGTGAAATAATCTTTTTTCACTTAACAGTAGCAAATGCTTCAATCATCTATATTAAACTGAAATTTTATTGAAATTGTTGTGAGATAATTTTTTGAATACTTTTTAAGAATTTTTAATTAAAGTATGGGAAAAAATGTATTTGCCTGTAAAAAGACAACTGTGACGATATTGTTCATAGTAAAAAAGTCAACAAACTGTAAGAGGATTGTTAATTGGTTATTTTAGTGTACTTCTAGTTTTCTTTTTTTCTGACTCTGGAACATCATCGTAACAATTTTGTTTTTTCCTATTAACAGATATTTTAAGCAACATAATTATGCTACCATCCAGTTGCGATACAATGCATAGCTACAGGACCGGCCAAAATATTTGTTTACTCATAGAATCAGCAAAATCATAACCTACATATGAGGCACTGTGGGACACATATTTGGGTCATCTTTGTGTTGTAAATTAATTGTTTGTAGATGCAATGTCATGAATATGAATATTATAATTTGGATAAAAAAAAAGCAAATCCTGGAATGATAAATATATGAATATTGATTATTCCATAGATGGTTATACAATAATAGCAAAGACATGGTGTGAGAAGATACAATATTCAGTAGACAGTATACAGTTATTTACATTAGTTTTCATTTTATACAGCATGTCATAATTCTGCAGACAGGATGTGTGTGATGGTTGTCTTGCAAGGTTAGCTTATTTTGACACACCTTGACAAAATCAAAATGGTGGTCGGCTGACTTCTTTGTATACATTGACAGAGATTCATCCTTATTTTACATTCAATCCATTTAACTTTACTGACTTTACTCACAGTCACAATAACCAAAATGGTGAACATGTTACACATGCTGTTTGTCGTGAACTTATTGATGTGTCAGTTATTTTGAACATTTTGAACATAGAATATATAGGAAGACTGATTGGACTGGCCAATATATCCATAGTAAATTCCAATCCAAAGTATCACAATTTAACTGTTCCACAATCTGGCTATTTATTAACAGTTCTTGTTTTCTATTGGTCAGATGTTTAAAGTGATAGGCAATGACAATGCCAACAAGTTCTGGTTGAAGAGTCTACCACCAGGTGCTGGAATATCGAATGCTGTGACAAACGTTGAACGCAAGACCCACATCTACAACAAGTATAAGGAGAAGCTGTACTGTGATAAACACCCTTTCGCTGGGGACCAAGAGGGGTTGAATGAGGTATATATAGCTGGGCTGTTTTGATTTGAATATATAGATAAGTCTTTATTAATGTTGTCTCAGATATAAAGTATTTGGGGACTATATTGGAGTCACATTGTCAGTCGGTCTGTCTGTAGACAAGAAATGGCTATGCTTTTGCTCGGTTACCATTGATCAGAGCTTTTATATAACTTTACTGGTAAATATCAAGTCAAATTACTCATATCATTGGCACGTCATGATCTGTTCTTGTTGAACAGTGTTCACAGCATATGTGGCTGGTCCTCATCTTGGATGATCCTTGTTTTTATAGAATTGTCCCTGTGTCCACAGAATGAAACTCACTCAGGCCTACTGATTCAACATTTAATAAAAGAAAAGATATATTTCTTGCTATGTGTAGGTTCTAGCCACACAGGGCACTCACACTGTAGTGGTAGAGTCACTAAGGTCCTTCTCCCAAAAACCTGGACACTGATATAATGACAGTATTTGGTTATGGAAATGTAAACACAACAAGTTTAAACCAATTTTCATACTAAAGCTAAAATGAGTAAAAACTTTTATATGTTAAGTTTGGAATAAGACTTAAACATTTGCCTTCATCCTTATATAACTAAAGATAACAAACTAGCTGGAAACCTGTTTTAAATAAAACATTCTTTGTCTGAGGCGGTTAAACTTTTGTCACTAATGATATCTTGTGTTTGATATTTTCTAGGCTCTGTTGCTGGCCGCTCAGGAAGATGATGTTTTGTTGACCATGCAGATTCTGCTGTCAGGTGCAGAGGTGAGACCTTGAGTTATTTGCATAAAACTTAATGCATACTGCTAAAGAGTAAGCAGTAGATGTGGTGGTCCAGATTAGACAGCATGCTGGTGCCTGAATAATAAAAATTTAAGCTTGAGTTTGAGACAAACCTCAGGCATCTCATTGGTCAGATTTTAAATTTGAACCAATCTTGACCCATCACTTGCTTGAGACAAACCACAGGCATCTCACTGGTCAGATTTTAACTTTGAACTAATCATGACCAATCACTTGCTTAAGACCAACCTCAGGCATCTCATTAGTCAGATTTTACATTTGAACTAATCTTGTCCAATCACTTGCTTGAGACCAAACTCAGGCATCTCATTAGTCAAATTTTAACTTTGAACAAATCTTAACCAATCACTTGCTTGAGACCAACCTCAGGCATCTCATTGGTCAGGTTTTTACTTTGAACCAATCTTGACCAATCGCTTGCATTAGACCAACTTCAGGTATCTCATTGGTTACATTTTAAATTTGAACCAATCTTGACCAATCACTTGCTTGAGACCAACCTCAGGCATCTCATTGGTCACATTTTAACTTTGAACCAATCTTGACCAATTGTTTGCTTGAGAACAATCCCAGACTTAAGCTGAAAGTTTTATAACCTCGGCCCCTGATCTGCATCTACACTTTTTGCCCAAGATAGATCATTTCCTGTTTTAGAGGCCATGAGCTACAATAAAACTTTTTTTTTATCAGATAGTTGTCAATACATTGTGATACTTATCTATATGGTTGATAAGTTTCTGGACACATCTGTGAAGCAAGACAGAAGTTGGTTATGTGGCGAACATGACTTTTAGTGTCAGATACAATCTTTTATAATCAGTCGGTACTTAAATTATTATACAATTCTGGAAATGCAAACAAAAGATTCATGTGTCACATTTAGAAAGCTAGTGGAGCATTAAAAGACAAACAGACTCCACTGAAATTGTATGCATCAATCCTATAAGTTGTATTCTTTTTTTTTTACTTTGACACCAAATTAATATTAATTAAATAAATTAATTAAATTAATGTTTCAAATAAAGCTTCTTGTGCTAACACTCAGCTTCTGGAGGGTGTAAGGGTAGTTCCAGGAATGGTAGTCATAAAAGTATTAACAAAAGTGATCCTATGGCAGAAATGGTATTCACTTGACCTCAAACATGCATGTTAGTAGTATCTTACCATGACATTAGGCTGTTGACACTTGTGCTGTTTATAGACATATTTATCGCAGTGAAAAAAATGACTGTTTTACCTGTGGTGACCTGTTATCCACTATGTATTACACTCTCTGCTGTTTCCATGTCCACACAAGTTTTTCATGCAGTTTGACTTGAGATTGGTATTTAAGTGAGAGAAAGGCTTTCTCAGGTAAAGCCACACTCTTTCTTTAAGCCTTTGTCTTTGGAATGGTTCACAGACACATGGTAGATTTTACCTTTTTTTAGAGGTAAAGCCACACTCTTTCTTTAAGCCTTTGTCTTTGGAATGGTTCACAGACACATGGTAGATTTTACCTTTTATTAGAGGTAAAGCCACACTCTTCCTTTAAGCCTTTGTCTTTGGAATGGTTCACAGACACATGGTAGATTTTACCTTTTATTAGAGGTAAAGCCACACTCTTTCTTTAAGCCTTTGTCTTTGGAATGGTTTACAGACACATGGTAGATTTTACCTTTTGTTAGAGGTAAAGCCACTCTCTTTCTTTAGGCCTTTGTCTTTGGAATGGTTCACAGACACATGGTAGATTTTACCTTTTGTTAGAGATAAAGCCACTCTCTTTCTTTAGGCCTTTGTCTTTGGAATGGTTCACAGACACATGGTAGATTTTACCTTTTGTAAGAGATAAAGCCACTCTCTTTCTTTAGGCCTTTGTCTTTGGAATGGTTCACAGACACATGGTAGATTTTACCTTTTGTTAGAGATAAAGCCACTCTCTTTCTTTAGGCCTTTGTCTTCGGAATGGTTCACAGACACATGGTAGATTTTACCTTTTGTTAGAGATAAAGCCACTCTCTTTCTTTAGGCCTTTGTCTTCGGAATGGTTCACAGACACATGGTAGATTTTACCTTTTGGTAGAGATAAAGCCACTCTCTTTAAGCCTTTGTCTGCGGAATTGTTCACGGACACATGGTAGATTTTACCTTTTGTTAGAGATAAAGCCACTCTCTTTCTTTAGGCCTTTGTCTTCAGAATGGTTCACAGACACATGGTAGATTTTACCTTTTGTTAGAGATAAAGCCACACTCTATCTTTAAGCCTTTGTCTTTGGAATGGTTCACAGACACATGGTAGATTTTACCTTTTGTTAGAGGTAAAGCCACTCTCTTTCTTTAGGCCTTTGTCTTCGGAATGGTTCACAGACACATGGTAGATTTTACCTTTTGTTAGAGATAAAGCCACTCTCTTTTTTTAGGCCTTTGTCTTCAGAATTGTTCACAGACACATGGTAGATTTTACCTTTTGTTAGAGATAAAGCCACTCTCTTTCTTTAGGCCTTTGTCTTCAGAATTGTTCACAGACACATGGTAGATTTTACCTTTTGTTAGAGATAAAGCCACTCTCTTTCTTTAGGCCTTGGTCTTCGGAATGGTTCACAGACACATGGTAGATTTTACCTGTTGTTAGAGATAAAGCCACTCTCTTTCCTTAAGCCTTTGTCTTTGGAATTGTTCACAGACACAAGGTAGATTTTACCTTTTGTTAGAGATAAAGCCACTCTCTATCTTTAGGCCTTTGTCTTCGGAATTGTTCACAGACACATGGTAGATTTTACCTTTTGTTAGAGATAAAGCCACTCTCTTTCTTTAGGCCTTTGTCTTTGGAATGGTTCACAGACACATGGTAGATTTTACCTTTTGGTAGAGATAAAGCCACTCTCTTTAAGCCTTTGTCTTCGGAATGGTTCACAGACACATAGTAGATTTTACCTTTTGTTAGAGATAAAGCCACTCTCTTTCTTTAAGCCTTTGTCTTCGGAATTGTTCACAGACACAAGGTAGATTTTACCTTTAGTTAGAGGTAAAGCAACTCTCTTTCTTAAGGCCTTTGTCTTCGGAATGGTTCACAGACACATGGTAGATTTTACCTTTTGTTAGAGATAAAGCCACTCTCTTTCTTTAGGCCTTTGTCTTCGGAATGGTTCACAGACGCATGGTAGATTTTACCTTTTGTTAGAGATAAAGCCACTCTCTATCTTTAGGCCTTTGTTTTTGGAATGGTTCACAGACACATGGTAGATTTTACCTTTTGTAAGAGATAAAGCCACTTTCTATCTTTAGGCCTTTGTCTTTGGAATGGTTCACAGACACAAGGTAGATTTTACCTTTTGGTAGAGGTAAAGCCACTCTCTTTCTTTAGGCCTTTGTCTTTGGAATGGTTCAAGGACACATGGTAGATTTTACCTTTTGTTAGAGGTAAAGCCACTCTCTTTCTTTAGGCCTTTGTCTTCGGAATGTTTCACAGACACATGGTAGATTTTACCTTTTGTTAGAGATAAAGCCACTCTCTTTCTTTAAGCCTTTGTCTTCGGAATGGTTCACAGACACATGGTAGATTTTACCTTTTGTAAGTGATAATGCCACTCTCTTTCTTTAGGCCTTTGTCTTTGGAATGGTTCACAGACACAAGGTAGATTTTACCTTTTGGTAGAGGTAAAGCCACTCTCTTTCTGTAGGCCTTTGTCTTTGGAATGGTTCAAGGACACATGGTAGATTTTACCTTTTGTTAGAGGTAAAGCCACTCTCTTTCTTTAGGCCTTTGTCTTTGGAATGGTTCAAGGACACATGGTAGATTTTACCTTTTGGTAGAGGTAAAGCCACTCTCTTTCTTTAGGCCTTTGTCTTTGGAATGGTTCAAGGACACATGGTAGATTTTACCTTTTGTTAGAGGTAAAGCCACTCTCTTTCTTTAGGCCTTTGTCTTCGGAATTGTTCACAGACACATGGTAGATTTTACCTTTTGTAAGAGATAAAGCCACTCTCTTTCTTTAAGCCTTTGTCTTCAGAATGGTTCACAGACACAAGGTAGATTTTACCTTTTGTTAGAGGTAAAGCCACTCTCTTTCTTTAAGCCTTTGTCTTCAGAATGGTTCACAGACACATGGTAGATTTTACCTTTTGTTAGAGGTAAAGCCACTTTCTTTAAGCCTTTGTCTTCAGAATGGTTCACAGACACATGGTAGATTTTACCTTTTGTTAGAGATAAAGCCACTCTCTTTCTTTAGGCCTTTGTCTTCGGAATTGTTCACAGACACATGGTAGATTTTACCTTTTGTTAGAGATAAAGCCACACGCTATCTTTAAGCCTTTGTCTTCGGAATGTTTCACAGACACATGGTAGATTTTACCTTTTGTTAGAGATAAAGCCACTCTCTTTCTTTAGGCCTTTGTCTTCGGAATTGTTCACAGACACATGGTAGATTTTACCTTTTGTTAGAGGTAAAGCCACTCTCTTTCTTTAGGCCTTTGTCTTCAGAATTGTTCACGGACACATGGTAGATTTTACCTTTTGTTAGAGATAAAGCCACACTCTATCTTTAGGCCTTTGTCTTCGGAATGTTTCACAAACACATGGTAGATTTTACCTTTTGTTAGAGATAAAGCCACTCTCTTTCTTTAGGCCTTTGTCTTCGGAATTGTTCACAGACACATGGTAGATTTTACCTTTTGTTAGAGGTAAAGCCACTCTCTTTCTTTAGGCCTTTGTCTTCAGAATTGTTCACGGACACATGGTAGATTTTACCTTTTGTTAGAGATAAAGCCACTCTCTTTCTTTAGGCCTTTGTCTTCGGAATGGTTCACAGACACATGGTAGATTTTACCATTTGTTAGAGATAAAGCCACTCTCTTTCTTTAAGCCTTTGTCTTCGGAATTGTTCACAGACACAAGGTAGATTTTACCTTTAGTTAGAGGTAAAGCCACTCTCTTTCTTAAGGCCTTTGTCTTCGGAATGGTTCACAGACACATGGTAGATTTTACCTTTTGATAGAGATAAAGCCACTCTCTTTCTTTAGGCCTTTGTCTTGGGAATGTTTCACAGACACATGGTAGATTTTACCTTTTGTTAGAGATAAAGCCACTCTCTTTCTTTAGGCCTTTGTCTTTGGAATGGTTCACAGACACATGGTAGATTTTACCTTTTGTTAGAGGTAAAGCCACTCTCTTTCTTTAGGCCTTTGTCTTCGGAATGGTTCAAGGACACATGGTAGATTTTACCTTTTGTTAGAGGTAAAGCCACTCTCTTTCTTTAGGCCTTTGTCTTGGGAATGTTTCACAGACACATGGTAGATTTTACCTTTTGTTAGAGATAAAGCCACTCTCTTTCTTTAGGCCTTTGTCTTTGGAATGGTTCACAGACACATGGTAGATTTTACCTTTTGTTAGAGATAAAGCCACTCTCTTTCTTTAGGCCTTTGTCTTCGGAATGGTTCAAGGACACATGGTAGATTTTACCTTTTGTTAGAGGTAAAGCCACTCTCTTTCTTTAGGCCTTTGTCTTTGGAATGGTTCAAGGACACATGGTAGATTTTACCTTTTGGTACAGGTAAAGCCACTCTCTTTCTTTAGGCCTTTGTCTTTGGAATGGTTCAAGGACACATGGTAGATTTTACCTTTTGTTAGAGGTAAAGCCACTCTCTTTCTTTAGGCCTTTGTCTTCGGAATTGTTCACAGACACATGGTAGATTTTACCTTTTGTAAGAGATAAAGCCACTCTCTTTCTTTAAGCCTTTGTCTTCAGAATGGTTCACAGACACAAGGTAGATTTTACCTTTTGTTAGAGGTAAAGCCACTCTCTTTCTTTAAGCCTTTGTCTTCAGAATGGTTCACAGACACATGGTAGATTTTACCTTTTGTTAGAGGTAAAGCCACTTTCTTTAAGCCTTTGTCTTCAGAATGGTTCACAGACACATGGTAGATTTTACCTTTTGTTAGAGATAAAGCCACTCTCTTTCTTTAGGCCTTTGTCTTCGGAATTGTTCACAGACACATGGTAGATTTTACCTTTTGTTAGAGATAAAGCCACACGCTATCTTTAAGCCTTTGTCTTCGGAATGTTTCACAGACACATGGTAGATTTTACCTTTTGTTAGAGATAAAGCCACTCTCTTTCTTTAGGCCTTTGTCTTCGGAATTGTTCACAGACACATGGTAGATTTTACCTTTTGTTAGAGGTAAAGCCACTCTCTTTCTTTAGGCCTTTGTCTTCAGAATTGTTCACGGACACATGGTAGATTTTACCTTTTGTTAGAGATAAAGCCACACTCTATCTTTAGGCCTTTGTCTTCGGAATGTTTCACAAACACATGGTAGATTTTACCTTTTGTTAGAGATAAAGCCACTCTCTTTCTTTAGGCCTTTGTCTTCGGAATTGTTCACAGACACATGGTAGATTTTACCTTTTGTTAGAGGTAAAGCCACTCTCTTTCTTTAGGCCTTTGTCTTCAGAATTGTTCACGGACACATGGTAGATTTTACCTTTTGTTAGAGATAAAGCCACTCTCTTTCTTTAGGCCTTTGTCTTCGGAATGGTTCACAGACACATGGTAGATTTTACCATTTGTTAGAGATAAAGCCACTCTCTTTCTTTAAGCCTTTGTCTTCGGAATTGTTCACAGACACAAGGTAGATTTTACCTTTAGTTAGAGGTAAAGCCACTCTCTTTCTTAAGGCCTTTGTCTTCGGAATGGTTCACAGACACATGGTAGATTTTACCTTTTGATAGAGATAAAGCCACTCTCTTTCTTTAGGCCTTTGTCTTGGGAATGTTTCACAGACACATGGTAGATTTTACCTTTTGTTAGAGATAAAGCCACTCTCTTTCTTTAGGCCTTTGTCTTTGGAATGGTTCACAGACACATGGTAGATTTTACCTTTTGTTAGAGGTAAAGCCACTCTCTTTCTTTAGGCCTTTGTCTTCGGAATGGTTCAAGGACACATGGTAGATTTTACCTTTTGTTAGAGGTAAAGCCACTCTCTTTCTTTAGGCCTTTGTCTTCGGAATGTTTCACAGACACATGGTAGATTTTACCTTTTGTTAGAGATAAAGCCACTCTCTTTCTTTAGGCCTTTGTCTTTGGAATGGTTCACAGACACATGGTAGATTTTACCTTTTGTTAGAGATAAAGCCACTCTCTTTCTTTAGGCCTTTGTCTTCGGAATGGTTCAAGGACACATGGTAGATTTTACCTTTTGTTAGAGGTAAAGCCACTCTCTTTCTTTAGGCCTTTGTCTTCGGAATGTTTCACAGACACATGGTAGATTTTACCTTTTGTTAGAGATAAAGCCACTCTCTTTCTTAAAGCCTTTGTCTTCGGAATGGTTCACAGACACATGGTAGATTTTACCTTTTGTAAAAGATAAAGCCACTCTCTTTCTTTAGGCCTTTGTCTTTGGAATGGTTCACAGACACAAGGTAGATTTTACCTTTTGTAAGAGATAAAGCCACTCTCTTTCTTTAGGCCTTTGTCTTTGGAATGGTTCAAGGACACATGGTAGATTTTACCTTTTGTTAGAGGTAAAGCCACTCTCTTTCTTTAGGCCTTTGTCTTTGGAATGGTTCAAGGACACAAGGTAGATTTTACCTTTTGGTAGAGGTAAAGCCACTCTCTTTCTTTAGGCCTTTGTCTTTGGAATGGTTCAAGGACACAATGTAGATTTTACCTTTTGTTAGAGGTAAAGCTACTCTCTTTCTTTAGGCCTTTGTCTTTGGAAGGGTTCAAGGCCACAAGGTAGATTTTACCTTTTGTAAGAGATAAAGCCACTCTCTTTCTTTAGGCCTTTGTCTTTGGAATGGTTCAAGGACACAAAGTAGATTTTACCTTTTGTTAGAGATAAAGCCACTCTCTTTCTTTAGGCCTTTGTCTTTGGAATGGTTCAAGGACACAAGGTAGATTTTACCTTTTGTTAGAGGTAAAGCCACTATCTTTCTTTAGGCCTTTGTCTTTGGAATGGTTCAAGGACACATGGTAGATTTTACCTTTTGTTAGAGGTAAAGCCACTCTCTTTCTTTAGGCCTTTGTCTTCGGAATTGTTCACAGACACATGGTAGATTTTACCTTTTGTAAGAGATAAAGCCACTCTCTTTCTTTAAGCCTTTGTCTTCGGAATGGTTCATAGACACAAGGTAGATTTTACCTTTTGTTAGAGGTAAAGCCACTCTCTTTCTTTAAGCCTTTGTCTTTGGAATGGTTCACAGACACATGGTAGATTTTACCTTTTGTTAGAGATAAAGCCACTCTCTTTCTTTAGGCCTTTGTCTTCGGAATGGTTCACAGACGCATGGTAGATTTTACCTTTTGTTAGAGATAAAGCCACTCTCTATCTTTAGGCCTTTGTTTTTGGAATGGTTCACAGACACATGGTAGATTTTACCTTTTGTAAGAGATAAAGCCACTTTCTATCTTTAGGCCTTTGTCTTTGGAATGGTTCACAGACACAAGGTAGATTTTACCTTTTGGTAGAGGTAAAGCCACTCTCTTTCTTTAGGCCTTTGTCTTTGGAATGGTTCAAGGACACATGGTAGATTTTACCTTTTGTTAGAGGTAAAGCCACTCTCTTTCTTTAGGCCTTTGTCTTCGGAATGTTTCACAGACACATGGTAGATTTTACCTTTTGTTAGAGATAAAGCCACTCTCTTTCTTTAAGCCTTTGTCTTCGGAATGGTTCACAGACACATGGTAGATTTTACCTTTTGTAAGAGATAATGCCACTCTCTTTCTTTAGGCCTTTGTCTTTGGAATGGTTCACAGACACAAGGTAGATTTTACCTTTTGGTAGAGGTAAAGCCACTCTCTTTCTGTAGGCCTTTGTCTTTGGAATGGTTCAAGGACACATGGTAGATTTTACCTTTTGTTAGAGGTAAAGCCACTCTCTTTCTTTAGGCCTTTGTCTTTGGAATGGTTCAAGGACACATGGTAGATTTTACCTTTTGGTAGAGGTAAAGCCACTCTCTTTCTTTAGGCCTTTGTCTTTGGAATGGTTCAAGGACACATGGTAGATTTTACCTTTTGTTAGAGGTAAAGCCACTCTCTTTCTTTAGGCCTTTGTCTTCGGAATTGTTCACAGACACATGGTAGATTTTACCTTTTGTAAGAGATAAAGCCACTCTCTTTCTTTAAGCCTTTGTCTTCAGAATGGTTCACAGACACAAGGTAGATTTTACCTTTTGTTAGAGGTAAAGCCACTCTCTTTCTTTAAGCCTTTGTCTTCAGAATGGTTCACAGACACATGGTAGATTTTACCTTTTGTTAGAGGTAAAGCCACTTTCTTTAAGCCTTTGTCTTCAGAATTGTTCACGGACACATGGTAGATTTTACCTTTTGTTAGAGATAAAGCCACACTCTATCTTTAGGCCTTTGTCTTCGGAATGTTTCACAGACACATGGTAGATTTTACCTTTTGTTAGAGATAAAGCCACTCTCTTTCTTTAGGCCTTTGTCTTCGGAATTGTTCACAGACACATGGTAGATTTTACCTTTTGTTAGAGGTAAAGCCACTCTCTTTCTTTAGGCCTTTGTCTTCAGAATTGTTCACGGACACATGGTAGATTTTACCTTTTGTTAGAGATAAAGCCACTCTCTTTCTTTAGGCCTTTGTCTTCGGAATGGTTCACAGACACATGGTAGATTTTACCATTTGTTAGAGATAAAGCCACTCTCTTTCTTTAAGCCTTTGTCTTCGGAATTGTTCACAGACACAAGGTAGATTTTACCTTTAGTTAGAGGTAAAGCCACTCTCTTTCTTAAGGCCTTTGTCTTCGGAATGGTTCACAGACACATGGTAGATTTTACCTTTTGATAGAGATAAAGCCACTCTCTTTCTTTAGGCCTTTGTCTTGGGAATGTTTCACAGACACATGGTAGATTTTACCTTTTGTTAGAGATAAAGCCACTCTCTTTCTTTAGGCCTTTGTCTTTGGAATGGTTCACAGACACATGGTAGATTTTACCTTTTGTTAGAGGTAAAGCCACTCTCTTTCTTTAGGCCTTTGTCTTCGGAATGGTTCAAGGACACATGGTAGATTTTACCTTTTGTTAGAGGTAAAGCCACTCTCTTTCTTTAGGCCTTTGTCTTCGGAATGTTTCACAGACACATGGTAGATTTTACCTTTTGTTAGAGATAAAGCCACTCTCTTTCTTAAAGCCTTCGTCTTCGGAATGGTTCACAGACACATGGTAGATTTTACCTTTTGTAAAAGATAAAGCCACTCTCTTTCTTTAGGCCTTTGTCTTTGGAATGGTTCACAGGCACAAGGTAGATTTTACCTTTTGTAAGAGATAAAGCCACTCTCTTTCTTTAGGCCTTTGTCTTTGGAATGGTTCAAGGACACATGGTAGATTTTACCTTTTGTTAGAGGTAAAGCCACTCTCTTTCTTTAGGCCTTTGTCTTTGGAATGGTTCAAGGACACAAGGTAGATTTTACCTTTTGGTAGAGGTAAAGCCACTCTCTTTCTTTAGGCCTTTGTCTTTGGAATGGTTCAAGGACACAATGTAGATTTTACCTTTTGTTAGAGGTAAAGCTACTCTCTTTCTTTAGGCCTTTGTCTTTGGAAGGGTTCAAGGCCACAAGGTAGATTTTACCTTTTGTAAGAGATAAAGCCACTCTCTTTCTTTAGGCCTTTGTCTTTGGAATGGTTCAAGGACACAAAGTAGATTTTACCTTTTGTTAGAGATAAAGCCACTCTCTTTCTTTAGGCCTTTGTCTTTGGAATGGTTCAAGGACACAAGGTAGATTTTACCTTTTGTTAGAGGTAAAGCCACTATCTTTCTTGAGGCCTTTGTCTTTGGAATGGTTCAAGGACACATGGTAGATTTTACCTTTTGTTAGAGGTAAAGCCACTCTCTTTCTTTAGGCCTTTGTCTTCGGAATTGTTCACAGACACATGGTAGATTTTACCTTTTGTAAGAGATAAAGCCACTCTCTTTCTTTAGGCCTTTGTCTTCGGAATGGTTCATAGACACAAGGTAGATTTTACCTTTTGTTAGAGGTAAAGCCACTCTCTTTCTTTAAGCCTTTGTCTTTGGAATGGTTCACAGACACATGGTAGATTTTACCTTTTGTTAGAGATAAAGCCACTCTCTTTCTTTAGGCCTTTGTCTTCGGAATGGTTCACAGACGCATGGTAGATTTTACCTTTTGTTAGAGATAAAGCCACTCTCTATCTTTAGGCCTTTGTTTTTGGAATGGTTCACAGACACATGGTAGATTTTACCTTTTGTAAGAGATAAAGCCACTTTCTATCTTTAGGCCTTTGTCTTTGGAATGGTTCACAGACACAAGGTAGATTTTACCTTTTGGTAGAGGTAAAGCCACTCTCTTTCTTTAGGCCTTTGTCTTTGGAATGGTTCAAGGACACATGGTAGATTTTACCTTTTGTTAGAGGTAAAGCCACTCTCTTTCTTTAGGCCTTTGTCTTCGGAATGTTTCACAGACACATGGTAGATTTTACCTTTTGTTAGAGATAAAGCCACTCTCTTTCTTTAAGCCTTTGTCTTCGGAATGGTTCACAGACACATGGTAGATTTTACCTTTTGTAAGAGATAATGCCACTCTCTTTCTTTAGGCCTTTGTCTTTGGAATGGTTCACAGACACAAGGTAGATTTTACCTTTTGGTAGAGGTAAAGCCACTCTCTTTCTGTAGGCCTTTGTCTTTGGAATGGTTCAAGGACACATGGTAGATTTTACCTTTTGTTAGAGGTAAAGCCACTCTCTTTCTTTAGGCCTTTGTCTTTGGAATGGTTCAAGGACACATGGTAGATTTTACCTTTTGGTAGAGGTAAAGCCACTCTCTTTCTTTAGGCCTTTGTCTTTGGAATGGTTCAAGGACACATGGTAGATTTTACCTTTTGTTAGAGGTAAAGCCACTCTCTTTCTTTAGGCCTTTGTCTTCGGAATTGTTCACAGACACATGGTAGATTTTACCTTTTGTAAGAGATAAAGCCACTCTCTTTCTTTAAGCCTTTGTCTTCAGAATGGTTCACAGACACAAGGTAGATTTTACCTTTTGTTTGAGGTAAAGCCACTCTCTTTCTTTAAGCCTTTGTCTTCAGAATGGTTCACAGACACATGGTAGATTTTACCTTTTGTTAGAGGTAAAGCCACTTTCTTTAAGCCTTTGTCTTCAGAATGGTTCACAGACACATGGTAGATTTTACCTTTTGTTAGAGATAAAGCCACTCTCTTTCTTTAGGCCTTTGTCTTCGGAATTGTTCACAGACACATGGTAGATTTTACCTTTTGTTAGAGATAAAGCCACACGCTATCTTTAAGCCTTTGTCTTCGGAATGTTTCACAGACACATGGTAGATTTTACCTTTTGTTAGAGATAAAGCCACTCTCTTTCTTTAGGCCTTTGTCTTCGGAATTGTTCACAGACAAATGGTAGATTTTACCTTTTGTTAGAGGTAAAGCCACTCTCTTTCTTTAGGCCTTTGTCTTCAGAATTGTTCACGGACACATGGTAGATTTTACCTTTTGTTAGAGATAAAGCCACACTCTATCTTTAGGCCTTTGTCTTCGGAATGTTTCACAGACACATGGTAGATTTTACCTTTTGTTAGAGATAAAGCCACTCTCTTTCTTTAGGCCTTTGTCTTCGGAATTGTTCACAGACACATGGTAGATTTTACCTTTTGTTAGAGGTAAAGCCACTCTCTTTCTTTAGGCCTTTGTCTTCAGAATTGTTCACGGACACATGGTAGATTTTACCTTTTGTTAGAGATAAAGCCACTCTCTTTCTTTAGGCCTTTGTCTTCGGAATGGTTCACAGACACATGGTAGATTTTACCATTTGTTAGAGATAAAGCCACTCTCTTTCTTTAAGCCTTTGTCTTCGGAATTGTTCACAGACACAAGGTAGATTTTACCTTTAGTTAGAGGTAAAGCCACTCTCTTTCTTAAGGCCTTTGTCTTCGGAATGGTTCACAGACACATGGTAGATTTTACCTTTTGATAGAGATAAAGCCACTCTCTTTCTTTAGGCCTTTGTCTTGGGAATGTTTCACAGACACATGGTAGATTTTACCTTTTGTTAGAGATAAAGCCACTCTCTTTCTTTAGGCCTTTGTCTTTGGAATGGTTCACAGACACATGGTAGATTTTACCTTTTGTTAGAGGTAAAGCCACTCTCTTTCTTTAGGCCTTTGTCTTCGGAATGGTTCAAGGACACATGGTAGATTTTACCTTTTGTTAGAGGTAAAGCCACTCTCTTTCTTTAGGCCTTTGTCTTCGGAATGTTTCACAGACACATGGTAGATTTTACCTTTTGTTAGAGATAAAGCCACTCTCTTTCTTAAAGCCTTCGTCTTCGGAATGGTTCACAGACACATGGTAGATTTTACCTTTTGTAAAAGATAAAGCCACTCTCTTTCTTTAGGCCTTTGTCTTTGGAATGGTTCACAGACACAAGGTAGATTTTACCTTTTGTAAGAGATAAAGCCACTCTCTTTCTTTAGGCCTTTGTCTTTGGAATGGTTCAAGGACACATGGTAGATTTTACCTTTTGTTAGAGGTAAAGCCACTCTCTTTCTTTAAGCCTTTGTCTTTGGAATGGTTCACAGACACATGGTAGATTTTACCTTTTGTTAGAGATAAAGCCACTCTCTTTCTTTAGGCCTTTGTCTTCGGAATGGTTCACAGACGCATGGTAGATTTTACCTTTTGTTAGAGATAAAGCCACTCTCTATCTTTAGGCCTTTGTTTTTGGAATGGTTCACAGACACATGGTAGATTTTACCTTTTGTAAGAGATAAAGCCACTTTCTATCTTTAGGCCTTTGTCTTTGGAATGGTTCACAGACACAAGGTAGATTTTACCTTTTGGTAGAGGTAAAGCCACTCTCTTTCTTTAGGCCTTTGTCTTTGGAATGGTTCAAGGACACATGGTAGATTTTACCTTTTGTTAGAGGTAAAGCCACTCTCTTTCTTTAGGCCTTTGTCTTCGGAATGTTTCACAGACACATGGTAGATTTTACCTTTTGTTAGAGATAAAGCCACTCTCTTTCTTTAAGCCTTTGTCTTCGGAATGGTTCACAGACACATGGTAGATTTTACCTTTTGTAAGAGATAATGCCACTCTCTTTCTTTAGGCCTTTGTCTTTGGAATGGTTCACAGACACAAGGTAGATTTTACCTTTTGGTAGAGGTAAAGCCACTCTCTTTCTGTAGGCCTTTGTCTTTGGAATGGTTCAAGGACACATGGTAGATTTTACCTTTTGTTAGAGGTAAAGCCACTCTCTTTCTTTAGGCCTTTGTCTTTGGAATGGTTCAAGGACACATGGTAGATTTTACCTTTTGGTAGAGGTAAAGCCACTCTCTTTCTTTAGGCCTTTGTCTTTGGAATGGTTCAAGGACACATGGTAGATTTTACCTTTTGTTAGAGGTAAAGCCACTCTCTTTCTTTAGGCCTTTGTCTTCGGAATTGTTCACAGATACATGGTAGATTTTACCTTTTGTAAGAGATAAAGCCACTCTCTTTCTTTAAGCCTTTGTCTTCAGAATGGTTCACAGACACAAGGTAGATTTTACCTTTTGTTTGAGGTAAAGCCACTCTCTTTCTTTAAGCCTTTGTCTTCAGAATGGTTCACAGACACATGGTAGATTTACCTTTTGTTAGAGGGTTAAAGCCACTTTCTTTAAGCCTTTGTCTTCAGAATGGTTCACAGACACATGTAGATTTTACCTTTTGTTAGAGATAAAGCCACTCTCTTTCTTTAGGCCTTTGTCTTCGGAATTGTTCACAGACACATGGTAGATTTTACCTTTTGTTAGAGATAAGCACACGCTATCTTTAAGCCTTTGTCTTCGGAATGTTTCACAGACACATGGAGATTTTACCTTTTGTTAGAGATAAAGCCACTCTCTTTCTTTAGGCCTTTGTCTTCGGAATTGTTTCACAGACAAATGGTAGATTTTACCTTTTGTTAGAGGTAAAGCCACTCTCTTC